>JAKSZT010054487.1:41100985-41250498 GCA_026826555.1 Tolypeutes matacus | reverse complement strand
TGAAATTATGCAAAGTACCTTCTCAGATCATAATGGAATGAAACTAGAAATCAATAACAGACAGGAAAAAAATAAATTTGCAAATGTGTAGAAACTGAACAACACTCCTAAATATTCGGTGGGTCAAAGAAGAAATTGCAAGTGAAATCAATAAATATATTGAGACAAATGAAAATGAGAATACAACGTATCAAAACTTATGGGATACAGCGAAGGCAGTCTTGAGAGGGAAATTTATAGCCCTAAATGCCTATATTAAAAAAACAACAAAGAGCTAAACTCAAAGATTTAACTGAACTAGAGAAACCAGAAAAAGAACAGCAAACCAATCCCAAAGCAAGCAGAAGGAAAGAAATAATAAAGATTAGAGCAGAAATAAATGAAAATGAGAACAGAAAAACAATAGAGAAAATCAACAACACCAAAAGCTGGTTCTTTGAGAAGATCAATAAAATTGATAAACCCCTCGCTAGACTAACAAAGAAAAAAAGAGAGAAGATGCAAATAAATACAATCAGAAATGAAAGGGGGGAAATTACAAATGACCTCACAGAAATAAAAAGAATCATAAGAGAATATTATGAGAAACTATATGCCAACAAACTAGACAACCTGGATGAAATGGACAAATTTCTAGAAATACATAATCAACCTACACTGACGCTACAAGAAATACAAGAACTTAACAAACCAATCACAATTAGATTGAATCCGTCATCAAAAATCTCCCAGCAAAGAAAAGTCCAGGACCCGATGGCTTCACAGGTGAATTCCACCAAGCATTTCAAAAAGAATGAACACCAATCCTGTTTAAACTCTTCCAAAAAATTGAAGAGGAGGGAAAATTACCCAACACATTTTATGAAGCCAACATCACCCTAATACCAAAGCCAGATAAAGATTCCACAAGAAAAGAAAATTACAGACCAATCTTCCTAATAAACATAGATGTAAAAATTGTCAACAAAATACTTGCAAATCGAATCCAACAGCATATCAAAAGACTTATACATCACGACCTAGTGGGATTTATTCCTGGTATGCAAGGCTGGTTCAACATAAGAAAATCAATCAATGTAATATACCACATTAACAAACTGAAGGAAAAAAAAACACACGATCATCTCAATAGATGCAGAAAAGGCATTTGACAAAATCCAACATCCTTTTTTGATAAAAATACTTCAAAAGATAGGATTAAAAGGAAAATCCCTCAATATGATAAAAGGCATATATGAAAAACCCATAGCCAACATCATATTCAATGGGGAAAGGTTGAAAGCTTTCCCTCTAAGATCGGGAACAAGACAAGGATGCCCACTGTCACCATTGTTATTCAACATTGTACTAGAAGTTCTAGCTAGGGCAATTAGACAAGACAAAAAAATTAAAGGCATCCAAATAGGAAAATAGGAAGTAAAATTCTCACTGTTTGCGGATGACATGATCCTGTATTTAGAAAATCCTGAAGTATCCACGACAAAGCTACTTGAACTAATAAATGAGTTCAGCAAAGTGGCAGGATACAAGATCAACATGCAAAAATCAGTAATGTTTTTGTATACCAGTACTGAACAACCTGAGGAGGAAATCAGGAGGAAAATTCCATTTTCAATAGCAACAAAAAGACTCAAATACCTAGGAGTTAATTTAACCAAAGAAGTACAGGACCTATATGCAGAAAACTACAAAACAATGCTAAAGAAATTTTAAAAGACCTAAACAAATGGAAAGACATTCTGTGTTCATGGATTAAAAGAATAAATATTGTGAAGATGTCAATCTTGCCCAAACTGATTTATAGATTCAATACAATTCCAATCAAAATCCCAACAGCTTACTTTACAGAATTAGAGAAGGCAATTACCAAATTCATCTGGAAGGGTAAGTGCACCAGAATAGCCAAAAGCATTCTAAAAAAGAAGAGCAATGTGGGAGGAATTTCACTGCCTGACCTTGACACATATTACAAAGCTACAGTGGTCAAAACAGCATGGTACTGGCATAAAGATAGACACATTGATCAGTGGAATAGAATTGAGAACCCAGAAACATACCCTCACCTATATAGTCAACTGGTTTTTGACAAACCTACCAAGCCCATGCTAGTGGGAAAAAACAGTCTCTTCAACAAATGGTGTTGGGAGAACTGGATATCTATAACCAAAAGAATGAAAGAGGACCCCTATCTCACCCCTATACAAGAATCAACTCAAAATGGATCAAAGATCTAAATATAAAAGCCAGGACCATAAAACTACTAGAAGAAAATGGAGGGAAACATCTTCAAGACCTTGTAGTAGGTGGTGGTTTCTTGGACCTCACACCCAAAGCACGTGCAACAAAAGAAAAAGTAGATAAATGGGACCTCCTCAAAATTCAACACTTTTGCACCTCACAGGACTTTGTCAGAAGGGTGAAAAGGCAGCCAACTCAATGGGAAAAAATATTTGGAAATCACATATCTGATAAGGGTTTAATATCCAGGATATATAAAGAGATGTTACAATTCAACAATAAAAAGACAAATGACCCAATTAAAAAATGGGTGAAAGACTTGAATAGACATTTCTCTGAAGAAGAAATACAAATGGCAAAAAAACACATGAAGAAATGCTCAGTATCACTCATGATTAGGGAAATGCAAATCAAAACTACAATGAGATATCATTTTACACCTATCAGAATGGCCACTATTAAAAAGACAGAGAACTACAAGTGTTGGAGAGGATGTGGAGAGATAGGAACACTTATTCACTGTTGGTGGGAATGCAGAATGGTACAACCACTATGGAGGACTGTTTGGCAGTTCCTAAAGAAATTGAATATAGACTTGCCATGTGACCCTGCAATACCACTCCTGGGTATATACCCAGAAGAACTGAGAGCAGTGACACGAACAGACATCTGCACACCGATGTTCATAGCCACATTATTCACCATTGCCAAAAGTTGGAAACAACCCAGGTGTCCATCAACAGATGAATGGATAAACAAACTGTGGCCTATTCACACGATGGAATACTATGCTGCTGTAAAAAGAAATGAAGTCGAAAAGCATATGACAACATGGATGAACCTGGAGGACATTATGTTGAGTGAAGCAAGCCAGACACAAAAGGACAAATACTGTATGAATGCATTACTATGAACCAAATATATTGTGTAACATATTGTTTGATCAAAAAAAAAAAAGAAAAGTTACTGACCCAATTTTTTATGATCTCAGAGCTCCCCATGTAAACCTCTATCTTAGCATTTATCCAGTGCTTACCATGTACAGGCACCATTAGATGGATATTATTATTATGTTCAATTTACATAGAACTGTACTTTAGAAATGTTAAGTAATTTTTTCAAAGTCTAAGGATACAAAACTAGTAACTGGCAAGTCTGAGATTCAAATCTAGAGTATTTGGTACTCTTAACTATTTTACACTACATGCTTTATAGGACCTTTCCTGCTTAAACATGTGATTCACTGAAAGTGGAATGAACAAAGGTATAGAAATAGTACTTTACTTATAATTACCAAAGGAAGAAATGAAGAAAGATATTTAACAATGGAACAGAAAAATTGAAACACACTTACAAGCTCTCCATATCGTGCAGCTGAAATCATATGTGGAGGAAAATTTCCTGTGCTGCTGAAACATAATCCCCCTGTCTTCATAAATAAGAAGAAAAATCCAGTTTATGGAAAGATATAAGCAATCTGATAAAAATATATATATATACTTTATCAATTTGATTAGCCTTACTAAAATGTTAGGTTCTGAACATGCACAAGACCTGCTGGTATTAATGAATGTCGGTTCACATCGGACACACCTGTTCAATAAACAAAAATAATTTTTAAAATGTCAATGAAGTATACAAAATCTGATTTAATCAAGAACTTGTCTTCCTAAATGCTGTATTAGAATAATTTGATTCAGCTAAGCAATTACTTAAATAACTTAAACAAATGTAAAATATTAACACTGGTTTGAATAATTTTATACCATTGTGTGCTATAAGGCAAAGTCTAAATAAAATTAAGCAACAGGAGAGTATTTTTTTGAAACCACATGGAATACATAGGATGAATAACACTGAATAGCAAAATGATGATTACGTCACTCACATACTTAAGAAAAGGGCCCAACAAGCTCATATAAATGTAACCCAATCACTTTTTATAATTAGTTTATATCATATATACCTTCCTTATTTTATCTGCCACAGAGCAGAAAGGTAGCATAAGCTTAAATAACACAACAAACACTTTTAAAGTCTATTCATTGAGCTTTGTTTATTTTAGGAAAATACTTTATATATTCTATTAATATATGAGATAGAGGGAGGATGGGCAGTGATTAATAGGAATACTGATGGGTTTATGTGGGTTTTTTCATCACTCACAAGAGATAACAGGAACGAGTACAGACTGGGGCACAGCCCAGAACTTACAAACTAGGCTCAGGGAGGAATTACAGAAGCAAACTTGGGTATCAGCCCAATAGCCAATATTTGGACAATGCAATCCAGCTCAGGCTGAGAGAAAACAGGATCTCATTACTAAGTATCCCCAGGAGAAAGTGGTCAAGTATTTTCCATTTTAAACTTGGGAACTAGAGAGCTGTGCTTGGATGGAAGTCATCAGGTGGGCTTCTAAAAATATTGAAGGAGCTGAAACAGGGATAAGGGGAATGAATTAGAGGGTGCATGTGCATATATGTGAATAAAGGGGTAAGAAGAAGAGATAGAGAATAGGGATATAAATCAGGGTACCTGGGATATTTATAATCACTATTATTCATTAATATATACTTTCTATGTAACATTATATGATATGATTTTTTATAAAGGCTTTAGCACAGCACCTGGCACATAGTCAATATGCTGCAAATAGAAGTTACTATTATATACTACATATTATAGATTATGTACAAATTACATAACAGATAAAAATAACTACCATTTACTGAGCACTTACTATGTAGTACTACTATGAAAGGAATTTTACACAGGTATTTCTAAGTCTATCATGGGCTATGTGGTAGGTGGTATAGTCCCATTTTAAAGACAAGGAGACAGGTGACCTATTGAGCTGTCCAAGGTCACACATCTAATAAGAGACTGAGGCAAGATCTGAACCTTATTCTGGCCTGTGCTCTGGGCCTCAGCTTCCTTAGCTGTTGAAGTCTACGTCTCTCCTTCAGTAGATACCGGATATATTAGATAGGGAAATACCTTAAAAAGGTAATATTCTCCAAGAATATGATGATAGTAATGACATAAGCTTCCACCATACTGCTTACCTGTTTTCTAAAGCATTTGCTACCGTAAAAGAGCTTTCATTTCCATCACAGAGCTTACAAATTGCGCGAGACAACAATGTTCCGTTAACATTTCTTTCCACTAAACAATTAGAAACAAAATTAAAATGTAACTAGTAATCAACACATAACCCTCTATATACTTAGAAAATGTTTAATAAAGCCTACTTGCAATTATTATTCTAACAATTCTTAAAACACCTTCTTTTCATAAAAGACATGTTAAGCACCTTTATAATAAATTGTGGGAAAGTGAAACCTTCCCCATTTACACATAAAAATAAACAGAAACTAATTTTCCATATCATCATAATATTTTTTCCCCAAAAATGTCCTTCCCTATATGTTCCTGCCACACTGAATGATATCTAAAGTACTATAACTGTCATGCTTACCAACTCTTTGGTAATTGGTTGATTCAGGTATAAACACAACTGTGTTTTCAGAGAGACTGAAAAGAACTTCATACTACTGCTTTACAAAATCAGTAAGTTTATCATTCTATTAAACAGTGGTTTCACTTGATGTAGGTTATGAACATCACAATAGAAAAATAAGCAAAGAATATAAACGAACAATGCACAAAAGAAGAAATGTCATAGTCAAAACAAACATAAAATAATGGCCAACCTCACTGGTTATCAAAGATACGCACATTAAACCAATGTTTTTGCAAAGCAAATTAAACTTTCTTTATAAAAGACAACTTCTGCTGGCAAGAATTCAAGGAAATAGGTAATCTCATATTGCTAATAAAGTACAACCTTTTGGGAGAAGCAACTTGTAAACAAGCCCCAAACTTTAAAAAGTTCATATCCTTTAATCCTTCTATTTTACTTCTAATAATTTATCTAAAGGAAATAATCAGAAACTTCTAATAACTATAAGAAGAAATAATTGCCTCACTCACAAAGAAATGCAAGTTAAAATGAGAAACAATTTTTACGTGTGAAGTTGGAAAAAAATTAAGAAGTCTGAATATATCAAGTGTCAGGGAGAATATAGGGATGCGTATATTCTCATAGACAGCTGATGAGTTTTTTTTCTGCATCTTGAAGGGTTTTTGTCTGTATCTACTAAAATCTTTTTTTTTTTTTTTTTTTTTACTTTTAAACTTTATTTTTAAAGAAGTTTTAGATTACAGAAAAGTTACATTGAAAATATAGGGGATTCCCATATACCCCACCCCCTCCCCCCTCACATTTTCCCCTATTAATAACATCTTACATGAGTGTGGTACATTTGTTACAATTGATGAGCAAATATTGAAGCACTGCTACTAACCATGGTCTATAGTTTACATTACAGTTTACACTTTACACTGTACAATTTTATAGGTTTTGACAAAATGTAAAATGGCCTGTATCCGTCATTGCAAAATCATGCAGAATAATTCCAATGTCCTAAAAATGTCCTATGTTCCACTTGTTATTCCCTCCCTCTACTAAAATTTAAAATTCACATACCCTATAACACTACAATTTCACTTCCCAATACCTAACCTACAGAAACATTTGCACATTTGTACAAGCAGGCAGATATAAGGATATATATTGAAGCATTATTTCTTAGAAAACCGTATGAATATTTTAAATAACAGAATGGTGGTATATCTACACTATAAAATACTATGAAGCAGATGAAAAAGAATGAGGTAGATCTAGATGTACCAATATAGTGTTAACTGAAAAAAAAAAAAAAAGTATAAAAGGATATTTTGGGTGCGAAAACATTTATGTAGATACATTACTTAAATTTTCTGTGGCTACATATGCGTATTTGCATGTTAAGGACAGAAAAAAATTTCTGGAAGGACACACACACACACACCCCAAAATGATAACAACAGCTTTGAGCTTGAGGGAACCATAGAGAATCAGCATTAGGGAAAAAGGTCAAAGAGGACGTTAGTCTTATCCATGATGTTTTCAGTTTTGCCAGGTGGTAAAATATAACTTTAAGAAAAGTAAACAATTTGTTCCTTCTACAATGGTCCCCATCTCAGTTAATGGGGACATTTGACCATTTAGTTAGGCCCAGTTCTTAAGAGTCTTCTCTTTCCTTCTTATGCTCCACATTAAACAAAATAATAAAACAAAATATTTAAAAATCTGTAAATCCTGTCAGCTCTCTGAAATACATTCAGAAATTGAATTATTCTCTCTATTCCACAACCAACACCTGGCTCAAGCGCCATCAACTGTCACCTGAACTTTTGCAACAGCTTCTTAATTGGAGCCCTGGTTCTATTCTCCATGCAAAAGTTAGAGTGAGCATTTTAAAACCTAAGTGAGATAGATCATGTCACTCCTTTGCTTATAGTGAGTATAATCAACATTGCTGATTTATAAATGCGATTGTGGCTGAAAGAGGGAGTCAATTAATGTCAACTGAAAGAAAACTAGAGGATAGTTTAAGGACTGTATAACAGTGATTTTGGTGGTGGATAATGATTATGGTTAATAGTACAAATATAAGAATGTTCCTCAATTACAAGTTGTTAAGAATATGGAGATAGGTGGGAAAAATACAAGTAATATAATGTAATATATAGACTATAGTTAACAGTAATATTGTAATATTTTTACAGCAATGACAAAGAAGGCACTACATCAACGCTAAGGGTTAATAATGGGGGTTATAAGGGGGTATGGGATTTTTTCCTTTTGGATTAATGAAAATGTTCTGAAATGGACTGAGCTGATGACAGCACAATCCTGTGATGAAACTGAGAGCGACTGAGTATACACTTTGGATGGACTGAACAAGGCAGGGGACCATGTAACACCGGGAATCCCAATGTGAATAATGGACTGTGATTAACAGTACAAATATAAGAATGTTCTCTCATGAACTGCAACAAATATACAAAACTAAAACATGGTGTTAATAAAAGGATGGTTTATGGGAAAAACACACCAAATGTAAGCTATGGACTATGGATAGCAGTAATATTATGATGATGTTCTTTCATCATTTGTAACAAATGTGTCACAACAATATAAAGTGTTGGTGGTGAGCCAATGTATGGGAATCCTGTATTGTATGAATGTTAACTCACCACTTTTCAAATTAAAAAAAAAAACAACAACAAAAAACTTTCAATGGCTTTCCATCTCGCCTAGGGTAATTTCCAAGGTCATTACCACAGCCTACCTAAGGCCTTACATGATCTGTACTCCATTACCCCCAACTTTTCAGACCCATCTGCTTCTGCTTTCCTCCTCCTTTGCTTCAGCCACATTTTATACTCACTGTCCTTTGAACATATCAGGTATGTTCCCTACCTCAAGACCTTTGCACTTGCTTTCCCCTCTACTTTGAATGATGTTACCCAGTCATCTATGTGGCTCTGTCCCTCATTTCCTTTGTCTTTGCTCATCTTTCCAGAGGTGCCTTCCATGATCATCCATGTAAAATACAGTTTAGAAAAAGCAGCAAAGATAATGCTGCTTCCCCTTGCTTCTGACCCACAGATATTTAGAGAATGTCTGATATGTAGGGAATAAAGAATGATAAGGTAAACAATAATTCCTACATACACAGCTGATACCAACTGTACTTATATGTATTTTCTCTTGATATACCTGCATTTCTTTAAACCTGTACTGTCCACTTGTGGTACTGAGCACTTGAAATGTGGTGAGCCCAAATAGAGATTTCAAAGACTTAAAGAACAAAAGAATGAAAATATCTCATTAATAATTGTCGATTTTGATTACATGTTAAAATGATATTTTGTATAATAATGCCTTAAATAAAATATATTGAAAGTAATTTCATTTGTTTCTGTTTTTTTTTCATGTGTCTACAAAAAAATTTTAAAATACAAATATGGCTCATATTATGTTTGTATTGGACAGCACTACTTTAAATATATGCCAAGCTATTTGTCCTTAAAATTAAATCTGATTTACCTTCCTCTTCCTATAATCCTAAAATTTATAGTAGAAAGAAAGAGCATATGATGAAATGTAATAAACTTCAAATTACCATTCAGCTCCTTAAATTTTTCATTAGCCCCATCCCTAAGAAAATACTTCACCCTCCAAATACTGTGAGAATAAGTTCATTTTTTCAATAGAGGTAACAATGCTATTGAAACCATCAAAAATTATAATACAAGAAATTTGTATTATAATACAAATTTAATTTAACTGCTTAAATATACACCAGGTTCCCTAGGCAAATAAGGGTCTGATTTTTTATAAGCCTGGTGCTAAGAAGTAAAATCCATCTACTGCTTCCATTTACCTACTATTTGGTCTCCTCCAAAATCCCCTGGCTTCTAAGGGATTACATTGTTTCCAATATTTTTTTGCTATTATAAGTAATAGTTTGATGAAAATCTTTTTCATAAATCTCTTAACATTTACTTTTAAAATATTACCAGGTATAGACAACTGAAAGGGATGGACTTTTATGAACAAATGAAGCATATTTCCAAATAGAGATATCATATTATATGAACCATCCTAGTGGATTTTTCATCTCTAGTCTTTGCCAATATTTTTGTTACTGTTTTCTGAACCACTTTTATTTTTTCTTACCTCTTCGTGGAAATGAGTTGCCTGAAACACATGTATGTCTTCTAAAGGACCAGAAACCCATAATAAATATTAAACTTGCTTTGAGCGTAAGAATAAAGGGTTTTAGATTATGTATTTCCAAACCATTTGGGCTTTGTGTCTTCTTAACTAAAATGATGGTACTTCTAAAATGTGGTTGCTCTTGAATAGTTATCAATTATCACTGCAGCTTTTGGGGCATCTTGCTCTCAGGTTTCCTATGTGGCCTAGGATATTTTTCCCTGCTGCATTTTTCAGGTTGGAATGAATCCAAATGGAAGTTTTGACCATATATCAAACCTCCTCAGGGCTCATTATTGCTTATTCTGCCTTGGTGATGTGTGCAATATTTTCCAACTTAGCACTCTCTATGTATTTAATTAGCTTGCTCTTTACTTCCTCATTCCCATCATTAATGAGTCTGTTTAAAAAGAACTGAACCTACCGCTAACCCTTGTAGCAGCTCTCTAGACACCGCCTCCCTCTTAGAAAAGTTGCCATTTATTATTAGCCCTTTCATGTGATACTTCAACCAATTTTTAGTCCATGTAATAGTGTTCATACCCAAGTTAATTTAAGCTAATTCTCTGAGTAAAATTTTATAAGATACGTTATCCTTTTGCTTTGCTGAAATCAAGATATACCACATCTATTGCTGCGTTCATCTATTAATCTCATAACTTGATCCACAAGGGGAAAAAAAAGCAATTAAATTTGGCTGGCATGATTTTTTCTTTGTACAATCATACTGCTTGCTTTTCATAACTCATTTATCCTCTAGATGTCTTCCAATATTTATCTTAGGATTTGAATCCTTATTTTACTAAGAGTTTTGATGACTACTGTCCTCCTTTGAAGAAATCAGTGCCCTGTTTGCTTATAGCTTTTCTCTTTTATAGTCTTGAGTTACCTGTGAAAATAAATAAAGCTGCCCTTATCTAAAAAAGCTTAAATGGTAGCATACCAAATACATAAACTGCTGATAAATAAATATTTGTGGATGACTGAATGCTTTGTTCTATACCTGGCTTTTTTTTCCTTAATGACATATCTTGGATTTCTTTCCACAGCAATACTTATAGAGCTGCCGCATTATCTTTCCATGACTGCATTGTATACTGGTGTATGGATGTACCACAGTTGCTTTGACCAATCTCCTCTTTTTTTTTTTGCTTTGTAATCAGTATATTAAGGAGACAGTCATATATTTCAAGAATCGCTTAAAATCTGATATCCAGATTTAAGCATGTGAACAATATGACTTTTAAACATACAATTAAAGCTGTTCATAATTTGCCAGACTACCAACATTAAATTACAGTTACTTTGGAGCATAAATTAAATGGCTTAAAGTGAGTCTATGGAACACCTTTCCTATCTCATACATGCAAACTTCTCCATATGAATTTCTCTTCACCTTAACTTCTAAGTTACCCAACTTCTGCAATCAGTACTCTGGGGCTTATCATGGTCCAAAGAGAAGGGCTTAAAAAAAAAAACAAACAAAAAAAAAACAACCCAGGACTGAGCAACATATGTGGCACAGAAGGGAATTCAACTGTCAAAGTACATGCCCCTCAAGAAGCAGCATGTTATGATAAAACCCCTTCTTTAGAAAGCTATCATTTCTATTACTGACAACAGACTAAATTATATACTGTGCCACTGTCAAATAACATTTTAGGCAACAGAATAAATGCAGAAGCATCACAATAAATCCCACTTAATACAGGTAACTATACAGACCAACACTTCTCTACAAACCTTTTTCTGATTGCCAGTTAAATACAGTTTTAATTTCATAGCTTAACAATTAAGTCAATACATGTATCTATACCTAGCATTTCACTCTAAGCTAGTCCACGTATACAGTGAAAAACGATTACAAGGTAAGGCCTGACAAATGCTAATAGAACTTTTTTTTTTTTTTTTTTAAACCAAAAGTCATTTTTACAAGTATTAAACTTCATCTTGCACACTGAAGTCACCATACATACAGGGCAAAGTCGGAGCTTTTATATTTGAGTTTATTCTTCATTTAACTTTTAAAACACTACTATAGTTGATTAAAACAAAAACGATAGCAAGTAGTGAGCATATTATGATTATAGTCCTTCACCTATCCACTACTGCATACAAAATGCCAGTAGTGAGTGTTAGTCACTGGCCCCCACTAAGAGGTTTGACACTGAACACCACCTCTGGGGTGATGTTCATCATCCTCATATGCCTCTCCATTGTAATGGCGCCGCCTCTCCTGATTGGGATCAAAGTCCACCAGTTCTACCTGATCCATTTCATCAGTTTCTTCTACTTCTTTCCTCTCAGGTAGAAGTTTTTCCAGCAGAGAGAGTTTATCAGGAGAGAGAAAGCCATCCTCAGGAAAGTTTACCTTAAATTCAATGATTAGGCGACCCTTTTCATATGGCCTACAATATATTGGCATGCCTTCGTTTAGCACACACTTGATATCTCCATGCTTGACAATCTGACCTGGATGAGAGGTGATGACTATGGTCCGGTTGTCAAGAGTGGATATTGGCTTTTGGAAGCCACACAATGCTTCAACCAGCTGTATGTCCATGCACATGAAAAGATCTTCTCCTCGTCTAGTGAAAACAGCATGATCCTTCTGATCTAAAACAATGATAATATCTCCTGGCTCCAGTCCTGGCTCTTGGTCTCCTTCACCATGGAATGTTATCTTCTGGCCATCTTTCATGCCTTTATCAATATGAACTTCTAGAATCTTCTTCTCTCGAACTATCTTCCTTCCATTGCAACTTTTACATCTATCTTTAGGACTGATCCGTTCCCCATGGCCCTGGCACTCCATGCACACAGACTGAATCTGCTGAACCATTCCAGGTCCTATCTGATGAATTCTTATTTGCATACCAGTGCCTCGGCAATTGGGACAGCACTCTACTGCTCCTTTCTTACCACCTCGGCCTTCACATTTGTCACAAATCACATTCTTTTGCAGAGCTAGTTTTCTGGTTGCACCGTTATATAAATCTTCTAAAGTTACTGAGAGCTGATGTACAACATTTTTACCTCTCCTTTCTCTCTGCATCCTTCCACCACCTCCAAAAAACATATCAAAGATGTCCATGGGAGAGCCAAAACCCCCACCTGCTCCACCCTCTTTGATGGCTTGTTCTCCTCCTTTGTCATAAAGTTCTCTTTTCTTTGCATCAGAGAGCACTTCATAAGCTTGAGAAATCTGTTTAAACTTCTCGCCCTCATTTGGATTCTTATCAGGGTGATATTTCAAGGCTAGTTTCCTGTAAGCCTTTTTCAACTCTTCCTGGGTGGCATTCGGTTTGACCCCCAAAACATCATAATAAGTGGTTTCTTTCACCATTTTCTACAGCCAGTGAGAGGGCCGAGGCCAGGCCGGTGAGGGGGAGCGGGAAGGAGAGCGTCGCTGTGCGCAGCTCGGCCAGCCGCAGCTCCTTCGCTCTCAACGAGCGTTCTGGAAAGTTCCCACCAATCTCCTCTTGACAAACGTTTATGTTGTTGCTAATCTTTTCTCTTAGGAATAATATTGCAAAGAAAACAAACAAACAAACAAAAAAACCATACAACACTTTTTCGGGCACATATTTAAGTATTAACAGAACAAGAAATTCATAGACGAGGGCTTGCTGGGCAGTTATGATGTATCAGCGCTACCAATTCTGATAAACATTGTCAATTTGCTCTCCGTACAGTTTGAACCAATTTATAATCCCCTAATAACATATGAATGTCTATTTTTCTGAATCCTTGCAAACACATTATCAAAGTTCATAAAGTTTGAAAACAAAATCTAGTAGGTTATTTGTTTTTTTCTTAAACTTTATTTCACGTTAAAAAAATAAAATAATAGACAAAAAGCAGCTTAACAAATTATGGAAGCAGTACTTCAAAAAAATCCTATCCAGGCACATTTCTCTTATTTAATCCTAAAAACAAACTCATTTGTTTCTTCAGTGTTCTGAAAGATGAAAAATTAGCACAGATTGATTAAATGACATGACCAAGGTCTATTGTTAATGAAGAAAATGAAAAAAAAAAAAAAAATGTTTGAACATATTCACATCTCATAAAACTAAATCCCACACTTTTTTTTTCACCTTTAGCATTAATATAGTACCTTTTTTGCCTTTGCTACAAAAATACTACAATATTAATGTTAACTATAATCTATAAGTTACAGTAGTTGTATTTCTCCCATGTATCACCATATTCTTAACACCTTGCAATAGAGGAACATGCTCGTATTTGTTTTATTAACCACAATCCTCATCTACCATTGAAATCACTACATTATAGTCTCTAGATTACCTCTAGCTGTCTTTCAATTAACATTAAATTCCTTAGACTAATCCTTTCAGCCACAATCATATTTATAAATCAGTGGTATTAGTTATACTCATCATAATATGTTACCATCAACTCTATCCATTTCCACATATTTACAATCAACCTTATTAAACATTCTACATACATTCAGCATCAGCTCCCCCTTCGCAACCCACAACTATCACCTACTAACCTATACTCCATAGTTTAACTCCATTACTCCTCATATTTAGTTCATATCAATGAGAACATACACTATTTGTCCTTTTGTGTATGGCTTATTTCACTTGACATAATATCCTCAAGGTTCATCCATGTTGTCATATGCATCCCAAATTCATTTCTTCTTACAGCTGAATAGTGTATTCTATCATATGTATATACCACATTTTGTTTATCCATCAGATGGACACTTAGGTTGTTTCAATTAGTTTAATTCACATTTTCTTTACTCTGAGTAAGGCTGAGCATTTTTTTCATGTTTAAATATTTTTTCTGTGAACTTTATTCATGTTTTGGCCATTAAAAAATTGGTTATTCATCCTGCTCTTATTTATTTATAGGAGCTTTCCTTAGCCCCCTCCCTGTTGTATGCATTATAAATTTTTCTCTAGTCTATAGTTTGATTTGGGTATTGTTTAAGGCTTTTTCTGTCATGTGGAATTGTTTTTATGTGTATGTAGTAAAATTAATCAAAATTTCCCCTATAGCTTCTGGGGTTTTGGTCATAGTTAGAAAAAGATGTACTCCTAACATTAATAGGAATGCTTATCATTTTTCCCTGTTAAGCATCATGTAGGCTTTTGGATTGAAACATATGTATCATGTTAAAAAAGTATTCATCTAATCTTACATTATTAAGAATTTTTTTAAATCAGGCAGAGTTTTTATTCAAATAAATTATTTTATCTTTTTATTCAAACAGATTAAAAAAGTAAGTAAATATTACATTACTTCACATGCCTGCTGATTTTGGACAACAATAAAAAATATTGTTAAGTAATCAACAAGTAATTTCAATTAATGTCTTTATAAAAAACAAACACAAATGAAAATCCATCACTACTATGCCATAAAGAACCTATTTCTTACCTAAAATATGGCCAGTGGGACAGCGGCATTTTCCTTGTTCAGTTAAACCACCAGGGCAAGAAATGCAGTTCCAGCCATCTTTAGTAACACCTTTCTAAATTAAATTTTTTGAAAAAATTATTCTCTCCTTCTTAATTGATATAACTACAAAAGTGTGCGATTTGCAGTGGATATTAAAATAAATCATACATAAATGAGCTACATAAAAATTCTCTAGATTGCCAATTTGTGCTTATATTTCAAAATTAAGCTATATATTATTACTATGTACTGCCTGCTATTAAAAGATTTTTTTCTACTTCCTGATTTTTAGTTCAAATACATCTTCACTTTCATAATTAATTTCATCATCTAATTTTTCTATTTACAAAGATAAAACAACAAACCTCAACAAGATTTATGCAATAGATAGCCAACTAATAGTCTTATCTGTTATAAAATAACTTTCTATTCTAGATTAGAAAAATTCAAATATATTAGCTTTTCCCCCCAAATACATTAGCTTTTAAAAATTAATTTAGGGGTTTTTCTTTATAGAATAATGAAATTGTTCTAAATTTTTTTTACGGTGATGAATACATAATATTGCGATTATTCTAAAAGCACCGATTGAACACTTTGGATAGATTGCATAGTATATGAATATAGCTCAATAAAACTGCTCAAAAAGTAGTTTATAATTCAAAATGGGTGAATTTTATGGTATATAAATTATACCTAGAGTTGTTAAAAAATAATTTATGAAACTATTTCCTTCTATCCATTAATAGTTTGTACTAGAAAAGTTTTTTTAAATAAAATGTGACATCATCCGGGAGTGGTTGTAGCTCAGTGGTTGAGCGCCTGCTTCCCATGTACGAGGTCCTGGGTTCAATCCCCGGCACCTCCTTAAAAAAAAAAAAAAGGTGACATCATTCAAAATTGGGCTTATTATATTGCTCAGCAAAATCTTGAAGTAAATACAATAATTATATTACAAATATAGATGTAACCAAGTTAAATAGAAAACAACGGTAAAACAAAAGAATGTCACAAATTAAATTTTGATGAAAAAACTGCATATATCAAGAGATATTACTATAGATAGTACATTTACACAAGCCTAGTAAAAATTATGGTAACAATAATGTTACTGAAAAATAAATCAGGTTTCATATTAGCAACTTTTTATCGTTGGTAATATAAGGTCAATTATTTCCAAATATATAAAATAAATATCAAAATGATAATGAGACTTGTAAGTACTTACCATAAGTTAGGAAAACTGGCAACTTTATATTAAAACTCTAGATTCAATGTTTTTTATATGGACAATAAGAAGAAACATTCCTGTAAAAGTGAAAACTAGTACACACAGACTCCTTTTTATCCAAAATGATTGAAAAATGTATTTTTGTTAATGGAAAATTATCATATATAGTAACCATTAAATAACTAATTTTCTAAGAATTATGATATGAAATTACTAACAAAACAGCAATGGACATTATTTAACTTATGTATTAATGCAATCAGCCTTTCATGAACTTATACTTTAGATATCATTATGAACATTAAATATTATATAAAACTGTTGACAAAGTAGGTCTAAGGGCTGAACTGAATCTGTATCAACCAAAGGAAACCGGTCCCCACCACAGACCAAATTGCTTACATGATGAAATCCTTTAAATTAGCGTCTATATGTGTATCATTTATCTGTTTCTCTTTACAACTTATTGTTTGGGGGAAATTAAACAAAGACAAGTTTCACAGGTTTGGGGTTGTTTGGATTTGATATTTAAAAAGTAAAGAAACGGGAAGCGGCTGTGGCTCAATCAGTAGGGCTCCCGTTTACCATATGGGAGGCCCCGGGTTCGGTTCCCGGGGCCTCCTGGTGAAGGCAAGCCCGCCCGCACGGCGTGGTTAGCTGACCCAGTGAGCACAAGCAGCAAGGGGGGGATAAATGAATAAATAAATAAAATCTTAAAAAAATAAAAAAAATAAAAAAATAAATACATAAATAAAAAGTAAAGAAATACATTTCAGTTCTTTTTCCAAGTTTGCATAAAATTTCACTGATCTCCCCAATTTTGCAAAGTTATTTTTGAAGTTTGCAAGGACATATTAGAGTAAGCATTAATTGTAGTTTAAAAATGAAGTACTTTACTATTTTTTATAATAAAATTATTTTAAAATAAAACTCCATACCATGTTTTCTGGGCACTTTTTACAAATAATGGTAGATCCTCCGTTATTAGAAATCATCTGAAATCCTGGTAGACACATGCACGAAGTTCCTAAAGGGAAAAAAGCCATTTTTGCCTTTGGTAAATAAAAGTAAAACTCCAAGATAGGGAAACTTTAATAATTCCTAAAATCTTGACAAACATTATAGTGGTTAAGGACAAGACACTGAAGCTAATAATGTCTGGGTTCAAATCCAGAAACATACTCCTTAGGTCTTGGTTCTGCACTCAGCAAGTTACTCAATTTCTCTGTGCCTCAACTTCTTGGTAAAATGGGGATAGTAATAGTACCTACTTCATAGGGTTGGAATGAGTATTAAATAAATTATATGTATAGGACTTTGATGATGTCTGGCACTCAGTAGGTACTGTGTTTGCTACCATTTTAAGGGCCAACATAATTAAACTATTAATAAAATTAATTTTTCTGTGGATAATTTTATATTTCTATGAAACCCAAGTATACATAAATATTCAATGAATTCAAATTTACTTTTTTAAAACAAAACCTTATTAGGAAAGTTATCTTGTCTCAAAGAAAGCACTGTTACCCTCAATTTGTACACACAGTAAGCATTTTAAGATAAACATTCTTCAACTTGCTGGATGAGTAGGTGCAGCATTATTTAAGGGTAGTATGTGGAAATAGCACCCATAGGAGTCTATGCAGTATAATGCATACAATATCTGGATTTATAATTACAAGCTAATACCTTATACTTTTTGAGTCTCTGAGATGCTTTCTCCTTCATGTTTCCTCACCTGAGCATTCCGACCTGTCTTGTTCAACGATCCAAATGAGAATATATCAAATTTGAAGATGGTAGAAAGTTAATACCATGGGTGACCAAATGAAGATTGAAAATATCTTAGAATTTAGAATATGGGAGACTTATTTTAAGCAGTGTCAGTGAAAAGAACTAAGACCAAATTATGGATGTTTCAGGAGAAAAAATGTATTAGTTTAACCTAAAGAGACTTAAAAAGCAACTAGTACTAGTCAACAATAGAAAGGGCTAAGTCCTAACCAAATCTATATTAGGGACACACTGGATAGTGGAAATACGTAGTTCTAGATTGAGGACAAATAGAAATGAGTTCTTCCATTCTTCAATTTAGGTGACAGGGAAGATATTACAAATGGGGAGACTGTACTGATCAAGGTTACAGTCCCTCTCAGCTCTAAGTTTCTGGGATTTGAAAAGTTAAGACAAAGGGCAATCAAAGTTTACAATTGCATAATCTGCATCACCTATCCCTCACATCACCTTACTTTTCTATTTCTTTGTTTCTCTCCTGGCTGCTTTCCAAGTGCTGCCCTAACGATCTCCGGATGAGGAGTGAGACACCAGTGCTGAAAAAGGAGTAACTAGAACTCTGTGATGAAAACGAGAGCCACTGAGTGTACACTTTGGTAAATCGTAGGAGACATGGGACTGTATAACACAGTGAACCATGTGGTGGAAGATGGACTGTGGTTAACAGTACAAATATGAAAGTGTTCGCTCATGAACTTTGTTATCAAAGGTACTACAAATACATAGTGTTAATAATAGGTGTGTAAGGAAAAATATACCAAGTTTACCCTATGGACCATAGTTAGTGGTAATAGTCTGATCATGTTCTTTCATAATCTGTAACAAATGTTCCACAACAATGTAAAGTTTTGGTGGAAGGGTGATGTATGGGAATTTTACACATTATGCATGATTGTTCTGTAAGCTCATAACTTCTCTAGTGAAAAAAAAAAAAAAAGAAAGAAAGAAAGAAAGAAAGAAGGGAATAACTAGAGCTGCTAACGGGATAGCGGACTCGTGGTTCCCAAAATTTATTAGTGTGCACACTGCAATCCTCCAAGAAAACGACTCCCTCGGGCGACGGCAGTTAACTTTTCGGAAATATTTCTCCCGCCGACAAAAAGGCGTTTTCAACGCACCTGGGACTAGGAGCAGCACCAAGCTGGGAGTGTTACTTTTGCCAGAACCCATCCCTGACGGTCTCACCTCGGGCGTCCGGCCTCTGGTTGGCTCCACAAAGGACACAGGAAAGCGCCGAGATATCGAAGTACTGATTGTGGCCACAACTATCCGGCTGCCGGAAAGGGAAGGAGAAGGTCTGGACTTGCGAGACACGCTGAAGTACCAAAAAGAGGAACGCAGACACAGCAACAGAAGATAAAGTGAACCAAGCCGCCATTGCTAACCCAGCCACACCGCGACCCGTCACCATGGTGCGGACGCCAGCGGCTGCCAGTCCCCAGCGCCCCATCAGCCTCTGCGACGAGTCCGAGAGCTGATTGGGCAACTTTCCCCGCACACCCTCATCCCCGTCCCGGATTTCGGAAGTGTTTGCCAGTGGGGCCTGGTTGCTAGGTTACCAAAGCCGCTGGAAGCTGGCGGGTCTAAGAAACCTAGGGTTAGGATCCTGCTCGCCCTAGGACCGGAAGGGCTCGGCAGGCTATAAATAATAATAAGTATATAAATAATATATGTATAAATGTATAAATAATAATGTTTCAAACTCGGTGACGCGACTCCTTAGTGAAATCGATTTAGAGGGTTAGAAAATAGCACAGGAAAGACAAATAACTGATTGCCTCACATAAATTTAGGTGAAAACATAAATTTAGGTGAAGTATCTTTTCAGGACAATGTTGTTAAATGATGTTTATTTTCATCAGAATATATCCACACCAAGCAATTTTCACGTAAAAGAATACATCCCAACGTGTATTTGGTACAGTGCATAAGATTATAAAGTATGAAAAACACTGATTTAAAATAGTGCTGGATGCAAGCACTGAAGAAAAAAAAATCTTTCCTGCCAGACGTTTGTTTTACTCCTTCTTTTGTCTTAAGAATAGGAAATCATGTAATAAAATGAGATAATCTTTGCACCACTTAAAAAAGGAGAAACCTAATTTTTTAAAAAAATCAAATATACACATATATGAATGTTGTCTTTCAAAGTAGTCACCCTTGGAGGTTGTTAACCCCCAAACATTTTGGAATTACCTTCAGAGTCAGTTTATGGATAACTAAAGGAAAAACAATTTTATATTTAAATCCCACTTTTGTTTTTGTTCTTTATTTGACTGTTATATTTTGTCTCCCCGCTCCAATAAAATCACCCTGGCATGGGAAGCAGATGTGGCTCAAGCGATTAGGTTCCCTTCTACCATATAGGAGGTCCAGGGTTCAATTCCCAGGGCCTCCTGGTGAAGGCAAGCTGGCCCGCACTACCCGGGCAGAAGAGCTGGCACAGAAAGATGACGCAACAAAAAAGAGACACAGAGAAGAGACAATATGAGATGCAGCAGACCAGGGAGCTGAGGTGGTGCAAGAGATTGAGTGCCTCTCTCCCACTCCAGAAGGTCCCAGGGTCTGTTTCCAGTGTCCCCTAAAGAGAAGACAAGCAGACACAGAAGAACACACAGTGAATGGACACAGAGGGCAGACAGTGAGTGCAAAAAAAACACAACGGGTGTGGGTGGTGTTTAAATCTTAGAAAAATCTTAGTCATTTCTAGTAACTAGAAATGACTTCTGGATTAAAAAAAATTTTTTTTTCAATATTATTTCATAATAATAAAAGTGATGATCTGTCACTAGTTAAGGATTCTCAATTCATGTGGAAAATGCATCTAAGGCACTTAAAAACTTTAACCATTAGCCACCATTAGGCCTAATTTTAGCCATGTGGCCTACCTCAAAAGACCAGCACTCACGCAGGCACTGATCTCTATGACACAGTAGGCATAAGTTTTGAAACCCTATTTCTAAAGAAGTCTAGGGAGGCGGATGTGGCTCAAATGGTTGGGCATCTGTCTGCCATATGGAGGGACCTGGATTCGATCCCCGGGACCTCCCGGTAAAATCTAAATATATATATATATAGAAGGTGCATGGGCTGCCAGGCCCATCATCAGCAAGATGATGAAGTAACAGGAGAGAGACGCAGGAGAAAGACAAGACAAGATGCTCCAAAAGTTCTGAAAACCGCTCCGAAAGCTCTGAAAACCAGGAACTGAGGTGGCGCAGGTGGCAGAACACCTCTCTCCTACATCAGAGGTCTCCAGGATCGAATCCTGCTGAAGACCAGAGGAGGAGGATGAGAAGAGATGGCAGGGAACTGATATAGAGAATTGCCCAGCAAATGGACACAAAACAGTAAATGGGGAAGGGGGGGGTCTAAAATGGATAAAGTAAACAAATAAATCTTTTAAAAAAATAAATAAATAAGTCTAAAAATGCTTCTGAGTAATACTGTGTCATTGGAGTTCCTAATTTGAAGTAGGAATCACTTATCTAAAAACAATTTTTAAAAATCATATATTTAAAAAAATATTAATGGGGACTTGGAAAGTGTATAGTCAGAAAAGTTGGGATTAATCTGCAAAATCTTCCTATGCTTGAGTGTGGTGGTTTGAACTGTATGTAACCGAGAAAGACATTTCTTAAATCTAATCCATTCCTGTGGGTGCAAATACATTTTAAGTAAGACATTTTGATGAGGCTACATCAGTTAAAACATGGCCCACCTCAATCAGGATGGGTCTTATGTCTTATTTCTGGAGTCTTTTATAAACGGAATAAATTGAGACATGAAAGAAAAAACGCCATGGAAGCAAGAAGATGAAATCAATGAAACCTGGAAGAGAAGGGACAGACCGGCAGATACTACCAGGTGGCTTGCTGTGTGACAGAAGAACTAAGAATTGCCTACAGATGGTCTTCAGGAAGAAAGTATCACCTAGATGATGCCTTAAATTGGCATCAAATGATTTGGACATTTTCCTTGCCTTAAAACCGTAAGCTAATAAATTCTCAATATTTAACTGGACTGATTTCATGGTATCTGCTTAAGCAGCCTAGAAAAATAAAACAATGAGTTTTAATTCTAGTCTTCCTTAATGAAGTACATATTGTTATATGCTTTGTTGAAGGGATTTGAGCACTGATATTTACTCTTTGCCTTCTATATAATTAAAGGAATAAAATATTGATGTCATTCTTTGTGTCCCACACTGTGGGACACACTGTGCTAGGCACTTGACACCATTAAACTTAATAATTCAAAGCAACCCTTTGTGTTTGTTTTTTTCCATAGCAACCTTTTGAGGGGAAACTACACCCCTTTTAGAAAAAGGGCAAGTGAAGATCAAAAAAGTTAAGTAAATTGTCTTACTGTTTTAGAAAGTGGTTTAAGTAGGATTTATCTCCATCTGGTCACCTCCAAAACCTATATTTTCAATGTATTTTTTTTTTTTTAAGATTTTATTTATTTATTCATTTATCCTCCCCTTGCTGCTTGTGCTTGCTGGGTCAGCTAACCACGCCGTGCGAGCGGGCTTGCCTTCACCAGGAGGCCCCGGGAACCGAACCCGGGGCCTCCCATATGGTAAACGGGAGCCCTACTGATTGAGCCACAGCCGCTTCCCATTTTCAGTGTATTAAGTGGATTTTTTCAGGAATAAAGAAAATTTTGGCATGTTCTACATGTGATACAAAACCTATTATCTTTAGCTAATAAGGTGATACTGCATTTATATACCACAGACCGTGGCACTCTGATTGTTTAAGACATATGGCACCCAGGACAACTAACAAGGAGGTGAGGAGTGACAGCCACCACACCAAGGAACCGAAAGAGTCTACAACTGCAAGCAAGAGAGTCCCATCCATCAGCCATATGGGATCAAAGTCCCCTCTCAGTTAGAGGTGGAGTGGGCATCACCATCCCAGAATCCTCAGGACTGGGGAATAAAATATGGCCTAGAGTAGACTTACTGGTGTTCTACTGTAGACTTACTGTGATTCTATGGAAGAAATTATATCATTGGTTTGGAGACAGTGGCCACTGTAGGTGCTGAAGTCAGGGAGAGGGAAAAAGAGACGTAATATGGGGGCATTTTCAGGACTTGGAATTGACCTGGATGACATTGCGGTGTCAGATACAGGCCATTATATATCCTGCCATACCTACAGAATTGAGTGGGAGAGAGTGTAAACTACAATGTAAACTATAGTCCATGCTTAGTGGCAATGCTCCGAAATGTGTTCATCAATTGCAATGAATGTACCACACTAATGAAAGAAGTTCTTAATGTGAGGAAAAGTGGGAGGGTCTGGGGAGCAGGGCATGTGGGAAACTCTTATATATATATATATATATATTTTTTTTTTTTTTAATATTCATATTTATTTATTTATCCTCCCTTGCTGCTTGTGCTTGCTGTGTCCATTTGCTTTTGCATTTTTCTGGGTCTGCTTGTCTCCCTTTGTTAAGTCATCTTGCTGTGTCGGCTCACTGCGCCGGGCAGGCCGGCTTGCCTTCACCAGGAGCCTCCCATATGGTACACGGGAACTCAACCAATTGAGCCACAGCCGCTCCCCCCCCCTTATATTTTTTAAAGTAACATTTTATATAATCTAAGTATCTTTTAAAAATAAATAAAAATATATATTTTTTTAAAAGTCATATGGGCACTGCACCTATCCAAAGTGCTCCCAGGAGCTAAACAGAAAATTTATCTGTAGCAGAAGGATTTGAAATTGACAAACACAGTTAAGTTTGAGATAACTGTAGATACTATGGGTTCATCTCTGCAAACGGACTACAAGGATGGCAGAAAAGAATGTTAGCTAAAACTATTAAGCATAAAGTGGGACTATATTGTTAGAGATATTTTTGGTACAAGTAACACAAAACAAGGTAATCTAATCCAGTTCATGGTGGTTTAAACAAAAACAAACATAAAAAGTCTGGAGGTCGATGGCCTCAGGTGTTCCTTCAATGATGTCAATAGTCATCTGTGCAGTTCTCTTGGCTCTTCCCTCTTAGTTGCAATCTAATATAATTGCATATAAAAATATAATATATTTGCCTTACACTATAGAGCATTGGAATTTAAGATAGTAAGGAGCTTGTTCTGAGTATAGAAAGGAGGTGTGTAAAATGACAGCTTCCCACCAATCTGAGAGGGATACTTTAGACCATAGAAAGACTTGGAGAAGTCCAGCTTGGCAAGTAAGTGAGCGTTTTTTAGTGGGCTTATATGGGGAAGCTCTTCCACAGGGTAGATCCAAGCCTGGTGGTGGCCTAAAATCCTCATCCTCAGTGGTGGCGGTGGGAGGAGAGCTTGGCACTTCCAAAGGCTCTATGTCCGCACTCATCATGAGAGGAGTCTTTTATAGTACGTATTGACGTGAAGATAAGGAAGGCACATGAGGGGGAGCATGATTTTAAAATGCGGGTCTCAGGACAGTTAATGAAGGAACAGACATTTGTAATGTTTCTCAGCAAGGCAGAAGTTACACTTTCACAGTAACTACAAAATGAACATTTACTATGTCTGTCAGTAACATCTTTATAGTAATTATGTAATGGATCTATTGATATGAGGGTGGTCAAGCAATTCATAGAACAGATCATCCTTAAAGTTGCTGAAAGAGGTGTAAGCATTTATGATACAAGATTTCCTTATCAGTCACAAGCTCACAGTTATTTCTCAAGGCTTGAATTTTTTTTTTTTTTTTTAACTGTTTAGAGATGGAATGCTGCTGTGACTAGAAGAGGAAAGAACTGGAAGGGTTGGGGAGAAAATGCAAAGTCATATATGCTACAGAGCTGAACCAGAGATATTTACTTTGTCTCTCTAGTCAGGAAAACTAATGTTTTTTCTATGTCTTGTATTGTGCTAAACATGCATCATTTCAATCTTCTTAGCAACCCTAGGAGTAGGTAGCACAATCATACCCTTTTAGCAAGCTTAGAGACATGCACAGTATTATCCAGCTAAGATATGAGAGTTATACATGAAAGTGGATGAGAGTAGAGTATGTTTTAATGACATATGTTTAATATGTTTTAGGAAGAAGTATACCAAAAAAGCGAGAGAATAGGGTATAAAGAGGATAGAAAGCAAATGCTTACTAAATACTTAGTTTAGACAGACACCACACCATGCCTTCTTTAATATGCTTTCTTATAAAATTTGAGCCACTCAACAACATTATGAAATATGTACTGTTACCATCTCCTTTTATGGATGAGTAAATGGAGACTCAGAGATTTTTCTTATCAATTTGATTGAAACATATTCATAAACCATACAACCTATCCAAAGTGTACAATCAGTGGCATTTGGTATAATCAGAGTTGTGTATTCATCACTTCAATCAATATTAGAGCATTTTCATTACTCCAAATTAAAAAAAAAAAAAAAGGAAAAAAATGAGCACAAAAAAACTATCCCTTAGCAGTCACCTCTCAATCCCTCTTCTTCCCCAACCCTATATAACCATTTCCGCCTCTATAATTTATTTGTATTTACATTTTGCATATGGAGTCAAACAAAACATACTTTTAGTCTAGTTTCTTTCAATTGACATGCTTCCTTTTTTATCGTTGATGGAAGATTATTAATATATTACTATACACTACTGTCCATAGTTTGTTTTGTTTGCATTTTTGTCCAAATATCATCCTGGTAGTAACCTCTTGTAATGTTTTTTTCTGTACTTTTTTTCTGTTTCAGAGAAAAACATTCTTATATATGCACTATAAACTATTCATTTTTTATAAAGAAGATTCACTATGCTATGCAGTCCCATGTTTCATTTTTTAGCTTTCCTTCAAGTGATATATACATCCTTAGACTTTCCCTTTCAACCACTATTATAAAAATATGTTAGCACTACTAATTACAAGCCCTATTGTTTGCTTTCACCATTTCTTTTCCTTTACAAATGTTTACAAACAACCTTTCTACCAATTCTGCACAGATTAAACCTCAGCTTTCCATTTTCTAACCGTCTTCTATTCTCTGGTGACTTATATTCTAGCTATTAACTCTATGAGTTTGCTCATTATGTTTAGTTCATAATAGTGTAATCATACAATATTTGTCCTTTTGTGTTTGGCTTGTTTCACTTGTTTGTCTACTCAGGTCTTTTGCCCATTATTTAATCATGTCATTTGTCTTTTAATATATCATGGATATTAGACCCTTGTTGGATGTGTGATTTCCAAATATTTTCTTTCATTGAAAGGATGCCTTTTTATTCTCTTCACAAAGTCCTTTGAGATGCAGAAGTGTTTAATGCTTAGGAAGTCTCATTTATCTATTTTTTATTTTGTTGCATGTGCTTTGGGTGTAAGGTTCAAGAGACCCCCACCTACTACTACAATATCTTGAAGATATTTCCCTACATTATCTTCTAGGAGTCTTATAGTCCTGGCTTTTATGTATAGATCTTTGATCCATTTTGAGTTGATTCTTGTATAGGAAGGAAGGGAGGGCTGTTCGTTCATTCTTTTGGTTATGGATATCCAGTTTTCCCAGTACCATTTTTTTGCAAAGACTATTCTGTCCCAGTAAAGTGGACTTGGTAGGTTGATATTGGCTTCATAAAATATGTTGGGTAATTTTGCTTCCTTTTCAATTTTTTTGGAAGAATTTAAACAGATTGGTATTAATTCTACTTGAAATGTTTGGTAAAATTCACCTGTAAAGCCATCTGGTCTTGGACTTTTCTTAAGATTTTTTGATGACAGATTCAATCTCTTTACTCGTGGTTGGTTTGTTGAGTTCCTGTATTTCTTGTAGAGTGAGTATGAGTTGTTTGTGCATTTCTAGAAATTTGTCCATTTCATTTAGGTTGTCTAATTTATTGCTATAAGTTTCTCATAATATCCTCTTAGGATTCTTTTTTTGATGGGATCAGTTGTAATGCTCCCCCCTCCCACCCCTTGTCCTGATTGTATTTATTTGCATCTTCTCTCTCTTTTTCTTTGTTAGCTAGGTAAGAGTTTGTCGATTTTATTGATCTTCTCAGAGAAGCAGCTTTTGGTTTTGTTAATTCTCTCTTGTTTTTTTTTTTGTTGTTGTTGTTTTTATCAATTTTGTTTATTTCTGCTCTAATCTTTGTTATTTCTTTCCTTTTGCTTTCTTTGGGATGGGTTTGCTGTTCTTTTTCTAGTTCTTCCAGGTGTTAAGTTAGGTCTTTGATTTTATCTCTTTCTTCTTTTTTTAATAAAGGCATTTAGGGCTATAAATTTCTCTCTCAGCACTGCCTGCACTATATCCCATAAGTTTTGATAAGTTGTGTTCTCATTTTCATTCATTTCAAGATCTCTACTAATTTCTCCTGAGATTTCTTCTTTGACCCACAGATTGTTTAGGAGTATATTGTTTGGCATCCATATATTTGCAAAATTTCTCCATTCCCACCTATTATTAATTTCCAGCTTCATTCCCTTATGATTAGAGAAGGTGCTTTGTATAATTTTACTATTCTTAAATTTATTGAGAGCTGTGTTGTTACCCAATATGTGGTCTATCCTGGAGAAAGATCCATGAGCACTTGAGAAGAATGTATAACCTGCTGATTTGGGGTATAATGTTCTGTATATGTCTGTCAGATCCAGGGCATTTATCATTATTGTTCAAGTTCTCTGTTTCCTTGTTGATCTTCTGTCTAGTTGTTCCATCTATTTTTTTAAAGATTTATTTTTATTTATTTATTTCTCCCCACCCCCTCATTGTTTGCGCTTGCTGTCTGTTCGTTGTGTGTTCATTGTGTGCTTGTTGGTTGTATGCTCGGGAACCGAACCTAGGGCCTCCCATGTGGGAGGGAGGCACCTAATCACTTGAGTCACCTCCGCTCTCTGCTTTGTTGTGTCTCTCATTATGTTTTCCTCCTGTGTCTCTTGTTGCAACATCTTGTTGCATCAGCTTGCTGCATCAGCCCATTGCTTCAGCTCACTGTCTTGTTTGTCTTCTTTAGGAAGCACCAGGAACCAAAACTGTGACCTCCCATTGGCAGGCGGGAGCTCAACTGCTTGAGCCACATCCTCTTCCCTTGTTCCATCTATTGATGTGAGTGAAGTCTCCAACTATTATTGTAGAGATGTCTATTTTTCCTTTCAGGTTTGACAGATTTTGCCTTACGTATTTTGGTGTGCCCTGGTTTGGTGCATAGATATTTATGACTATCACACCTTCCAGGTGGATTATCCCTTTTATTAATATATAATGGCCTTTTGCATCTCTCATCACTTTTTTGCATTTGAGGTCTGTTTTGTCTGATACCAGTATAGCTATCCCTGCTTTGTTTTGGTTACTGTTTGCATGAAATATCTTTTTCCACTCTTTTACTTTCAGTCTATTTGCATCCTTGGGTCTAAGGTGAGTCTCCTGTTGACAGCATATGGATGGCTCATGTTTTCTTATACATTCTGTCAGCCTATGTCTTTTGACTAAGTGTTTAATCCATTAACATTCATTGTTATTACTGTAAAGGCATTACTTACTTCAACCATTTTATCCTTTGGCTTTTATATGCCATATCTTATTTTTGTCTGTCTTTTTACCCTTTTGGTTACCCTTTCTGCTATTCTTGCCTTCTACACTTTCCTCCAAGCCTCTTTCTCTTGTTTTTTTCTTTTCTGGCTGCAGAACTCCCTTTAGTGTTTCCTGCAGGGCTGGATTCTTGTTTATGAACTCTCTTAGTTTCTGTTTATCTCTAATATTTTAAACTTACCATCATAGTTGAAGGTCAGTTTTGCCAAATAAAGAATTCTTGGCTGGTAGTTTTTCTCTTTCAGTACCTTAATGATATCATACCACTGCCTTCTCACTTCCATGGTTTCTGAAGAGAAATCCACACTAAGTCTTACTGGATGTCTCTTGCATGTGATGATTTGCTTCTCCCTTGCTGCTTTCAGATATTCTCTTTATCTTTGGCATTCTGAATATTATGTATCTTAGGGTAGGTCTATATGAATTTATTCTGATTAGAGTATGCTGTGCCTGGACATATATATTCATATATTTCATGAATGTTGGGAAATTTTTGTCCATTATTTCCTCATACACTTTCTGCCCCTTTCCCCCTCTCTTCTTCTTCTGGAACTCTCATAATACATATATTGGTGGCTTTGTGCTATCATTCAACTCCCTGAGCCCCTGATCAATTTTTTCCCTTCTTTTCTCTTTTCAGTTTCAGCTGTTTAGTCCACAGCTTCACTGATTCTTTCTTCTATGATTTCAAATCTGCTCTCGCTTTCCTCTACTGTATTTTTTTTAATCTCACTTTTGTGTCTTTCATTCCCATAAGCTCTGTTATTTTTCTTTCAAGTTTTTACATTTTTCTTTGTGCTCACCCAGTGTCTTCTTTTTTTTTTTAAGAAAACTTTATTTATTTTTATTTATTTATTCCCCCCCCCCATTGTTTGCACTCGTTCTTTGCTCGTCTTCTTTATAGGAAGCACCAGGAACCAAACCTGGGACCTCCCATGTGAGAGGGAGGTGCCTAATCGCTTGTGCCACCTCTGCTCCCTTCGGTGTCTTCTTCTTCTTCTTTTTTTTTTTTTTTAAAGATTTATTTATTTACTTTATCCATTTTAACACACCCCCCCCCTTCCCCATTTGCTGTTTTGTGTCCATTCGCTGGACAATTCTCTGTATCAGTTTCCTGCCATCTCTTCTCCTCCTCCTCCTCCTCCTCCAGTCTTCAGCAGGATTCGATCCTGGAGACCTCCGATGTAGGAGACAGGTGTTCTGTCACTTGTGCCACCTTGGTTCCTGGCTTTCAGAGCATCTCGTCTTGTCTCTCCCCTGCGTCCCTCTCCTGTTATGTCATCATCTTGCTGCATGGCTCCCGGGGCCTGGCGGCTCACCAGCATACAGAGCCTGGCAGCCCATGCGCCTTCTATATATTTATATTTATTTTGTTTGTCTGTTTGTTTTACCGGGAGGTCCCGGGGATCGAACCCAGGTCCCTCCATATGGCAGACTGACGCCCAACCAGTTGAGCCACATCTGCCCCCATTCAGTGTCTTCTTAATGTCTTTTATTTCTTTAGTCATGTTTTCCTTTAACTCCATGATTTGATTTAGGAGATTTGCATGAACATCATTGATTACTTGTTTCAAGTCCTGTGAATGTCTGAAGCTTTGATTTGTTTCTTTGCCTGAGCTGTTTCTTCCTTTTTCTTAGTATGGCTTGTAAATTTTTGCTGATGTCTAGACATCTGATTATGATGGTTAGTTTACTCTAATAGTAAGTTTCTCTCTCTTGCCTAGGGATTTGCCATTAAATATCTGTATGATACCAGTATTCATTGATTCTTGGTTCAACTTGTTCTAGATCTTTAGGATTGCCCCTGTTTAACTGTCCAACCATAGTTATGGATCCAGTAATGGGGTTCAGGCCAGTTTCCAAGGGCTTTGGAAAGAGAGGCAGTAAAGGTGCCAGTTTGCCTTTTATTAATTTATTATTTTTCTCTTCTTTGAGAGCATTTTCCTAACCTGCCAGCAGATGGTGTACTTCAGTAGACCTCTCAGCTCAGACCCCAGATGCTAGGGTGGAATGCATTCACTGTAACCCCACCAGGGCAGTCAGTGCAGAAGCAATGTCCTCAGGGCAGGTCAAGCCTCACAAACAAACTTTCTCAGAAGCCAATCTCCTTCCTCAGCCAGCCGCACCCTCCCTCCCTTCGTGTCCTCAGCAACCAGTCCAGAGCAGTAGGGAAGGTGTTTGAGAAGGCAGGTTATCTTTAGCTCCCTGCAGGCTCTCGGGGCACATATGTTGCAGCCCCATCTGGCCTGGAAGTGTGCAACCCCTGGGACACAGCAGACCAAGTTCACTAGCCAAAATCTGAATTTTTTGTAGGCTGTGTCCCTCCCTCTACCCTCTCTTGGGTAAACCTCCTGCAAACCTCTCAGTCCATAGCCATCAGCCAGGGGCCAGAGGATCCACTGCTGTTTGCTCCAAGAGTGGGGGGATGGGTGCTACCAGCTGTTGCTGCAGTTTTATTCATGGGGTCTTTCCAGCCAGCAGAGACTCTTTTCCTTCAACCCTCTTTCTTCTGGGTGGTCTAGCCTTCCTCTGGTGTCCTGAGCCCTAGAACAGTTTTTTGGACAGTTTCTGCCTGTCCTCTAGCTATTTTTCTGGGAGATAAGGGAATCCTCTGCCTCTCTAATCCTCCTTTCTGGAAGTGTAAAGAGATTTTTAAAACTTTCCTAAGCATACAGTTTTCAATTGCAGAAACAAACTTTGAATTCTAGCAGATAAGCTCTAGGGAATGCTTAGCCACAATACTATGCCTTCTAACAGGATAACTGCTGCAACGATGTCAGGGAGACTGAGGATGCGGCAAAAAGTCTTTGGATTTAGCAATTAGGGCATCAGTAGTTACCTTTTAGAGTGTACTTTCATTACTGTGGTTGGGGGAGAAGCAAGCCTTAGAGCAAAGCTGAGTATTTTGAAAAAAAAATTGGCATTGAAAGGCAGACAAGAAAAAAATAGGTAAGAACTAAAGATAAAGCTAAAAGAGTTTTAAATTTTGTTTGTTTAGGTTGATTTTTAGGGTAAAGGGAATATGATAGAAAGGAAAGTAGTGGTAGAGAAGAGAGTCAAAATACAGAGGAATAAATGACTTTCTCTTGAGCAGGAAGGGGTCAAGGACATGGATAAAGAGGGAGAAGAGGATCATCTCAGGAGAAGAGAGTCATTCCTTCTCATTGTCTGAAAGAAAAGAGGAAAGATAAGTGAAGCCATAAAGAAATCCTGGGATGGGTAAGAAAGAAGTTGAGCAAGATCAATTTTCTCAGTAAAGTACAAGGGAGTTCTGAGAAATATTTTGAAAAGTCAGAGTGGGTAATTAGAAGGGAACTCATTAAAATATGAAAATTGACAATAAGTCTAGAACTTCCCTGTAAGCTGATATCATGTTGGCATTGGAATTGATAGAGGAAGGGCTAGGGAAGAATTAGGGTAGAGGTGAACAGTTTGTGGAGATGAGTGTAGATTGATTATGTTGAACATTGGTTACCTACTTAGGTAAAGAAGTAAAGCAGATAGATGAATGTGGAGGTCTATCATTTGACAAGTTGGAACCAGAAATAGAAGTCATCAGTGGTTGTTGCAAAGACTATTTGAATTCCCAAACTGAGTTAGGAGAGGAATAAGTTAGTAAAGCCTAGGTAGGTATAGTGCATCCTTGAAGTTGAATCATTTTTCAAACATTCGTTAGCACTTCTATGATGCAGATACTTGTCAGGGACAAGGGCTATCTATGCATGGTGCTTTCCCTTAGGGATCTTACAGTTTAGTGGGGAAGCAGACATAGAAACAAATAATTACAATATGTTGTGATAACCGCTCCAATTGAGACTATTGAACTGGAGGGTGGCATTAACTCTGCATAGATGTGGTACAGATATCAGAGGAGGAGATATTTTCAGGACAGTCCAGGTAGAAGGACCAGCAGGAATAGACCCAGAGGCATGAGAGAGCAGGAACATTGGAGAATAACATGTAACTCAGCATCGCTCAGGTGCAAGGTGTGTATGCACAGCGACGGGAGATGAAGTTGGAGAGATAGGCAGGAATAAAAATGAAAGCTCTTGAATGCCTACATTTGCCTACTACAGTTTTAAGCTTATTAAGATTTTAAGCTAAGGAATAACATCATCAGATTTGCAATATAGAAAATGTTATCATGGAGACAAGGATAACAAGGTGTTATCCTAGAGTTAGGGACCACCTGGGAGGCTAAAGCAGAAATCCAGAGTCTAAATTATGGCACTGGGAAGAAGGGAGAGACAGGAGAGGATGAATGAGAGCTATTGAGGTGGAAGATTCATGAGACCTTAATGGCTTGGACACAGGAAGTAAAGAAACGAAAAAGTCCTGCCTATCTCCCCAATTTCTGATTTGGTTGGCCGAGTTGATAGCTATGACATTAAGAAAAGATAAAAGATATCTGGGGTAGATCAGAGTTTCTTGATAAAACCTTATTGAATAGATTAAAGACAAAATAAAAATAGGTAGGAACTAAAGATAAGAGAATTATTTTAAATATTGGTGATAGCTGGGGCCATGGATAATAATTAAAATAACCAATAGTAATTGCTGACTTTCTATGTCCCTGGCAATTTAATATCTCATTTGATCCTACATTGAGGCCATTATCACCACCTTCAGTTTACAGATGAGGAAACTGAGGCTTAAAATCTTAAGCAATTTACATAAGGTCACACTCAGGTCATCATTCTAACCCTGGCAATTTGACACCACACACTTAACTATTATTTTTTAAAATGACAGATTTATTGGGCTATAATTCATATACCATATAGTTTACACATTTATAATGAACAAGTCAATGCTTTTTAATATATTCACCAATATGTGCAACCACATATTGCATATTTAAAATTGGAACCATTTTAGAGCATTTTCATCACTTCAAAAAGAAACCCCTTCCCTCCCTGGCAGGTCGCTGAATCCTGAGCCTCCTGGTAGGAGCACATTCGGGGTGCCCCTGCTTGATGACGCACAAGCAAAGACATGAGGACGCAAGAGAGTCATAGAGAGGTCCAGCTGTCTGTCTACCTCTATGGGTTCCTAAAACTTGACCATATTCCTCTATCACTGGATTTCTTGATATCTAACCATGCAGCTAATTTCAAGTGATTAATATGGACTTATTCAGCTCCTTTCTCAAATCTTCCATGTTGAGATCAACAATATTCCATCTGTCGCTCTAGCAACTTTCGTTTTTAACATCTGGTTCTTCTTCTTCTTCTTCTTCTTTTTTTAAAGATTTATTTATTTATTTACTTAAAAAAAAATCCATTTTAACCCCCGCCCCCTCTGTTTTTGCTGTTTTGTGTCCATTTGTTGGGCAATTCTCTGTTTCCTGCTCTCTCCTCTTATCCTTCTCCTCCTGTCTTCACCGGGATTTGATCCCGGGAACCTCTGATGTGGAAGAGAGGTATCCTACCACCTGCCCCACCATAGTTCCTGGTTTTTCAGCATGTCTTGTCTTGGCTCTTCTCTGTGTCTCTCTCCTGTTACGTCATCATCTTGCTGCATGGTTCAGTGGGGCCTGGGGGCTCACCTGCTTACAGGGCCTGGGGGTTCACCTGCTCGCAGGGCCTGATGGTGCACCTGTGCACCTTCTATATATATAAAAATATATTTATTTATTTATTTATTTATTTATTTATTTATTTATTTATTTATTTTACCAGGAGGTCCCGGGGATCAAACCCAGTTCCCTCCATATGAGAAAAGGATGCCCAACCATTTGAGCCACATCCTACCCCCCCCCTGGTTTTTCCTGAGTTTTATAAAGTCACTGTATAACTCCTGCATTATCTTGGGAAAGTGTTACCAGCAAAAAGACTGGTAGAGGTTAATGCATTCTACCTTTCACCATGCAGATAACTGGCATTTGTACAGTATTTTAATATGGCATCCATGCTGTGGAAAGGATAAATCTGGAAGAAGACTGGGGAGTAGCTGGTTTGTCTACATCATTACCACATTCTCCCGCTTACTGGAGTGATATACCTGCTTTTAGAATTCACTCTTGCAGAATTTATGGATAAATCTGACATCAGAGGGATCTGTGCTGTAGGCTTCTCAGATGTTTTGTTTGCTTTGAAAGTTCTTAACAACCATTATTGGCCTGGAGTCTTTGTGAAAGTTTTCGGCTTTCCCACGCCCAACAGCCCATATGGGCAGAACTTGTGACTACTCATTTCTTCTCACCAGGGACTTCCTTCGCTGGGGCATCTGGCCAGGATACTTGTTGGCCTAATATACACTCCAGGGCCTCTGAAGAAAACCATGACAACATGTGCAGGCATTTTTTCCTCCAATACTGGTTACCTAGGACAGCGATACCTCTTTAATAATTCAGACTACCCGGTGTCAAGATCATTATCCCTATGGCAGGCCACGTAACTACAAAGAAGCACCCAGGAACTATGATGCATACAGAGCTGAGCTGAGTGAAGAGGAACAGCTGGAGAGGCATTAAGAGCCAGCCTCTGGGGCTGAGAAAATCCCAGAAATAGCCCACCACCCTTTGGGTTTCTTCTCTCACCACATGAAATGAGAAGACAGTGGTTTCACAGATTTGATACCCAGCGAGGCGACATGACATCTTGACATCTTGAGAAAATACAGTCCAGTTATCCATTTGGTTCACTCCCCAAGCCCCTAATTGGTTTTAAACAAAAGCAGAGTACACTGTTATTGTCCCAAATTGCTCACATCTGCCTTGGACTGTTATATGGCCCCTGAGAGTCTAGACTCACAAGCCAGATTGACTTGTCTTGAAACCAGAGTTGTCAAATGCAGCTCAAAGCTTTCCGAAAGTGGCCCTTCTCCTGGCTGTATTCTCTCTCGCAAACAGAATGTCGGTTCCTCAAAGTAGGGACTAGCTTCCACATTTCGTTTCTCACTGTTGACTCAGAGATTTCTGTCCCTCATTCTGCCTGGCATGGTCGATGTTTGACTTGGCAGGAGGTGAGCTGTGTCCCTTTGTTGTCCTGGCACGTGGTCATGGTGACTTTCTAGGAATGGGAGGTGGCTCCCTTAGCAGTATGTTTTCCCAGTCTCCCTTAAACAGGCACCTTGGTTCTTCAGGGCGCTGAGTCTGATGGTGTTTACCAGTGTACGTGCTTTTGCTTTTACATTGCTCTGCTTTCATACAGTGTTTTTTTTAAAAAGCTTAAGTACTAAAGTGGGGGAAACCCCTACATGTCTGCATTAAACACCAGGTAACACAGCAGTTTGGGTTAACAGCAGTTTTTTCCATGTGAATACGTGTACCTGGGAGACATGAGAAGTTATTTAATCACCAAAGAAACAGCAGTTGCCACCTACAGAGTCAAACAAAGGCATTCAGTGTGTTGGTCACTGAGAAATACATCTTGCAGGAAGAATTAAAAATTTTTTTTCATCATAAAAGTGCTTCCTAAGTGGCCACTGTTACAGCTGATTTGTCCTGCCCAATTGTCTAAAACATGTTCCTGGTTTTTGCAATGTTTTAACCCACAGATTGTCTGTCAGAGGCCTTAAAAATGTTTCCTGATGCTTTTGTTTTATGAATAAAAGGACAAAGTCAAAAAAATGAAAAGAAAAAAAAAACTACTTACACTTTAGCTATCATTCCCCCATCCCCCATAGCCCTCAACCCTAAACAACCACTAATCTACTTTTTTGTCTCTTTCTATTTCCCTATTCTGAACATTTCATATAAATGAAATCATATAATAGATGGCTTTTTGTGGCTGGGTTCTTTTACTTAGCATGATGTTCTCAAAATTCATCCATATTGTAACATGTATTAGTATCTCATTCTTTTTATGGAAAATAATATTCATTGTATGGTATACCACATTTTGTTTATCAATTCACCAGTTGATGAGCATTTGGGTTGTTTCCAATTTGGGGCTATTATGAAGAATACTGTTTTAAACATTCATGTACCAGTTTTTGCATGGGTATGTTTTAATTTCTTATGAATGTATATCTAGAAGTAGAATTGCTTAGTTATATGGTAACTTTGTTTAAGATGTTTGAGGTACAATGATTAAATATTTGAGGAACTTTATCCAAAGTGGCTGCACCAATTTACATTACCACCGGCAGAGTATGAGGGTTCTATATCTTCACATCCTTGTCAATACCTGTTATTATCAGACTTTTTTTTTTTTTTTTAGGAGGTACCAGGGTTGAATCAGGGACCTCGTTGATAATAACAAGTGAAGCAGTTGCTCAACCACTGAACTACACCTGCTCCACATATTATCAGACTTTTTGATTCTAACCATTCTAGTGGGTGTGAAGTAGTATCTCACTGTGGTTTTGATTTGCATTCCCTGATGACTAATGTCAAACATCTCTTTACATGTTTATTGACCATTTGTATAGTTTCTTTGGAGAAATGTCTGTTCATATCCTTTGTCCATTTTTAAAACTGAGTTGTCTTTTTTACTGAGTTGTATGACTTTGTTATGTTCTGGAACAAGTCCCTTATAAGATATATAAAAAGTTTCTCTCATTCTGTGGAATGTTTTTCACTTTCTTGATGGTGTCCTTTGCAGCACAAGTTTTTAATTTTGCTGAAGTCCAATTTATCTATTTTTGTTGCTCATGCTTTTGATGTCATATCTGAAACCCATTGTTAAATATGAGGTCATGAAGATTTACCCTAGCTTTTCTTCTAAGTGTTGTATAGTTTTAGCTATTATGCTTAGGTTCTTGATTCATTTTGAGTTAATTTTGTATATGGCATAATATAAGGGTCCAGCTTCATTCTTTTGCATGTGACTATCCAGATGTCCCAGCACAATTCGTTGAAGAGACTTTTCTTTCTTCATTGAGTATTCTTGGAATACTTGTCAAATATCAGTTGATCCATGGTTTTGTTTCTGGACTCTTAAATTCTTTTCCATTGATCTATATGTTTCTCTTTATACCAGTCCCACATTGTCTTGGTTTCAATTGCTTTGTAGTAAGCTTTGAAATTGGGACATGTGAGTCCTCCCACTTTGTTCTTCTTCAAGATTGTTTTTGATTAATCTGGGCCCCTTCCATTTCCCTGTGAAATTTATAAACAACTTGTCAATTTCTACGAAGAAGCCATCTGTTATTATGATAAGAATTGCACTGAATCTATACATCAATTTGGGGAGTATTGCCAACTTAACCATATTAAGACTTCTTTATCTGTGACCATGAGATGTTTTATTCATTCATTTAGATTTTCCTTAATTTCTTTCAACAGTTTTGTAGTTTTCAGAGAATAAGTTTTATACTTTTTAAAATTAAATTTACTCCTAAGTACATTATTTTTCTTGATACAATTGGTAAATGTAATTTTTTTCTTAATTCATTTTTGGGTTGTTCATTGCAAGTGTATAGATGTTCAATTGGAACTTTTTGTAAATGGATCTTGTATCCTGCAAACTGCTGAACTTCTTTATTAGCTCTAACAGTTTTTTTAGTGGATTCCTTATGATTTTCTATATATAAGATCATGCCATATGCAAATAGAGATAGTTTACCTCTTCCTTTTCAATTTGTATGGCCTTTATTTCTTTTTTATATACTTTAAAAATTTTAAAAACATATTTAGATAACATAAATGTTACATAAAAAATATAGGAGATTCCCATATGCCCTGCTCCCTACCCCTCCCACATTTTCCCATATTAACATCTTTTATTAGTGTGGTACATTTGTTACAATTGAACACATTTTGGAACACTGCCACTAAGCATGGATTATAGTTTACATTGTAGTTTACCCTCTCTCCTGCACAGTTTTGTAAGTTATGGCAAGATATATATGGCTTGTATCTGTCATTGCAGTGTCTTTCAGGACAATTCCTAAGTCCTGAAAATGTCCCCATATTATACCTGTTTTTCCCTCTCCCTCCCCTCAGAATCTCCAGTGGTGACTGCCTTTGCCTTTTTATTGCCTCATTGCTCTGGCTAAAACCTCCAGTATAATGTTGAAATGAAGTGGCAGGAGCACACATCCTTGTCTTATTCCTGATCTTAGGGGGAAAACATCCAGTCTTTTCCTGTTAAGTATGATATTACTGTGGGTTTTTCATAGATGCTCTTTATCAGATTGAGGAAGTTCCCTTCTGTTCCTAGTTTGTTGAGTGTCTTCATCTTGAAAGGGTGTTGGATTTTGTCAAATACTTTTTCTGAATCTATTGAGATGACATGTTTCTGTTTTTTATTTTATTCTATTGGAATATTACATTAATTGATTTTCAGATGTTAAATCAAACTTGCATTCCTGGGATAAATCCTATTTGGTCATGCTATAATTCTTTTTAAATCCTGTTGGATTTGGTTTGCTGGTATTTTGTTGAGGTTTTTTGATTCCATATTCATAAGAGATATTCGTCTATTTTTTCTTTTCTTATGTGGTCATTATCTGGTTTTGGTGTCAGGTTAATGTAGGTCTCAGAACGAGCTGAGAAGTGTCCAGTCCTCTTCTACTTTTTGGAATAATTTATAAAGAATTGGTATTAATTCTTTTTAAATTTTTGTTAGAATTTGCCAATGATACCATCTGGGCCTAGGCTTTTCTTTGTAGATAGTTTTTGGTTACTAATTCAATTTCTTTACTTGTTATAAGTCTATTCTGATTGTCTATTTCTTCCTGAATCTGTTTTAGTATTTGTTGGGGATTGAATCATGTCCCTCACAAAAGGCATATTCAAATCCCAGCCACTGGTCCTGGGGGTATGAACCCATTTGTAAATAGGACCTTTGAAGATGTTAGTAGCTAAGGTGTGCCCAAACTGAAGGAGGGTGGTCTTTAGTCCAATATGGCTGAAGTCCTTATAAGCAAGGGAAATTGGACACTGAAAGAGAAGCCATGGAAGCAGCCAGAAGTTGGAAGTCAACAGAACCCGATGAGAAGGAGAAGATGCCGCAATGCGCATTGCTGTGTGAAAGGAAAAACCAAGGATCCCCAAAGATTGCAGGCCAGCCAGAAGATAAAAATTCTGGGAGGAAGCAAGTTTTCTAGCCTCTGAAACTGTAAGCCAATAAATTCCTTTAAGTGAACCTGTTGTATAATATTTGTTTTAGCAGCTGGGAAACTAAAACAGTAGATCATGTCTTTCTGGGCATTTATCCATTTAATCTAAGATATGTAATTTATTGGCATACAATTGTTTATGTTATTCCTTTGTAATCCTTTTTGTTTCTGTAAGGTTGGTTGTAATAGGCCCTTTTTCATTTCTGAGTCTAGTAATTTGAGTCTTCTCAGTCTTTTTGTGCACGCATGCATGTGTGTGTGATCAATACAGCTCAGGGGAGAGGGAGTCCTGTGTTCTTGGCTGCGTCCATTTGGAGTAGAATTCCATCTTGATGATTTGGGAAGGTAGTGGGAGGGTGTGGATCTTTGATCAAATACCACCTACTCTCAATTTTCTTACTGAGTTTTAGTAGATTCCCTTGAATAAATATTTCTTCATTTATCAATAGGACCATTTCCAGAGACTTTAAATGGTTGGTTTTCAAAAATAATTTTCACCAGTTTCACTGGGGAACAGGTTGTGAAGCTCCTTACCCTGTCATGCTGTAAGTGGAACTCCCCTTACCCCCTGTTCTTTACTTTGCTCTTGAATCCCTGGATGAGCTTGCCTGCGAATTAATAAAGAAAAGTGGGGGTTAATGAACCAAAGATTACAAAGAAGATGAAGAACAGATTCATATTGGAGAAGTGGTGGTTGTGGTCACAAAAGAGTATTAGTGAGGTTAAGATCTTTATTTACTTCATTTTTTTAGTGAGCCCTGCACTCTTTCCTAATCTCCAGACTCTTAGCACCAAATGACTACCAGATATAAACAACTGCTCTATCATATTCAGTGTCCTCCAAACTGAACTTGGCTTCTGTAATGGAACTCTCTTGGTTTTCTTCCAGGTTATTCCTGGAATAATCTTTCTGATATCCCTGCTTTCTGTCTTTTATGGCTCAGCTTCATTTACTAGGTTATTAAATATGGAGTCCCCAAGGGCTTTGCCCTAGTCTTTAGTCTCTTTTCATTTTTGGTTTCCCTAGGTAATTTCATCCATGTCTATTATTTCTAAGGCTTCTTTCTGCAAATGAATATCATATTTACATACCCAGGTCAGATATCTTTTCTGTGTTTTGAACCAGTATTTCCAACTGCCTGACTGAATATTTCATTTGGGTAGAATGAAGAATCTTTAATTCAATGCATCCAAAAACAACTCATGATCTCCATACCTTTCTCTTGTCCCCAGTTTTCCCTCTTCTAGTGTCCTCTATCTGTAATATAAGCCAAATATAAGCATCACATTTGATGCTTTCTTTTCCTTCATCTTCCCATTTCAGTCCATCAGTAAGTCTTCTTGATTTTCTTTTTCAGTATCTCTTGAAATTATCTCCTACATATCTGTTGAATTCTTTTACTTTTCTTAATCTCCACCATAACTACCATCATAAAATGCTGTCTTCTCCCATGTGCCATACCGCAATGATCTCTTTTAAAATTTAGATTTTTGCCTGGAGAACATTATGTGGAGCTAAGCAAGCCAGACACAAAAGTACAAATACTATATGAATGTGCTACTATGAACCAAATATATTGTGTAACTTATTGTTTGATTCAAAAAAATTTTATATGTATCCAGTACATTTAATTGAGAAATGTATATATTTATTCATCTGTGTTTACTTTTTAGCTTTTAATTGTTTATATTTTCAATTATTAAATGTACAAAATAAAGTGAAAAAAAAAAACAAAAAAAAATCAAACAAAAAAAATTTTAGGTTTTCAGTTTTGGGCATTATCAATTGACTGCCTGGAATGGAAGATGAAGACTTGTTTTCTACACATGCATATTTTCTGAACCATAATAATATATTTATTTTAAAATTTCAATTAGAGTAGAAATCACTGTTTATATTATTATGACTATTTAAAACTGTTCACAATTGAGTCATGTATCGTACCACAATTTTTACCTTTTCACTTGTGGATAATTGTTGTGATCGTTAGTTTTATGTGTCAACTTGGCTAGGCTATACTACCCAGTTTTCAGTCAAACACTAATCTAGGTGTTGCTGTGAAGGTATTATGTAGATATAGTTAACATCTACAATCATTGACTTTAAGTAAAGAAGGAGATTATTCTCGATAATGTTGGTGGACCTCATCCAATCAGTTGAAAAGCCTTAAGAGTAAAACTGCAGTTTCCCTGAGGAAGAAGAAATTCTGCTTTGAGGCTGCAGCATCAGCTCCTGCTGTAGAGTTTCCATACTGCTGACCTGCCCTACAGATTTTGGACTTCCCAACCCCCAAAATCACTTAGGCCAATTCCTTTAAAGAAACCCTCCCCATTCCTTTTCCAAATCTCTCTGTCTCCCCTAGGTTGTGTTTCTCTGGAGAACCCTGATTCATACAATTGTCTTCTTTACTCCTTTGCTTATCATGTGCTTATCATTAACTCATTTCCAAACTCTTCCCCAGAACTATTAATCACCTTTCAATATATTTAACACACTTATGTGTACCAAGTTATCCCCCAAGTATTTTTAATCCTCATAATAACCTTTTGAGGTAGATTCTGTTATCCCCAATCTATAAATGAGGAAATTGAGGCACAGAGAAACTAAGTAACTTGCCCAAGGTCTCACAGCTAGTAAGTGGCAGAACTAGGATTAGGATCCAGGAAGTCTGTGTTCTTAACCACTATGTTGTCTTTCATCAAGGGAGTAAACCACGGTAGAAGAGAATATGTCATCTATGAAACTGGAAGAAGCAAAGGTAGCGATGATGCTAAAGTGAGATCTCAAGATTAATGGATTGTATATTCTTTCCTTTCTTGGTTTGCTTTCTTATTTGGATAGAACATATATTTTAGCAGCTTCCGGAGAACGGGTACATGTGACATAAGTTTTTGAGACCTTGCATATTTAAAAATGTCTTTATTCTTTTTTCACACTTACTTGATAGTTTACTTGGGTATAGAATTCTTGGTTGGAAATAATTTTTCCTCAGAATATCGAAGATAGTGCTCTTTTTCCTTTTGGCTTTCAACATTGCTGTTGAAAAATATGCTGCCATTTTGATTCTTAATATTTTGTATATAACTTATTTTTTCTTTCTGGAAGTGTTAAGGATGTTCTCTCTGTCATTATTTTTCTTAATTTTAAAGTGATATATCTTGGTGTAGTTCATTGTCATCTTTGTTGGACCTTTGCAGACCAGGAACTCGTGTTCTTTTACACTGGGTAATTTTCTTTATTCTTCTGAAGATCTCCTCCTCCTTTTTTCTTGTTCTTTCTGGGTTTCCTATTTTTCAACTATTGGATCTGGGTTGTTTCATAGGTATTCCTCATGTCAATCTTTTTCACTTTTTCCCCTGATATATTAATCAAATTTCCCAGAAAGAATCTTCTCTCTGGAGTATTTAAGCCTGGTTGCCAAGCTTAGTGGGAAAAGAGAGCTCTGAGTTTCATCATTCAGTTTCATCACTCACTTAATGCCCTTCTTTTATATATAGAACCCCTGCATTCATTTGTACCCGTTGTCCCATAGCCATATTTTCTTGAGAGAATAAATCTTCAATCTTCTGCTGGGATGGGGGAGAGATGAGTTTCTTTGATACTGGATGGAAGGAAGAAATACTGGCCATAAGTGCTTCATGAATTGAACAACCAATTCTCTTGTTTCCCCTCTCCTCCAACCAGGGAGATGATGCCTCCTAAACCTTTGAGGTCTTCCCTGGTATAAATGGGTGGCTTCTCAGCTTTTCCCTTTGTCAATTTAAGATTCAGCCCTCTTGGATTTACAAAAGAAATGATCACTCATCCATAAGTTTTTCTGCTTGCATAGTTTTGTTTCTGTTGTCTTCTACCTTATTCCCTTTGTCCCTGTTCATGTTTGTCTTTTTTACAAGTTCCTTTCTGCTATTTTACTAAAATTTCTTGAGTGGGTGTAGGCAAATACCTATAGTCAAACTGTTACCTTAAACTGAGTCAAAATGAGGTTAACTGGTTTTCATGCACCTACTCTTGCCACCTTCTATTCTGTACCTGGAGTAATTTTTTGAAATGCAAATCTATAATGTCACCTCCCTGCTTAAAATAGGTCACTGGTTTTCCAGTGCTCATAGGAGAAAGAACCATAATCTCCAGGAGATCCTGCAGCCTCATATTTTCCTGTGTGCTCCTCCTGTGTACTCTATCCACATAGGTCCTCTTCTCTAAATGTCAGAGATCCTTTGCACTACTCTGCCTGAAACCCTTCTCCTTTTCCCCCTACCCCCTCCCAGAAATTTCCCTTTATCCTGTTAACAATTCCCTTTCTTCCAGCTCATTCATCACTTTTTAAGGACAGGCCGTTCATGAAATACTCTCATAGTACCATGTACTTTCATAGCACTTATCCCTTTGGTAAATTTACATTTTGTTGGGTAATTTTTTCATCAGTTTTCCTCTTAGCTTCATAAGATCAAGGGCCATATCTATTTTTAGACTTCATTTCCCTTCAGCATGGGGTGCTCTGCCTGGCACATTGTACACATTTAATACATATTTGTTGAAATGGAAAGAATAAATAAAAACTTCCTTCTTTCCCCGGATTCTCTAGTTTATTATTATCTTCCAAACTCTAAGGGGAGCTCAGGGCCTTCTCCCTTCATTTCATCCTGGGAAAGGGGACTGAGAACCAATGTGGGTTATGACTGGGACCACAAGGCCTACTGCCATGGTCCTAAGGGACAGAAATGTTTTGTGCCCACATAACATGACTGTTTGGATTATCTTATTTGGTTCCTTCCTTAGATTCTCCCTCTTGGGGATTTGTTCTTTAGATTCTTAAGTCTCCCTCTTGCCTTGTTTCTTTGGTTTCACAGACCTGATGGAACCCAGGGGAAAGGGAGGCTAAACAAAAGGAGTCATCCTATTTCACATGTGGTCTTGACCAGTTCCCCAGAAATGAGTTTAACAATGGAGATTTGGGGGCCAAAGCTTTAGCAATAAAATACAGTGATTTTATCTGATATCCTTTTGCATACATCCCTTGTTAAGCTAAGGCATTGATAGAGTGTTCAGGATCCCTGTCTCTATCTTTCTTTTCTGGAGTCAAAACTCATATTTACCTCAGGCAAGAAGTTACTCAATTTGAAATGTTGGGGGTCCTCTTCAATTATTATTTACCTCACATCAGTCATTTGTCGATCTTATTGTCTCTTAAAGCTGACTTCTGTCACACACAACTAACCGAGCTCCTTTATTTAATCAGTAGTTTCCAAACTGTGCTCAAATGATCCTTAGATTTGTCAATGTGCTTCCAAAGACCATTGCAGGGGACAAGTTGGAAAGGAGCATGCAGAGCACCAGGGAGACATGTAAGATTCTGTTAATATGTGTCTTGCTTATTATTTTTACATAAATTAGTCATTTTGTCTATCCAATAACCCTACTATTGTCATCTTCATTTGATAGATGAAGATATTGAATCAAAGTTTCAGCAACACAGCTAGCAAATGGCAGAGTTAGGTATTGAACTATAGTATTTTGATTTCAGAGCCAGGGTTTTTTTTTTTTTATTTTTTTTTTAAAGATTTTATTTATTTATTCATTTATCCCCCCCTTGCTGCTTGTGCTCGCTGGGTCAGCTAACCACGCCGTGCGGGCAGGCTTGCCTTCACCAGGAGGCCCCGGGAACCAAACCCGGGGCCTCCCATATGGTAAACGGGAGCCCTACTGATTGAGCCACAGCCACTTCCCAGAGCCAGGGTTCTTGATCTCTAGTTTTATTGGAGTTTATGGTGTATAGTGACTATGCTAAGTGCTTTACAAGCGTTACTTCATTTCATCCTCACAGTGGCACTTTATGGCAAGTACTATTAACTTCACTCTACAAATGGAGAAGTCTAAGAGTAGGTAATTCCTGAAGTGGCAGAGGTGGGATTCATACTGGGTCTTTCTGGCCTAGATTTAAAATATATATATATTTATTTATTTCTCCACTCCCCCTTGTTGTTTTGCACTCGCTGTCTGCTCTCTGCGTCTATTCTTTGCGTGCTCTGTCTGTTCGTCTTCTTTTAAGAGGCACCGGGGAACTGAACCCAGGACATCCCATGTGAGAGGGAGGTGCCCAATCGCTTTTAAGTCATATCCACTCCCTGCTTGTAGTATACTTCATTGTGTCTCCTCGTTGCGTAAGCTCTCCATGCCAGTCCTTTGCGCCAGCTCACTGTCTTGCTCGTTTTCTTTAGAGGGCACTGGGAGGCAGGCGCCCAACTGTTTGAGCCACATCCGCTCCTCTGGTCCAGATCTTAATCCCTATGCTATACATGTCCTCCTGAGTGCCATGACTGGCTGCACATGTGCTCTGTTTCCCTTGCTATAATATGTGTTTCTTGAGGAAAGGGGGTTGTGTCTTCTTCATTTTTAGTCTTTCAGGAAACTTTAGCAAGGTGCGGGACACACAATCCACGTTCAATAAATGTCAGTTGGAATGAATGGAGGTCAGGTGTGGAAGAGGGATGACGGTCCTTGGAGAATATCAAGGAACTGTGAGGCCATGTAATGAAAACTTATTCTTGTGGCAATTGAAGAGCTAGAAGAAGGGTGTAACTGAAAACTGTCTGAAACCAAAATCATTCCAGAGGGTAGGTGGTACTGCAGTTGTGGTAAAATGCCTGAGGAGGCTGATTAACTGCTTAGGCAGAGCCACAAAGTGGCCAAAGTTCAGTGTGGCTACCATGTTTCATGGTATAGTCCTATCTTTTGCTGTTTCAGAAAGTTAGCTTTCTCTTTTTCCCCCCAAATGAATAGGTTTTCATGCTGATACACTAAAGGCACAAAAACCATTCCATAATTGAAATAACGTGGATAAACCCAATTCTCTTGTCTTGAATTTTTTTTTTTTTGATTGTGTGGCTTGCCCTTGAGTCTAGTTATGATCATCTGAGAAAGGTGAGAGGCAGACTAGAAGAACCAGACAGTCAATTTGAAGAAAGTATGTGTGAATAGAGGGGCTGGTGAGCCTAGAACAATGGCAAAAGCAATGAGAAGCTGGAAATGCCTATGTAAACCTGTCCAGGAGAGTGAGTCTGTACCGAGCACCCTTGGCCAGATGAGTCCTATAGTAAGTGCTCATTAAATGATAGCTATGATTTTATTATTTTTGTTAATATGGTTAAGGATATCTCAAGGTAGTCTTAATCAAAATATACTTTTTGAGATTAGTTAACTTCTCAGGTTCAAGTTCCATGCTTAGCAAACAACTCTCTGATCATTTGACTTCATTTTGAGAATGTACACAGGCCAGGAAAGAGCTGGCTGGTCTGAACTGATCTCAGGTTCACTTAACTAGTGTTTCTTCTTGTGAATTAATTTTGACGTTCTGGAGTTTATGTATTGCTTCTGTGTGCTTGTTTAAAGTGAGTCTGCCCCTATTAGCCACTGGAGGCAAACTACCAGTGTTCAATTCCTGGCATTACCTTGTACTATATGCCCTTGGGTGAGTTATGCAATCCTCCATGCCTTGCTTTCTCTTATCTGAAAAAAGGAAAAATGATAGTACCTACCTCAGATGACAGTTGTTAAGAATAAAGTGAAATACTGCAAAGGGACTGATACATAATACACCCTCAATAAACATTAGCTCTTAAAGTCAGTTTTCTGAGCCTGCAAGGCTGGGACCAAATCCTGGAGTGTGGGAAATAAGGTAAATGCTACCCAATCAATGTATTCAACTCTCCAGGATGATATCCTTCTGCCACTCTATGGATCACTAAGGCATTTGAAACAAGTTGCTGACACTTACATAGTCTCCTGTGTTTACATAAATTACTTATTCAACACTCCCTACAACCCTAAAAGGTAGGTGCTACTGCTATCCTGTTTTACAAATGAGGAAACTGAGGCATAGAAGTGATTTGCCCCACTCTGGGAACCACTTTTTACTCGTTCAACTATCTCATTTCTCACAAACATATCATTAAATTTAAGAATTGTTATTTTGCCGTGGGAGAGGGATTCAAAGCTCAGTTTTTCACTCATTTTTAACAATGTCTTAAAAAAATGTAGTTTCTTCTTTCTAAGAAAGCTTTGAATTTATCACTTTCCCAGTTTCAGGATTGGCCCATCTGTTCTCACAAAACACCATAGGGTGGGAACAATAAAGGTATAAAGGCCTTTCTTCACAAAGTTATTAATGCTTATAAAATTGAATAAATGCACTTATTAAGCCCTTGGGCGTCGGTACTGCACCTGGCGTACATGTAAGACAGTAAAATCAACATTTCTGTGGCCTTTTACAGTTTACAAATAGACTTTCAGAAGATGCTTATACCACATGGTAACAAAAGCACTGAAAAGAAAAAGAAATGGCCAACTTTTCTTTGCTTTTCTATCTCTTTCTTTAACTCCCGGAAAATCCGAATATTTGTGCAGGAGTAAATCAGCAGTTATTTCTTAAAGCTACCTATTAATCCAACCGGTTAACCCTTTGTTTCCGAATTTCGCCTTTCCCTGGTCTAGGCTCCCGGGTTGGCTGGAATCAGAGCATGCGCAGAAGCTCAGTAAACCCAGGGCGTGCTGGCGCGCTTGCAAAGCATTGCCTCCCTTCCCTTAACAACGGGAAGCGGGTTAGCGACAAGGCGCGTGCGCAAACGGGGCCGAGGCGCTGGGGCGGTGGGTTACGTCTGGAGAGCGCATGGGCAGAGAAACTGTACGTCCGTTTGTTCCAACCCGAGGGGAGAGTGGGCGCCATTTTCTTTTAGGTTCGCTGAGGGCTCTGCCAGTTCTGGGAAGGCTGCAGCGACGAGGAGTTCCCACCACCCCCGGCCTTGTGTGTCCAACTCGGCAGCAGTGGTGTGTGTTTATTGCCAAGTGCGAAGCAGTTACCGTATGGGCGTCGAGGGTGGGGAGGGGTTGCGACGGGGACGGAAGAACAGGGAAAGGTGGGGCCGGTGGCCACTCCATGAGCTAGCGTAGCTTCTGCCGTTAAGGGCACCCTCTTTTTTAGCTGCCGACTCTTCCGTCAGCCTCCATGTGGTGGTGTATGTGTGCGTGCGCTTACCAGTGACCTTGAGAGTGAAGATCTCGAAGGATTTCATAGGTATTTTTTTTCTTTGCTATGTCATCGTAGTCTGTGGTGGCAGAAATACGCAGAAGGCCTGATGTTAGGCTTGGGAGGGGGTAAAAATGTTTCAGTTAGGTTTGGGGGCAGTTCACTGTGTGGCGAGTTAGGGTGGAATGTGAGCCCTTGGGACGGCGTAACTGAAAGGCACGGAGGTTGGGCGGTCCAGGTTAATTTGAAGGCTGATTTTGGCTGAAGGCCTGGCGACAGCATCGGATACCACGTAGCAACTTTGGCCTGGCGCGAAGGAAGGAAGTCCTAATCCCTGGGAATGTGGACAGAGGCTTTGGGCTATAGAATGGATGCCTTCGGATGATCCCCGTTTGAGGATGATGGATGTTATGGGAAATCCTGTGCCATGTGGATTCGTCTTCATATACAGTTCATATTGGGGACCATGGCTCTGTGTCGTCATGCCTTTATTTTAATCCATCTACATTATAAAAGGCAGATCATCGTAAAGACTTAATTGTGGACTGGCGCAGATTATTTTCTGCAGGGGAAACACGTTTAGAATTTGAATGTTTCATCGTAACTTTGGGTTTTAAGAAGTAGTCGCAGGCAAAGAGTAAAAGATTTTTCTTTCCCTCACATGTCTGAGAAATGGCTTGTTTGCTAGATAAAATCAAATGGCTCTGAAATAATGCCTATTTAATCCAGCCTCTCCACCCATTTCCCTCTCTATTAGAAGATGCACATTTTGTATTGTTTAGTAAACTGGAGATTTAAGTTGGGTGAACCGCTGGATAAAATAAAAAATTATTTAAAATGAGTTTAATATCAGTAACTTACTCTTAAATGAGGTTTTAAGGACCCATTCATTCTTTTCATAGGTTAGAAGTTGTAGCAGATCATTGTGTCTTTAACTCAAAGGCACTCAAATATTTTTGTTGCATTCTTAAGTAGGAATTTTTTAAGGGCTGAGTACTTTAGAGGATTTTGTGTGTTTGGCTTTCTGCATAAGCTGATGTTCTAAGAAAAATTTTAGGGAATTTGCTTAAGGAAATATCATACCGGAATCACAGAAAAAATGCTCATTTTGAAAGCTGTTATCTTTAGGTGGTCTCCTGGGTGTATTATGGTAGGGAAACAAATTAACCTATTGTCTGAAGAGCAAAAAGTGTAATCATTAGATTTTACTGTGGAAAATTAAATAAACTTTTTATATAGTCTTCTTGAATTGGAATTCATAAGATTAATACTCATGGAACTACTTAATTAAAAGATCATTTCTAAGTTAGGGAGGATAAATTAATTACTGGAGTTTTTTGTATTTGCCATAGTTATTCCTTGAAACATTTGTCCCTAATTTTTCTTGTAGAAGAATTTATGTTCTTAGGGTATATCCCTTTTCAAATTTTTAAAAAGCTTAGGAGGTACAAAATGATGAATATCTAATTCTGCTTTCTAAAATATTTTAAAAGTAAAAAAGTAGCAAAGTCACTTTGCATAGGAGAGAGCCTTGGAACTTTAATGTGGGCAATTGATCCAGAAGACATTTGTAGGTTTTGTTGAAATGTTGGTGTGGATATGGGTTTGTTGAAGGAACTAGGCTTATACTTGATTTTTTTTTTTTTTTTGGTACCATGAAGATATTTTAATTTGTCTCATTAATTAGGCATTGATAATATTTCAGATGTAGAATGTGCCAAGTAGTTTCTTGGTATCTTTGTTCATTTAACTTGTAGGTTAAAAAGTTCAATCTGTGGACCCCTTTTAAAAGAAAACAAATCTTGCAGACCTCAAAGAATAATGCTTTCAGAATCTATTTTGTGGCACAGTGGTATTTAAGTGTAAATATTGAAGTACAACAAAATTTGTTTGCATATTAACATAAATTTATAATAAACAGTTTAGCAGGTCTTAACAACTTATTTGTTAAGACTTCAATAAATATTGTTTATTCAATAAATATTGGTATCCCTGGAAATTAGATTTGTTTCCTTTAAAAAAAAAAAACCCAAAATTGAAATTATTCAGTAGTTAATATTGGTAATACTCCAATTTTCCAAATTTTAATGTATTTTTAATATATTTTTAGTTTTCTTTGGTGTCATTTGGGTTTCCTCAATTGAGTACAGGTTAGTTGATTGAAATGGAATAAATATATTGGCATGATAAGATTCTATAATTATTTCAACATTTTCTAGCTAGCTGGAGATAAATTTTAATAGTAATTGTCTTAGGAGTTAAAGACAAGGAGTGGTGAGAATTTTGGTTTTAGGGATATTTTACTATTTGCCTAACTTATATTTTAGATTAGTTTTAAAAATGCAAAGAGGAGTCAAAATTTTGATTCCATGTTTGATAATGTGTATGTAAAGCTTAAAATTATAGACTAAATAGTAGCTAGTTACTTGGATTTGTTGTTTTAAAATGGCTTTTGACTGTCAAGTGTTGGTGTTTTTTGGTCTTGTTTTAAGAGGGAGGTGATGGCAGAAGAGTTGGACATAAATATGACTTAGATGCTTGTTTTTTTCACGGGTGGAAGTGATGGAAAGTTATTTGGAATTTTTTTTTAAATGGATGTAAAATATATATACAATGAAGTGCACAGATCTTAAGGTAGAATTCAGTGAGTTTTGATAAATTTATACACCCACGTAACCACCACTCCAATCAAAATAGAGAATATTTCTGTCACCTTTTCCCTGTGCTACTTCCAATCAAGGAACAGTAGGATTTTTTTGTTTTCAACAACCTTTTTTTTTTTTTAATTATTTGCAGATGTCTACTTGGATTTTACATTTTCTCTTGTATCTCCTTTTTGCTAGATTAATATCATCTTGGAGCAAAGAAGACCATTTTGTCATGCCCATAATTGTCCTTATATTGCTTCACTTTTGATAGGTAATTCTGAAATAGATATCCAAGTCTGGCATTAGTTTAAGATTAATTACAGGGCCTGAGGATTAATTATATTTCATTTTCTTTCCACAGTTAAGTTGCTTTTACAGAATTAACAGGTCTCCAAGAAATTTTAAAAAGGTAAGATATTCAGAGCTTAAGGCAATTCACCCAGGCTTGACAAAAAACATGCAATGTCTAGGTACACATGGCTTCTGTTTTTTACGTCTGGCCAGTGATGCGCTAGTGGTAAGCAATTTATTATCATGAGCAGAAATTATATGCTGACCATAGATGAACTTTTCTAAACATGTAAAATTCATCGTGGTTGGTAAAATACTTTAATCCACAAAGCACTGTCATGTTTTAGTAGAAGGTATGCTTCTAAGTGAGTCTGAAAATAGTTTGGTCTTGTTGTGAAGCAGCATTTGGCAGACTTACAATGGAAGATTTGATATTTTTGATGTTCATACTATATAGGTTAGATAATATGAAATGTTTCGTCAAGGTAGTTGGCTTATTTGTATGTTTAGATGGGAGAAAGTTTATTCCTTGTTTTCTTAAGAATTAGATAGGATCAATATTTTTGTGAACTTGTATCTTTTCATTTATAAATGCTGAAAGTGGCAGGAACCAAGTAATTATTAAGCTTAATTTGGGCTAAAGTACTTAAAAAATAAGACTTGCTATTATGTGTACCTTTTTGTCTGCAGGTCATTATTGCTGTGGTTTGAGCTCAGCATGGCTGTAGTCATCCGTTTACTGGGGCTTCCTTTTCTTGCGGGGCCTGTGAATATTCGTCACTTCTTCACGGGATTGACTATTCCTGATGGAGGAGTGCATATAATTGGAGGGGATATTGGGGAGGCTTTTATTATTTTTGCAACAGATGAAGATGCAAGACGTGCCATAAGTCGTTCAGGAGGGTTTATCAAAGGTTCATCTGTAGAGCTCTTTCTTAGTAGCAAGGCAGAAATGCAGAAGACTATAGACATGAAAAGAACTGATCGCCCAGGAAGAGAGCGACCAGGATCTGGGGCATCAGGGGTTGGCAGCCTATCTGATTTTGTTGAGACTGTTAAGGAAGAAGCAAGTAATTCTGGATATGGCTCTTCGATTGATCAAGATGCTGAGTTTCATACTAATGGTACAGGACATGGTGATTTAAGGCCAAGAAAGACACGACCATTGAAGGCTGAGAATCCTTACTTGTTTCTGCGGGGTTTACCTTACTTAGTAAATGAAGATGATGTACGTGTTTTTTTCTCTGGTTTGTGTGTGGATGGAGTAATTTTCTTAAAACATCATGATGGCCGAAATAATGGTGATGCCATAGTAAAATTTGCTTCTTGTATTGATGCTTCAGGAGGCCTTAAATGTCATAGAAGTTTTATGGGTTCAAGATTTATAGAAGTAATGCAAGGCTCAGAGCAACAGTGGATTGAGTTTGGTGGTAATGCAATTAAGGAAGAAGATATTCCTATGAGAGCTGAAGAACATTCTCCACCAAGAGGAATTAGTGATAGACAATTCCGAAAATGGTCTCATTCAAAATCTCCCAGAAGAACACGTTCTCGTTCCCCTCTTGGATTTTATGTTCACTTAAAAAATCTGTCCTTAAGTATTAACAAAAGAGATTTAAGAATTTTCTTTAGAGATACTGATCTGACTAATGAACAGATTAAGTTTTTATATAAAGATGAGAGAAGAACAAGATATGCCTTTGTGGTATTCAAGACTCTGAAAGACTATAATACTGCTCTGGGTTTACATAAGACTGTTTTACAGTATCGTCCAGTTCACATTGATCCAGTTTCTAGAAAACAAATGCTGAAGTTCATTGAATGTTATGAAAAGAAAAGACCAGGGTCAATAGAGAGAGAAAGACCTGGACATGTTTCACAAAAATACTCTCAAGAAGGCTACCCTGGTCAGAAACTATGCATATATATAAGAAATTTTCCATTCGATGTCACAAAAATTGAAGTGCAAAAGTTCTTTGCTGACTTTTCTCTTGCTGAAGATGATATATATTTGCTTTACGATGACAAAGGAGTTGGTCTGGGAGAAGCATTGGTGAAATTTAAATCAGAAGAACAGGCCTTGAAAGCTGAAAGTTTAAACCGACGAAGATTCTTGGGGACAGAGGTGTTGTTAAGACTTATATCTGAGGCACAAATGCGGGAGTTTGGTGTAAATTTTTCCTTGATGTCCAGTGAGAAAATGCAAGACTGTTCACAGTCATGTGACAGAGATGACCATTCCAATTCATTTGACTCAAAAGAACCACCAGTATACTCAGTTGGTCCTTCTGAAAACTTCAGACATCAGCTAGAGGACTTCAGGCAAGTGGACAATTTCAAGCATCCCCAGGGCGATTTCAGACAGCCTGATAGGCACCCCCCTGAGGACTTCAGGCGTCCTCGAGAAGAGGACTTCAGGCGCCCTCGGGAGGAGCACTTCAGACAGCCTCCTGAGGAAGACTTCAGGCATCCTTGGGAGGAGGACTTCAGGCATCCTAGAGAGGAGGAGTGGAGGCGGCCACCTGAGGAGGATTTCAGGCGTCCTCCCAAGGAGGACTTCAGACGGCCCCCTGAGGAAGACTGGAGGCAACCTCCTGAGGGAGACTTCAGGCGGCCACCCGAGGAGGACTTCAGGCGGCCTCCCCAGGGGGATTGGAGGCGACCACCTGAGGAGGACTTCAGACGGCCCCTTGAGGAGGACTTCAGACGGCCCCCCGAGGAGGACTTCAGACGGCCCCCCGAGGAGGACTTCCGGCGTTCCCCCGAGGAGGACTTCCGGCATTCCCCTGAGGAGGACTTCCGGCGGCCACCCCAAGAGCATTTCCGGCGGCCGCCCCAGGAGCATTTCCGGCGGCCGCCCCAGGAGCATTTCCGGCGGCCGCCCCAGGAGCACTTCCGGCGGCCGCCCCAGGAGCACTTCCGACGGCCGCCGCAGGAACACTTCAGACGGCCACACCAGGAGCACTTCAGACGGCCACACCAGGAGCATTTTAGGCGGCCACCTCAGGAGCATTTCAGGCGCCCCCGAGAGGAAGATTTCAGACACCCACCAGATGAGGACTTCAGGGGCCCTCCCAATGAAGACTTTAGGCACCCTCCTGATGAGGACTTCAGGAGCCCCATGGAGGAAGACTTTAGATGCCCTTCTGATGAGGACTTTAGGCAGCTTCCCCAGGAGGACCTTGGGGGCGCTCCAGAGGAGGAGCCTAGATTTCCTGACAATTTTAGACCTCCTGGTGAAGAGTTTAGGAGCACACCTGATGATTTTAGAAACTATCGTCCTTTCATGAATTTTGGTCGTCCAGAAGGTGGCAAGTTTGATTTTGGAAAGCGTAATATGGGAGGTTTTCCTGATGGGAGATTTATGCCTGATCCAAAATTAAATTGTGGTTCAGGTAGAGTAACTCCTATTAAGATAATGAATCTTCCATTTAAAGCTAATGTTAATGAGATTTTAGACTTTTTCCATGGTTATAGAATTATAGCAGATTCAGTTTCAATACAGTATAATGAGCAAGGATTACCTACAGGGGAAGCCATTGTTGCTATGATAAATTATAATGAAGCTATGGCTGCTATAAAAGATCTAAATGATAGGCCAGTTGGCCCACGAAAAGTTAAGTTAATTTTGCTCTAGAGAGCATTTCTAAATTCAGAGTTACTTCCCACAGTATTGTTGCAGTAAAATGCATTTATGTTTTTTAAAAGTGTTTATTTTTAATTATCTAATAAAAAATATTTTGATTTTGACCTGTGAATAGAACTAATGTAAATAGAACGTTAATCTGTTTTTCTTTTGCTTGCAAATTGCCATTCACTTTTTCTAATTTAAAATTATATATGCTTTTTTTTTTCTTTGACAGTGGGAGAGAGAACTAATTCCTTGAGTTCATTTTCCTTGATGTCATGGGTAAACCTCAAGAGTTGTATTTGGGGAAGATAAATTTTATATTCACTTTTGTTTCTATTCTGTATTCTACATCTTCTATTCAAACTGTATAAGGAAATGGTCAGTGATAATTGTTCAGGCTTGGCATTTTCATTTGCTACTTGCCTGCAGAATTAATTCTCTCTTTTCCATTTTGGATGTTACTGTGTTAAGCTTCCTGTTAAATATAAATAGTTCAAAATGGACAGACTGTGAATGTGAAATTTACTTATGTAAAAAGCTTAGGAGATTCTTACAGTTTCCATGTTCATAATGCTGCAAAGTTTTATAAAAATAAAAAAGTTGCAACTGAGTAGACCAACTAATTACTTTTATTTGTATGAAAAGAAAACTTGGTATCGTGACTTTTTCAATAGCTACCTTAAATGATAGGAGGGGCAAAACATTTTTTAAGTGTATGAGAGCTATGTATAGTTCTATGATTTCTTAAACATCTCATCAACCAAAGTGCTAAGATCAACTCAAAATACTTAAAAGACATATTTAATTATAGGTGCAAGGGGACTCTCAGGCTTATGCTGGGAAGAATCTGACAAACGGATATAGTTTGTGTTTAGAATTTACTGATAATTCATAGAACTTGTATGTATTTCTCATTTTTTAGTTTTTTAGTTTCAAAACTTGGTATCAACAAAACTAAGTATATTAAGACTTGCGAGACTGAATTTTTACTACTTTGATATGCAGCACAGTGTAGACATTTTGAAAGTACTAGATTTGATTTTCCACACTCATGCTATTAATGGATAACATTTATTGGTCACTTACTATGTGTTATGCACCGTAAGTACTTTACATGCATTACATGCATAATCTCAATATTCCCTAAGAAGTAGAAAGTTTATTTACCTCTATTTAAGCATGCCTAAAGTCACACCTAGTAAATCATGGACCCAATTTCAGTCTAGACAGAACATTGACTGACTCCGGTTCAAGCTCTTAACACTTTTGCTGCCTTAACCTGTTAAGTGGTATTTTAAATTTTAGTAAGAACATGCTAGAAATATTTTCAAGGGGAAAACGATTTATATTTTTAACCTCCAATGTTGCTTTAGAAATAGTATTAAAAGATAAAACTGTGATGTCAAAGATTAAAGATTGTTGATAAAAGACAAAGTGACTTTAACAGGGTTTCTCTTGAAAACTCACATTATGTATTGGCTTCTCATTCACAAAGTACAAAATTGCTCATTTTATCAATCATGATTTAACTGGTCTTTTACAGTTTACATAAAATATAGTTTTCTTCAATTCTGTGATCTGGAGATTTTCCACATTGACCAAACAAGAATAAAATTTGAAATGTACATATGGCAATAATGGGTTATTGCAGAAGTAGAATACTTTGTTAATACTTAGCCCATTAGTATCTATAAATGTTTTAGGTTAATATTCAGTGATTCAAAGGGGCCTGAGAGAAGCCCACTGAATTTTCTGTATTTGTTCATTTTTAATTACACTGATCATCCTGCTTGCTAGTAGCATGAATAAAAATGGTAAATCAGGTTCCAAAAAAGCACCTCAATATGGATCTTAAATAGTAAGAGAATATTAAACTCTTTGGAATATTCAAGCTATGCACAATGAATAAAATGGAAGGAAGGACATTTTAAAATAACGATATATAGTTGGCCATTTGATCAACCCTCCTGGGGAATGTATGGAAGACTTAAAAACACTTTTCAAATACATAGGAAAAAAACTAAAATGAAGCTTAAAATGAAATATCACCCAACTTTGAACTCCTCAAACTTGGATGAAGTCAGGTAATGGTAGTTAAGAGGTCAAATATAGTAAACAAGTTTACTTATATAAGTTTGTGCCATGGTAGGAGTATTTATATCATGGAAATTGGCAAACGCAGCATATCAGAGCATCCCCCCGCCCCCTGCTCCAGAGAGTCAGTTTACCAGCACATCATCAATTTTAAAAATGAACAGTGAACTACCTTGTCATGTGCCTATCTGTTTCTTCTCTCCTACCCCCAGATATAGTAGGTATCCTGGGGGTATATGGGTTCTCTAGTTTGATACCCAATAGTATTTTAACTCTTAAAGCCAAACATTTTTATGCAGAAGGTATCTGAAAAATATAGGTCATGTGTTAAAAGTCACCTTATTTATATATACAAGAAATAGGTAAAAATCATATTAGGAATGCACTTTTACTTAGAACATTTTCAGGAACAGTGGCTCTTGGGCCATACATCACCTTTAGCAGGAACCCTGCCACCTCCATCTTTGCACAAAATATTAACTATAATTTATTGACCTGCATTATATTATTGATCTATTATACATGAACTATCATTTAAACCTGATAATAAAGTTAATATTTCAATTTTGGAGTACTGGAGGCCTAAAGACTAACCTGTTGCCTGTTTAATTTACAGCCAAGAACATGAGACTCCCTAAGTACCTATGCAATAGCCTTGATTTTGCCTTTTGGCTGATGAAGTGTAAAATATTTCCTGTCTGGTCCTGTAAGAAGTTTTCCAACATATGTCTGATCTAGATAATGAAAATTTTACAGTGATGAAAGCATTTTCATTACTTTGTCCTTAAAATATATATTTTTTGAGGTAGGCAGATCATATATTTTATTCTAAAATTATTTGCTGATTCCAGAATTATCAGGCACTGTTCAGCTTTACAGATAAGGCAACTGATTCTCAAGAGAAGTGAGCTGCTAGTTAGTAAGAAATGAGAAATATTATAACCCTTTTCCCCTGCCCCTTCCCTGCCCCAACTAAAATACCAAACTTAAATACTGTTGAGAATGTCATAAAAATGCAGTGACATTCTCAGTTCCTTAATTTATCACTTTATTTAGATTTCAGATATTTTGAATGTTTTACAAAAAAAGTACTGAAGTCACTATCACTTAGGGCTACCCTCAGGAAGCAGTGCTTTAACAGAACCATAGATGACAAGATCAAAAAAGCTTTCTAGAAAGTCTTTATTTTTCTTTATGAATAATTGCTTTTCCCAGTTATCCCAAATTGAGTTCATAAATTTCATAATTTTTATATGCCTGACTGGGATCCATGAAATAAAATAATTCCCTACCCAAAGGAAAAAAAGCTTTATTTATACTGAAATGGCTCTGATTAAATTGTTTTATATTTTCTGGAATAAAAGTATCTATATACTCTTAATAATAGGGTGGTAGCTTGGCAAAATTTTTAGAGAATTTTTAATGATTTAGGACATTCCATGTGTGCTTTTTTGTTTTTTTTAGGCAACATTCCACCAAATTACAAGCTTTCCAAAAGATGTAGTACCATGCATAAAAAGATGCTTTAGTATGGCAGCAGTTTGTTTTAAACCAGAATCAGGTTGAATGTGACTTTATTAAAAGCTAAAATTTATACTTTAACCATATTTTAAAAATATTTATTGGTGTCCCATTTCCTTCTGTTTGATTACACTCTTGTTAAAAGGTAGATTTACAAATTAAATCATGATACTTCAGGTTTTAGTAAAAGTAAAAAATAAAAACAACCTAAGGCTTCATGGAATACAATTTGTATCCAACAGAATGACTATATAGAACCCTTTTCTGGTGATAAAAGCATGGAGTCTTAACCTAAAAGAAAAGTAAGACTGTTAGATATTTTGGTTTTTGGCATTCAATTTCTATAGCAACTTCAAGTAGGTACAGTGAATTAATATGAAATACTTTGAAATACATAATCTTAAGAAAATGGAACTTATACAAAAAGATCACCACATACCACTAGGTAGAATTTTGAGACTGGTGTGTAATATATATATTTTAAGACCTTCATTTTTGATTAGCATAATATTTAATTATCTTTCCATTTTCAGGAGCATTTCACTTTGGGCTTTAACGTATCAAGCCAGTATAAAGTTTACAATTTAGGAATCCTGAAAGTCATTTCAAGATGGAAATGGAAAGCGTACTTAAGAAAGTTAATTTTCTTCTTCTGTAACATCTAACTCTTCATCTTCATCATCATTTGCTTGCTGTTCCTTTCTTAGGCGACAGGTGGATAACTGTTAGAAGATAATAAATTCTTTAAAATAAAAAGTACTAACAAATATTCTACTTGCTTGGTATTATTTTATATGTCCTTATAGGAAGGGGCCCAGAGAATATTTCAGAAAAATGCCCATATATAATAGTTTATAGTAATGAAAATTCCCTATGGACTGTTACACAAAGTTTTTTTCATTTATCTTTTTTTTTTTTTTTTTTTTTTGGCATAAAATGTGAAATTAACCATTTGATTCCAGTTGGATAGCCATGAGTATGTCAATAACTTTTCAGAGAAAAGTATAGTATCTTCATATATTAATGTCAAAAGTAAAACAAGTCTTGTGTAACAAAAAAACAGGTATTTATTTGAGTGAGAATCATCAAAGGGATGGTAGAAACACAAGGATATTTCAACTTAGGCAGGGAGACAAATACTGATTAAAAGTAGTGTGGTTTAAGTGGAATGAATTGAGGATCTGAATTCACCACTTGGCTTTAAATCCTGACTGCTGCCACTTGGGTCATCTTGCTTAAAATCTCTCTAAGGGGGCTTTGGCAATGCCTGGAGACACTGCTGGTTATCACAACTGGGGTAGAGGCCAGGGATGCTGCTCACCATCTTTACAATTCACAGGAACCCACGTACCACCCCTAATCAATTATCTGGCTCAAAATGTTAAGAGTGCTAAGGTTGAGAAACCCTGGGATAATGTGCTATTCAAATGTCAGCTAACTTCCTATGTACTACTAAATTTATGGAGTTTCCTTACTGCTGGAATAAAAATATAGTTCAGTTTGGGGGTGAGATACATATATAAAGCAGTAAGTAAATAGAGAAGTATCAAATAGAAGGTATTGGGTCAAATTTACCTAAAAGTTTTATTTTGAAAATACTTCGTTAAATTTTACATTTTGAAGGCTAGATATGAAAAGAACATAGCTTTCTAGATCAGGGTTTGACAAGCTATGTATGCCCCTTCGGCCAAATCCAGTCTAGTTCCTGTTTTTTTAAGCCAGCCATACTATTTGTTTCTGTATTGTCTGTCTGCTCTTGGTTGTGACACAGACCGTGTCCACAGACCGTATGTCTTGCAGAGCCTAAAATAGTTACCCTGGCCCCTTACAGAAATAGGTTGTCAACTCCTACTCTAGATAACAGAGAACTTAGGTTTTCTGTATATAGAAGAAATGAGAAAATTGGCTCTTCTGAACCTGTGATAATGGTCAGTGTAAAAGCCCTCTTAAGGCCCTTTTGAGTCTTTCTGGATAGAGCCAATTGGTCATGAAAAGGATTTAAACAACTACATAGTCTGGCTTCAGAATCTGTGCTCTTCATATTAAACCACATAACAAATCTAGATTAGCATTCTCTTGTCCTTTCCACCTGTGCTCTTAAGTGTTCTACTTTGGGGGGAGTAACATGATTATAATAAATATAAGAAATAATACTAGAGTTGCATCTAGAGCAACCTTCCATCATTTTACAGAAGAAATAGGCCCAGAGAGGTTGTAATATGAGGTCAAATGGCTGAAGGGAAACATTTTTACTACTGAACAAAAATTCCAAAGGCATCAGCTCAAAGTCCATTAAATTATGGTTTCTAGCTCACCTGTCCTGTTCCAGATACACACTTTGCTGACAGTGATCTTTGAAGAGGCGACTTTGAATTTGCTCTTACAATATCTAAACGAGACGTATAGTCTGGTGGATACAGAGAGTTTCGGAAAACCTATTGCAATGGTAAAGGATTTATTATAAAGTAGATATTAAACAATGGAAACCTAGAAAGGCAACTTATGTTACTTTCAGCTAATTTTTAAAAAGCAAATCCACCAAAATGGACAAACTTATACTTATTGTAAATTTAAAGAAACAAAAGAAAACACAAAAATAGTCTTAACTTGGAAAGATGAAAGTTAAATTCTATTTAAATCATGTAAAACGAGTGCTTATTATCATGGAAATGCAAAGGTAAATATGAGAGAATTCCTACCTTCAGAGAATTTGCAAACTAATAGGGAGGTTGTTATTCATATATTTATTTGATTCTTTCTGTTCTGCCAGTCCTCAATTTGATTGCGACAAAAAAAAAAAACACATTAACAGTAAATTGGAGCCACTATAATTTATGGATTCTAACCTCATCAAGGATCTGGAATGCCACTATTTACCTATCAATCCTCTTTCCTTAAAGCAGTGTTCCAAATCTTGGCACTCTTTTAAGGCTCCCTATCTCTTATCCCGCATTTTTTAAGCATATATACTAAATACGTAATTTAAATTTAAATAGCCACTATATTGGGTAATGCAGCTCTAGATTTACTTTTATAATTAAAGACATTACCTACTAGACCAAACTAGAAACCTGGGCATTCTAAATTTCTTACCTGAGGTACTTCTGTTTTGACTTATTGATTACACATACCTTTCTTTATAGCTTAGTTAGAATTATCTTACTAAAGACCAAAATCTGATTCTACTTTTTGTAGTTCCTGATTATCCAGAGTCCAAATGCCTTATGTGACATACAAGGCTTAAGTTCACTCCAGCCCACCTACTTTTCACTTCTAGCCTCTATACCTGTTGTAGAACTTGCAGTGCTGGTTTGTCAGCCTGGAATTCCAGCAAATTTACCCATCTTTCAAGAGCCAAGACAAGTGCCATCTTTTGCTTTACCCAGCTCCTATTGGTCATACCCTAAAATTCAGCTTTTATCTCACTGTTTTTTAACTGATTACCCCTGTCTACACAACTAGTTTTAAGTTCTAGAGAAAGGAGCTATTTTAACTTGCAACTCCTCCCTAAGATCATAACCTGGCAAGTTAATTAAATTCTCATTAGCTAAATTATAACAAGAACTTAATCCCCATGTTGTGGGAGAGACCCAAATTGGGGAATGACTACACACTGCTTTAAACCTTGGAGAATTGCAAGACACAAAATGAATCACTCAAGATTAACTCAAGAAGTAGGGCTTGTGTTTTAGGGCAATTCAGGGATGCTAATTAGGTTAATAGGTTACTGAGGAACAAATTCTATTTTGGTCCCAGACATGGAACACTGGTATCCTGGTATGATATAAAAACTGGATGACTCACTGACTGAGTCAGCTAATACCTGGAGGTATATAACTCCGCTAGCAAAGATGAAGTATCAGGTGGAAAATGGAAGACAATCTACAACCCTTGGGATAAAAGTCAAAACTAGTTAAATATTTATTAAAATTAACCTCCTCCTGCAAAATGTAGTGGATTTACAGGAATATTAATTTATTGGCAATGATGCATATTCCCGCATGGCCCAAGTTCTCTCTTAGGAATGACTGAAAAATCAATATATTCTGAAGTGATTGCACAGGTAATTTTTTTGAAATGGGCCCGACATACTTTTTATGTGAAGGACAAATCAGGTAAGATGGTTGTGATACAACTAGAGTGTCAACTGCATACACACACACACACACAAATTGGCTAGTGTCTGAATAAATCTCAGCCATTCTCATAGAGCATGGACTACCTAGAAGAATAGCAAGTTATTCTTCTCTTCCTCTCTGCATAATTTTCTGTACTTGTTTCCAATAAACCTTGTATTTACAGAATCTCTCTTCCCCTTGGCACTTGTTTTGATACAATTTTACTATCCTTGGTCCCATAACTCTCCCTAAACTGCTTTCCTCTCTGCTATTGATTGCTATATACCAAAATAATAATAGTTTATGCCTACAGTTCATTGAACACTTACAATGTGGCCAGCATTGTATACAATGCTTTGTATACATTGCTCTCTGTTCACAACAGTCTTGCCTGAAGACCTTGTATATATATATATATATATATATATACTCTCTGATTCAGAGTTTTTGCCAGTATCCTACTCAGCCCTCGAGCATCTACTTAAGAAATTCCTTGATTCACCAGACTCTTTGGGACCCTCTTACACTCACAGCACACTATATTTTGTCTTTATGGCACTAGGTCACATAAAAATTCAATAGTTTTACTAGCATTTGTTTTTTAAATGCCTGAACTACCTGGTTGATTTTTTGGTTTCTGCTTTTGAAATTTGGATTATTTCTAATTTATAATGTTAAATCCTTGGCATTTAGAATGGTGCCTGGCATATAAAAGGTACTCAATAAACAGTTATTGAATGAACATTTTGAGGTAAGAACTATAAATATTTATATTTTATATAGATGAGGAAGCTGAGGTTTGAAAAAGTAAACTTGCTCAATATTACCCCATTAGAAAGTGGGGAAGTTGATACTCAAAAGCATATCTAAAAACAAACAAAATATATCTTCCACACAACCCTGCTATTCAATGCAATGTTGTTTCTGGCAGGAAACTGTTCATATCATTCATCTAGAAGCTTACTTATGGCATTATAGAATAGAGAGGATTAAAAACAGCACCTGTAGTCAGACTTCTGGGTTTGGCTCCCAGCTTTGCTACTTAGTAATTATGGGGCCTTTAAGAAGTTTCTTAACCTCACTGTGTATCAGTTTTTCATCCACAGAAGTAATGACAATACGTACTTTTATTAAAATTGTTGGGAGGAATAACTGAATTAGTATAGTTTGAAAGCTGAGATCAGTACCTGGCCCAGAGAGAGCATTATATATGCATTTGCTCTTAGATTATACAAGTGGCAGATAAAAGCTTGGTAACTGAAAAACAGGACATGAAAAGGAGTGAAGATTAAGAAACCTTGGTTTTAGTATTTGGAAGGAAGAGACACTTAGGAGGTCATCTACTGACAAAGACTAAATATAAATATGATCATGTATGCATAATGTAAAACAAATCAGATTTTGGCATTGGATGCATATATACACATATGAAGACGTGTGCCTTATTTCATTTTGGTCAAGCTATTTTCTGGTTTTACTGAATTAAGTTTCCTGGAATCAGCAGAGTAGTGGGAAGAGAAGACTCAGGGTATCTCTTTATGGATAGTTAAATAAATTGGAGAATCTTCAAAATTGTCAAATGGCAGACATTTCCAAATTTTATCATTATTAATAATACAGAATTATTCCAGTCACATCTTGGAAGCCATAGCGTTTTTCATTTTTAATATAGACATAATATGGGCATAGTATATCTTGCATATTTTATCAATTCACAAAAATACTTTTCTGCCCTTTTTCTCTTGGAAGGTAAAGAGCATAGGACATTTACTCTTCAGATGTGCATATAGAACAGGCCTTGATATTTAATTGCTCTAAGGTTAGCTGGCCAATCAGACTTATTTGCATTTAACCAAACCCTTATCAGTACAAAATAAGGCTTATACATAAACCTGCATTTATTTCACAGCTTAGTTATTAAGTCATGAAACCAGTTAAAATCCCGATTCTGCTATTAATAGCTAAATTAACACAGGTAAGTTCTGTTACTTAAAAGCCTCTAGGCCTGTTTCAGTGGTTATAAAATGATTGAATTCATGCATGTAAAGCTTTGGGCATTATGTGTGGCACACACTCAAATGTTAGCTACTATTTTTAGTTGAGTGAGTGTGTATCACCAGTCATAATGATAAACAATTTCATATAATGGCTTTATGTAGATTATATTTTACTAGCTATTAATAAAAGTAACTTGGAATTTTACCATGGTTAATGTGAAAAGGTTAAAAATAAATAGGAAATCATAAAAGTTCAGCTACTGCATGCAATAACATAAACCACGGTAATGCTCTAATTTAAAAATTGTTACCCACATAAACTGATGCTCTCCTTTAAACATTTCCATGTTAACAGAAAAACTGAGCTTATATAGATATAGTCCTACCTCTAAATCTTCTTCCTCATCAATCTTTTGTATATTTTGGTAGGCAGCAGTGTAGACCTCTAAAGCTTTGCCGTGAAATAACATTTCAATAGTGATAAATTCTGAAAATATAGTCTAAAAAAAACAAAGATTTTAAATTTAAGTAATCATTTAAATTGCTTTGTGAATTTAGTATATTTATCTTCACTGTAGTCTTGACATTTTTTGAAATACAGAGGTACCTGTTTTTCTACAGGGTAATGAAGTACAAAAGATAACTGGAATCAAATTTGTTGTAAAAGCCTTCTGCAGTAAAACCTTCAAACTTTGCAAATTATTTCCTATAATACCATACTTTCTTCTTAAACTTTTTTTAGTTCACTTATTTATACATAGTAATTGACATTTATGATAAAAATGACTAAAATGTATGCCATTATATGCCTGATACCACATTCCTATATTAGTAGAGCAGTTTTCAAGCTAGTATTTTAGTAACTCCAAGTGATTTTAAACAAAAGAATACCGATTAGATGGGAATTATATCCTATCATATTTCTGACTGTAAGCTATGTGTATTCTTTAACCACAAAAGAATTACTTGGAAATAATGTCTTATAACTAATAAAACACCATACATTTGAATAGGGCTTTTAGTTTAAAAATATGACTTGCTGTTCTAGTTTCCTAGGCTGCCTAAATGCAGATACCATGAAATGAGTTGGCTTTTTAACAATGGGAAATTATTAACTTACAAGCTACAGTTTTGAGGCCGAGAAAAATGTCCAAATTAAGGTATCATCAGGCAAAGCTTCCTGGACTCCTCTGTCACATGACAAGGCACATGAGGGTACCCACTGGTTTCCTGTTTCTCTACCTGTTTTGTTTTTGTTGCTTTCAGCTTCTTGCTTCCATGGCTCGCTCTTTTTTTTTTTTTTTTTTTTGGTCTGAATTTCATTCTCTTATAAAAGACTCCAGTAAGAGGATTAAGACCCATCCTGAATTAGGTGGGTCATATCTTAAGATCTTACTCACCAAAAAGATCCTACTTAAAATGGGTCCATACCCACAGGAATGGATTAACTTTAAGAACATACTTTTCTGGGGTCCATGCAGCTTTAAAACATCACACTTCACCCTCTGGGCCCCCAAAAGACATGTTCTTTCCATATGCCAATACATTCATTCCATCACAATATCCCAAAAGCTTTAATTATTTTAGTAAAAGTACAAAGTCTCATCAAAATCTTTTATAGATGGGGTCTGTCATGGGGCACAGTTGCCCTTGTCTGTGGATATGTGAAACTCAGAGAACAAATCATCTGCTTCCAATATACAATGGAGGGACAGTCATAGGATAAACGTTCCCATTGCCATAGGGAGAAATTTGAAGGAAAATGGCAGGGGTCTCAATTTTGAAAACGTGTAGGGCATACTCCATTATATTTCAAGGTCTGAGAGTCATTTATAGAATAATGCCTTGTTCTCAGTGCCTGATGTTGCGGCAGCCCCACCCTTTCCAAGTGCTTGTGCAGTGGCCATGCTCTCCCCAAACGCTGGGGTGAAGGCTCCAACATCATCAGGCATCACGGTGACAGCCAGTCTCTCGGCTCCACCCTTGTCACAAATCTGAGTGGTGGCCAGCCTCTCCACAATTCTGCAGGCATCTGAGGAACCTGGGGTGGAAACACTCTTCCTGAAGGTTGAATTCTCCACACACTGGGGCATACTCACCCTCTCCATATACATGGGTGGGTCTGTTGTTCTGGCCAGAGAAGATGTCTTCAGTCCAGACCTCGGCTTCTATGGTTCTACCTTTGAAGTCATTTTTCCTTCAATCTCTCCCTCTTCTGTCCCTTGTAGTACAGACTGGCAGTGGTTCTGTTCATACAGATCTTGAAAAACCTTCAGTTTCACGTGTAGTACACAAGGGTCCAAACCATCATTCAACAGAACTTTCCACAACTCCTTTCTGGATAACTGCATTTCCAATCCTGACTTGCACTGAACTGGCTGACAAGTTCCATGTTCAGTTAAATCCTCACATGGTGAACTATTTTCTGGGGACTTGTTTTTTGGAAGCCCAGAATTTTCCAAACCATCAAATTCTGGTTTCTTTGTGCATAGGAGTTCAGTTCTCAGCTTATCTCTTCCCTCTCACATTTTACTACAAGCTGCAAGGAGAGGCCAGTCTTCATTTATCACATTTAGTTTGGAAATCTCAGCTAAATATCTAAGCTTGTCACTCTCAAGTTTTGCCTTCCATCTGACATCAGGAATCAATTTTACCAAGCTCTCTGCCACTTTAAAACAAGGGTCATCTTTATTCCAATTTGCAATGACACATAAATCATTTCTGTCTAAGGTCTCATCAGAAGTACCTTTAGCGTTCATATTTCTACCAACAGTCTCTTCAAAGCAATCTAGACCTTTTCTTTCAAGTATTTTACAATTTTTCCTACCTCCATTCATTAGCCAATTACAAAGCCTTTTTATTTATTTTTATTTTTTAAAACGTTTTTGGTATTTGCAAGAACAGCACCCTACTTTCTTGGTACCGAAGTCTGTTCTAGTTTTCTAGGCTGCCGAAATGCAGACACCGTAAAATGGGTTGGCTTTTAACAATGGGAATTTATTAAAACTCACAAGCCTACAGTTTTGACGCTGAGAAAACTGTCCAAATCAAGGCATCATTAAGCAATATTTCCTCCCTGAAGACTGGCTGCTGGCAATCCTGGACTTCTGTCACATGGCAAGGCACATGGGGGTGCCTGCTGGTCTCTCCCTTCTCTTTTAGGTTTTATTGCTTTCAGCTTGCTTTCTTTTTTTTAAAAAATTTCACTCTCTTACAAAGGACTCCAGTAAGAGGATTAAGACCCACGCTGAATGAGGTGGGTCACATCTTAAGATCCTACTCACCAAAAGAGCCTACTTACAATGGGTCCACAACCACAGGAATGGATTAACTGTAAAACATACTTTTCTAGGGTCTATACAGCTTCAAACTTGCCCAATGTTGCTCAGAGCTAGTATGCTAAGAACTGGACCTGATTTTTCTAATGTAACATTTTTTACCCACTGTTCTGTGCTGTTCTTGCTAGCAGCAATTATTTCTTCCACAAATAACTGCAAGTAAGCTATATGAGCATGAAGATAACTTGTGACAAGGAAGATTGTGCTCAAAGAGAATGAAAATATGCATGTTGATACAGGCAAGGGTGAGATAATCAGCAGGGAGGGAAAGGATACAAGCCAGACATGTTTTCAATAAAACAGGATCTTATCCTTTTAATTATTTTTCCCTTTATCAAAATAAAAAATCAAAATAAAAAGCATTAATGTAGAGAGAACCAGGCAGAATGAGAAGAGCAGAAAATACTCCAGATACTCAAGCACTGTCCTTAAAGAGAAAAGATGGAACAGAGTGGTTAGACTAGAATGCAAAGGTCAAATACCCATTTTCCTTCATTCCTGCTCTCCTGAGCTAACCACCCAAATAGGAGTGATCCTGTACTTTGAAAGATAGCCATGTAGATAAACATCAGTGTTCTGTGATTCTTTTCTCCATTTCTATTCTTTTCCTAAAGGATTAGAAAAATATATAAGGGTACTAACACGTTTCTGATTGCTATTGAATGGGAACACATATGTAGATCAAAGTATTCCTTCTCGACTGCCAATCACATATGTCGGTAAGAATGAGAGTAAATATGACTTGTAAATATGACTATCAATGACCCTTACCATCACTTCATATATGTCATGGAGGGTTCTAGTTGGACTGGCAACCAACTGCTATAATAACTGCATTGTGCCAAAACAATTTTGGATTTTGTACCAAGACTTCCCAATACCCAGGAATATTGTAGAGGTGGAATGGCTTCTGACCAGGGCTGGGACTCATTCTCTTAGTTTCAGTCTTCCTAATGTGGTTGCTAACCAGAAAGGAGTCAAGTGCACTTTAGAAGCCCTGAATCTCTTAAAGGGAAAAGAGCAGAACTAAGATTTAATGATAAACCAAAACACGGAGGATCACTGCGTGGTTCTTTGCAGCCCATTTTAGGTAGTAAGAACTATGATTCAAGCACAGGCTTAAATCTTTCTTTCCTGATCTTTAATTCTGAGATTCTCTATGTTTAGTGAATAAAGAACTATATAAAAAATTACAGTATTGGTTTGACTTTTTCTTTATTCAAGGCTGAAATAGAAAATTGTGTTCAATTACTTAGTCTTTAGAATAGAATTACTGATAGCTCCTAAAACAGTTTGGTACCTAAAACAGTGGTTCCAATGAAGTCCCCAGGCTTCTTTTAAGTTGAACACAGAGGGAGGTGGAGAATATATATTTTAGAATGTCAGATAGTCAACTCCCTGTTTTAGTTTTTCTTTCTTGGGCAGAGTAGAGACTTATCTGTTTAACTGTGTGGAGGAAGAAGGGGAAGGTATTTGTCTTATTCTATTAAAGTACCCAAGAAATAAAGTAGGATAGCCTCAAGTGAAGGATTAAGCTTAAATCAGTCAAGTGGGTAGCATATTATTCCTGTTATTAAATATTTCTACAAATGGACATTCTATATCTTTAGTAGACTGTTACATTGTTTAATAACCATGAAGTCCAAACATTTAAAACTCTATTAAACCTAAATCTGTAGGTTTAGGTTTAATTCAAATATAGTCTACTCTTTTTTGTGTAAAATTTATGTAATCTAAGTATCTTCTAAAAAAATAAAAAAAAAAAATTCTACTCTGGTAACTGTAATATGCAAACATTTCAAAATAATTTAAAACATTTTTCACATATTTGAATATAGTTATTAAATTCCTTATGGTTAAAAATCTCAATCTGATGTTATCTCTAAACAGTTTTTAATACTAACATATTATAGGAGTTACATTCCCCTTGGCTTATATGTAAGCCTTGAAAAATAGGTAGCTATATCCTCTGAAAGGAGAATCTATTACATTCTCATTTTAAAAGTCAGTGATCAAAATAAATAAATAAATAAAACAAAAAAGTCAGTGATCAACTTTGAGTCTTAACATTTTCCAATCTCAAGATTTTGTTCCAATTAGTGATAAATGCACTTTATCTATAATGACATGCATTCTTATAATTTGTATTAACATATTTTATGTAATATAGTAAAATAATTTTATTACTATTATAGATTAATAATTTATAAATGGCTATTACTTAAGTATTACTTGAAAGGTAAAGGAAAATCACTTTCAAGTTTTGGGATACTTTTTTGGTTTAATTCTTTATAAAATGAATTTCAATTCTTTATAAAAACCTAAAAACCCATATTATACATTTATATAAGATGGGAATAGCCCTGTTAATTTTTACACTATTTATTCTTCTGTTAAAAATATATAGTAATTGGAATCAGTGGTACTGCTAGGCTAGTATCCTAGGACTTAGAAGTGTCAAACCAAGATTCATGAATACTTATGATTATAAGAAAGAAGAGTTAAGTCCCTGACTTTAATGGGGGGTGGGGGAGGGATTACACTTTTCTCTTTCTAGCTAGAATTTCATAAAACTTGTGAAATAAGTGGAAAGGAGAATAATAATAGCAAGGAGCAGACAAGTTAGATGACAACTGCTATAAGAAAACATAAAAAGCACCCTTCAAGTTCTGGCCCATATAAACATTACAGCAATCCTTGTTATCTTCCCAGAAAGCTGTTCCAATGATGAAATTTTCAATAAAACCATGAAGACAGATCATTTCCTGAAATGTTTTTGAAATCAAATACTTTAGTGAGTCACCAGAAAGGTGGTATATACTAGGACCCAATTATATTTAGAAATAATTTCCCTTAAGTAAACATAAACTAACATTCAATTATCTCATGCACTTACTTATCTAGAACGGGTAAATGTATATGGGGATAGAGGCATTAACTGTTTTTTTTTTTTCCTTTTCAATTTTATTTTGCTGCGAGGTTATTTGTGGACATACTTAATTTTTATGGGGGGGTTTGCTGCTAATCTGAAATTCTGTACATTGCTATTGGTAAGTATTCTGTAAGGCAGGATGGCATAATAGTAAAGAATATGGGCTATGGGTTAAGACAGACCTGGGTTCAAACATGACTGATAGATACCAGCTCTGTAATGTTAAGCAGCATATTTATCTGCTCTTTGCCTCATTTTCCTCATCTGTAGAATGGAGGTAATGAGTATCAACCTCATAGGTTTTGATTTAAGGCTTAAAGGAAATAATCCAAGAAATGTTAAAGTATAGTAACTGGCTTACAAGACTAATCAACAAATGTTATCTATTTTTATTGCTCAATACGTAAACCAGCTAAAGTAGAAAAAGTTCCTTATCCACTAATTTTAAAGCCTCTATCTGGTTTGGTTAGCAAGCAAGATCCCTTAACAAGAAAGTTATAGAGAAGGTCTTGTTAACATTTTGGCAAATATTGGTAGAGTTCAATAAATGATGTTCGGAAAACGTATCCATTTGGAAATAGTAAAATTAGACCTCTACCTGATACCATATGTGGGGGAAAAAATCCTGCCATATAAAATAAAGGCTTAAATATTTAAAGCATTTTTAAAATCATATAAAAATACTAGAAGAAAATATCAGCAACTATTTATATAATCTTGGAGACAAAAACTTTCTAAGCATGACATCAAAGGCAGAAACCAAAAAGGAAAAGACCAATAGATTTTACAACTAGAATAAAATTTAAGGTGGCAAAAACTCACTGTAAGCAGCAAAATAGGAAAACATCCTTGCAACATAGCTTCTCTTCAACATAAAGGGTTAATTTTCTCAATATATAAGGAATTTCAAAAATTAATAAGAAGGGGAAGCGGCTGTGGCTCAATCAGTAGGGCTCCCGTTTACCATATGGGAGGCCCCAGGTTCGGTTCCCGGGGCCTCCTGGTGAAGGCAAGCCCGCCCGCACGGCGTGGTTAGCTGACCCAGCGAGCACAAGCAGCAGGGGGGGGGATAAATGAATAAATAAATAAAATCTTTAAAAAAAAAAAAAAAAAAAATTAGTAAGAAAAATGCCTACACTCAACAGAAATATAGGCTAGAGACAAGTGTGAATAATTTACTAATGGGATAAAATTTGTCATCAAATATATTTAAAAATGCTCCACCTCAACAGCAATAATGCAAATTAAGAAGAGATACCTTTTTTTCACCAATCAGATTGGTTTTTACTAAAAATACTACTACTACTCATCATTGTTGCACTGGAGCACTCATGCAAGAATATAAACTGTTTCAACCTTCTGAGAGAGTTTAAATATAGGTTGAAAAATTTTGAACCATAAACTCCACTTCCGATAATTAATCCCAAGAGACGAACTGGACAAGCACAAAGGTTGGTGATTAAGGATATTTAAGGATGCAATGATTTTTTTTTTTTAATTGATAAAAATTAAATAATTTAATTAAAAAAAAAAAATGAGGTCAGGCAGCAAAATAATCATTGTGATTCAAGCTTTCCAGTACTTTGTATGCAATGATATCTTAAACTGCAAAAATAACTTAGATGTCCACCAATGAGGACTGGTTAAATGAATACATCCATATAGCAAAATACGATGAGGATATCAAAAAGGATGATAAAGACCTCTATCTCTTAGCACAGAACTATGCCCATGATATATTAAATTTTAAAAGGAGAAATGCCATGTATGTAATAAATACCTTATTTAAATATAACTGGAACATGGGGGTAATAATAGTACCTTTCTCATGGACTGTTGTGAGAAGTAATGAATTTATCCACATAAAATGTTTAGGAGAGTGCCTAACACATAATCAATACTTAAGATATGTTTGTTGTATAACACCAGGTTACCACATCTCTGTGTATATATATGTACATAGGAAAAACCGTTTTGAAGGATATAAACCAAAATGCTAACTGATTATTTCTGAGTGGTGGTGTTAATTTTTCTCCATAGTCTTATGAAAACATTTTTGTGAGGTATTTCATATTTTTTTATAAGAAAAAATAGTCATTTAAAAATTAAATTTAGACGTTTTTTGTTCATGTTAGCTACTTCACCACATACTACATTCCTTTTCCTCTCTGTGGTTCCAGGAGTGATCTGTGGTCAAAGATCCTTTTTACAGGTTTAAAGTTCCCTTGACACTCACCTTACAACTGATGATTTTTCCTGTCATATGGGAAACAAATGGGATTAATTCATGTGACTTTTCTGCCTTGTTCTGTGTATGAAGTTCCATACCAACCTTTCTCAGAAAGACAGACTGTTGCAAGGTTCCTATGAAAAGCCCTTGTCTAAAAATTGTGTTACCTTGCTGATTAATGCTGCTACCAATTTCAGATGGACTTGTCTCTGCCTCCCTCTTTATCATAAAAGATCCCAAATGAGACCTGGATTAAAGAAGACATAATTTGACAGTGAGGAGAAAAGATGGACAGAAAAGAGATTCAAAACCCTAACAGATTCTGTGTTATTGATATCTGGAGTTCATGTTTCTGGGAGTTTGCTAGAATTATGGGGGTCTGCATTGAAAGTTTAGATTGTCACAGATGACATGATCTTATATGTAGAAAATCATAATGAGGTGTCTGAAAAACTACTAGAATAAATAAGTTTAGCAAAGTTGCAGAATATAAGATCAATGTATAAAAATTAACTGTATTTCTATACACTTCAAACGAACAATCTGAAGTGAAATTAAGGAACAGTTCCATTTATAATTGCATCAAAATGAATTAAATACTTGGGAATAAATTTAACAGAAGTGCAAAACTTATATTCTGACAACTAATACCACTGACAGAAGTTAAAGAAGACCTAAATAAATGGAAAATCATCCCACATTCATGGATCAGAAGACTTAGTATTATTAAGATGGCAATACTCAACAAATTGATATACAGATTCAATGTAATCCTTATCAGAATCCTAGCTGGCTTCTTTGTAGAAATTCACAAACTGATTCTAAATTTCATAGGGAACTGCAAATGATCCAGAATAGTCAAAACAATCTTGGAAAATAAAAAGTAGGAGCACACACACATCTTGATATGAAACCTTACTACAAAGCAATGGTAATCATGACTGCAGTACTGCCATAAGGATAGACACATAGATCAATGGATTTGAGAGTCCAGAAACAAAACCATGTGTTTATAAGCAACCGATTCTTGACAAAAGATGCTGAGATCATTCAATAGGGAAAGAATAGTCTCTTCAACAATGGTGCTGCGACAACTGTTTAGCCACATGCAAAAGAACGAAGCTGGATCCTTATCTCACATCGTATGCAAAAATTACCTCTGGATACACCAAAGACTTAAATATAAGAGCTAAAATAATAAAACTGTTAGAAGAAAAAATAAGGATAAGTCTAGGATTTGGCAGTGAATGCTTATATATAACAACAAAAGCACAAGTAACAAAAGAAAAATTATATAAAACATAGAAATTAAAAACTTTTGTGCTTCAAAGGATACCATCGAGAAAGTGAAAGACAACCCATAGAATGGGAGCAGATTCTTGCAAATCATACATATGATAAGGGACTTGTATCCAGAATGTATAAAGAACTCTTACAACTCAATAATAAAGACAATCCAGTTAAAAAACGGGAAAGGATGTGGAGACATGTCTTCAAAGAAGATAAAAAATGGCCAATAAGCACGTGAAAAGATGTTTGATATCATTAATTATCAGGAAAATGCAAATCAAAACCATACATGAGATACCACTTCACACCTACCAGAATGGCTAGAATCAAAATGTCTAATAAGCATAAGTGTTGGCAAGGATGTAGAGAAACTGGAATCCTTATACACTGCTGGTGGGAATGTAAAATGGTTGTAATGGCATAGAAGATATTATATTTGGTGCCTCATCATTTATGAAGTTGTAAGTTACCCTTTTGAGTGACCACCTCAGCTAGCCCTGTCCCCAGCATAACCACAACTATTAAGGCATTTACCGCCACATGGTTTGGATGATAAGAGCTGCCCTCGATTTCTCCAAATGGCCACTGTGGCTTCTGCTTTTCATGAATAGTTTAAAACTCCCAATCCTCAGTATCCACAGAAAGGTCTTACTCTCCCCTCTGGCAAGAGCCCAGGACCCACATGTGCTTGTCTTTACCCCCTCCCCCAGGAATCCTCACAGTAGTTTAGGTTAGGTAAGGCCCAGGCCCCTCTGCAGCCCTCATTCTTTCTTCTTCCCTTCCAGGGTCTCTGATTTAACAAAGCTGTCATCTTATGCATTCTTGGCTGGCTGGCTATCTGTGTTGGTGCCTCAGCACCCAAAGAACTTCCACATAACATCAAAAACAATGGTGCAACCGCTTTGGAAAACAGTCTGGCAGTTCTTTAAATGTTTAAACACAGGGTTCCCATATGACCCAGCAATTCCACTCCTAAGTATAGCCCCAGAGAAATGAAAACATGTCCATACAAAAATGTGTACACAAATGCTTATAGCACTATTATTTACAACTGTCAAAAGATGGAAGCAATCCAAGTGTCCATCAACTGATATATGGATAAATAAAATATGGCATATATCCACAGAATGGAATATTATTTGTTATAAAAAAGAATGAAGTACTGATGCATGCAACAGTACAGATGAACCTTGAAAACAGTATATTGAGTAAAAGAAGCCAGTCACAAAAGGTGACATATGAAATGATTCCATTCATATGAAATGCTTAGAAAAGGGAAATCTAGAGACAGAAAGTAGCTTAGTGGTTGCTTAGGGTTGGGAAAAATAGGGACAGAGGGGTGTGTTAGCTAACATGTACGAGGTTCCTTTTTGAGGTGATGAAAATGTTCTAAAATTGACTGTAGAGAGGGTATACACATCAGTGAATATACTAGTAACTATATGGGTCAATTTTATGGTATGTGAATTATATCTCATTTTAAAAAAGTATAGATTGCTTCCTATCTTCTCTTTTTTTGTGGTAATCAGGAGACTTCTCTCTTCTGGGGGCAGGATACAGCAGGCAAGGACAGAATTTTGAAAAGCTCTTTTCTTTTCTTTGCACCGTCCAATGTGCCTCCTCTCACTCCATCTCCTTCTGCTACAGGAAATCCCAGGAAATAGGAATGTAGTTTGGAATTCTATACTCACCTTCAGTCCCAGGTTTTTTTTTTTTTTTTTTTTTTAAGTGATGTCCAGGAAATTAAAAATATCTACAGAAGTAACCAGAATGCAGGTGGTACACAGAAGTGAGCCTAAAGATCACAGAATGGAGATAAATTGTCATAAAGAAAAGAAAATTTAGCAGGCTTCAGTAAGAACACTGGAGTAAGGAATTAGACTTCCATTACTAAAGAAGCCCTGTAGGTGGGAACGGAATCAGGGTTACCTGCACAAGATTCCATTTTCAATTTTCAGGTTTAAGCTATCTTATAATCCTTCTTCTCTCCCTCAATTTCCAAGATGTCCGCAACCGCAAAACTTTATACTCTGCCCATATTCTGCCAGCTCGGTAAAGAGGTTTGTCTCAAGGCACCCTCTTGAGCCTCTTGAGATGCTCTTCTGTGAGTAGCAATCTATTTATTATAGTGCAGGGACTGTGACTGAATTGATTTTTTTTTTTTTTTTTTTTTTTTTTGTCTTCAGGACCAAACTGGTCCTGGGACCTCTGAGCCTGGCTATCAGAAAAGTCAAAGTTCTGAAATCCTTCGACACTATGATAGGAAATTAAAGAGAAAAAAAGATGCCAATAAATGTTGTTTCATGGATTTTAAAGAGTTATAATTAAGTGGCAAGATAATGCTTATTTTATTGATAAGAACACAGACCAGGAAAGCAGAAAGTTTTCTTTTGTCAATAGTAGTAAAATGACAGAAAAGTATAACTTTAAAGGTTGTTACAGGAAAATGTGTAGTGAGCCAAAAAAGACATCCTTTCTTAGGTTGTTTTAAAGGATATAAAACAAGATGGCCATAAGCAAACATACAAATCTTTCCAAGATTCCTATGAAAAAGTTACTGAAGACTTTCTGAATTCCATGATCCCGAAGGTGGTTTCATATCTACTGATTTGTTACAATGAACTAAGGCAAATTCTTGTGATTTTTTTCACTAACACGTAAACATGGTGAACACAAATTTATGTAGTTGACTATTAGGCTGTTTACTTATTTGATAATATGTAGTATTAGAAAAGTTTATGCTATAAAAATTAATGATAAATTAATTTATAATATGTGGATAACACCACCTAGTCTCATAGGGTTGCTCTGAAGATTAAAAGATAATTTATATATAGTGGCTGGAACAATATCTGATACATAAAAACTTAATGTTAGTTCTCTTTCGTTAAATAGTATTTATGATAAAGAGTTGATTTTCTAGCTTCTGGTCAGGAATATAACCCCTTTATATACCATTTTTTTCATAAGAAAATAACATTTGATATATTTTGACTTATGTTTTTTACACCAGGGCTATTTTTGGGTTAAAAAATTCGGAGTAATTTAAAATGTTCATAAATTTAAATAAAACAAAAAATAAGGTTAGAAGACATGTTTGAACCTTAACAGTGACTTTATTACCTTTATATCCTTAATTTTCTGCTTTTCAAAATTGTCAATAGTTTCCTCTAGATGACGAGTTGTTCGGGTAGCATCCATTGTAGCTCTCTGTAACTCAGTTTCTGCCTATAGAGTATTCCCCAAACAAGATAAAAAAATAAAATCAGAATCCATTTAATTAAGTCTATTAGTAAAAACTACCACTGGAATATTGGCTTTTTGGCATAAGACTGTAGGTATTTAATACTATATTTTAACACATATAATAAAATTACTATATGATAATAAGCACAGGCAGAATAAAGAATTTTATATCATATAATGCATGATATAAAAGCAAAAAAAAAAAAAAAAAAAAAACAAAAACCCAAAAAACAAAAACAAGCCTCCCATTTCTTTCTTTTAAATCATTTTTTTCCTATATTACCCTTGAATAATTTACTGTAAAACTATTTTCTATTCCTTCCACTTATTTCACTGCTTGGGCCATTTATCATACTATCCTTTTTCTTCCCACTTTTTCTCTTTCTTTAATCCATTTTATCCAGAAAAGAAGGGACTAATGACTTATTAGCAAATATTTTCAATTCCCTCAAACATTGTCTCAATCTGTAAAATACAATATTTCTCATAGGACAGCTATATGGATTAAATAATTTTTGTAAAGAACAAGGAGAAAGTTTGTCAAATAGAAAGACCTATAGCTATGACAATTTCTACAACTTTACAAAAAAACTGATTTTTATGGTACCATTACAACATTGTGGTATACTGGGCCAGCAAGCAAATAGCTGAAGTATATTGTTACCACCTCATTTACTTTTACTAGTTCTCTAAATTTATGAAATATTTCTCATTTTATAATATAGTAATCAGGTAAAGTAGAATGTTTAAACAAACAAATATTACACTGTTTCTATCCCCTCCCTGCCATGGCATCCTCCTCTGTTTGCTCACTGTTTTTGCACATTGTGTGCTCACTGTTTTTTGTTTGTTTGTTTTTTTGCTCGTTGTCTGTATTTTCTTTAGGAGGCACTAAGAACAGAACCTGGGACCTCCCATATGGGAGGCAGGTGCTCAACTGCTTGAGCCACACATGCTCCCCACTGTTTCTATTTAATGAATGCTTATTACAAAAATATATTCACTATTAACTAATAAATTAAATGGCAATTCTAATGCTTTGCTTCACACTAATGAGAAGTACTCACAGTATCTAGAGCTACCTTGTACAATATGTGTCCATTATTCACATGTACCTATTCAAATTTCAATTAATTCAAATAAAATAAATAAATAAAACTGGTTCCTAGTTACTCTACCTGCATTTAAGCTACACATAGGTTAGGTCTACAGTACTGTGAAGTACAGAACATTTCCATTCTAATCATTTGTTTCTCTTAAAAAAGCATCACTTCCTTTAGGATAACAGCTGCCCGAAAGACAGCATTTAAAATTGTCTCTTAGCAAAGAGATTTTAAAAAACTCATTTTAATTCTTTGATTAAATTCTTCCTAATAAAGTTTTATTTCCTACACTAGTATTATATTTTATTTACTTAAAATTATCACATATCATCATTTAATAGTTAATATTGGAAAATTTGCATTTATCGTCCAAAGTTTTGTGACATATAATGTTCTGACATTTAATCCTTTTTCTTTTTCAAGAAAATGTATAAAATTGAAACAAGTAAAAGGTATTTACTGTAAGGATCCATCTCTTGACACACCAGTTCATTACCCACCTGTGACTGAAAGTTTTCATAAAGGAAAAAATACATTTCAAAGAGACTATAACAATTATTTGAATAAATTAAAACCATATACTATTATATAATTATATTCTCTTGTAATTAATCAAATGTAATCAAATATACAATTTCAAAATATTAAGCACTTAAAATATATTCATTTATACTTTGATAAAGCTGTTATCTATCTATAGATATCCATTTGCCATATGATAAGGTATACAGTTTTTTAAAACCATACAAACTTTTAATTTTTAATCATAATCAGTAATGAAAAACAATTCTCTATATTATTGGGCTTGGGATTCTTTGAAATAGAACCTCTTCACAGGAAATAAAAAATAAAAATAGAGCTTCTTTGAAGATTTACTAATATGAAAAAATGCCTAATGGTTATTTGATGCATGTTAACCTTTTGCTAATGGGAATATTCAAGTAGACTAGACTGATGCAATCATTAGTGACTAATTCCTTTTGATTAATTTCTTTTTCCTCTCCGTTTACTGATATTTTAATTTTAAAATTTAAAAGAATTGGCAGAGTTAGCTAAATTAGGATAAAGAGTGGGGAAGGAAGCAGGAGCAATTAACTGGCACATCTGTATCTTAATCTTCTATCATCCTCCAGCAACTACTATTCATTTCAGAAAGTCTCAAATCCATTTACTCAAGCATAGCAACTTACCCAAATTTATATGCTATTTTTAGCTGAGTAAGAGATTACAGATTTCTAATATTTCTTCCTTTCATTGACAATTCTTTAAAGTTCTAATAGGTACTAATTTGAGCAGGAAATGCTCTTGATTAAAATACTAAGATAAAACTTCATGAATGAGGGTATTGGTATATTTAATGAAATTAGTTAAGAGTGTAAAATTATTTTCAAATGGGAGGGCCAATTGGTGTTTTTAAAAATGAGTTATAGGAAGCTTGGGAGGTGAGCAGGTAGAACCCTGGGAGTCTTCTTTACCTATCCTCTTCTACCAGAGCAACTGTTATTTTACATGTTGAACTTGCACATATGTCTTTTGAATAAAGAGTCATATGAAGTTTAGGAGTTTATCCCAGTAAAAATTCTATGATGCTACAATTAAATATATTTATCTTTTTTTAAAATACATTTATATATAGATGGTCCTTTATTTTCTAGTCTCAGGTTGTCAAAATCCACTGGAGTCACAGTTCTTTGCCAGTGAGCCTGTCAATTCATCTGTAACAATAATCTCTTTAGTTGTTGCATTTATTTTTTTCTCCCATGTGAATCCACGGACCTGCTTCATTTTTTTTTTTTTTTTTTTTAAAGATTTTATTTATTTATTCATTTATCCCCCCCTTGCTGCTTGTGCTTGCTGGGTCAGCTAACCACGCCGTGCGGGCGGGCTTGCCTTCACCAGGAGGCCCCAGGAACCGAACCCGGGTCTTCCCATATGGTAAACGGGAGCCCTACTGATTGAGCCACAGCTGCTTCCCGACCTGCTTCATTTATACTCTGTGTGAGCGGTACTTACGGAAAAGCATCTACATCAGAGAAACCTTTGTCTTAGAAATAGATTTAATTCCAGGTTGGGTACAGATACCAATACCCCTAATCCCTGATTCATCCTTGCCAACCCCCTGGGATCCCAGATGCCGCATATTCTGTCTTCATGCACCTAACCACCCCACTCTCCCACCACAACAAACCAGATTTTGATCTCTGGCTTAATTCTTAAACACTGGTGACACTCTCTGGCCTCTGCCTTGAGCTTAGCTGTCAGTCATGAATTTTCCATTCTCTGATTTGTATGACTTCCTTAAAACATAAATTCTCTATAACCTCCAGTTTGCGGATCTTAAGCCTCAACTACCATTTAGATCTTCCTTCTCCCCCTCCCTCCCTGCCCCTGCCTCCAAAGGACAGGCCTGGCCCCATGTCTGCCCATTTCTGTTTTATACAAAGTTGGGCTTCAGTACCTTTGGTCCAAAGAAGGACCAGGCAATTGGTACAGCCCCAAATCACTGCTCAGGAATGCAGGTGTTCTGGAACCTCAAATGCCCCCAAACAGCCAATTCCTCAGGTGGTTTCTGGCTGAGCTAGGCAGAGACAACGTTAAAGACGTGGGGGAGGAAAAACACTTAAGGAAAAATGGGCAAAAAAGAGGCAGCAGGGCTAAGTCAGTGCTTTCTGTGCACTGCCACCTGTCCCAGTTGCTGGCAATTAACCAGGTACTATTTTTTTTTTTTTTACCGGGAGGTACCGGGGATCGAGCCCCGGTCTCTCCATATGGTAGACGGACGCCGAACCTCTTGAGCCACATCCATTTCCCAACCAGGTACTATTTTTGATTCTTTTGTTTTTAGTCATGAACAAGGCATGCTATAGTTTAAGAAACAGTCATGCTTTTGTCCAGCTCTGGACCTCAGTTATACTCTAAAATCTCCTGAGGGTCTTTTGCTGGAAGTCACAATTGTGGTTTCAAATAGTTTTTTTTTTTTTTTTCAAAGGATGAAGGGAATTATAATGGGTAAAAAAATTATTTTCCTTCCTTTTCTTAAAACTGGGACACACAGAGCATTGATATATTAAAGATAGATCTTTAAGTTAATTTTATCATATTTAGGAGTTATCACCACCATGTGGAAAAACCTCAATTTTGAATTTATTCTTTACAAAATCAGCTGCATTTATGAGTTGTTTTTTTTTTTTTTTTTTTGAACGTCTATTGTGGGAAATAATATAAGAAGAATGAATTATATGGTATAATCTCTTTAAAATAAGCTAACTTCTAAAGTGAGAATTCCTAAAAGCATGTGTTTCTTTTTGTGACAGTTTGAATTTGGTGAATTCCCCCCCCCAAAAGATTGTTTTTGAACTAATCCATTCCTGTGGGTGAGAGCCTTTAACTGTATTAGATTCGGTTAAGGGGCCTTGATTAGATCACTTGATTGCTTTTGATTGGACTACGTCAGTGAGGTTGGACTCAGGTTGGGTCTCTGCCCTCTTACTGGAGCCTTATATAAATGGAGACACAGACAGAGAGAAGACACACAGAAAAGGGAGCTCTGCCATTTTGACCTGGCCATGTGAGGAGGACTGAAGGATTACTAGCAGCCGAAGCTAAGGCACGAAGTCCCCAAGAGGCTGCGCGCACAGAGCCTCTCATATGCCTGATTGCCCACAGCTGAACTCCTAGAGATGGTGAGCCTTTAGGGGAAGGCAGGGACCTCAGCAGAGACCAGTTGCCATCTTGCCCCACCATGTGGCAGGATGCCAGGATCACCAGAAGCTGACTTTGGTGAGAAAGCATCTCTGATGGTGCCTTGATTTGGACATTTCACGGCCTGAGAACTGTAAGCTTTTACCCCAAGTAAAATTCCCATTATAAAAGCCAACCCATTTTTGGTCCTTTGCATCGACAGTTCTGTGGCAAACTAAGACAACTTTTAACCTTTACATTTAAATTCTCTGCATATTTGCAGTAGAAATGCATAATTTCCATACACATTTACTTTTGCATTGCCTGCCTTACAAAACATTTTTTTTAAGACCAAAATTCAAAGGATACAATAACATGTCGATCAGATGGATTTCGCTGACGTGTCCTTTCTAACTGAGTCAACTGCTTAGCTTCTCGATTCCTTGCTGTTAATGTTGCTTTAAGGTCATCCTGTAGATATATATTAATACCTTTATATAAATTTCTGGTTTCAGAAATAAAATACATGCATTCTGTTTTAAGAATGAGAGAAAGCTCCTTGTTTGATCCAGGTACCGTGACTAAAGGAATTATGAGTACTGCATTATTAGTGTGTGGCTATGTAGGTGTGTGTACATGTATGTGTGTGTTTCTTTAATGTCCTTTCAAAATAATGACACAGACAAGAAGATAATTTCAATGCAAAACCATAACCATAAATATATACTTAATCTTGATTGTGGTGGTAATGGTGTACATGGGAATACACTCGTTAAAAACGCAACGAACATTTAAAATGGGAGAATAATGTGGCAAGTAAATTATACCTCAATAAAGCTGATTTAAAAGCTAGAACTTTTTCATTATACTCATTTTAAAGTCTAAATGAGTTATCGCCTGCTTTAAAACAAAAATATTAACACAATCATTTAATAAAATAATTTCTTCCCATATATTCTTCATGGCTAAAATATTAAAATATTATTTTAATTTCCATAATAAACAAAATCATACCTTATGTTGCTATAGTCGTATACTTAGTAAGCTCACTGAAAACATTTCATTATCCTCAAAGTTCTAAGAAATGATCTTTCAGAGTATAAAAAGAACACTACTTGGTACTTTTATTAAAAAGACTATTGGAAACCTCATACCTTTTTACAGAATATCTAATAATAGGAGAAAAAAATGATTTACTTACCCGTTTCATTTTTACAATGGTTCCATAAGCTTTCAAAGGTTCAACTACTTTGGCTTCAAGTCTTTCAACCTATTGAAAATTATTATAAAATATAACTGAAAAGAAACATATAGACATATCCAAATTTAAATTCTAAAATAAAATCTGTGCTGTTTAACCTGAACATAATTACTACAAAGATATTTTCAAAACCTTAAATTAAAATGGTATTGTTTAACATATCTTTATAAATAAATGGATTATCACCAGAAATCAATAATATAAGACTGAAATTCTAAACTCAAACACATTCAAAACTGTTAAGCTTTAGAGTACCAATGAAAGCACAAAAGCACTTCCTGTGCAACATGACAAGAAAATGACTCAGGTTTCTGAGGAGCTCACCCTGCCATACCATCATCTCTGCATTACTTTTCTACATTAAGGTAAAAGCTTTTGGGGCAAGTTCTAAGACAACTTAAATTTTAATACAGCTACCATTTTCAGTGTGTTTTGTACAGTACTAGATACTTCACAAACATTATCTCCAAAATGTAATAGCCCAGTTTTCCAAGTACGAAAACCAAAGCTGAGAGACATAGCTTATCGGAAATATTTAAAGTTGTTCACCACCCTCAAAAGCAAAAATGTTTGGGGACCACTGTATTCGCTGTAATTTTTCTGAGAAGCTATTCATAAAATATCAAAGTCTAGCGAATAGGATAAATGGTCTTAGTGTTGCTAAGCCATCAAATTGTATGCTGATCTCATCTTCCCCTAGCACACATTAACTCCCACTTCTATTTAGAATTAGTTTTTCTTAAACATCACATTTTGTAACACATTTTGAGTTTACTTTTACTACCAGCACTAGTGTAAGGCACTTAGGAAACAGATTAAAAAATAAATATAAACATATATAAACAAAGCACAAGAAAAATTACTTTTTTTGGACATTCAAATTTTCTCTCAGAATGGATAATACAAGATGACACATATTTGTTTAAAATGAACATGTTATTTTTATAGCAGGGAAAGGCTTTTTTTGATGATATATTTTATATAATCAATGAATACCTTTCCTTTCATACTGATTTTTCTTTAGATCCTGTAAACAAAACACACATGAATGTTTCATTTTCAAAGATTTTAGGAAAATGAAAAAAAAAATCAAGTTCCCATCAAGCATTTAAATTTTAGTAATCCTAAAATCAAAACCATGACTATTGAAAGGATAGTTTAGTCAATACCATTTCTAATAATCCATAGACTGATAATTCAGTTTAAGGATTATCCAAGTCTTTTTTTCTGTTCTCCTTTCTGTTGCCTACCTTTTGTTCATTTCATTGTTCATTAGCACCTCCACCATTTGGTAAGCAAGGGAAATAAAAGGAGAACAAACGTAAATCAATTCACTTTGCTATTTGATAAATAGCATAAAGGTTCTAAAGAAAAGGACACAGAATATATTGGCTAAAATGGGATTTTAGGATTATCTGAGTGTATTAATTTTTTGAAACATTAAGCTCCCAGTTATCAAGTGTAACTGAGAAGTGCTTATTTATTACAGAAGAAATATCACATGACAATAACTCAACATTTTTCCAAAAGTACTTTCTGCTCAAATTTCTGAGTTTCTCTAGTTCTGAATGGACAGCATTACAGGTTCAAAGATTATTACTCGTTTTATTTCCTTTGATAATTGAAATTTTGGTTTTTGGCTTTAAAAAAGGACCAAAAGCACTGATGAGAAAGATACAAAAAAAGAAAAGCAGGTCTAACTGAGCAACTTCAGATAAGGTAACCTGTGTCTTGAAAAAGAGGAAAAGTGGGCTTTTAGAAGGAAAAAAAAAGTTATTCCACTACTCTCCCACTCCCACCCTCATCCACAAAGCAAAAAACACAAACAGGACCTCACTAACCCCTAGTTTGCATCCATGATATAAATCTGCTTTTGGTGTTCAACTTTTCTGAGCATGTAAGCAGCAATGATCTCCTGCTCATTTATTATTTTTTCATACACAGTACCATTCCCAACATCTTCCACCTCCAGTCATACCTACACGTATTGGAGACAAGCCATGCTTCTTTTCCTCCCATGGTTACTATTATACTATCCCCTATAAACAATCACCCCTTGGCCAAAAACTGGCAAATGAAGTGGAGACATTCAAGACTTCAAGGTGCCCTAAAATTTGGTTTGAAAATGGTAAAAGAAATCACAGAAAGCTTTCCTTTAATAGACTCACACAATTGTTACAGACATGAAAATCTGTACATTCATCATCAAGTGTGTGTTCACCACTGAGGTTAGGTAGAGAAAGTCTTCATGGTTCCTTCATCCATTACTTCACGGGTCATTCTTAACAATGACGCTGTGACCTCACTCCATACCTCTGCTTGTCGATAATCCTGAAGTTTGGCAAACTCATCAGCAAAGTTTTTCAGGCCCTGCTTTAAATTTGGGGTCTCTGTAGAAGCGTACCCGTTGATTTCATTCACCAGGAGGTCTGCTTTGTCTCGCAGCCTGGCAGTTTTCCGCACATAAGCAGCAAAGATTTGGCACAGCTCCCCAAAATGCTTCTCCACATTTGTGACAGCATCTTGCAGTTGTCTGGTTTGAGCGTCCCTAGAAGAAAAGGTGACACAAAAAGCAAAACATTTTTGTTAGAGATGAGATGGATTCACTGTCACGTTCACTGACTATGCAAACATTCCAGGGGTATTTTGCAGCTTTGAAGGCGCCAAACCATCAACAATCCCATCATCTCCCGGGGCGGATTCCCCTCCTCCATGACCCCACTCCCCTTCTGGTCTCAATAGCCCACCAGTGTAGGCTCAAGGAGAAGGCCGGTCCGAGAGGACTTCCCAGCTGCTGAGTGGGGCTATGGGGGCTGCTCCACGTTACGCGGCCTGGGCTCCCGGCGAGACTCGGGCAGCTGTTTGCCTCCCAGGTTTCAGCACCGTTGGGATCCGACCCTGATAAGATTGGGTGGGGGCAGCTCGCCCACCCTTGCGTTCCCCTTGGGCGCCGGCGCTCGCTCCAGCGCAGGGAGGTAGGCCCCAGGGCGCAGCGGCGGCGCTCTAGCCTCCGGCCCAAAGCCGGAATTAGGCGCGGAAGCCCCACGGAGAAAGGCGCGTGTGTAAGGGCCTAGGCAGCAGGGCCCCGGGGCCGTTACCGGTTTTCCAGGCTGCGCCTTAACATACTGTCTCGCGCACGGCGGGGTCCCTGGGCTCCTGCTCAACCAAAGGGGAGCCAAGGCGCCCGAGCGCGCTCTAGGGCGCGAGCCGACGTCGCCGGGACCCGGAGAGCCCGCCCCGCGCACCTCCGCGCCAGCCTGGGCGTTTCTATGGAAACGCAGCGCGCGCCCCCGCGCTCGACTCCAGCGTCCGCCCAAACTCGGCTGGGGCTAGAGAAGCGCGGCGCGGGAAAGCCAGGGAGCCGGCGTGCCCAGCCGCAGAGCCGCCTGTCTCTTCGTCCTGGGGCGCTCCTCCGGGCGAAGTTCCTCATGCCGCGCTTAAAAGAAGACCGCGCTTACCCACATGCCCGATGGTCTCCAAGCCCTTCCAGGTTAGACTGTGAGCAAAGGAGAGAAAAGACGGCCAGGCAACAACCAGGAGGAAAATGTAGAACTAAAGGCCAGTCTATATGCTTAGGCTTTAGTCACATAGCTCAACTTGTCTGGCTTTCTGCCACATCTGAAAATGTGGGGTCTTGGAGGCTGCCTTTGGAAGAGGAGCAGTGCTTTCCACCTCATCTTTAAATTTTCATTTATTCAGCAGACATTTATTGAGTTCCTACTTTGGGGCCAAAGATTGTGTTAGACACTGGGAGCAATACAAAGATAAGAAGGGGTTCCCGCCTTGGAGGGCTTGAGAGTTGACACTTAGTCCATAACAATACCCTTAGATGAATAACAGGAGACATTTCTCTCTCCTTTGAACATTCAAGTCGGGTCTCTGCTTGTATTTACTCTTTCAAGTAAATGCCTATTTAGTTTTAGGACTTAATTTAAGTGTTATCTACTTCAAGAAATCGTCCTTGAACCCTCACATCTTTCCCTAATCAAGTCGGCTTTTGGGGCTCTTTCCTCTGTAGTACAGAGGAAGTGTTGTAGTATTGGTTTTGTACTGTCTGTCTCCTGTACGCTGGACTTCCAGCTCTTTGAGGCAGAAAAAATATAGTCTTTGTTTTATATTCCTCCATTGTGCTGCTCAGTAAAAGATTTTTATTTGATGGGGACAAATTCATGCCCCTAGTCCTTTGTTATCTTGCTTACAAAACTCACCTTCTCTCATGTTGCAATGCATACATGTCTTCTCCCCTTGCATTCATTTAGCAAGTTATCTATTGAATGTCTGGTGTGTTCTAGGTATTGTGCTGGGCTCTGAGCATGCAGTGGTAAGCAAAAAGCAGAATAGACTTTGCCCTTATAGAGTGCACTGTGTGTGTGTGTGTGTATGTGTGTGGAGTGTTTAGGAAGGAGGAAGTGTAGGTAGACAATTTGTTTAATCAAACAATTAAACAAATACACATAAAATAGCAACTAAGTTATATGCTACTGTATCCATTTTTGCTGTGTAACAAACCACCACACATTTTGTGGCTTGAAATAATCCTACAGCTAGCTCAGGATTCTGAGTCCATTTCTACTTTGGGTGTGCTTAGCTGGCTCTGCTTTGTCTTCCTACTCAGCTAGTGGGTCTGCTGGTGGCTGAATGATCTAGGATGGCCTAAATCACATGTCTAGAGATTGGCAGGCTGTCAGCAAGGAAAACAAGGGCAATGTATTTTTCATTCTCCAGCAGGCTGGCCAGGCTTCTTCACATGATTGCAGGGTTCCAAAATAGCAGGAAAGGACAAACTCCACTACAAGTCTCTGCTTGTATCACATTTGCTGATATCCTGTGGATCAAAGCAAGTCACATGGCTGAGCCCAGAGTCAGCGTGGCAGGGCAGTGTAGGGGGTCCTGAGTAGAGGAGGGAGAAGAATTAGTGGCCATTTTTTGCAGTTTAACACAATTTCCTCTGGCACAACTACTAGGAAATAGTACATGGCACCAAGAGAGCATCTACTTATTACTGTGGTTTGGTGATCTAGTCGGGAAAGGACTTTATTGAGGAAGTGTCCTTGAGTTGAGATCTGAAGAATGAGAAGGAATTAATTAGGTAAAGAGGGAGAGAAGAACAGTCCAGAGACATCACAGATGAATAGCCTCACCCCCCGGTCAACCCCATCCCCATCTCTACCCTTACTTCCACATCTCAGAAAATGGCATCACCCTCCAGCTAACTGTTTAAGTCAAAAGGCTTTCCTCTAGCTCTACTGGCAATTTTCATCTGCTCTACCTTCCACATTCTGAATCATTCCTCCCTCATTTCTTTTATATCATCATAATCCAAACTACCATCATCATTAGCCTTTACTGAAAAAGCCTCCTCACTGGTCTGCCCACATCCACATACTCCAATGCCACATAAAAAATGTAAATCAGATCATGCCAACCTTCCAAAACCTCCTTGTGCACTTAAAATAAAATTTAAAATCCTTATCCTGACTATTAAGGCTGTATTTCATGTCTATTTTCCCAGCTACATTTTCTTGTTCTACCACTGTGCTATAGCTATACTATCTTTCTTTCTGTTCCTAGCATATATCAACCTCATTTCAGAGTCAGTTTTTTGTTATTCTCTCTGCTCAGTACGCTCCTTCATTGATTTTCACATGGCAGGCTACTTCTTATCATCTGGGATTCTGTTTAAAAGGCGCCTACAGAGCAAGGCTTTCCCTGATCACCCAGTTATTACCAAAGCATCCTGTTTTATTTTCTTTGAAGCACATATCACGCTCTGGATTTAACCTATTCGTTTATATGCTATTTCTCTCTGCACTCACTAGAATGTATTATTTTCCACGAGACCGGGCACTTTGCTATCTTGTTCTCATTATGTTTCCAGTACCACTACAGTGCTTAATCCATTGCAGGGACTAAACAAATAATTGTGTTTACCAATGAACAAATGAATGAATGAGTGAAAGCCCTGTGAGATGTGTTTTCTTTGATCTTGCTGTCCTATCAATAGACATTTCAAAACCATGCATCAGCACATTTGTTCCCAAGTCTTTACTACCTGAGGTGCTTCCTATCTTATGGGCTTATGCTTTCTACTAGGACACAACATCTCATAGGAGAGGTGCTGGGGGCAGGGAGGTCAGTGCCTTGGCCAAGGTCACATGATGAGGTAGTAGGAAAGCTGGAATTAAATCCTTTGTCTTCCCTCTCCAGTGTATATTCCACTGTACCAGGATGTCTCTCTCCTTCTCTCTGCCTCTCTCTCTTCTGCTCTTTCTCTCAATAATCATGAATTTTTATAAAGTTCTTAAACAAATATAAATGAAAATTACTTTGTTAAATGAATACTTTTGGAAGAAGGTGAGTATGTGTCAGAGGATCTGTCAATCATTGGGCATAGTATTCCAGAATCTCTGGAAATTATTGTTGCAGGTTATATGCAGTATATGCACTGAATTTTCCTAAACTATTGCATCACATTTGCATGTTTATTATGGTACAGCACAATCTTATCTTTCATAACATTGAATGAATTTTAATTTATTTACGATGTTTTAAGAGGTCCAGTGGAGCCCTTACATTAGTTCCATTCACTCATTTATTCAGTAATTATTTACTGAGAACTCATCATGTGCCAGGTGCTGGATTTACCATTTCTGTCCTCAGGTGCGTTGAGTAATGTGGCAGGAAACAGTTAAACACACAGTGGAAAATTGTTTGACTTCTTTTTCGGTCTTATTTCTTTGAGACTTTAGAGTTGATTTTATATAGTTTTTTTTTTTTTTTTAATTAATTTATTTTTTTTTGTGGGTAAAAATAAAAATTTTCACAATACATACCAATATTTGTAAAATGATATATAAATATATATGCATATATGTGCATTTGCTTTCAAAAATGTTATTTATATATATATAAATATATTTTAAGAGGTGCTTAGATTACCTAAAATATTACACGGAACCCACTGGGATATATTTTTTATTTGAATTGTATTATAATTTTACTAATCTAAGCACCGCCCCCCCCCCGCCCCCTGTGATTTTTGAAATGAAGAAAGGTATTAAATGACCAAACATGGTGCATTATATATATGTGTTAACAGTGGGTTCATGCCTAAACAATATAACGTCAAATGGAATTGTTCCAAGTAATTTAAGCAAATTGTTCTGGTGCTGATACATAGAAATAATGCTTCTCTCCAGCAAAAGATTTAGTTTTTTGTTTGGCTTTGCTTGTTTTTTTTGCTCTTTAAAGATTCAGTATTTGACGGGATGTAGCGACTCCCTCTAGTGGTTAATTTAGTACTTAAAATTATTTGGTCAAATACTAGAAGCTAAGGAGATAGAATGAAATTGACCCTGGACTCCTATTTCTTTTATGGCTGTTTTTAAAGTAGAAATCACCTATAACTGGCTTTTCTTTTAGTATAATAGGAAGGCAATATAATAAAGCAATTAAGCACATGGGCTTTGAAGGGCTGTCTCTGTTTCACAACCTGGGTTTAAAGCCTGGTTCCATCACTGTTTCAAGCTTTATCATGCATCAACATCACCTGGAAGGCCTATTAAAACACAGATTACTGGGCCCAAGCCCAGAGTTTTTGATTCAGGAGGTCTGGAGTGAGGCCCAAGAATATACTTTTGTAGTGATTTCTCAGGTGATCCTGATACTGCTGGTCTCATGTGATATTGATACCACTTTGAGAACCACTGCCCTAGACTTCTAGAATAGTGAAGGTAAGCCCCATATTCTTCATGGTTTAGGCCAGTTAATCTCTTGGAGTTCTTGTCAGAATTAAATGGAATACTAGATGTTAAGTGCTTGTCATGGTACCGGACATAGTAAGTGTGCCACAAAGGTTAACCCTGTTAATATCTAGTAGTTCTAATATCACAGTATTTTCTAATTTGGAAAATTTAACAAATAAGGTAGAACTTTTGAAAAATATTTTTGTTGAGTAGTAAGATGGCTAAGTTATATCAGTAATTATACTTATCATCAATGTATTTGTGCTTGTGACTGTACTAAACACTATTAAAGTACCTTTTAATACCTTTGGTTATTAATGCATTAATCTTCTTACATAAAATTTTAAAAATGTATGCAAAAGCAAACAAAAACAAAAAGACTCATATTTATGTAGGTATGTCAAAGGGACACAAAAGCCAACTGAAAGAGCTCCCAAATGGCCAAAGCCAGAACAATCTGAGCAACTAAAGAAATAAAATCATATTAGATTATAACCCAAAGTATAAAATAAATATCCATGAGTCCATTCTGATATAAATAAGTGTTTGCCTAAGGAAATAAATGGGGAAAAGAGACAATTCTGCTCGCTGAAGAATTCCAAATAATTCATTTAGGTACTTTATCCTTAAGAAGGTGGATCATAACCTCCACTTCTTAAATGTGGGCTGTGCATCATGACTTTTCCAAAGAGTAAAGTATGGTAATGGAGAAAAAAAGTGTAACTTTAGGGTGGAGAAATCTTACACTTCCTCAGCCAAGTGATCAAGGTCAACATCAATATTTATATCATGTTGATGGTATATACCTTTGATATGATGTGATTAAAATGACACCTTAACTCTGTGATCTTCCTTCAAAACTCAAAACCCCAGTCTATTCATGGGGAAAACATCAAGCAAGTCCCAACAGAGGAAATTCTACATCTGAGTAGTAACCCTCAGAGCTTCCAAGGTCATCAGAAGCAAGGAAAGTCTGAGAAATTGTCATAGCCAACAACTGCTGAAGGAGACTTGACAACTAAATGTAATATGGCATTCTTAATGGGATCCCGGGACAGGAAAGGGACATTAGATAAAAACTAAGAAAAAACTTTTTTTTTATAAAGGAGGCACCAGGGATTGAACTCAGGACCTCGTACACAGGAGGCAGGTGCTCAACCACTGAACTAACCCCTCCCCTAAAACTAAGGAAATTTTGAACAAAGTATGGAAAAAAGAAAGCAAACCTCTTTGACTTAGAGAAAAAATTTCAATAATACTGATTATTAAAAGTTTCAGCAGTACAAAGAAGAACAATTGTTTGATGTGTATATGTTTATAATTTTTATAGCTTCTTGATGAATTTTATCAAGATATAATGTCCCTCTGTCTTTTGTAACATTTTTTTGACTTAAAGTCTATTTTGTCTAATATTAGCATGGCTGCTTCAGTTTTCTTTTTGGTTACCATGTTCATGGATTATCTTTTTCCATCCTCTCACTTTCAACGTTTGGATGTTTTACAACCAATTGCATATAAAAAAAATATATATATATATATTTTTTGGTATGTCCAGTATTCTTTTTTGGCTTCTGTGTTTGACACGCTGCTATTTGTTTTAAATGCTCTCTGTGTTCTGGCACAACATGTACCAGGCTCACCTTGTACCTTCTCTGCTCTAGACTTGGAATCAGCCAGTTCTTCAAGGAACAGCTAAGCATAATTTTAAACTGAAAAGTTCAAATTCCTTATAAAAGCATTCTCTTGAGGCTGTTTTGGGAGTAGCCAGCCTGCTGAGAAAAGAGTTGAAAACATCTGTTAGATTGTAGCTGTAATGGTCACTGAAACAATATGTTTCTCTTTTCAACAATAGAATATCACAGTAAAAAAAGATGAATTAAGTCACAGCTGGTTGTGCTCTTATACTCTTGACCTAATCCAGCAAAATTCTAAAATAGTCTCTTTGAGATAATACATTTTACTTGTACCAAAGAAGCCTATAGGCAGTTTAACACACTTTCAAGATTAGCCTAATGGGAAGAAAGAGTAATGTTTCTTCAGATCACCAGTCCTTGGAAATACTTCTCATTCTCATAGTTAACAGAACCTAAAAAACATAATATTTATATGATAAATACAATGAAGTGAAAATTTCAGCCATACCGCATCCAGATCTATATGCTGGAAGTAACTGAAGCATTTAAATAATTTTCAGAAACATTTTTTTAAAATCTAGAGATGATGTTATCGTAGAGAAAGAAATATATATATTTTTCATTATTGTAAATCTGTAGTATCTTTAAAATTCCCTTATATTTATTACTATAAAAGTTATAATTCTTTTAAAAATATAACATGGAAAATGCAGACCCATTGTTAATCACTCCCTTGATACCTTGTACTTCCCTGTACCATTTATCACAATCGTAAGTACCATGACTGGGTAATGAGCGCTGTTCCTATCTGTCTCCCCTGCTAGGATGTAGATTCCAAATGTGCAGACGGTTTGGCTGCATCATGTGCCACCACATGCCCAGGAACTTGGACAGTGTTCTACATGGCATAGATGGTCAGTACCTTTTTGTTGAACAAATAAGTTATGATGAATACATTTCTAATTTGTAATTTGCTTCTTAATTTTATGCTTTCACACAGAAAACATAATTTCTGTGGTAAAGTTTAGTGGTATTTTCCATTTTATTTGTTTATTTATTTATTTTTAAGATTTATTTTAATTTCATGAGGTCCCATTTATCTATATTTTCTTTTGTTGCTTGTGCTTTCAGTGTAAAGCCTAAGAAACCATTGCTTAACACAAGGTCCTAAAGATGTTTCCCTATGTTTACTTTTAGAAGTTTTATAATATTGGTTCTTGTATTTTGTTCTTTAATCCATTTTGAGTTAATTTTTGCATATAATATGAGTTTTCCATGTACAAATCCTTTACATTCTTGGTTAAATTTATTTCTATATATTTGGTTCTTTCAGTTGCTATTGTAAATGGAATTTTTTTTTTTTCTTGATTTCCTCTTCAGATTGTTCAGTAAGAATGTATAGGGGAGCGGATGTGGCTCAAGCAGTTGAGGGTGGTCCTGGGTTCAGTCCCCGGTGCCTCCTAAAAACGAAAAAACAAACAACAAGCAAACAAATGAGAAAACCAACTCAGGGGAGCTGATGTGACGCAGTGGTTGAGTGCCGGCTTCCCACATAAGGGGTCCTGGTTCAGTCTCTGGCCCTGGTATCTCAAAAAAAAAAGAAAAGAAAAAAGAATTATAGAAACACTACTGATTTTTGGTGTTGATCTGATATCCTACCACTTTGCTGAATGCATTTATTTGCTCTACTAGCTTTGTTGTGGATTTTTCAGGATTTTCTGTATATCAGATCATGTCATCTAAAATTAGGGAAAGTATTACTTCTTCCTTTCTAATTTGGATTCTATTTATTTCTTTTCTTGCTCAATTGCTCCTGCTCTAAAGATTTCAGTACCTTGTTGAATACCTGTAGTGAGAGTGGGCATCTTTTTCTTGTTTCTGGTCTTAGAGGGAAAGCTTTCATTCTTTTATCATTTAGTATGATACTAGCCGTGGTTTTTACATGTATGACCTTTATCGTGTTGGGGAAGTTTCCTGCTAATCCTAGTTTTCTAAGTGTTTTTATTAAGAAGAGCTGCTGAATTTTGTCAAATGCTTTTTCTGTGTCAATTGTGGTGATCATGTGTTTTTTCTTCATTCTATTAATATGGTCTATTACATTAATTGATTTTCTTATATTGAACCAGCCTTGCATACTTGGGAAAAACTCACTTTGTTGTGATGTGCAATTCTTTTCTTTTTAATACAACCTTTATTAGTAAATTGTTAGTATTCCACAATTTTCTGAATCTTAGAGTACAAGTAATTGTGTGTATACAATGATCTGCGTTCATATGTGTATCAATAGACTACGTGGAAAAATAAAGGAAAATGCTACATAACCGAGGCTCTATCTAACCTAGTGAAGCAGTGTCAAAGGTTGTTAGTGTGCAAAGGGGATTCCCTCAAGACATCTGGATAAGAGACTTAAAAAGTGGAGAATAGGGACTTATTAAGATAGAGAATCGTGGAACCAGACCTCTGGTGTCATCACCTAGAGATGAACTATTTCATCCCTAGCTATATTTCAGTCTTTACTTCTGGTAAACTGTTTTGTAAATGCTACTAGTGAAATTGTTCAAAAATAAAAGATAGGTTAGTCTTGAAGTCATTTAAGTCAGACACTAACAACTGTTAAACAATCCCTTAGATTTGGGCTAAAGTTTGATATCCCGTTGGGATCATTCACCTGTCGACATTTATTGGGTGTCTATTCTGTGCTAAGTATTGGCTAGGGTACCAGTGACACAGAGAAGATGCAGTCCCTACCTTTGAGTCTAATAAATAGAACAAACAAATAAGAAAAGCAAAGTTTACAATAGCAGGATAAATTGAGTGCCTAACTTATAGTGGTGCTCAATAAATACTGTGTGGTTGAATGAATATTACAATAGAAGTGTATGAAAAAAACCAGGGTGCCTTTCAGAGAACATTTACTTCTTTCATAACACAGACAGATGAATTTGAAAGTTCACTATTTTGTAGATTTGTACATAAAACCCATTCCTTAAAGAATAAACAACCTAGTAAATATCACAATAGATATGAGCTACCAATGTTTATGACACCAAAAGATGAGGCCGAGCAATTATCAGGGAAAATATTATCACTCATTTTATATAAAAGAATATTTTAATTCTTGTCCTTAGAAACTAGAAAGACTATACATGATTTGGAAATAAGACTGTACCAATCAACGGCCAGAGAAGAATCATCCATTGTATGCCTTCTCTTTTGTCTGTTCACTCAGATATATAATATTTTCAGTTATGATTATTGTTGCCTGTTATTGCACATTATTTTTATCCATGTATTCATCATAATCTACTTTTCCTCTATATAAATTTGAGATTCACATACTAATATGCTACATTTCTCAGGCCTGGCCTGAATACTGATATTCTGTGCCATGTTGTCTTTTGACTGGTATCACCCATTTGGTATACTTCACTTTCTTCTGGTTGCCACATCTCATTTATTGCTGGAGAAAATATTGTGACTGGATTTTTTTCTACCACCTGTCTTATGACAGGCTCCTGACCTACTCACCCAAGTAATTGCACACGATTTAGAGATTTTTCAAGACCAAATAGCTAGTTACTTCAGACTCATGTCTTACAAACTGATGAAGTACTTGTAATACAGGTCTTTGAAACATGACTTTTCTTTTCTTTTCTTATAATCTAGTATATAGTCTTTTCCACAGATTCTTGCCCTTCCTTCCTCCCTCACCTGACATTCTGGCCCAGACCTGAAATTCGTTTAATGTGCTGTTGGATTTAATTTGCTAGTATTTTGTTAAGGATTTTTATATCTATATTCATAAAGGACATTGGTCTATAATTTTCTTGTGATATCTTTATCTGACTTTGGTATTTAGGTAATATTGGCCTCATAGAATGAGTTAGGAACTGCTTCCCCTTCTTCAATTTTTTCGAGAGTTTGAGCAGTATTAGTGTTAATTCTTCTTGGAATGTTTGGTAAAATTCACCAGTGAAGACATCTGGCCCTGGAATTTTCTTTTTTGGGATGTTTTTGATGACTGATGCAATCTCTGTTGAGATCTTCTACTTCTTGAGTCAGTGTAGATAGTTTGTTACCTGGAATTTGTCCATTTAAACTACTACCTAATTTGTTGGCATACAGTCCATAGTATCCTTTTATAACCATTTTTATTTCTGTGGGGTTGGTAGTAATGGCCTCCCTTTCATTTCTGATTTTAGTTTTTTGCATCCTCTCTCTTTTTTCTATGTCAGTCTAGCTAAAGGTTTGTTGATATTTGTCTTTAAAAAGAACTAACTTTTGGTTCTTCTATTTTTAAAAATTCTTAATTACTTATTTCTGGCCTCATTTTTGTTATTTCCTTCATTCTGATCACTTTGGGTTTAGCTTGCTATTCTTTCTCTAGTTTTTCCAGTTGTGAGATTATGTCTCTTGATTTGAGATCTTTCTTATTTTTTACTGTAAGCATTTGGAACTATAAATTTCCTTCTCAGCCTTGCCTTTGCTGCATCCCATAAGTTTTGGTATGTTTTCTTTTTGATTTCATTTGCCTGAAGATATTTCCTAATTTCCTTTGTGATTTCTTCTTTCACCAATTGGTTGTTTAAGAGTGTGCTATTTAATTTTCACATACTTCTGAATTTTCCAGTTTTCCCTCTTTTTTGTTTTCTAGCTTCATTCCATTGTGGCCAGAGAAGATACATGTTATGATTTCAATATTTAAAAAATTTTTGAGTCTTGTTTTATGACCTAATGTATGGTCTATTCTGAAAAATGACCCACATGCACTAGAGAAGAATGTGTGTCCTGTTACTGTTGAATGACGTGTTCTATATACGTCTGTTAGATCTAGTATTGTTCAAATGTTCTATTTCTTTATTAATCTTCTGTCTAGTTGTTCTATCCACTATTGAAAGTGGTGTATTGAAGTCTCCTACTATTAATACAGAACTGTATATTTCTCCCTTCAAATCTGTCAATATTTGCTTAATATATTTTGAGGTTGTAATGTTGGGCATATATATATTTATAATTGTTATGTCTTCTTGAACTGTCTGTTCCTCAATTTTGTATCCAACAAGTGATATGACAGAGATTTCCTTGAGTGCCAAGAGCTAACAAAAACAAACAAACCAAAGCAAAAAAACCCCACCTTTCATAGTCTTTACATCTTGGCTATGCTATGGCTGGTGCTCTCCTTCAGAGTTTAGGCTTCCTATCAAGAACAGCCAAGGTGAATGTGTGGGTCCTGTCAGCCCCCATTTATAGGAATCCAAATACCCCCTCTACTCCCTATGAAGTAGATATCCCCACTCTAACCTATCCCACCCAGGTGCTCTATTCTATGTCTCAAAACCAGTAATCCTTTTCTCCAAGCTGCTTTGATTTAATTGTTTCTTATATTGCCTTAGCTGTCCATTAACTACTTCTGCCTGCAGGGAAAATTGTAGAATGGTTAACCAGAGATTCTAGAATGGAAACCAGAGAATGTCCTGGTTTTATCTTTCAGGCTGTCACCTGATAGTCACTGACATAAGGGCACCCCAGTATGTACTTAGGGGTTACTCTTCTCCCTCCAGAACAAGGCCTGGGACCCACAGTGGGACTCAGTCTGGGTCCACACTTCACTGGGGGAGGAGATGGAGGTGGGACAAACAAGGGAAACTGGAGCTTATCCTTCCATTTTTTTATGGTGAATTTTCTTGATTCAGTACTCACCCAGGTTCTACACCCCTTTAACTGTTTTCTGGAGTTTTGAGGCAGGTGACTGTCAGTTTTTGTTATTTACCCAGACATTCTGTGTGGGAACAGAACCCTGGATCATCTTACACAGCTGTTTTGGTCAACCTTTCCATTGCAATTTAATTTTGTATTTTGGAAGCCCTTCTCCAGTTTGAGACCAGTTAAATAGCCACCTCTCCTTCCCTACAGTTTTTATGAGATATTTTATATAATTGACTTTTTAATGCACTTGAAATTTATTTTGTTGTAAATTGTGAGGAAACTAATATATGATATCTTTAAATAGCTATTTTCCCTAGTACCATTGATTTAATAATCTATACCTTCACTGATGAATTGTGGCCCTATCTATTTCTTTTCTCCTTAGTGGTCTCAAAGAGAATTCTCTAAAGCATGTGCCCAGAAATGGAAACATAATCCTAAATCATAAAAGTGTTCTTGGTCTTATCCCTTCTTCTCTTCACCTTGCACATTTTGATCTAGGAATGCTGAATTTTTCAGGAACAGTGGGAACAGTGACTAAGCTTTTTGGACAAATTTGTACACTCAGCTTGTACTGTGTGGCTAAGTGTGCCATGAGAAAACACTTTCAATTTTTAAATAGATAATTTCTGACAATCTGGCTATGGAAATTGCATTAAGCACCTGATGACAAGGGTGAGGGTGGCTTAGACAAAACAGCAGTTTATTTTTCTCTTATACAAAAGATTTACAGAGGTAGACAGTCCACAGCTTGTATGCAGGCTCCACAAAGTCATCTGGAACACAGACATTTTTTCTTTGCCACAAATATCTGTCTAGCAACTATATCCAGATTTTTGACTTTTAAAATGTTTTGGAAAGGCCGAAGGGAAAAAAAAAACTTTCCCTAAAGTCTATTCTCCTTTCAAGTAGTTTTTTTAAAAGTCTCACACAAGAACTTCTGCTTACATATCATTGGCTACACCTGGCTATAAGGGAAGGTGGGAAAGTAGTCTTTTAGGAAGGAACATTTCCTTTCTGAATAAAATCGATTTTCTATTTAAAGAAGAAATGAAGAATGAATGGAGGTAGATAATAGTAGTTTTACCACCTTGTTGGGAGTTGAATCATATCCTCCACAAAAGATGTGTTCAAATCTTAATCCAATTTCCTATGCACGTGAACCTATTTGTAAATGGGACTTTTTGAAGATGTTATAATTAGTTAAGGTGTGGGCAAATTCAATCAGGGTGAGTATTAATGGAGCCATATAAAGAGGAAATTCTGATGCAGTCAGTCAGTAGAAACCAGAAACTGGAAGAAGTGGAAGCCAGAATAAGGAAGAAGTCAAAGAGGAGAGAGATTGCCATTTGATGGGGGACTGCCAGCACCAGAAAGCTACGGACTCTGGGAGAAAGCAAGCCTTGCCAATATCTTGATTTTGTTATTCTTCTAGTTTCAAAAATATGAGCCAGGGAGCAAATGTGGCTCAATCAGTTGAGCACCTGCTTTCCACATGGGAGGTCCCAGGTTCGGTTCCCAGTGCCTTCTAAAAACAAAGACAAACAACAAGCAATCAAATGAAAAAACCAACTCAGGGAGCCAGTGTGGCTCAGTGGTTGAGTGCCTGCTTCCCACTTAAGAGGTCCTGGGTTCAATCCCCAGTCCTGGTACCTCAAAAAACAAACAAAAATAAAAAACAAAGCAAAACAAAAAAAACAACAAAAAACCATGAGCCAATAAATTCTTGTTGTTTAAGCTAAAACCAGTTAGTAGAATTTTTGATAGCATCTCTGGCAAACTAAGACAAAGCCCGCAGGAATATTATTGGCCAGTTTCAGGCCATTGGGCTCTTGGTACTGTTCTAGAATTAAGCCTCTGGCTTCATTACAAGTACAGATATCTGGATCACTTGGGTTGATCTTACATAGTCACAGCTGCTTGACGCTTTAGACCAATTTCTTCTTTGACTCAGTTCCTATTTTTCTATTGCCATTCTAAATGAAGTTAGAGAAGTTCTAATTTCTTTCTCTTTCCTGATAGCTGAGTGGATTCTTGGGACATAGTTTTCCTTGCTGAATTTGAGTCAATTTTCACTTCTCTCTTTGAGTGTTAGAGATGCAATTTGGTTTCTCTTCCTCGCATTTCTGGTTACCACTGCATATATCCTCTCTGTTTCCCTGGGAGCACTGGCCTGCACCCACCTTGTCTTCTTTTCCCCTAGAGTTGCCTTAATTTGTCCACAATATCCACATTCATATGCTACTTCTGGGATTTTTCTGGTTTTCTGGATGTTTTCTCCTAAAGCTAGGATGCTAATGCACCACAATTTAACTATCATTTCTCCTAATTAGAACCTGCAGTGTCAGCTGAGTGGGTTCCCATTGTAACTTTTGGGTTGCTATTTCAACCTCCTTTAGAGATAGACTCTCTCCATTCTCATGCAAAGTCTTATCTAACTCTTGGCAAGATGACTATTGAAATTCTTCTAGATGACTGGTTAAGTAAGTATCTGAGTAAATTCGACCTCTCTGCGCTGGTGTATAGCCACTTGGGTCTGAGTATTCCTAGAGTTGACCAGTTGTGCTCTTTTTCTCTGTATTAATTAATTAATTCAACAAATATTTATTAGGGGCCTTATATTCTATGCATTGAGTTGGGCACTGGAGATGCACAATGATAATAAGACAAATATGTTACCTGTTCTCATAGATTTTATATACAGAGAGGTAAATAGACAATTACATTTAAGTGTGGTAAGTGTTATGAGCAGCATGCCTCATGGGCTATGAGGGCACAGAAAGATGGAAAGTAGCTGAGATTGGTTAAACTGAAAAATATGGAAAATCAGCAAATCGTCCTCAGCTAGCAGGCTGTTAGGTTCTGTATACCCTTCCTTGTGGATAAAGACCCAAGGGTCTCTCTTATGTAGACTCAGACTCAACAAAGCTGGAATGGAGTCTCTGGCTCTGTCATTATCTGATGACAGAAGACATTTAGGGAATTAGTACGCCGGTCTATTTTTATGTTAGACATAGGTGGCTTCTGATCTTATGAGCTCTTAAAGTGGACACAAGTCTTGCTCGTCAATAACAAGCTAGGTCAGAGCCTATATGGATATTTTGAAGATTGGTAAGCAATGAATTCTTACATCATCACATCTCCTTTCCCCGTTGGAAGGGTCTCTTTCGCCTCTGCTTGGCTTCCCCGAAGTTGCCTTGCTTTCCAATATCCACCCTGATCTTATGGACTTCACAGCCCTGATGACATCAATGCTAGTTATTTCACTGACTTCTTTTATGTGGTTCACCAGCTCTGGTTCCTTGGTCTACTCTGTTAACTTCCTCTTCTGCACAGTACCTGGCTTCTCAGAGAACTGACTGCCAAACTAGATAACTTGGCTACTCTACCAACCACTATGTTCTCTTGGTTATTTTTCTCATTTGATCTACAGCATTTCTTTTGGGAAACTCTTCTTTCATCTTGGCTAGAGGTTTAGATGGAATAATTACCTCTAGCTGCATATGTATATATATTTGTATGTATATGTGTATATACAATATACACATATATTTCTTTTCCATGAGTAAACATACATACAGTGACATAAAATTTTTTTTTTTTTAAATGGCATTGTACTATATAGGCTGTTTTGTAAATTGTTTAAAAATATTGGCAATGCATTTTGGAAATATTTCTATAACAGAATGCATATATATATATCTTATATTTAATGGTTATTTGGTACTCCATAGGATGGATGTTCCATTATGTATTTAACTATTAATCTATTATTGGATAAAACTGTTTACCAGTTTTTGCTCTTATAAACAATGTTAAAGTGAGGCTCTTAGACCTTATTTTGTGTACAAGTATGAACATTTCTATAAGGCAAATTCCTACAAGTTGAATAGCTGGTTTAAAATGTTTAAAATGTAGATTGGTAGTACCAAATTGTCATCCCAAAAGTCTTTGTCAATATATATGCCCCTCAAAAGTGTGTGAGAGAATGACACTTGCCTTTACTGGATATTATCCATCCTCTAACTTCCTAAGAACAGGGATACTCTTTTATGTAACCAAAATAAAGTTACCAAATTTATAAATTTACATTGATATGATACTTTACAATTTACATTCCAATTTTGTTAGTTGACTTAATAATGGCCTTGATAGTATTTTTTTGCTACCAGTACATGGTCCAGTCTATGTTTAAAAAATTGCATTTAATTTTTGTGTCTCTTCAGTCCCCTTTAATATGGAACGTTTTCAAAACCTTTCTTGTTTTTTATGGCAGTGACATTTTTTAAAGAGTATAGTTCCTTCCATTCTACTTTTCTAGTAGAATGCTCATTTTCTGTTTGATGTTTCCTCATAATAAATTGAGATTACACATTCCTGGACAGAATGCTGCTTAGTTGATGCTGTGCCCTTCTCTGAGTATCACATCTGGAGGCACATGCTGCCCATTTCTCTCTTATTGGTGATATTAATAGTCAGAGATCAAGTCTTCAAAGAGTATATCCTATATGTCAGACATTTGTTAAGCACCGGGGTCAAAGATGAATAAGATACCTCCTTTGTCAAGGAAATTACAGGCTAGGGAGGAAGCAGAATGCATACAGAGACATGACAATAACACATATTGAGTGCTGTAATAGACATCAACAATGGAGTAACTAAATCTACCTTCTAGAACAACTCTGGCCAGGAAATTGGGGAAGCTTCCCAGAGAAGATAATTTACTCCAGAATGAGGACAATGCCTATGGTGTTTGTATCCTATATAGCATCTTGCCTTACAATCATTAAATAGGTATTGAATAAATAAATGAGAAAAATTCTATACACTCAGAAATAAAACTGATGTCAAAACATGGTACATAAATGTATTTGATTTTATAATAGCAAGAAATTAGAAAACAACCAAATTGTCTGCCAATATAGTATTGGTTAAATAAATTATGGTGTACCCATCCAGTGACTTATTATATAGTCCTTTAAAAATGAGGTATCTCTAATTTCCTGGTATAAAATTCAATTTAAGGTATATTGTTAAGAGAGAAAAGCAAGATGTACAATAGTACATAAATCAGGGTTAGGCAAAAAATTTGATTTGCTGCCTGTTTTTGTAACAATATTTGTCCTTATGTGCCTTGTGTATTTCATTAAATATATTTTCAAGGTTTATCCATGTTGTAGCATGTCTTAGAACTTCATTCCTTCTTATGGCCAACTAATATTCCATTGTATGTATGTATCATATTTTGTTTATACATTCATCTATTGATGGATGCTTGGGTTGTTTCCACTTTTTTTAATCGTGAATAATGCTGCTATGAATATTGGTGTACAAGTACCTGTTTTAATCCCTGCTTTCAATTTCTTGGATATATACCTAGGAGTGGAACTGCCTGGTCATATGATAATTCTATATTTAATTTTATCACAAACCACAATATTGCTTTCCATAGCAGCAACACCATTTACATTCCCACCAACAATGTACTAGAGTTCCAATTTCTCCAAATCCTCTCCAACCCTTATTTTTGAAAATAATAGCCATCCTTGTGGGTGTGAAGTAGTTTCTCATTGTGGTTTTGACTTGTACTTCCCTAATGGCTAATGATGTTGAACATCTTTTCGTATCCTTATTGGCCATTTGGTTGGCTTCTTTGGAAAAAATGCCTGTTCATGTCCTTTGCCCATTTTTAAATTGGGTTGTTTGTCTTTTTGTAGTTGTATCGTAAAAGTTCTTTATATATTCTGGATATTAAGCCATTATATGATATATGGTTTGCAACTATTTTTTCCCATTCTTTTGGTTGTCTTTTCACTTTCTTGGTAATGTCCCATTATATACAAAAGTTTTTAATTTGGATGAAATAAAATGTATTTATTTTTTCTTTTGTTTCTCATGCTTTTGGTGTTATATCTAAGAATCCATTGCTGAATCCCAGGTCATGAAGATTTTTTCCTATATTATCTTCTAAGTGTTTTATAGTTTTAATTCTTATATTTAAGACCTCAATTCATTTTGAGTTGATTTTGTATATGGCATGAGATAAGGATCCAACTTCATTCTTTTGATTGTAGAAATCGGTTTTCATGATACCATTTGTTGAAGAGCCTATTCTGTTACTGTTGCATGTGCTTGGCAGCCTTTTAAAAAAATCACTTGGCCATAGATGTCAGGGTCTATTTCTGGACTTAAATTCTATTTCATTGGTCTATTTATCTACCCTTATGCCCCACCACACTTTTGATTACTTTAGCTTTGTAGTATATTTTGAAATTGGGAAGTTTGAGTCCTCCAACTTTGTTTTTCTTTTTCAAAATTGTTTTGGCTATTCAGGGCAGCTTGCAGTTCCATATGAATTTGAGGGTCAGCTTTTCCATTTCTGCAAAACAGGTTACTAGAATTTTGAAAGAGATTGCATTGAATCTGTAGATCAATACTGATGTCTTATCAATACTAAGTCTTCCAGTCCATGAATTGAAGTTGTATTGCCATTTATTTAGGTCTTCTGGTCTTCTCTAATTTTTTTTTTTTTTTTTTTTTTGGTCTTCTCTAATTTTTTTCAGCAATGTTTGTAGTTTTCACTGTACAAATCTTTCACATCTTTAGTTAAATTTATTCCTAGATACTTTATTCTTTTAAATACTATTGTAAATGGAATTGCTTCCTTAGTTTCCTCTTCAGATTTGTTCATTGTTGGTATATGGAAACACAATTGATTTTTGTGTATTGATCTTGTCCCCTGTAATTTTGCTAAATTCATTTATTAGCTCTAGTAGTTTTCTTTTGAATTTCTTTGGATTTTCCTTATATAGGATCATATCATCTGCAAATAGAGATAGTTTTACTTCTTTCTTTCCAATTTGTATACTGTTCTGAATTAGTTAAGGGAGATTTTAAATCTGGGTCTGGGTGAAGATCAGGTGCAACATAATGGGAGACCAAGGCCATAATATATGAGAAAAGATAGTTTGTAACTCACAGGTTCCAGAGAGAGAGGGTTGCCACGAGGGGTCGACAGAAAGTGTGATAGGCTCTGGTGGCTCAACCAGCAGGTGGGCCGCACACAGGCAGAGCAAGATGGACCTGCAGGATTGTGCCTTCACTGTGGTCCAGGGGTAAAGATTAGTAGATTTCCCATGGGAGTCAAGGATTGGTTAGTTTAAAGAAAATGTGCATGAAAAGGAAAAGGGATTGGGGTTAAGGGCAGTGAGAATGGTTAGCATATCATATGGGACCAGCTGTGAGTTTTTGGTAAGGTGTGTGAGTGATGGCCACAGATGTGGACTTGAGCTCTGAGAGTGTTTATGTCCTAGGGCTGGAAAGGTGTTTATTAGCTAGGTCAGAGGTCAGCATTGAGGTCAGTGGCTTAGCCAAAGTAAGAGGGATGCCAAGGCAGCACACAACAATTTTTTAATAGTTATAACATATACCTTTTATTTCTTTTTATTGTCTTAATGCTCTGGCTAGAATTTCTAGTACAATATTGAATAGCATTGATGAAAGTGGGCATTCTTGTCTTGTTCTTGATCTTAGGGGCAATGCTTTCAGTCTTTTATCATTGAGTAATGTTAGCTAAGGGTTTCTTTCTTTTTCTTTTTTAAATAAATGGCCTTTATTATGTTGATAACCATTCTATTTCTAGTTTTCTCAGTGTTTTTACCAAGGAAGGATGCTGGATTATGTCAACTGCCTTTTTTTTTTCTTTCTTCTATTGAGATAATTGTGGCCTTTTTTCCCCCCTTCTGTTTTTGTGTTTATTACATTGGTTGATTTTCATATGTTGAATCACCCCACATTCCTTGGTTACATTGCACTTGATCATGGTATATAATCTTTTTACTATGTGGTTGGATTTGATTTGCTTGTATTTTGTTGAGGATTTTTCTATCTATGCTAAAAAGTGAAATTGGTCTGTAATTTTCTTTTCTTGTGATATCTTTATCAGGTTTTGGTCTCAGTGTAATGTTGGCCTTATAGAAGAATTAGGAAGTGTTCTTTCCTATTCTTTGGAAGAGTTTGAGAAGAATTGGTGTTAACTGTTCTTTAAATGTTTCATAGAATTCACCAGTGAAGCCATTTGGTCCTAGGCTTTTCTTTGATGGAAGGTTTTTTATTGATTCAATCTCTGTACTTGTTATAGGCCTGTTGAGGTTTTCTATTTCTTCTTCAGTCAGTTTAGGCAATTTATGTGTTTCGAGGAAATTTTCCATTTTGTCTAGATTATCTAATTTATCAGTATACAATTGCTCATATTATTCTCTTAAGCCTTGTATTAGTCAGCCAAAGGGGTGCTGATGCAAAATACCAGAAATCTGTTGGTCTTTATAAAGGGTATTTATTTGGGGGTAGAAGCTTACAATTACCAGGCCATAAAGCATGTTTCTTCCTTCACCAAAGTCTGTTGCCATGTGTTGGAGCAAGAGAGCTGCTGACATTTGCCAGGGGCAGGCTTCTTGGGCTCCTCTCTTCCTGGGTCTCCTTTTCTCTCTGGGCTCAGCGCCTCTGTTTCCTCCACAAGGTCAGCTGTAGACTATGAGGCTCTCTAGGCTTTGCCTCTCTCCTCAAGGCCAGCTGTGAACTCTCAGGTGAATGGCTCCTCTCTTTTCCTGGGGTCTTATTTCCTTCCTCATCAGAACTCTAACATCAAAACTACTCCAACTCCGTCCTTTGCCATGCCTTTTATATTTGATTCCCCACCCACCAAGTGGTGGGGCTCAACACCCTACTGATGTGGCCCAATCAAATCCCTAATCATAACTTAATCATGTCCAGATGAACAGACCAGTTTATAAGCATAATCCAATATCTATTTTTGGAATTCATAACTATATCAAACTGCGAAACTGCTACAAACCTTTTTTTTTTTTTTTAACTTTATTTTGTACATTTAATAATTGAAAACATAAACAATTAAAAACTAAAAAGTAAACACAGATGAATAAATATATACATTTCTCAATTAAATGTAATGGATACATGTACTTTTTTTTTTTTTGAATCAAACAATATATTACATAATATATTTGGTTTATAGTAATGAAGTCATAAAGCATATGGCAACATGGATGAACCTGGAGGACATTATGTTGAGTGAAGCAAGCCAGACACAAAAGGACAAATACTGTATGAATGTATTACTTTGAAGCCTTTTTTAAAAAAGATTTATTTTATTTATTTATTCCCCACCCCTTGTTCTTTTTTGTGCTTGCTGTCTGCTCTCTGTGTCCATTTGCTGTGTGCTCTCTGTGTCTGCTTATTTTCTCTTCTCGTCTTCTCTTTAGGAGGCACTGAGAACTGATCCTGGGACCTCTGATGTGGGAGAGAAGCACTCAATTGCTTGAGCCGCCTCAGCTCTCTGGTTTGTTGTGTCTCTTATTGTCTCTCCACTTTTTCTCTTTTTGTTGTGCCAGCTCTCTGTGCAGGCCAGCTCTCTGCATGGGCCAGCTTGCTGCGTGGGCCAGCTTACCTTCACCAGGAGGCCCTGGGAAATGAACCCAGGACCCATATGGTAGATGGAAGCCCAATTGCTTGAGCCACATCCACTTCCCTCTCCTAAGCCTTTTTATTTCTGTAAAGTCAGTAGTGATGTTACCATTTGTGGCAGTTTGATGTAATTATGAATTCCAAAAATATAATTGAATCATGCTTGTAAATTGATCTGTTAATCTGGGCATGATTAGGTTAGGATTAGGGCGTTGAGCTACACCCCTTGGTGGGTGGGGAATTGAATATAAAAGGCAAGGCAAAGGACTGTTGAAGCAGTCTTTTGAGAAGCAGTTTTGATGTTGGAAAGAAGGCCCCAGGAGAAGAGAAGCAAGCCGTTTGCCTGATCGTCTACAGCTGACCTTGTGAAGGAAACAGGAGCTAAGCCCAGAGAGAAACGCAGCCCCGGGAAGAGAGGAACCCCAGAAGTTTGAACCCTGGCAAACGCCGGCAGCTGTCTTGCTCTAACACGTGACAATGGACTGTGGTGAGAGAAGAAACTTAACGCTTTATGGCCTAGTATCTGTGGACTTCTGCCCCAAATAAATACCCTCTATAAAGACCAACCCATTTTTGGTATTTTACATTAGCACCCCTTTGGCTGACTAATACACCATTTTCATTTCTGATTTTAGTTATTTGTGTCTTTTCTCTTTGTCATTTTAGCTAAAGGTTTGTCAACTTTGTTGGTTTATTCAAAGAACCAAATTTTAGTTTTTTTTTATAGTATAGTAAATGCTTTGAAAAGGAAGCACAGGTTGATGGGGTGGAACAAAGAGGGGTGCCTATGTGCTAAGGGATTAGGGAGGGCATTTTTTTCCTTTTTCTTTTTTATAAAACTCTGTACCCATTATTTTTTTCCTTTTAAAAAATTTATTGAAGAATGAAAAATTGGGAGACAATGGGGATTGAGAGGGGGAAGGTGTCACGGCACACCAGACATCCGATAACACAGTGATAAAAGGAAGGAAAGAAAAAAATAAGAGAAAGGAAAAAAAAAAAAGAATATATATATATATATTTTAAAGGCATTTCCTTTGCCTTTTTGCCCATTTTTTGAATGTCCCAATCCGCTAATTATATTTTATTTTGTTTTGTTTTTTGTTTGATTATTTGTTTTTTTCCTTCTCTTTTCTTTTTTTTTTCCCCTGAGTTTCCTTATGTTTGTCTCTTGCATGTAAGCTTATCATACTTGTTTCTTTTTCCTAGTAAGTGTATTTGATTATTTTATGGACTACATGTTCATGGAGGATTTGGATCACAGAAGGGTTACAATGGGTACTGCAGGGGATTATTGGTGGGGGGTGTCTGGGAGGGGGGATTCATGGGAGTAAGTTCACCTGAATATACATGAAAGATATACAAAATCGTTCAAAAGATCAAAAGATGGAGCATGGTCACGATGGGTGGACAATCACACAATAAATGAGGGAATCTGAATTCCTAGCCTGGAGAGCTCTGCCACAGTCTCCAAGGGAGCAGCAGTAGTCCTCAGTGCAGGGACAGTATCTGTCAAAAGAGGATGACCCACTGATGTGTTCTTTTTATTGATGACTACCCTTGTGAGTCTTTGCTCTTGTAACTGAGACTTAGCCTACAGTTGTGGGGTGCCTAAGGGTTGCCACCTGGGAGCCTCCTTGTTGCTCAAATGTGGCCTCTCTCTAAGCCAAACTCAGCATATGATTGCATTACCTTCCCCCCAACGTGGGACATGACTCCCGGGGATGAGCCTCCCTGGCAACGAGGGATTAATACCAAGTACCAACTGGCAACACAACTGGAAAAAGACCTTGAATTAAAGGGGGAAAACGTAAAGACAAATGAATTCAAGTGGCTAAGAGACTTCAAAGAGAGTCGGGAGGTCATCCCAGAGGTAACTCTTACGCACACCTCAGTAGGAGCTCATAGAACATCTAAGTGCCTATCACCCCACACAGAGGGGCTCCTGAGAGCTCTGGAGACACCCAGGTCCTATATAGGTGGGGATAGACCCAGAGACTGATGCCTTATCAGTGGGCTCTATTTTGGAATCTGTGCTCCTGAGAGTGACAGAATTGGACTCAAGTAAGTCCTCCCTGCACATGCTTCATCAGTCCCTTCTATTCAAACCTATATGTGATGCTGGAGTTTTTAGGTATACTTCCAGAGACTGGAGCCTCTGGCCTACCTATGTGCCAGGTGTGCATGGAATCTCCGTGGAGCTGCAACTCCTACCCTACAGCTCAGTGGACTCATCCAAGTCACCTGGCGAGGAGACAATGATGGGCAATGGCCATCCCAGGGAATGGAGAGGGCCTGCATCTGTAGGCAGGATCATCCCACCCACCATATCCATGGGATATAAGCCCTCTCTCACTTGGAGGTGGAGTGGACATCACCATCCCAGTCCCCTCAGGATTGGGGGAAGAACTATGGACTAGAGTGGACTTGATGGTATTCTCTTGTTCACATATGGTGATTCTAGAAATGGAAGAAATTATAACAATGAGGTGGAGCCAGTGGCCACTTGACACTTTTGGGGCAGGGAGGGGATGAGCAGTTGAAATACAGGGGCTTCTTTGGGATTTGGAGGTTGTCCTGAGGGCCTTTGTGGCAATGGATGTAGGCCATTTTAAATCAGCACACACCACTCAGAACTGTGTGGGAGAGAGTGTGGTCTACGGTGTGAACTGTGGTCTATGGTTGGTGGCAAGGCCCCAGGATGTGTAAGTCCATTGAGGGTGGTGGGCCACACTTGTGGGAGATGTTTGTGTGGGATGTGGTGGGAGGTGTGGGAGGTGGGCAACATGGGAATCCCAGTGGGTTCTGTGTAATATTTTGGGTATCTAAGCACCTCTTAAAATATATCTATATATATACATAAATAACATTTTTGTAAGCAAACAAAAAACAAAAAACAAAAAACAAAAAACAAAAATTTATTGAAGGATACCATTTGTAGCAGTTTGGCAATTTGATATAGTTATGAATTCCAAAAATAGATATTGGAATATGCTTGTAAACTGCTCTGTTCATGATTAAGTTATGATTAGGGATTTGACTGGGCCACGTCACTAGGGTGTTGAGCCCACCCCTTGGTGGGTGGTGTCTCAAAGATAAAAGACATGGCAAAGGACAGAGTTGGAGGTTTTTGATGTTGGAGCTCTGATGCGGAGTTTTAATGCTGGAGCCCAGGAGCTTGGTCGTGAGGAAGGAGAGAAGGCTTCGGGAAAAGAGAAAAGCCGTTGTTGCCTGACAGTTCACAGCTGGCCTTGTGGAGAGAGGCAAAGCCTAGAGAGCCTCATAGTCTACAGCTGATCTTGTGGAGGAAACGGAGGAGCTGAGTCCAGAGAGAAATGGAACCCCGGGAAGAGAGGAATCCAAGAAGCCTGAACCCTCACAGATGTTGGCAGCCATCTTGCTCCAACACGTGGCAATAGATATTGGTGAGGGAAGTAAATTATGCTTTATGGCCTGGTAACTGTAAGCTTCTACCCCAAATAAATACCTTTTATAAAGACCAACAGATTATTGGTATTTTGCATCAGCACCCCTTTGGTTGACTAATACACCATTCATACATGAACATACATAAAAAATAAGTGCATAGTAAAAGTTGTGAACTTAAAAAGCAAAGAAGCATAACATCATACAGAGCTCCCATACATCATCCCACTTTGCATTGTTGTGAAACATTTGTAACAAATTATGTAAGAGCATCGTCAAAGTATTACTACTAACTATAGTCCATATCTTACATTTAGTGTATTTTTCCTCTATCCCACCCTATTATTTTTTGTTGTTGTTGATAAACCATATAATTTATCTAAAGTGTATAATCAATGGCATTTGGTAAAATCACAGATTTGTGCAGTCATTACTTCAATCAGTATTAAAGCATTTTCATTACTCCAAAAAAAAAAAAAAGAAACCAACAAAAAACAAAAGCACTATTATACCCATATATTGTCTCTACTAATTACAAATTCTATGATGTTTTTACACCAAACATTTACAAACAACTTTTTACCAATTCTGCACAGATTAAACCTCAGCTTTCCATTTTCTAACAACAATCTATTCTCTGGTGACTTATAGTCTAGCTATTAACTCCATGAGTTTGCTCTTACATTTAGTTCATAATAGCGAAATCATATACTATTTGTCCTTTTGTTCCTGGCTTGCTTCACTCAACATGTCGTCCAGGTTCATCCATGTTATCATATACTTCATGACTTCATATCTTCTTACAGCTGAATAATGTTCCATCATATGTATATACCACAGATTGTTTATCCATTCGTCAGTTGATGGGCACCTGGGTTGTTTCCATCTTTTGGAAATTGTGAATAATGTCGCTATGGAATGTCAGTGTGCAGATGTCTGTTTGTGTCACTGCTCTCAGTTCTTCAATACCTAGCAGTGATATTGCTGGGTCACATGGTACATCTACATCTAAATTTCTTAGGAACTGCCAACAGACTTCCACAGGGGCTGTACCATTCTACATTCCCACCAACAGTGAATAAGTGTTCCTCTCTCTCCATATCCTCTCTGACACTTGTAGTATTCTGTTTTGTTAATAGTGGTCATTCTAGTAGGTGTGAAATGATATCTCATTATAGCTTTGATTTACATTTCCCTAATCTCTAGTGATGTTTAACATTTTTTTATTTTTTTATTTTACCGGGAGGTCCCAGGGATCGAACCTGGGTCCCTCCATATGGCAGACGGACGCCCAACCATTTGAGCCACATCTGCCCCCCTTAACATTTTTTAATGTGCTTTTTCACCATTTATACTTCTTCTTTGGACAAATGTCTATTATGTTTAGATATTTGATCTGTTTTGAGTTGATTCTATTATAGGGAGTGAAATAGGGGTCCTCTTTCATTCTTTTAGTTATGGGTGTCCAGTTATCCCAGAACCATTTGTTGAAGAGATGGTTCTGTCCCAGGAAAGTAGACTTGGCAGGCTTATCAAAAATTAGTTGACTGTAGATGTGAGGGTCTATTTCTAAACTCTCAATTTGATTCCATTGATAAATGTATCTGCCTATTTTTATGCCAAATACCATGCTATTTTGACCACTGTTGCTTTATAATACACTTCAAGGTCAGGAAGTGTGAGTCCTCTCTTTCCCTCTAAAATCAGAGTGTGAGTCTTCACTCTTCTTTTTTTAGGATGTTTTTGGCTATTCGGGACCTCTTTCCCTTCCAAATAAATTTGGTAAATGATCTCTTGGAATTTTGATAGGAATTGTGTTGAATCTGTAAATCACTTTGGGCAGAATAGGCATCTTCATGATGTTTAGTCTTCTAATCCATGAACACAGAATGTCCTTCCATTTGGTTAGGTCATCTTTGTTTTCTTTTAGCAGTGTTTTGTGGTTTTTCTGAATACAGATCCTTTGCATTCCTGGTTAAATTAATTCCTAGATATTTGAGTCTTTTTGTTGCTATTGTAAATGGAATGTTTTTCTTGATTTCCTTCTCAGCTTGCCCATTACTAGTATATAGAAGCGCTATTGATCTTTGTGTGTTGATCAGTATTCTGCCACTTTGCTGAACACATTTATTAGCTTGAATAACTTTGTTGTAGGTATTTCAGGATTTTCTAAACATAGGATCATGCCATCTGTGAATACTGAGAGTTTTACTTCCTCTTTTTCAATTTAAATGCCTTTTATTTATTTTTTTCTTGTCTAATTGTTCTAGCTAGAACTTCTAGCACAGTGTTGAATAACAGTGTGACAGTGGGCATCCTTGTCTTGTTCCTGATTTTAGAGGGAAAGCTTTCAACCTCTCCTCATTGAGTATGATATTGGCTGTGGGATTTTCATATATGGCCTTTATTATGTTGAGGAACTTTCTTTCTATGTCTATCTTTTAAAGAGTTTTTATCAAGAAAGGATGCTGGATTTTATCAAATGCTTTTTCTGCATCAATTGATATGACCATGTGTTTTTTTCCCCTTCATTTTGTTAATGTGGTGTATTACGTTAGTTGATTTTCTTATGTTGAACCACCCTTGCATACCAGGAATAAAACCCACTTGATTGTGGTTTATAATTCTTTTAATATACTGTTGGATCTGATTTGCAAGTATTTTGTTGAGAGTTTTTGCATCTATGTTCATTAGAGAGATTTGTCTGTAATTTTCTTTTCTTGAGGTATGGGGGGCTAGGGATTGAACCTGGGACCTCGTATATGGGAAGATGGCGCTTAACCACTGAGCCACATAGACTTCCCTGAGTTGGGTTTTTCGCTTGTTGTTTGTATTTTCAGGAGGCACTGGGAACCAAACCCATGACCTCCCATGTGGGAAGCAGGTGCTCAACCGCTTGAGCCACATCTGCTCCCCAATGTAATTTTCTTTTCTTGTAGTATCTTTATCTGGCTTTGGTATTAGGGTGATATTGGCTTCATAAAATGTGTTGGGTAATTTTCCCTCCTTTTTCATTTTTTGGAAGAGTTTAAACAGGATTGGTATTAATTCTTCTTAAAATGTTTGGTAGAATTCATCTGTGAAGCTACCTCGTTCTAGACGTTTCTTTGTTGGAAGATTTTTGATGACTGAGTCAATCTCTTTACTTGTGTTTCATTTGTTGAGTTCCTATATTTCATGTAGATTCAATGTAAATTGTTTGTGCATCTCTAGGAATTTGTCCATTTCATCTAGGTTGTATAATTTGTTGGCATGCAGTTTCTTATAATTTCCTCTTATGATCATTTTTATTTCTGTGGGCTCAGACATAATGTCCCCCCTTTCAATCCTGATTTTATTTATTTGCATCTTCTCTCTTTTTTTCTTTGTTAGTCTTGCTAAGTTTTTTTTTTTTTTTTTTTTTAATTGGTCTTCTCTAAGAACCAGCTTTTGGTTCTGTTGATTTTCTCTACTGGTTTTTTTTTTTTTTGTTTTTGTTGTTGTTGTTGTTGGTGGTGTTATTCTCAATTTCACTTATTTCTGCTCTAATTTTTGCTATTTCTTTCCTTCTGCTTGCTTTGGGATTAGTTTGCTGTTCTTTTTCTAGTTTCTCACTAGTTCTTTGATTTTAGCTCTTTCTTCTTTTTTAAATATAGGCATTTAGGGTAATACATTTCCCTCTCAGCATTGCCTTTGCTGTATCCCCTAAGTTTTGATAAGTTGTGTTCTCATTTTCATTCATTTCAAGATATCTACTAATTTCTCTTGGAATTTATTCTTTGACCCACAGATTGTTTAGGAGTGTGTTGTTTGGCATCCATATATTTGCAAAACTTCCCCATTCCCACCTATTATTGATTTCCAGCTTCATTCCATTATGATTAGAGAAGGTACTTTATATAATTTCACTCTTCTTAAATTTATTGAGAGCTGTGATGTTGCCCAACATGTGGTCTATCCTGGAGAAAGATCCATGAGCACTTGAGAAGAATGTATAACCTGCTGATTTGGGGTATAATGTTCTGTATATGTCTGTCAGGACTGGCACATTTATTATATTGTTCAAGTTCTCTGTTTCGATGTTGATCTTCTGTCTAGCTGTCCCATCTATTGAGTGAGTAGCATGTTGAAGTTGCCAACTATTATTGTAGAGACATGTATTTCTCCTTTTAGGTTTGCCAGACTTTACCTTAGTCTTAGTGGTATTTTGGGACAACCTGGTTAGGTGCATAGATATTTATGACTGTTAGTCCTTCCTGGTAGATTATCCCTTTTATTAATGTATAATTGCCTTCTATATCTCTTATCACTTATTTTGCACTTAAAGTCTATTTTGTCTGACACTGGTATTGTTACCCCTTTTGAATACTATTTGCATGAAATATCTATTTCCAACCTTTCACTTTTGGTTTATTTGCATCCTTGGGTCTAAGGTGAGTCTCTTGCAGACAGCATATGGATGGCTCATGTTTCATATCTTTCTATGTCTTTGATTGGGGAGTTTAATCCATTAACATTCAATGATATTACTGTTAAGGCATTATTTACTTCAACCATTTTATTGTTTGGCTTTCAGATGTCATATTTTATTTTTGTCAATCTTTTTACCCTTTTGGTTACCCTTTCCTATAGTCTTCACTTTTACACTCTCCTCCAAGCTTCTCTCTCTTATCTTTTCCTTTCTGGCAGCAAAACTCCCTTTACTGTTTCCTGCAGAGCTGGATTCTTGTTGATGAACTCTTTTAGTTTCTGTTTATCTGTGAATATTTTAATCTCACCATCATATTTGATGACCAGTTTTGCTGGATAAAGAATTCTTCGCTGGCAGTTTTTCTCTTTCAGTACCTTAATGATATCATACCATTGCCTTCTCACCTCCATGGTTTGTGAAGAGAAATCTGACTAAGTCTTACTGTACATCCCTTGTATGTGATGTTTTCCTTTTCCCTTGCTGCTTTCAGAATTTTCTCTTTATCTTTGGCATTTAGAATTCTGAATATTATGTGTCTTAGAGCAGGTCTATTTGGATTTATGTTAATTGGAGTACACTGTGCTTCCTGGACATATATATTCATGTCTTTCATGAGAATTGAAAAAATTTTAGCTATTATTTCCTCAAATACTATTTCTGCCCCTTTTCCCTTTTTATCTCTTTCTGGAACTCCCATAACATGTATGTTGGTATGCTTTGTGCTATCATTCAACTCCCTGAGTCTCTGCTCAATTTTTCACATTCTTTTCTCTCTCTGTTCTTCTCTCTTTTCAATTTCAGCTGTTCTGTCCTCTAGGGCACTGATTCTGTCTTCCATTATTTCAAATCTGCTGTTGTGTGCCTCTATTGTATTTTTATTCCCATAAGCACTGTTATTTTTCTGTCTAAGATTTCAAATTTTATTTTGTGCTTACCCAGTGACTTCTTAATGTCTTTTATTTCTTTAGCCATGCTATCTTCAAGTCCATGATTTGGTTTAGGAGATTTGTATGAACCTCATTGATTACTTGTTTCAAGTCCTGTGTCTCATCTAGAGCTTTGTTTGTTCCTTTGTCTCAGTTATATTTCCTTTTTCTTAGTATAGCTTGTAATTTTTTGCTGATGTCTGAGGCATCTGATTATGATGCTGAGTTTACTCTGATGTTTAATTTCTCTCTCTTGTCTAGAGATTTACTGTTAATTAGCTGTGTGCTACCACTGATCTTTGACTCTTGATTCAACTTGTTCTAGATATTTAGGATATGCCCCGTTTAACTGCTAAAACCAAGGCTAAGGACCCAGTAATGGGTTGCAGGTCAGTTTCCAAGGACCTTGGAGAGTGGGGCATAAAGGCACTGATTGCCTCTTTTACATATTTATTATTATTTTTCCCTTTTTGTGTACTCCTCTGTTATGCCAGTAGATGGCGATCTTTGGAAGATCTTTCAGCTCAGACTCCAGGTGCTAGGGGGGAATTCATTCAGTGTAACTCTGTGGCAGGTGATGCTGAAGCAATCTCCTCAGGGCTGGCAAAGCCTCACAAACAAACTTTCTCAGAAGCTGTTTTCCTCCCTTGGCTGACTGTACCCTCCCTGTCTCTGCCTCCTCAGCAACCAGCCCAGGGAAGTAGGGAGGGTGCTTGAGAAGGCAAATTATCTTTAGCTCCCTGCTGACTCTCAGTGCAAACAATGCTGCAGCCCCACTTAGCCTGGAAGTGTGACCCCTCCAATGCAGCAGACCAAGTTTGCTGGCCAAAATTTGAATCTGCTGTTGGCTGTCTCCCTCTCTTTCCAACCTTTCTTGGGGAAGAGGACCCTTACAACCCCCTCAGTCTACAGCCACTGCAGTCCACAGCTGCTGCAGTCTGCAGACTGCTGTTTACTCCAAGGTTGGGGGGATGGGTGTCAGCTTCTGCTGCTGCAGCTTTACTCATGGGATTTTTCAGTCAGCTGAGACTCCTTTCCTTTGTCCCTTTTTTATAATTGGTGTCTCACCTTCCCCTGGTGTCCTGAGTCCCAGAGCATCTCTCCAGACTGTCTTTGTCTGTGCTCTAGTTATTTTTTCTGAGAGACAAATGATCCCTCTGTCTCTCTATTCCTCCTCAAACTTTAGTTTTGTTGATTCTCTCAGTTGTTTTTCTCATCTCTTTTTTTTTTTCTCTTTTCTATAGTCTTAATTATTTTCTTCTTTCTGCAAACTTTGGGTTTACTTTGGTCTTCTTTTTATAATTCTTCATGATGTGATGGTTGATTATTCATGTGATGTCTTTCATTTTTTAAAAGATAGGCATTCAAAGCTATCAATTTCCCTCTGAACACTACCTTCATTGTATCCCACAAGGTTTTGTAGGTTGTGTTTTTATTTTCATTAATCTCTAAGTGTTTTCTAATTTCACTTGGGATTTCTTCTTTAACCTGTTGGTTGTTTAAGAGTGTGCTATTTAATTTCCACATATTTATATGTGAATTGTCCAGTTTTCCTTGTGGTTGGAGATGTTATTTTCTATGATTCAATATTTTAAAATTTATTGAGATTTGTCTTATGCCCTAACATATGATCTATCCTGGAGAATGATCCATATGCTCTTAAAAAGAATGTGTACTCTACTGTTGTTGGGTGAAGTATGCTATATATGTCTGTTAGGTACAGTTGGTTTAGCATATAGTTCAAGTCTTCTAGTTCCCTACTGAAAATCTGTCTAGATGTCCTATATAGTCTGGAAAGTGCTATATAGAAATCTCCAGTTATTATTGTAGAACTGTCTATTTCCCCCTTCAATCCTGTCAATGTTTGCTTTATATATTTTGGGGCCCTGTTGTTAGGTGCACATATGTTTATAATTGTTATAACTTCTGGTTTAATTGACCTTTCTATCAACATATAATGCTCTTCTTTGTCCCTGGTAACAATTTTGACCCAAAGTCTATTTTGTTTGATATTAACCACTCAGCTCTCTTTAGGTTACTATTTGCTTAGAATATTTTTTCCATCCTTTAACTCCCAACCTGTTTGTGTCTATGCATCTAATATGAGTCTCTTGTAAACAACATATAGTTGGATCATGCTTCTTTTTCCATTCTTCCAATATTTGTCATATTTTTAAAAAAGTTTAATTATTTACTTTTACTTTATACACCCCCCCCCCCCGGGCTTGCTATCTGTGTCCATTTGCCGGGTGATCCTCTGTGTCTATTTCCTGACTTCTCTTCTCATTCTTTTCCTCCAGTTTTTACTGGGACTTGAAACCTCAGTTCCTGGTTTCTCATGCATCTCGTCTTGGCTCTCCCCTGCGTCTCTCCCTTGCTGCGTCATCATCTTGCTGTGTGGCTCGATGGGGCCTGGCTTGCTGTGCATGTGTGCTCGCCGTGTGCATGCACTCACCATGCACATCACGTGGACCGTTGGCTCATTGCGTGGGCCTGGCTTGCCATGTGTGTGTGCATGGCTTGCCTGCATGCCTTCTATATTTCCATTTTACCGGGAGGTCCTGGGGATCAAACCCAGGTCCCTCCATATGGCAGATAGATGCCCAACCCCTTGAGCCACATCTGCCCCCATATTTGTCTTTTGATTGGAAATTTTAATCCATTTACATTTAAGGTAATTATTGATGAGGCAAGGTTTACTTCTACCATTTTTCTAATTTTTTTTTTTTTTTTTTTTGTGCGTCATTCTTCCCCTCCCTTTCTTCCATCACTATCTTCCTTTTGGTTATTTTATGAATCTCAAAAAGAAAAAGATTATGTTTTTAAACTAATCTCTTCCTGTGAGTATGACATGCTTTTGATTGGTCTATGTCATTAGGCATGAGCCAGCTTAGGTCTCTGTCCTTTTGCTGGGTCTGATATAAATGGAAACACAGAGTGAGGCAGAAACAGACACAGGAAAAGGGAGCTGCCGTATTTGATCATGCAATGTAAGAGAAAAAAACTCCAGTTTTGCCCACAGCTGAGTTGCAAGGAGAGAAGCTTCTGAGAGGCTCGAAGTGCTGAGGCCCAGGGAGAGATAAGCCATATGCCTGATAACTTGCATCTGAACTCCGGAAGAAAGCAGAGTAGCCAAGACTAATAGAGGAGGCCCTGTAAGAAGTTCTATGCCTAGTTGCTCTCAGCTGAGCTCCAGGAGACAGAGTCTGGAGGAGAAGGTAGAGACTGGTGGCCTCTTTCTTCACCACATGACAGCTGACTTTGGTGAGATAGCATCTCTAATGGTGCCTTGTTTGGACATTTCACAGCCTCAGAACTATAAGCTTTTACCCCAAATAAATCGCCATTATGTTACTTTGCATTGGTAGCCCTTTGGCAAACTAAAACAGAGCCATTATGAATCACTTCTAATTTCTTTTGTGTGGATATTTTCTTTGTGGTTACCATGGCAATTACATTTAATATCTTAAGTCTATCAAAATTTAGTTTGTATTGATACCAACTTACACACACTCCATTCCTGTATCCCTCCATCCCTTCCCTTTATGTCATTCTTATAATAAATTACATCTTTATACATTTTGTGCCCAGTAACAAAGGTTTATGGTTGTCTTCATGCATTTGAATTTTAAGCCATATGAGAAGTAAAAGATGGCATTACAAGTGAAAAATGCAACAATACTGGTGTTTACAGTTACTCATATAGTTACCCATATTGGAGGTCTTTATTACTTCATATTGCTTGGAGTAACTGTCTAGTTACCTTTCCTTTCAACATAAAGGACTTCCTTTAGTATTTCTTATAAGGCAGGTCTAGTGGTGATGAACTCCTTCATCTTTTATTTATCTAGAAATGTCTTAATTTCTTCCTCATTTTTGAAAAATAGTTTGCCAGATATATTATTCTTGGTTGACAGCTTTTTTTCCTTTCATTTTTGAAAAAAAAAATTATACCAACTGCCTCCTGGCATCCATGGTTTCTAATGAGAAATTGGATGTTAATCATATTAGGGATCCCTTGTATGTGACATGTCTCTTTTCTCTTGCTGTTTTCAAAATTCTCTTTGTGTCTTTGGGGTTTGACTCTGACCTGTTCTTTTCTTGACTCTCATTGCTTTGTGTTTGCTAATTCCTTACTTGCTCTGATCTTTGATATCTGCTGTTTTAGTTTCCTTGGCTTCTCAAGCAAATACCATGCAATGGGTTGGTTTAAACAAAGGGAATTTATTAGCTCATGATTTTGAGGCTAAGGGAAAGTTCAAATCAAGACATCATCAAGGCAATACTTTCTTTTCAAAGACTGGTATTCTGAGACTGGCCGCTGATGATCTTTGGTCCTTGGCTTCTCTCTCACATGGCAATGCATATGGTGGCCTCTCAGTTCTCTTCTGGGTTCTGTTGACTTTCAGCTTCTTGTTCCCATGGCTTTCTCTCTCTCTGTCTGTCTGAATTTCATTCTACTTATAAATGACTCCAGTAATAAGATTAAGACCAATCCTAATTGGGTTGGGCCACACCTTAACTGAAGTAACTCATCAAAAGTCCTACTTACAATGGGTTAATTAAGGAATGAATTAAGTTTAAGAACATCTTTTTCTGGGGGTCATACAGCTTCAAATCATCTCATCTGTCTATATTTGCCTGGTCTCTGCTTGTCTTCTCCCAACTCTTCAGATATTCCTTACCTCTTGGTATGTACTTTTGCATAGTTAAAACTAAACCAAACTAAACTAAAAAAACAAACTTGGTTAACACCCATCATCACAAACATGGCCCTTTTGCACCTGAGTTGTCATAGCCAATAATTACTGTAATAAATCTCCTTCCCCCATATCAATGACCCCATGCTCCTCTGTGTCTCAGATACACTGTTCTCTTTCAGGGTTCTGTAGATGCCATTCCTGTGCTTGAACTTACCCTGCAGTCTCTTCCCAGGGATCACTTCTCATCACTTCTTAGTTGTCTCTGGCTTCCCTGGAGAGATTTACATTCTATTTGTACCCCCCAACATTTTATTCTTAGTTTTATTATTATTTATTGTATTGAAAATTTGTTTTGTTCCTTGTTTGATCCTTGACCACAAATTGTTGCCTTAGTCATTTTGTATACCATGCATCTTGAACAACAACAGTCACATAATAGGTCTACAACAAAAGGTGTTTGAATGAGTATGTTGTTTTTTAAAATTTCTTGCAACCTTGTGATTTTAAGGTATTATGAATATCAAGGAAATTATGGCAGCAAATTCATTCAATAACAAATATTTATTAAGTGTCTACTATATGACAGACTCTGACATAGTGCTTGACATACATCAGTGACCAAAACAAAGATCCCTGTACTCTTGGAGTTTACATTCTACTGATATGATACAATATGAATAATACATGTAAGAAATAATTCAATTGTATAGTATGTAAGAAGGCTATAAGTGCTACAACAAAAGAAAAAAATAGAGTAGTGTCAGAGAAATAAGGAGTGCTGGTGTCCAGCCGGACAATTCCCTATTCCCTTGCTGTTGCTTCTGAGTATATCAAATACTATTAAACATTTGAACCAGTCTAAGCACTATTGAGCTCATTTAATTCTCATATTAACCATATGAGCTAGATATTATTATTCTTATTATCTTCATTATTGAGATTAGGAAATGAGGAGAAGAAAAGTTGAATAACTTGACAAAGGTCACAAAGCTGGTCACAAAGTGGTAAAGCTGGGATTTGAACCTATGCAGTCTAATCTAAAAGTTCATGTTCTTTATTGGTGTTAGTTAGCACCTTCATATCTAGACAGGGGATAAATTACTTACGTGCTCCACCGTAACTTTTTGAATATAAAATTTTCATTTAAATACAGTAGTTTTACTGAAAGATAAGGACTCACTTTACAGCCAGGGGGCAGCAAATGATTGCTTTTGAGTTATATATAAGGCATATGAATAAATGCAGAGACAGATTTTTTTTAACTGTTTAATTTTAGTTACCAGGCCCCCAAAATAAGAAAACGGAACTCTTCTTTGGGCTTTTAAAAATTCTTTTAGAATGAAATGAATTATTTTAGTGCTAAAAGCATCACTGAAAAAACCTATTAGTTTAGAATAATAAATTTATATATAGAATGTGTGATAACATCTTGATCTGAATTTTGATCTAAACAGCAGCATCACTAACATTTTTCCATTATGAAAAGATGCTGGAATATATGTGTGCTTTAAAATATTTTAATTGTTGTTTTCACAACAGAGAATGGATTAAAATGGGTATTATGTGTTTATGATCATACATTCTTAATTAGAAATGGAATTTTAAATTCATTTATATAAAAGTGTATTTTTATAGAATTAAAAAAGGAAGAAAATGGTGTGGGAAAATGACTACCAACCTATATATTAATTTAGGTTTTCTGAGCTGTAAAAAAGTTGATTTGTTGCATACTTTTAAAGAAAATTTGGGATACATTTAGACATTTGTAATGGAATAATACATTGTTTTAGTTTGCTAGGTGCGGAAAGCAGATACCATGACATGGGGTTAGCTTTACAATGGGAATTTATTAGTTTACAGTTTTGAGGCTGAGAAAAGTGTCCAAAACAAGGCAGCATCAAAGTGATGCTTTTTTCCTGAAGAGTGGCTGCTGGTGATCCTTGATTCCTCTGTCACATGGTGAGGCACATGGTGGCATCTGTTGGTATGTTCCTTCTTTTTGGGGTTTTGTTGCTTTCAGTCTTGCTTCTATGCTGTTCTCTCTCTTTGTCTGAATTTCATTCACTTGTAAAGGACTACAGTAAAAGGATTAAAATCAATCCTGTGCCATGCCTTAACTGAAGTAATCTCATCAAAAGGCCCTACTTACAATAGGTTTACACCCACAGGAATGGATTAGCTTTAAGAACATAGAGTTCTAAACTGCCACACACATAGAATAGCAAAATGGGGCATTTGGTCTTCAAGGAATACTAATAAATAGCAATATATTAATTCTTAGGTCACCTAATGGGAAGCCAGACTCAGATCTAATTTCCCCAAATCAAATGGAAAGAATTGGATTTGGGACACAGGCTCCCTAACATTTGAATGGATGTGAGTTTCAAAACTGAAAAAATTCATAATTCTTTGTTAACTGTCATGCAGGCAGCAGTTCAAAGCAAGGAATGTATGCAATCCCTTGGAGAAGAGTAGGGGTGACTGTGGGGTCAAAGAAACAGGCAGTGCAGCCAGTGCCCAGGGGAGAGTGGGGCAGAACATTGGGTGAATTTTATACTCTATAAGGCTGCTGGATGGTGGAAAAAGTCACAGCTCCTGTATAACCTCTTCTTCAGGTTGGGTTATACACGGCACAGTCCTAAACAAGCCAGCCTTTCGCTAGGAAGTGAGCATCATGAGAGGCTCTAAAGACCCTGTTCCAAAGAATCTCCCCTTAAGAGGCCACCACCTGAGGGCCATTTCTTTTATTTAATCAACTGGTTTAAAAATAGTAAATGTGCTTATAAGAAAACATTATTACTCATTATGAACACTTTAGGAAAAATTATTTTCTTGGCTAATTTTTTTCAGAATAGGGAAGAGGATTAGCCTTTCTTCCAGTGCTTGTCCTCCAGGTCTTAGTTTATAAACCCCTTCCTCTCGGAGCCTTTCCTGAGTCCTCAAGGCTGGGTGCGATTCCTCTTTGCCCTCACATCCTAGTGGGTGTGCCTAAGGAGCATTTGTCACAGTGAGTTCTGATGGCTTGTTTACTTGCCTGACCTCTCTCCTTGAGTCAAGGACTGTGTCTGGCTCTTAATTGAATCTCTCAACCCTAGCACCCGCCTGGCTCAGACTGAGTGACTGAAACAAAGGGAACCCCTGAGGGCAAGAAGAAGAGAGATGTTTGTTGTGGGAGGCAAGGCATAAATTCTGGAAGTAAGAAAGGGTGATTGTGGGTAAGTCAGAGTCCTATAGTTGGAGGGGAAGGAGCCATGAAGAGAGGTATAAATTACATGACATTGCTCAATGCTTGTTTTTGGCCAATGTGAAAGAAAATAATTATCTGGACTCTTCTGGGTTCTAAATTAACAGCTGGATTCCATTTCCTACTCCCATCCCCACACCCATTTATAGGACTTCTATATCTTATAAAGAACTTTCCACTTCTTCTCAATTAAATATAAAAAGAGACACTTTCAATGTATACATTTGAGGTATTGAAGAAATTTCTATGCACAGGGAAATATATAGTATATGTTCAAACATATATATGTTTTTTCTCCATTTTGGAGGGACCTAATTCCACTTGGCCCCAAGGGTGCTGTCATTGGCCCTTGTGTTCTCCTCATCCTTTAGACTCCTCTCCGATTTGACTTCCTTTATGGAGTTTTTTAACAGCCCTCACCCCCCAATCACCCTGCCTGCTGAGCTTTCCCGACTATTTAATTTCTTGCTTTCCTGAATGGCTGTGGAATCATGCTTATATCTTTTCTCCAACTCCTAAAACAGTCTACTTGATATTAGTTTTAGTATCTTTGTATTCTAAGCTTCCTTTCTGTAATAGATTTTAAGCTCTTCGTTGAAGGGGGCCTGTACTTATTCGTTGTTCTGTCCCCAGCAATACTCAGCTCAACAGATAGCAGCATACCTCCCTCTCAGCCTTTGCACTTGCTGGTCCCTTTGTCAGGACGGTTTTGCCCTAGGATATCTGCGTGGCAAGCTTCATCACTTCCTTGAGATCTTCACTCAAAAATCACCTTTTCAGTGACTAAAATGTGCCCTGTCAGCAGCATTTCATAGCCCCCTTTCCTGCTTTATTTAGCACACAATACATCTAACATTCTATATACTTTACTCATTTATTTCTGTCTAGATTGCAAGTTCCATGAGAATAGAGATTTTTGTCTATTTTTTTTAGTTAGAAAGTTCCATGGGAACAGAGATTTTTGTCTATTTTTTATTAGAGAAGTTGTAGGTTTACAGAAAAATCATGCAGAAAGTAAGGTCTCCAATGTACACCCCCTCACACACAGTTTCCCTATTACTGATACTTTGCATTAGTGTGGTACCTTTGTTACAATTAATGAAACAATTATAATTATACTATTAACTATACTATTAACTATAGTCCGTAGTTTACATTAGAGTTCACTGTTTTTGTTGTAAAACAGTTATGTTTTTAAAATTTTTTTTCTAGTAACTATGATACAACACAAAATTTCCCCTTTTAACCAAAATCAAATATATGATTCAGTAGTGTTAATTACAATGTTACAATGTTGTGCTGCCATCATCACCATCCATTTCCAAAACTTTTCCATCAGAAACTTTATATCAATTGAAAATTAATTCCCCAAACCCTACCCCCACCCTAGTCCTTGGTAACCTGTATTCTAATTTCTATTTGCTTCTTCTAATTTTTCATTTAAGTACGATCATACAATATTTATCCTTAAGTGTCTGGCTTATTTCACTCAACAGGATGTCTTCCAGGTTCATCCATGTTATTGCATGGATCAGAACTTCATTCCATTTTATGGTTGAATAATATTCCATTGTATGGATAGAATACATTTTGTTTATTCATTCATCTGTTATGGACACTTGAGTTGCTTCCATGTTTTGTCAATTGTGAATAATACCACTATGAGCACTGGTGTGCAAATATATATTTGAGTTCCTGCTTTCTGTTCTTTTGATCTTTAGGAGTGGGATTGCTAGGTCATATGGTAATTCTACACTTAGCGTTCTGAGGAACTGCCCAGCTGTTTTCCAGAGCAGCTGCACCATTTTACATTCCCACCAACAATGAAAGAGTGTTCCTATTTCTCTTCATTCTCCTCTCTAACATTTGACATTTATCTTTTTTTTGAATGGTGGCCATTCTAGTGGGTATGAAATGGCATCTCATTGTAGTTTTGATTTGCATTTCTCTAATGGCTAATGATGTTGAGTTGCTTTTCACGTGCTTGTTGGCCATTTCTATATCTTCTTTGGAGAAATGTTTATTTAAATCTTTTGCCTATATTGTAATTGGATTGCCTTTTATTGTTGAGTTGTGGAACTTCTTTATATATTCTGGTTATGAAACCATTATCAGATGTTTGGTTTCCAAATATTTTCTCCCATTCTGTAGGTTGTTTTTTTTATTTTTTATTATTTTTTAAAATTTTTAAATTTTTACCGGGAGGTCCCAGGGATCGAACCCAGTTCCCTCCATATGGGAGATGGACGCCCAACCATTTGAGCCACATCTGTCCCCCTGTAGGTTGTCTTTTTACTTTGAAGCACAAAAATTTTTAATTTGATGAGGTCCTATTTATCTATTTTTTCTTTTGTTTCTCATGCTTTGGATGTAAAGTGTAAAAAAACATGACCTAACATAGATGTTCCCTATGTTTTCTTTTAGGAATTTTCTAGTTTTGATTATTATATTTAGATCTTTGATCATTTTGAGTTAATTTTTATATATGGTATGAGGTAGGGGACTACCTTCATTCTTTTGCATATGGATAAGCTGTTATCCTAATACCATATGTTGAAAGACTATTCTTAGAAGACTATTGTTTGAGTGGACTTGGCATCCTTGTCAAAAATCAGTTGACCGTAGATGTGAGAATTTATTTCTAAAGTCTCATTTCAATTACATTGATCTACATGTCTATCCTTGTCAGTCCCATGCTCTTTTGATTACTGTAGCTTTGTAGTAGGTTTTGAAATTGGGAAATGTGAGTCACCCAACTTCATTCATCTTTTTCAAGATGTTTTTGGCTATTCAGTGCCCCTTACCCTTCCACATAAATTTGGTGATTGAGTTTTCCTTTTCTGCATAGAAGGCAGTTGGAATATTGAATGGGATTGCATTGAATCTGTAATTCACTTTGGGTAGAATTGCTATCTTAAAAATATTTAGTCTTTCTATATTTAGGTCTTTGCTTTCTGTTAGTGAATGTTTTGTGGTTTTCAACATATAAGTCCTTTACATACCTGATTAAATTTATTCCTAGGTATTTGATTCTTTTAGTTGCAATTGTATACGGCACTTTTTTTCCTTGACTTCCTCTCCATATTGTTCACTACTAATGTATAGAAATGCTGCTGATTTTTTCATGTGATCTTGTATCCTATCACTTTGATGAATTTATTTATTAGTTCTAGTAGTTTTGTTGTGGATTTCCCAGAATTTTCTTTATACAAGGTTACATTATCTATATATGGGAAAAATTTTATTTCTTCCTTTCCAATTTAGATTCCTTTTATTTCTTTTTCTTGCCTAATTGCTCTAGCTAAAACTTTTGCTCTGGCTAGAATTTCCAGTAAAATGTTGAATAACAGTGGTGACAGTGGACAACCTTGCCTTGTCCTATTCCTGATCTTAAAAGAAAAGTTTTCATTCTTTCACCCTGAGTATGATGTTACTGTAGGTTTTACATATATGCCCTTTATCATGTTGAGGAAGTTTCCTTCTATTCCTAGTTTTCTAAGTGTTTTTATCTGGGTTGATTGAGATGATTATGTGTTTTTTTTCCCCTTTGTTCTACTAATTTAGCGTATTATATTAATAGATTTTCTTATGTTGATCCATTCTTTTATACCTGGAATAGATCCCATTTTATCATGGTATATAATTCTTTTAATGTGCAGTTGGATTCAGTTTATCAGTATTTTTTTGTAGATTAGTTTAATGTACTCCAAGTGATATTGAAAGAAACATATATACCACAATCAACAAGATTTGTAAGGTAATCATCTTTTTATTACAATATAATTCAAAATAGGTAGGTGTGTGATAACCATACAATTCATTACTGTGCTACAAAAAAATTCACATTTTATTTTGTGAACACTTCTCTAAGAAAATCACCATTTGCATATCTAGAACTTATTTTCAAACTGAGTGCGTGAAGGAGTGTTCAAACTGCCCCCTAGGCATATTAAATTACATGAGAATGTGAAGCTACAATAAAACAATTTTAGCAATCCTGGAGAAAATGCTTGATAGTAGGCATATATTATGCTTGTATCAGGTTTTACAACAGAGTGACATGTCACATTGTATAAGCATCTATTTTTTTGGTTAAAAAATCTTTCATCAAGAACTTGCTTATTCATACTATTTTAGAAATTGGGAACAAATATTCCTTCATCTTGGGCCTTTGTAATCCCAGTGTAGTTTGCTAGTATTTTATTGAAGATTTTTGCATCTGTATTCATAAGAGACATTGGTCTATAATTTTCTTGTGGTATCTTTATCTGGCTTTGGTATTATAGAATGAGTTAGGAAGTGTTCCCTCCTCTTCAATTTTTTTTTGGAGAGTTTGAGCAGTATTGATTGATTCTTGGAAAGTTTGGTAGAATTCCCCTGAGAAGGCAGCTGGTCTTGGGCTTTTCTTTGTTGGGAGATTTTTGATGACTGATTCCTTTCTTTTGCTCACTTTGCGTTTTCTTTTCCTTATTCCTCAAGTTGTAAAACTAGGTCTGTGATATAAGATCTTTATTCTTTTTTAATGTTAGTAGTCCTTGAAGCATTACCTCTGCTGCATTCCATAATTTTTTTGTATGCTGTTTTTTCCATTTTTATTCACCTCAAGATATTTCCTAATTTCCCTTTTGATTTCTTCCTTGACCCACTGATTGTTTAAAAGTGCATTGTTTAATTTCCATATATTTGTGAATTTTCTAGTTTTCTCTCTGTTATTGATTTCTTGTGTCAATGCATTGAGGTCAGATAATTTGATTTGTATAATTTCAATATTTTTATTGAGACTTGTTTTGTGACCTAACATATGGTCTATGTTGGAATATTATCCATGTGCACTGGTGAAGGATGTGATTTTGCTGCTGTTGGAAGAAGTGTTCTCTCTGTATATGTTATGTCTAGTTGGTTTATTGTATCATTCAAGTCTTCTATCTCCTTATTTATCTTCTATCTAGATGTTCTAAGTGGTATACTGAAGTTTCCTACTGTTAATGTAGAACTGTCTATTTCTCCCTTCAAATCTGTTAGTATTTGTTTCATATATTTTGGGGCTCTGCTGTTAGATGCATATATATTTTATAATTGTTATATCTTCTTGTTGAGTTGATCCCTTTTAGCAGTATAATATTGATGGTCTTTTGTCTCTCATAACTGTTTTTGACTTAAAGTCTATTTAATCCGATATCAGTGTAGCTACCCCTGCTCTCTTTTGATTACTGCTTCCTTGGTATATATATTTTTCCATCCTTTCACTTTCAGACTGTATCTTTAAATTTAAGGTGAATCTTTTGCAAACAGCATATAGCTGGGTCATTCTTTTTCTTTTTTTTTGAAAATATATTCTGCCAAACTTTGCCTTTTGACTGGAAAGTTTAATACATTTACATTTATTTATTTATTTATTTATTTTTTTAAGATTTATTTACTTTTATCCATTTTTAACTCCCCCCCCAATACATTTACATTTAAATTTACTACTGATAATGCAGAACGATCTGCCATTTTGTGATTTAGCCTTTGTATGTCTTATACATTTTTGTCCCTCAATTCTTCTGTAATTCTTACTTTTGTATTTATTTAATTTTTTGTGTTGTAACATATTGAATCCCTTTTCTTTTCTATCTGGATATTTTTTAAAATCTCTTCTCCTTGTGGTTACCATGGGGTTAAAATTTAACATACTAAATGTATAACAGTAATATTTAGTTTGATAACAATTTAACATCAATAGCATAAACATATACTTTTCCTATAAAGGATGTGTAGAAAGTAAGAAGTAGAGTTACATGCTGAAGAATACACTGCAATAATACTGGCATTTGTAAATACCCAAATGGTTACCTTTACCACAGATCTTTATTTCTTTATGCCACTTTGATCCTGTGTCTAGTGCAGGGGTTCTTAACCTTTTTTGTTCAACGGACCCCTTTGGCAGCCATGTGAAAACCACGGGCCCCTTCTCAGAATGTAGCGGCAGATAGTTTTATGACACTCAGTATCGGCATGTCTTTAAATTAAATATTAGGATTATTCAAAATTATGTTTTACAATTTTCCCATAATTTCAATATCTGTTGAATGGTTCAACATCTGTTCAAATGGTCATTTTTGGTAAACATTTAGAAATTCGAGTTTTCCCATGGCAGCATAAAACCACCTCTGCCCAACTAGCAATGCAACTGGAAAAAGACCTTCAAAACAGGTGGGGGGGGTAGATAAAGACAAATGAGTTTATATGGCTAAAAGACTTTAAAGTGAATCGGGAGGTCATCCTAGAGGTAACGCTTATGCACATCTCAGCAGGATCTCATAGACTGCCAAAGTGGATACTACCCCAAATAGTGGGGTTCCTGAGGGCTCTGGAGACACCCAGGACCTATGGTCAGGGCAGATAACTCCGGAGTTTAGTGCCTTGCCAATGGGCCCGATTTTGGAGTTTGTGCTCCTGAGAGTGACAGAGTTAGACTCAATTATGGTTTCCCTACATATGGCTCATCTGTCCCTTCTATTTAAACCTATACTTGGTGCTGGAGTTTGTAGAAGTATGTCCAAGAGACTGGAATCTTTGGGCTGTCCATGTGCCAGTTGCACCCAGAACCTCAGCAGAGTTGCAACACCTACTCTCCAGTTCATTTGACTCACCTAGGACAACTAACAGGGAAATGAGGATTGACAACCACCATACCAAGGAAATGAGAGAGCTGATAACTGCAAGCAAGAGAGTCCCATCCATTGGCTGTATGGGATCAAAGCCTCCTCTTAATTAGAGGTGGAGTAGACATCACCATCCCAGAATCCTCAGGATTGGGGGATGAACTATGGACTAGAGTGGACTTACTGGTGTTCTACTATAGACATATTGTGATTCTAGCATTGGAAGAATTACAACATTCATGTGGAGGCAGTGGCCACTGGAGACTCTGGGGCAGGGAGAGGGAAAAACAGGTATAATATGGGGGCTTTTTCAGGACTTGGGAATCGTCTGAATGACATTGCAACGACAGATAAAGGCCATTTTATATTGTCACATAACCTGCAGAACTGTGTGGGAGAGAGAGTAGACTACAATGTGAACTATGGTACATGCTCAGTGGCAAAGCCCCAGGATGTGTTTATCAGTTGCAGTGAATGTGCCACATTAATGAAGGATGTTTATGTGGGAGGGTATGGAAGGTGTGGGGAGTGGGGCATATGGGAATCTCTACATTTTTTGTGTAACATTTATGTAATCTAAATATCTTTAAAAAAACTATTATTTTAAAAAAACAAAAACAAAAACAAACAAACAAAAAACCATCTCTGCCATCCTTACCAACCTTTTTGCAGGCAGTTATCCACTGCAGTCAGAATACACTACATCAAAATAAAAATCATACTAAGCCCACACTATATTGTGTATTATTTAATAAATAAATCACACCCACACCAACATGTCCCCACAAGAATAATGTTTTTTTGAATTTTCGATTCAAGCTCATGGATCCCCTGAAATCTTCCCACGGACCTCTTGGGGGTCCATGGACCCCTGGTTAAGAACCCCTGGTCTAGTGTCATTTCCTTTCAGCCTGAAGAACTCCCTTTAGCATTGCTTGAAAGGCAGGTCTGATGGTGATGCCCTCCCTCAGCTTGTTTATTTGAGAATGTCTTAATCTCCCCCTCATTTTTGAAACAAAGTCTTACTGGATATAAAATTCTTGGTTGATATGATGGGTGTATTTCTCTTCAAGTTTATCCTGTTTGGTGTTCTCTGGGCTTCTTGGATGTGCATATTCATATCTTTTGCTAAGTTTGGGAAGTTCTATGTCATTATTTTTTTGACTATTCCTTCTGCCCCTTTCTCTCTTTCTTCTCCTTCTGGAATTCCCACAATGCATATATTGGTGTGCTTGATGGTGTCCCAAAGGTGTCTTAGACTATTTTTATTTTTTATAATTCTTATTTCTTTCTGCTCCTCAGCCTGACTCATTTCAAGTATCTTATCTTTGAGTTCACTTATACCTTTTTTCCCTTCCAGCTCCAATTTGGTCTTGAAATGTTTCCTGGGAATTTTTCATTTCATTATTGTGGTCCTCAACTCAAGAATTTGATTCTTTTTTTTTTTTTTTTTACATACACATAGCAGTTACTTTGTTCCTTTAAAAGAGGACCAGAGACTCACAATGGAACTGCATGCTGGCTCCACACTGTGCCAAGGAGGGGCAGAGAAGCCAGCAAGGACACCATGAGTTTCTTCTATCTGTTTGGTTCGTTTTTAAAATTTCTGTCTCTTTACTAAAATTCTTATATTGCTCATTCATTGTTTTACTGATATCCTTTAGTTCTTTTTCTGTATTTTCCTTCATCTCCTTGAGCATTTTAAAGATCATTTTTAAAAAAAGGCTTTGTTTGGTATGTCCACATTCTGGTCTTATTTGGTGGTGTTTACTGGATTTTTATCTTCTGCCTGAGAATGGCTCATCATTTCCTATTTCTTTGTCTTGTACTCTTATTGCACACTGTACATTTTAATACTTTAAACCTAGAATTTATTCCTTGAGATATCTGTTTCTTGATTTTATAACCAGCTGGTGCTAAGACAGAGGTTTTCTTGAGTGTCAGCCCTCTTATCAGAAAGGTCTTTCTAAGGTGAATTCAGTGTACAGGCTTCTCCCTGTCTTTCTGGGCCTCTGTGTTGCCCTGGGTTTTTGCTTGTAAGTAGTTTTGGGGTTCCCCTGTTTATAGGAGTTTGGTTGCCCCCTCTGTTTCCCTGGAGACAGACCTCCCTCTCCTGGGTGTTTGAAGCTGTTAAGCCTTTGCCCCAGACTTTTTGCCTCTGTAGTTTCTTACAGTGCTTTCATTGTCCTTTCAAGAAGCTTTTGCCTGGAAGGCAAATTCTGGGAGGAAAGGCCTGCTGGAAAGGACTTTCCCAAATCAGTCTTTCCCAGCTGAAACAGGCCAGGGACCCACAAAGATGCACAGACCAACTTCAAAATGCCCTGAGTAGGTTTCAGGAAGGGCACCAAGAGCTTCTTCCATGGTTCCCCAAAGCTGAGCTTTCTTGGACTGCTCTGCAAATGCAGACCTTCATGTAACTGTCCCCCACAGCCCTGAGGAAATTCAGCATACTTAAGTCTCCACTGTTGCCACCTCTTCAGGGGGTTTGAAACAATGGGCCAGGCCCCCAAGATCCAAGATCACTAGTGAAAAGCCATGATCAGTGATTGGCTGTGCCCACCCCTGGTCCTGGGGAAGAGTATTTTTATGTCCCTTTATTTTACCAGCAAGCTATCCAGGGCTGGACCCCAAGGTGTCCTGCTGTGAGATTGAGGATGGATGCTGGAGCTGCCAGGTGGAGAGCAATTTACTGTTCTTTACCACCATTTATCGGTCATTTCCTCCTGTTCTTCCCTGCATGCTGTACAATGTTCTTCTGGCCTCCAGAAATTCAAAATAGTTGTTTCAGACAGTTCCTGCCTGTTTAATAGCTGTTCTGGTAGAAGGACTAAGTCTTGGAGTTCCCTCCTCTGCCATCTTCCCACAGTCCTCCCCTGCACATCTTTTTTTTATTTCATTTTGCCACTTCTAGCCACTGTCTAGTGCCCTTTCCTTTCAGTCTGAAGTACTCCTTTAGCATTGCTCGCAGGGCCTGTCTAATGGTGACAAACTCCCTCAGCTTTTGTCTATCTAGGAATGTGCTAATATCTTTTTCATTTTTGACAGTTTCACTGGATATAAAATTCTTGGTTGGCAATTGTTTTCTTTCAGCACTTTAAATATTTTGTCCCACAGACTTCTTGCCTCCATGGTTTCTGATGAGAAATAGGCACTTAATCTTATTGGGGCTCCCTTGTATGTAATGCATTGGTTTTCTCTTGCAGCTTTCAGCAATCTCTCCATGTACATGGCATTGACAGTTTGACTATTACGTGCCTGGGCATTGTTCTTTTAAAGTTTATCCTGTTTGGGGTTCATTAGTCTTCTTGAATGTGCATATTCATGGTTTTTTTTTTTTTTTTTGGTTCATTTGGGGAAGTTTTATGCCATTATTTCTTTGAATATTTCCCTTTCCCCTTTCTCTCTTTGTTCTCCTTCTGAGACTACTATAATGTGTATATTCATATACTTGATGGTGTCCCACAGGTGTCTGCTCACTTTTTAAATTAGATGAGCTGTAGGTTTACAGAAAAATCATGCATAAAATAGAGTTCTCATATACTGCCCTATTATTAACACTTTGCATTAGTATGATATATTTGTTACAATTGATGAAAGAACATTTTTTATAATTTTACTGTTAACTATAGTCCATGGTTTACATTAGGGTTCACTGTTTGTGTTGTACAGGCCTATGTTTTTGTTTTTTTTTTTTAATTTTTATTCTGGTGACATATAGGCAATGAAAAATTTCCCCTTTTAATCACATTCAAATATATAATTCAGTGCTATTAACTGCATTCATAATATTATGCTGCCATCACCACCTCTGTTCACTTTTTTCATTATTTTTTCTTTCTTCTCCTAAGTCTGAATCATTTCAGTTGTCTTGTCTTCAAGTTTACTGAGTCTTTCTTCTGCCAGTTATTAATACAATCTGCTGTTGAAGTCTTCCAGAGAAATTTTCATTTCAGTTTTTGTGGTCTTCAATTTCAGTATTATTTTCTTTTTAAAATTTCTTTTTATTGAGATTCTCATATTTTTTTCCTTCATTGTTTTCCTGATATTCTTTAGTTCTCTCTCCATGTTTTCCTTTATCTCCTTGAGCATTTGAGGATCATTTTTTTTTCCTACCTGGCTGCATCATTGTCTTTTTTGATGCATCGCTTCGCCGCACAGAGGCCTGTGCCTCTCCACGCTGCGCGGGGGCCTGCAGATCATTTTTTAAAAGTCTTTTTCTGATATGTCCAAAGTCTATTCTTCTTTGTTGGTGATTTCTAAATTGTTATTTTGTTCCATTAGATGGGCCATCATTTCCTGTTCTTTGTTTGTCTTGTATTCTTTCATTGCTCGTTGTTTTAGTATGTTTAAGTGTTAACCCTGGGATTCAGTCCCTGAGCTGTCTGCTCATTAAGTGTGTATCTAGCTAGCGATATGACAGAGATTTCCCTGAGTGCCAGGAATTAACAAAAACAAATAAACCAAAACACCTTACACAGTCTTTACAAATTGGCTCTGTATTGGCTGTGCTCTCCTTCAGAGTTTAGGCTTCCTATCAAGAAAATCAGCCCAAGGCAAATGTGAAGTGTAGGCTCCTCTATGTCTTCTCTGAGACTGCATCTTATCCTGGGTTTGTGCTTTCTTATGGCCTTACAAATCCCCCTGTTTACAGGAATTTGAATGACCCTTTTGTTCCTTATGAAATTGACTTTTTCCCCCTCCAGGTGCTCTATTGTATGACTTAAAATTGGTTATACTTAGCTCCAACATTCTTGGACTTAATTGTTTCTTCCACTGCTTTAGCTGTCCACAAGCTGCTTCTGCTTGCAGGGCAAGTTCTTGGAGGGCAAGCCAGAGACAAGCTTCTTGGTTGAGTCTTTCAGGCTGTCATCTGATAGAATGGTGCCAACATGCAGGCACTGCAGTATGTGCATAGAGTTTACTCTGCTCTCTCTGTAACAGGGTCAAAGACCCACAGTGGGAGTGCAGGCTGGCACCACACCACACAGGGGAGAGTGTGGGGGAGGAACCAGTAAGGGCACCCTGAGTTTCCCCTACCATTTTTAAAGCTGTGTTTTCTTGATTCAGCACTTACCCAGTTACTGCAACCCTTTAATGATTTTTCTGGAAATTCTGAGGAAGATAGGTCTGCCAGCTTTTGCTAGTTGTTCAAGATTCTGTAGGGTAATGGCACCCTGGAGCACCTTATGCTATCATCATGGTTGACTGGAAATCTGATATTTGTCTAATTTGTTCACTTCTGTATCTCTAGTGCTTGGCATATAGTAAATGTCCAGTGAATTTTTTAATGAATAAAGGAATAAATAAATGCAATAGAAAAGAATCAGAGCAGATAAGTATTGGATCTGAGCCTAGACTTGGTTTCAAGGGAAATGAGTAATTCTTTCCAACATGTGTGAAAGGGCACTGGATAATTAATTCACATTTACCTGGATCTATTAAGTTTATGAAAAACCAACTAATTGTTTGATTGGTGTTTACAACCTTCTTTTTTTTTTCTTTAATAAGGAGTGGATGTATAAAGATTTCCTATGTATTTCCACAGGCCAATGGGAAACTTAGGTCTTTGTCTCCTGGATTGCCAGAGAAATGATTATGTTTCAAAGACATCTGTTCAGTTCATTATTTTTGTTTCCTCCTGTGGTTTATACAATTGAGACCATTGGTACATATTTGTTTACATAATGTGGCATATGGTATTGGTCAGTTTTGGCCATAGGAATGTCCTGAAGATTTGCAGTAACACTGGACCTTATAATGTGGGTTTTGCCATTAAAAAGTTAGATTTCTATTCTGGCCAGCAATTGAATATGAGCGTATTGACCAGAATTTTGAATAAAGATATTTAGATTTCTTGCCACACTACCAAATACTAAGTTATGAAAATATTTAGTGATCTAATACTAAATAAGTAGTTCTTTTACTCTTGGAAGGTAAACTTGGATCTGGGCATATTTGGGGAACTCGATAAACCAGGATGAAACTTGGAAAATACTGGGATGCTTAGAACTTTTAAAAAAGAAACAAAATAATTTCATTTTTCATTCACTTAAATGCAATTGTTTTCCAGAAAGCATTGTCCTAGAAAAGTCTTGAAATTTTAGTTTGGAGTACAGAAAAAAATGTGTGAAATATGAATAACCTTATAAACACCACATGGTTTTGCTTCTAGAGTATGAAGCCTATCTAGTAATCTTGATCTCAATTCTATTTCATTGATTTATCTCAGGTTCAACTACAGTTCTTGGTTTTGATACCTAGAATGAATTTGGAAAATACTCTGTCTTTTTTCTCTTTTCTCTACAAAAGGATTAAAAGGAAACAATCTGATGGTTGCTAATTTTAACATTTGAAATTTCCTTTCTAGTGAATTTCTGGAAACAAAGGTGACTATAAAGTATCTCAAAATAAAAAGTTGTATTTAGAGCTTTATACTTACAGATAAAGTATGTACTAGTGGATATAATTTGCTATTTTATATTATGTCTGACTTGCAGAGGCTTTGCATATTTAATTGTGAATGACAATTACAGGAGAAAATAAATCTTTAGAATATTGATGAAATACTTAAAAAAAAATCATAATTAATATTCAAAGCTTTACCAAATAGTTAAGTACCCAGTTCATTCTAAGCTACTTGCTTTACAAAAAAATTTACAGACTATTTCCTGACCCTGTAGGAAATTTCATTCTACAATGAATGATGTAGCTATGGCATAAAGTTGCAGAAAGATAGGAATTAAAGAGAAAAAGCTAGGTGTTTACAGGCAAATCTCATTTTGTTTTGTGGTGCTAAAAATCACCATAAAAACACAAAATTTAGATTCAAATCACTTAATTTTTTAAAGAAACATTCCACATATTATATTGGATACATTGACTTGGACATAACTGACTTTTGTGTTTTTTCTTTTAGCCATGAGATTTTTATTAAAATCTGATGTTCCTCAAAATAGCTAAATGAAAATGATATCACAAAAGTTTTACATGAGGAAAATATATAATTTTAATAATTTTATTTATTATATAGTTGAAATTCCAAACTATGCAAAACAAATGAAAACAGGCTGGGGTGGGGAAACCTTTGAGGAACCTTTTGCAGGTATGGTCACCTTGCTGGAAAATTGCTTCTGACGGGGCCCAGTCTGTGACGAAACCTGGTATCTAGTCTGAGTTTTGTCACTTACCAGCTGTGTGATCCTAAGGTCACTCAACTTTTCCTTAGCTTCAGTTTCCTCATCTGGTAAATGCATATGAGATGGTCTATAAGGATTAGTCTAGCATTAGAAGTTCATTGTAGGGAGCGGATCGGGCTCAAGTGGTTGAGCACGGCTTCCCTCATGGGAAGTCCTAGGTTTGGTCCCCAGTGCCTCCTGAAAACATAAGAAAACAAACAACAAGCAAAAACAACCAAAAAACTTAGGGGAGCCGATGTGGCTTAATGGTTAAATGCCAGCTTCCAGTATAAGGTCCTGGATTCTATCCCCGGCACAGGAATCTCAAAAAAAAAAAAAAAAAAAAAAAAAAAAAAAAGTTCATTGTATTATTTTAAAGCCAGTAATTCCTTGACTTATGAAGCAATTTTAAAACCTTAGATAATCAACAGATTTCCAACTCTGAAAGATTTGTAGGCGATGCCACTGGGGAAGAAAATGGGAAAGAAGGAGAGAACAGAAAGATATATAAAGTAAATGACACAGGGGAGATAAGTCCTCTGGAAATAGCTAGGTGTTCAGGGGAAAAAATTCTTGCCAGTGACACTCTCCAAGATCCTGTGCCTTCCTCCTTGCCCCTCATAGCTCATCCTTGTCTTGGATATTTACAGGTTCACCACTTGTGCGAAAACAACTCACCGTCTTTCTGATTTAATTCTCTTCCCCCTCCTCATTCTCTGCAGAATACTCAGCTTCCTACCAAGCAAAACTTTTCATTTTGAGTAAAAGCGGCCACTTTTCTCTAGTCACCTGGTCTTCTGTTGCTATTTCCATTTCCAGACAGTAGATGTTGCTGGTTTACTATGAAAAAACCCTTCCTGGTAGTCATTTATCATGTTCCCAGGTCTCATGCAAAGTTCTGGGTTGAACCACCTTAGAGTTAGAAATTTTTAAAAATTTTACTTGTTTGTAATCACATCTTCTAGGCAGTAATTTCACAAATTTATGTAAAATACTCACACAGTGCTTTCCCCCATTTTAGATATTTCTGTAGAGGAATTATTTTCTGATTCTGATGCCAGTAGGGGGAAACTAGATCCCTGCCTTAGAAATCTTCATTAAATCATGTCATCCTTTATGAGGTATTGAGATGCTGCCTTTTGGAAAAGGGATTTTTAAAACCTATATAATTTACAATATCTTCTAGCTAAATGCTTGCAATTTTAACAATAATTTTTTTATGAAAAGTTTTCAAATTGTGTCACACATTTGATTTTTATGGCTTTGTGTAATTCTCTTTCTCCTTTAAGCCATAAGACAACCTTTAATCTTAAAGGATGTAGTTGACAATCAGTTTTCTGGAAACAGTTTGACATTTCCTCCCTAATGCTGTGTTCATAAGCTAAAGGAAGCATTATTGAGCAGATATACATATCTCCATTATAGGTAAACAAAATGTGTTGTCATCAGAAAGATCTGCCTACCTTTTGTAAAAATGTCATTTTACATGTTTTAAGAATGTAAAATCTTTCATTTTAAGAATTTTCATGGAGTGCTTGAAGAAAATTTATCTTATCATTGGTAAATTAATTTTTGTAACTCTAGTAACTATTTCCAACATATAATTCCATTTATTTCACTGAATGTACATTTTAATACCTAAATTCTTCTTCTTTTTTTGGTATTTACTAAAATGCCATTTAAACCCAAAACCTTAAATTAGAATAAAAAGGTTTTAAACTTCTAGTAGAAATGTCTTTAAAATTCATGCTTTTCACAAAACCTTGAATCATATTGGCTTTTCTGCAAAATGTCTGTTTAATTAAAGCATATTAATCAATTCTTGTTGTTGTTTAAGAGGGAAACCCAAATATATTTTAGGAGATAAATTAAGTGCATTTTTTGTGAGCTCTGGGGTTAGCATTAAAAACACCTAGACATCTCCTCCAATTACTCCCAAATCTGGTGATTTTGAACAGATTATAATCTAAAAATGATCTCTGATGTCTCTTCCAACAGTTGGGTCCTGTTTGTCATTTCCCTGTTTCCTTTTTATTCTCTAATTACTTGGATGCCTATACACTGAACCCAGTGCCTCCCTGATTTGATGATGGATTTGTGTAGCTGTCAGTTCTAGATTTATTGCTTAGTTTGGAAATGAGCTGCTTCAAAAGCACATGCCCTGCAGATCTCTCAGAACTAGCAAAACTGTTCATCTGAAGCAAAATATAGTCTACATCTCATATGCCTGCAATTCTGAGATTATGTGGGGTATTTTCCCCCTTCTGAATAAAATTAGAAATCTAAAATGACAACAATAATTTCTTAACTTCATCCTAACTCTGTGATATTGCTGTCTGGCAACAGCTATAACCAAACCCACGATTTAGATTTCAAACTTAGTAAGTGAGAAATCTTCTTCAAGAGCCAGAATACACAAAGCAGCAGTTGCAACAATATCCTTCTACAACACATGTTAGAAAGAACATCACAAACACACTGCCAAAATTATTAATTTTCCAGAAGAAAAATATAGGAAGCAAATGTTCTTGTAGAATGCAGTCCATGCCTTGGAAATTGCTTTAACTAGCAATAATATATACTTGTTGAATTACATGTTCAAGACATTGGAATTCTTGTTAATTCATCCTTTAACTGTTTCATAACTAAACTTACTTGAAGAATCCAAATATCTTTAAAAGCTGAAGTTCTGATGATACAAAAAATATCTGGGACCCATCGCCAGCTCCTTATACCTGAGAATAAGGAAAGGGAAGGATGAAAGAAATATTTCCTCTTCCCCTCCCTTTCATGCTTCTCATGATCAGTCATTACATGATAGAACAGCTTCCTTCAGATGTTCTGACTTCACTTTAAGTTCAATATTTCAGAAATACACCAATCTTTCTTCTAAATCACAATATTTCTTAATCCCCTGATTTTTGTCTCTTCTTTTAGATGAAAAAACCAGTTGCCATTTGGAATCTTCCCTTTCTTTTGTTCCCCCTTTAAATCCTTGTGGTCACTAAATGCTACTTCTGAAATGTGTCCTTGTTTGGATCTTTAAAATAAACGCTTTCACTCTCTTCCCCTCACATCTGATTTGATACTTCAAAGCCAAATTAACCTACCTAAAACATTATTTTTAACTTTTCCCCTCTTCTTCTCCAGAACTCAGATTCCACCAAGTCCAGACTCTGCAGGTAGATTTTAAAAAACTGTACCCAGCTGTTAGGATCCTTTACTGCTCTCCCGGCCATGGTCATGCTATGTCAGCCTCAACAGCTCCCTCACTCTCTCTTCACCCCTTTCTTGATCATTATGCCTCTCCGCCTCTGTTTATGCCATTCCTGCTTTAGCTTGTGTTGTCTATTAAGATTCAGTAACTTCTTCATTCAAGTCATGGTGCAAGTCTCAAATGCTGCATTGCTTTCCAAAAGAGTGTACCCTTGGCCCTTTCCCTGCTGGGGACTTGCCTTGGGTCCTAGCCTACCATCTCCTCATGTGACCACTGCAACTTCTGCAAGAATATTTCAAACTCCAGAAGGCTGAAAAGAATACCAATTGCTTTTTCCAGTCCCTCCCCAAGTGTTTTTGTTGTTGTTGATGGTATTTGTTGTCTCCCTCAGGATGCTGAGGATTGCCCAAGCATAGCCTGCATGCATGAGACCATGGTGGTTGTTCATTTGGAATCTCCTCCTTGCCTCAGAGCTGGAGCGTGTGACTTAAAATATTGCTTCTCCTGATTGGCTTTTCTTTTTCTTAACAACTTTATTGAGATATAATTTACATACCATAAAATTCACCTAAGTGTACAAATCAATGAATTTCAGTATATTTTTAGATTGTGCAACCTTTACCATAGTCTAATTTTAGAACATTTCCATCACCCCCCAAAAGAAACCTTGCATCCATTTTCAGTCACTCCCTATTGGTTGATTTTTTTTTTTTTTCTGTTTTTTCTCTTGGCTTCTGGATTTTTTAAAAAAGTTAGAACAGTTGTTGTGGGTTTACAGAAAAATCATGCAAAAAATAGAGAGCTACAATATATCCCCCCTCACACACACAGTTGTCCCTATTATTAACACTTTGCATTAGTGTGGTACTTTTCTTACAAATTATGAACAATATTATTATAATTATACTTTAACTGCAGTCAGTATTTATGTTTGGGTTCACTGTGTTATATAGTTCTATAGTTTTTATTTTTTTTAAGATTTTTATTCTGGTAACATATTTACAACCTAGCATTTCCCATTTAACCACTTTCAAATATACAATGCAGTGGTGTTAATTACATTTGCAATGTTGTGCTACCATCATCACCTATTGGTTTGACTTTTAACACACCAATTTTTAAAAATACAGAGTGCATTAGCACATCTCCATTCAATCGTATGGCTATTGATGAGGGAAAGCTGTTAACCAATATTTGATAGATCTTTTAATCTTTTATGAATCTTCCCATAGCTCACTAATGCTCAAAGCCACTTGTTTTGACACCCTAGTTTTAAATTTTTAGTTTTCTGATGCATCAAACATCAATGCATAAGAGCATTTGGTTCTTGTGCAATTGCAGATCATGTTATTAATGGGAAACTTGCATAAATAGGACAACTAATTCAACCATTTTGATTGAATTGACTGGTCCATTCAATTTTTACAAGACAAATGATAAAAAACATTTGTGATTTTATAATTTGTCAAATAATTAGATTGTGTGGACATAGTCTTATATCTGCATTAAGTAACTTTTAAAAATGATGTCCAAAAATAGGCCTAATGTGAAAAGAACTTCAAGGGAAGATTACTTTGGAACCTAGCTATCTGTGTTTTTTGAACGGTGGCAATAGTAATTTAAAATATTTTATTAAGCAGATGGGCCTGATTTGGCAAGTGAAGACATTGACCTGTAGGTGGCAAATCAGGACTTGCAGTTAATATAGGTTCCTTATATACTTGTGGTCACTTCACCTATTTGGAAACCATTAATCAGAGGCTGATATTTTGATATTTGTTTATTTCTTTATTACTTCTTCATGCTTTTTAAATATAACATGACAATTTTAACCTCTAAATGTTTTTTGAATCTCTCCTCCCATAGCATTGCCCAGCTCAAGCCCTCATTTCTTGCCTGGATTTTTGCAACATAATCCTAACTTGTATTATTGCTTCCATTCTTGCTCCCCCTTCTCCCATCCCCAACCCCAAGTGTATCCTCATACTGCAGCCAGAGTCATCCTCAAAGCCAGCTCTGTTCACCTTGGTTCCCTTTAGTGTGCTCTTGATACGAGAACGTCCAAGCTGCTTACCACAGTAGACAAGACCCTCCACATCCTGCCCTCTGCTTATTACTTAACCTCATTTCCTGGCACTCCCCATTGCACATTTGATGTTCTTATAATACTTCACTACTGGATGCTTCTCTGCACACACCCTACTGCTTCATGTTCCTGTTCAAGCAGCTCATTCTGCCTGCAACGGTTGCCCTTCCCATCTTCCTTTGCCTGTATAATTTTGATTCATTTTTCAAAATAGTTTAGATGTCATCTTTTTTAGAAAGACTTTCCTTGACCACAGGTTAGGCTAAGGGACTCTCATCTAAGTTCCCATAAGACTTCTTGCCTACCTCCATCATGTTCCTCATTTTCATAATTTGGAAATAATTTGTTTGGGCTTGTTTTCCCCACAGTGTGTAAACCCCTCAACAGCAAGGAGCATGTTTCAGCTCTATCTGTATTCCCAGTGTCTGGCAGGTAGTACTTACATACTCAGTAAAGGTTTGCTGGCTTGATGTAAATTTCTTGGTTCATGGATTACTTCTGCTTCTTGTGCCTTTTTTCTAAATATCTGCTCATTTCAATATAGTTGATGTTTACAATACTCAATGTTTTTCTAGAACTTTATGGGTGCAAGGCACTTTTTCATGATATTTATGGGAGTAGACCAGGCCTCATCTTAGGATGGAAAATGGTAGATGAAGGCCTGTGTGGTATTTCTTAAAAGATACGGAATGGCCCTGGCCAAATACTTTCCCTGATAACTTTAGTGCTGAGCTGATATTAACTCTTTTTTTATATGTTTACATTTATTTGTTGATCATATGATTTCCAATATGAAAGTTAGATAAAATTAGTAATTATTATTATAGCTACCATCTCTCCACTTATCAGGTACTCTGTATTAGGCAGCTCTATATTAGGTACTTGACATTATTATTATTTGTAAACATTGTGTCAATAAAGGCAGAAGTGATTATTATTTCCATTTTACATACAGGAAAGCTTAGTCTTAGAAAAGTTAAGTAAGAACTGGGACAACTAGGACTCAAACACAGATGTGTCTAGCTTCAAAGCAACATGACCTTTTCACTTGGTCTCAATGCCTCCTGGAAAAGCAATTTCTGGAAGAATGAGCCACAAAGTAGGTAAATTGTGATAGTAAGCAGGTAGAGAGCAAGCGAGCCACAGCCAGGCACTGCTTGGAGAGGGCAAGCCTTGAAAAAACAGGTCATGACAAGGTAGGGTGGCAGAATGGGTGTCCCTAAGAAGAGAAAGGAAGACCTCCTAGAGAGGTGAGAAGGACACTGGAAAGGGAAGTTTGAGTCTTGGGGAGCCCAAGCCCCAATTTTGTAACTGATGCTTACTACTCTGATAGAGACTATTTTGATGCTTACTACTCACCACATGAACTAGGAGAAGATATGCATGGAGGAATCTTTCCCCTGTGTCTAAGGTGTTTTATAAAAAGCAATGAAAAAGATGGAGAAAGAAAAATTAAAATAAAAGAGAAAAGTATATATGGATTGGTAAAGAAATTAAGAGAGAGGGTTAAAAAATATATAATAGAGCTGTGATTGGCACCAGGTCATTTTTATGTGCAAACATCAGATGCCCTTGGAGAAATTATTCTTCTCCAAAATATTTTAGGGGCTGAAATAATATATTCCACAAACTATTTTTCAAAAAAATCTATTTGACTTGATTTTAACTTCAATATTTAAAAGACCTGCAATAATCATTTTTTAAACACTTTTTGAGGTTCTGTTTTCTCAACATTTGACCAAATTATTGAGACAAAAATGGGAAAACATGAATTTCTTTCAAATGGTATGAACACTGCTTTCTAATTTGGTTAGCATGTTGAGGTGACAGAATGCTCTATAATTTTATCTGTAAACTCTGGGTGTAGTCATTTGGTTTAAAAATTAATATCATTTATATCATTTATGAAAGTTGTTACATCATTTGGTTCTAGAATAAATCTATTTCTTCTCTCTTTTTTGGTACTGAATTAAAACTTTCTGATAGACGAGTTTCTCCCAGTATTAAGGAAGATTTGAATCAGCAATTTTTATGAAATTGAAAAACTGCTAAGTATATTGGTAAAATTGTGTGTAGGGAGGCACCATTGACAGCACATGGTGAATTACAATTTAAAATAAGGTTTAATTTTCATATATATAATTTTGTACATGAGACTCAATCATGTACCCTTGCCTTTAGCTACATTTCAATATGAAAGAGTTCTTTTAAAAATAGTTCATTTTAAAATGAGACAAAATTTTAAAAACTGACTCAGAGGAAAATTGAACAATGGAGTGAATGAACTTCCTTTGACCTGGGATAAATGAAAGAGTGATTTCAACCAAAAATAACGTTTCTCCCTGCAGAGTGGGAAGGTAATATATGGAGATACCTTTGCAGCATCCAGACGTGTGATTTCAGGATGTTGCCAGATGTTATATGTGCTCCAGGAGACCTCATGGAATTGGGTAGGAAGCCGTGGAATATGCTACCTGAGCCACACGCAAGAAGGGGTTGTGGAAAGACTGCTTCATAAATCAAGCACATCAAAATCTGCTGTAAGAGCAGCTCAGGAGCCCCCATGTGCTTGCATTAGTTAACCCCATCAAACAGGATACAGACTAGTTGGGGTGAGGAGAACCAGATCCAAAATGTATTCCTAATCTCTTTCCTCTTCTTTCCCCACCTATGATGTGGGAGGAAAGGGCATCCCAGGAAACAGTTTGGATTTGGCAGAATTCAGTTCAGTTTACATTTCAGGCCATAAGGACATGACTGCAGTTTTCCTATGATATTTGCTCTTCTCCTTTTTAGCACTTACTACAGATGGGCTGGTTCCTTTGTTTGTTGATGTATTTGTTCATTCACCATTCAGCTATCAAACATTTATTGAATTATCATTTTGCTAGGATCTGACAATGAAATAAGATAGAGTCTCAGATCACAGGGTGGTTGTGACTGGGCATTAATGTGCCTGGCTCATGGAATTCGCTGTTTGGGAGTATAGTCAGTAAATTAGTAAATGAAAATAAAGATGATTATTATAAATTGTGATGACTGCTGTGAAGGAAATAGAGAACAATCTTGGGTGGGGGTAGGTGCCAACTTAGATAAGGCAGTGAGGGACATCCTCTTTGAGGAAGAGACATCGAAGCTCAAACCTGAAGGTGAGGAGGAGCCATCCAGGCAAAGAGGGAATAGCATGTACAAAGGCCCTGAGGTGGGAAGGAGCTTGATTTTTCCAAGGCACAGAAAGTAGAGTATTTTCTTACAGAGCTGGAACTGTGTGAATACGGGAGACAGTGGCACAAACTGGGAAGATGGGTAGAAGGGTGCCAGATTGTGCAGGGTCCTTTAAGTTTAGGTAAGAAGCTTGGATTTTCTTTGAAATGAAATGGGAAGCCATTAAAAGGGCTTAGGCAGGGGAGAAATGTGAGCTAATTTATGTTTTAAAAAAAGAATGCTGGGGCCTCTGTGGGGAGAACAGGTAGAGGCAGGCAAGAGAGGAAGCAAGGAGACTAGTAAAGAGGATCCTGCATTGGTCTGGGTAAAATACAGTGGCTTGTATTGGGTGGTGACAGTGGAGAGGACAGGAAATGAATGATAGGGATGAGATATCTCATGTAGAACTAGCAAGCCTGAGTGGGGGAGATGCTCTCTGCTTGTCCTTATCATCTACCTCTGGGGAGCCCCATAGCTCTGGAAACACAGTTTGAAAATCACCAATCCACATACTGTAAAAGAGTTTGACTGAAATTTTCAGAGACATAATTATTTGACTGAGCTGACCAGATTACCTAGTTGTTGAATCTATATGTCCAAAGCTAAAATTCTAGTTTGTCATATTCAAAATCTATGAGACAGTGTTCAATGTTGGAAGGATATTTATTGGGGCATATAAAAACTGTTTACTATGCATGTTTTATTTAAAATGTTCTGTGGAGGAAATAATTTCTGAATCCTTGACTTTCAATCTTATGATTGAAAGGCAAGATCATGGGGACAGCATAAACAAGGGGAAAGGCCATAAGGAAAAAGAAAGCAAAGATGGATTGAGGCCATGATTTAAGGGCATGAAAAGAAATGAAACTAAATCACATTGCTGGGCCTTATCTAAATTTTTTATCCATACCCCATCCTTTGATGAACAGTGCTGGGAAGATTAAGACAACGGTTTTGTGTTTTTTAGGCCTTAGGCAGGTCGTACTTCTGTATTTAATTTTGCAGCAGTAACACATGCCCTGATGGAGCACCAGGCTTGATTATTGTAATTCTCTTTTAGTGGGACTTCCAGCAGGGCTTTTCTGTCACTTGCGGCTCATGCAGAATGCAGCGGCACATCTGCCGGCTGGTTTGAGAATGGGCAATCATATTACCCAATCCTGTATAATTTGATATGTGCAGGTCACTGAGGACCCAGGGAATGTTTCTTTGTCTCACTCTTTTTAAAAAAGGATGAAAATGACATTTTCCCTTTATCCATGCCTTTCACAAGTATTTATCTTTTCTTAGGGAGAATTGTGTGGCATTTTATCTACCATTAAGGTAGATGCCATTTTAAATTAAAGGTAGCTGTGCTGTTTATAATATGAGTGATAAGAAAAAATGAATATATGATAAGAGTATGAGGCATTGTTTCAATATATTTTATTTCTACTGAATCAGAGAGGCTTATATTCCACTGTGGGATGAAGAACTATTCTATTCTACTCTACTCTACTCTACTCTACTCTACTCTACTCTACTCTACTC
>JAKSZT010054487.1:41070604-41100975 GCA_026826555.1 Tolypeutes matacus | reverse complement strand
TCTACTCTACTCTACTCTACTCTACTCTACTCTACTCTACTCTACTCTATTCTATTCTGTTCTTTTCTATTCCACCCCACCCCACCCCACCCCATTCCACTCCCCTCCACTCCCCTCCCCTCCCCTCCCCTCCAGTCCACTCCACTCCACTCCACTCCACTCCGCTCCACTCCATTCCACTCCATTCCATTCCATTCCACTCTTCTACTAATTGATTTTTAAGCCTGGAGGAGAGTGGCAGCTGCTGCTGATATTGTAGCTTGCCTGTGGTCAGCAATGTAGCTCTTGCCCCACATGTTTAATGAATGTTGGAAAAGCTATGGATGCAGAGGAAGAGAAGTCAGGAATTATGACCCTGTGCATCTCCCTGGGCCTCCAGGAGCCTCTGTCTGTGTCGCATTGGCATCCTAGTTTAAAGTTATTCAGAATGGTGGGAAATTTTGTTGGAAAAAAGATCAGCAATTTGTGTTCACAACTCTGGGTTCCTACCCAGAGGGGAACTGTAAGATATGACACATAAGTGGGGGACACACCTCCTTCCTTGAAAACCAGATGGGTGTTGGGCCTATGGTTTCCTTCACTGGAGAGTTTATGGGTGTTAATTAGGGAGGGGGTGGGGAGAAGCATGAGGAGGAGACAGAAAGACATCCCGGAGTGTAGGGATAGACTGACCTTAGGGAGAGAATCTCAAGGATCATCAATCATAACCAACCTTCTGATGTACTATAAGAAGATTATTATTAAGAATTGTGAATTCGTAAGCTTTCTATCAATAGTCAACTGCTGTTTCAGCCTAGAATTGTGAATGATTAACTTATCCTTTGTCCTTTGGAATGTTATAACGCTGCTATGCAGGCAACCCCATTATCCATTACCCAAAAAACAAATGTTTAGAAGGAGCAAGTTACCAAATGTAATATTTACACATCCTGTTTGTATCCCCTGTAAAGTTAACATCAAGTTAAAGCTAATGTCAGTGTACCATGAACAGAATAGAACAAAAGGCCCCTTGAGACACTGTGTCTCCCCCTGTGGAGGGCTGGCCACCCCTTGCTGAATGGATTCGGTTACTTTCTATGAGGTCAATCCTTACGAGTTGCAAGACTCATTGGAGTTCTGAGATTCAGAACTCCTTAAAAGGGATGGTCCCCAAGCTGCCAGTTGAAGTCTCACCCAAGAAGGGATGCTCTGCTTGGGGCCATTTTTCCAGGCGGGACTCTGGTCAGCTGCAAAGGGAGCTCTCCGCCTAGTGAGAGATCAGATGTTGTGTTTTCCCCCGATTTGGTGGGTGGTTGTATATACTTTCATTCTTTCCTAAGTCATTTAATTGATTACTCTTCTTTTTAGTGATTGCTCAATTGTTATAATCATTTGATATAACCTGAAACTCATTTGATTGAATAAATCTACCTTTGCATAGCATTTAGAGTTTCTGCCTCTTCCTTAGCAAAACACCATCCTCCCAATTAGCCAATGTTTTTATTCAAAGAATTCAATCTTTCTCTATGGTCTCCTATAACATTGTTTTAGTTATCTAGGCTGTGAAAAAAGATACCATAAAATGGGAAGACTTTAACAATGGGAATTTATTAGCTTACCAGCTTACAGTTTTTAGGCCTTGAGAATGTCCAAATCAAGGCATCATCAAGGTGATGCTTTCTTCCTGGAGACCAGCTGCCAGTGATCCTTGGGTCCTCTACCACATGGCAAGGCACAAGGCACATGGCGGCCTCTGCTGGTCTCTCCCTTCTCTTCTGGGTTTCATTGCTTTCAGCTTCTTACTTCTGTGGCTTTCTCTCTCTTCGTATGAATTTCATTCTCTTATAAAGGACTCTAGTAAGAGGATTAAGACCCACTCTGGGCCATGCCTTAACTGAAGTAACCTCATGAAAACCTACTTACAATAGGTTTACACCCACAGGAATGGGTTAGCTTCAAGAACATGATTTTTTGGGGGTACATACAGTTCTAAACCACCGTAAACATTTACTCCATTTATACTGTAACTCTGGTCAATGCTAGTCTAACTTTTCAAAGCACAAGAACATATTTTAGGAAGAAAATGGAGCCCATGTGGAAACTGTAATTTCCATTAATTAAACACTGGTGTAATTTACCCAAGGTGATGCCTAAAGTATCCAAAGGACTACTTAGTTATAGGCTGGGTTTAAAAACCCTAGCCTTGAATCCCAATTCCCATCCTCAATAGTTGTGTCTCTGTCGGCAGTTTACTTTACATCTCTGCTCTTCAGTTTCTTCATGTGTAAAATATGGATAATCATATTAACTTCACAATGTTACTGTGAGTGTTAAATGAGATAATATTTGTGAACTCCTGGAAGTGTTGTAATCCTCGATATATGTCAGCACCTTTTTCTGCCTCCTTCAAGATTAATCTTGAGTTCTCCTGCTTTGGAAAGCCCTCTGTTTCAAATCAAGACCACAGTGTGGTATATATTTATTATATACTGCCATATATTCCTAATTGTGTATCTTATATTCTTAACTCATCAAGCTAGTTTCTAAACTCATTGAGAACATAGTACATAACTTGTACTTTTTTTGTGTTTGTGGGCTATTGAATCTAGTACAGTGAGTTGTATGTGAGCCATACTTAGAGACTTGTTTATTGATAACCAGAGTGACCTTTCTAAAATCAGTAGCTTCTCTAATGTTCTTAGGTAGCCTTATTTAAATCACTGTGTAATGTCTACAGACATTCTTCAAAGGATTCAGCTATTTTCTGGAGATTGGACCAAGTCATACACCTGGGAGAATTTATTTGTCTCAAGAGAAAATATCAAAGGTCCCATCCACATATAAAAAGGTATTAATATGGGAAGGGAAAAGGGGAGGATATTGGGTATATGGGAGTCCCCTGTATTCTGTATGTGACTTTACTGTGACCTAAAACTTCTTTGAAAACAAAGGAAAAAAAGTAAGATACTGGGGAATAAATGGAAGAAAATGCCACTATACATACAGGACACCAGCTATTACAGTGATGAAAGGCAAAATGTCAACAAATAAAAAAAAATTATTTTTCATTATTTTTTAATATCCTAATCTTCTAATTTTATTTTTATTTTTTAAAAAATTTTATGTATTTTATTTCTTATATTTAAACCTATCATTATTATTTCACTTTCCTATTAATTGTATTTGGCTATTTTAATGGCTTAATTTTTGAAGAAGCTTTGGATCAGAAGGGTTACAACTGGGACAGGGGAGGATCATTGGTGTGGGGTGTCAGTGATGGGGGATACATGGGAGGAAGTTCACCTGGTCATACATGTAAAGTATATAAATATGTTTGAAAGTTCACGGGGCACTGTCACAATGGGTGGAGACTCAACAAATAACCAAGAGAATATTGAATTCCCATCCTGGAGAGCTCTGCCACATTCTTTAATGGAGTAGCAACAGTCTCCCAAGTGCAGGGGCAATGACTGGCAAAGGAGGATGATCCATTGGTGGGCCCTTGATATTGAGAACTATGCTTATGAGCCTTTTCTCTTGAAGTTGAAACTTAGCCTAGTGTTGTGCGGTACCTAAAAGTTGCCTCCTGAGAGCCTCCTTGTTGCTCAAATGTGGCATTTCTCTAAGCCAAGCTCAGCATATAAATGTATTGCCTTCCCTCCAGTGTGGGATATGTTTTCCAGGGATGAGCCTCCCTGGCACCAAGGGATTATTACCAAGCACCAACCAGCAATGCAACTGGAAAAAGACCTCAAATAAAAGGGGGAAAAGATAAAGACAAATGAGTTTATATGGCTAAGGGACTTCAAAGTGAGTCGGGAGGTCATCCCAGAGGTAATGCTTATGCACATCTCAGCAGGATCTCATAGACTGCCAAAGTGGATACTACCCCAAATAGTGGGGCTCCTGAAGTTTCTGGAGACACCCAGGTCCTATGGTCAGGGCAGATAGCTCCAGAGTTTGGTGCTTTGCCAGTGGGCCCTACTTTGGAGTTTGTGCTCCTGAGAGTGACAGAGTTGGACTCAATTATGGCTTCCCTACACATGGTTCATCTGCCCCTTCTATTTAAACCTATACTTGGTGCTGGAGTTTGTAGACGTACGTCCAAGAGACTGGAATCTTTGGGCTGTCCATGTGCCAGCTGGGCCCTGAGCCTCAGTGGAGTTGCAACATCTACACTCCAGTTCATTGGACTCACTCAGGACAACTAACAAGGAGGTAAGGATTGACAACCACCATACCAAGGAAATGGGAGATCCAACAATTGCAAGCAAGAGAGTCCTATCCATCAGCTGTATCGGATCGAAGCTTCCTCTCAGTTAGAGGTGGAGTGGACATCACTATCCCAGAATAATCAGGATTGGGGAATGAACTATGGACTAGAGTGGACTTGCTGGTATTCTACTACAGACATATTATGGTTCTAGCATTGGAAGAAATTACAACATTTTTGTAGAAGTAGTGACCACTGGAAGGTCTGGGGGCAGGGAGAGGGAAAAACAGTTGTAATATGGGGCTTTGTCGGGACTTGGGAATCATCCTGAATGACATTGCAATGACAGATATATGCCATTTTATATTATCATGTAACATGCAGAACTGTGTGGGAGAGAGTATAGACTAAAATGTGAACTATGGCCCATGCTCAGTGACAAAGCCCCAGGATGCAATTATCAATTGCAGTGAATGTGCCACACTAATGAAGGATATTTATGTGGGAGGGTGTGGGAGGTGTGGGGAGTGGGGCATATGGGAATCCCTATATTTTTTGTGTAACATTTATGTAATCTAATTATCTTGAAAAAAATATTAAAAAAAAAAAAAGAAAACAACAACAAAAAACAAAACAAAGGGAATAGCAGAGACCACGGAACTGTGAAGAAGAATTTCCATGGAGGATTTTCTTTGAACACACTGCTCCCTGTAGTCGTCCAGGTTGCAATTGTAGTATGATGTTGATGATGACAATAATGATGATGATAGTAATAGTAATAGTAATAATAATAATAATAATAATAATAATAATAATAATAATGGTGATGCTGATGGCTAGCACTTATAATCCATACTGCACGCCAGCCAAATTACTTACAAGTATTATGTCATATTATTCACACAACAACCCTATAAGCTAGGAACAATTATAATTCCTCTTTAACAGTTGAAGAAACTGAGGACCAGAGACGTGAAGTTATTGTCGAAGTCACAAATAACTTACCCAAGGTCACATAGCCAGAAGATCTTTACGAAGGATGACTCCAATGCCTTGCTTTGGATTATGTCTCTACTATAGCCAGCATATTGGATTGGAAAGAAACTGTTTATTAATTTTGACTGATATGCTTAATTCTATCCATAGAGTAACTTCTAAGTCAAAAGAGTAATTTGTTTCTATTCTTTGGGGTCTGACTTCTCATTTGTGACATAGTTTTGTTATGGGAAATAACTTTATTTGGACAGGTTTTCCCCTTCCTCCCTCCCTCTCAATCAATCAATCAGTCAATCAATCGTGAAAGCAGACAGATACAAAGATATTCTTTTCTATCTGGGTTAGAGACTAGTTTAGTGATTATGTGGTTATAGCAAACTAATCAAGAACTATGAGAAAATTGTGGAAGAAGTACACTTTAACACGATTTAGTCTTTTAAGATACAGAGTACTATATCTGAAGATTACTGTGGAAGCAATGTATAAGAGCATAAGCATACTTCATTAGAGGGAGTCAAAGAAAAGCGGAGAAGGTGCAATCTAACAAATAATCTTTTTAATAGATGTGTGGTCCCACTGAGACCAGTGAGTGGTTCTTAGAAAGAAGCAGAATGGCTGTAATTAGTGCTAGGTGTAAATGGTTTAAAAGCAAGGAAGTCTTAGTTCACACAGCAGTGAAAGCCATCCTTGCTATACAAATAGCAACACTTTTGCTAAAATAAACAGCATAGTGTCAGCCTCAGGCTGGTGACTGGAAAAACGTAATTTTGGGGACATTTCTTCACCTAGTTCTAAAGTTTTGAGACAATGTGACTTTTCAAGGTTGGCCTTGGCTTTGCAGAGTTAAAATGAGATATTGCTGGGCTCTATTAGGCAATGGAATTAGTTACTAGTGTTTGGAGTGATTTCAGTTTCCAAGCTAAGAGTGATACCCTTTCTTTGTTGTTCAGTATAAAATAAGTCTCTACTGAAGACTTCTTGTCTTTGTCAGAGACCACAAGGGTAGTGAGCCCATTGGTGAAGGCATCGTTTCTTGTGGATGAGGGTATGTAAGAGGGTCACCTGGCTTATGCTTACAGTGTGATAAGTAGAATAAAAGAAAAGCTCCTGGTTTTTCTCATAACTAACACAAAAGTGAAATTCCCTTAACTAGCATAGAATTATGTGACAAACATCTTCTTTGGAAAGCCCCTGCTGAGATGTTCAACTCTGAAGAGCCAAGTAAGCCTCTAATTAAGCATATCTGGTCCAATTGAAAATAAAGCCCCACTTACACTTAGCCTACCTTTATAAGACCTAACGGGTCCCTGCTCCGAATAACAGAACCTAGCCAATTTCCTTCTTTTTTTTTTTTTTTTTTTTTAATAAAACTGCCCACAAAGTCGCCAGCCTCAAAGCTGCTTTCATGTTTGTAAGGGATCAACTTCTTTGCTGCAGAGATCTTGGCTCCCTGAATAAGATATTGTAAACTATAACTGACTCCAATTTGTCCTTCAACAAGTACATAAATTAGCACAGAACTGTTTTGGTGCCTTAGTCCCCCGTTAGTTGAAAACATAAGTTAATTTATTGAAATAATGTAATTATGAAAAGCCTCTACCAGAGTGCACAGAGCAATGTCTTCCCTTTTGGATGGGAGCCTGGTGAACAGGGACAGAGAGGCTTGTGGTAGGGTGCGTGGGTGGCTGAGATTAGAAAGGGTTTTGGAATCAGATAGACCAGAGTCAGAATCCCAGCTGTGTGTGACCTCAGAGAAGTCGCTTAACCTGAGTCACTAACTTCGCCTTCTTCACATAACAATGGAATAATTTATCTAACACATACATGCAAATATTAATTTATTATTTTAAATCAATTTTTGAATAGGTTCAAAGCTGCACAAGGTATAAAAGTGTATTCATTAAAATGTAGTCCCCATGTGTTCCCTAATCTCTAGTTCCCCTCCCAAAGGCAACTATTTTTTCCCCTTTCTTAGGTGTACTTTGAGAAATAGTCTCCTTTAAAAAGAGGTAGCTTACTGTACATATTTTTCAACATCATACTTGTTTAGATTTTTTTTTTATTATGGGGCATTTCAAACGTTTAGAAAAGCAGAAAGAATTGTATAATTGTGGCAGACAAGGTGATGTGTCCCTCAGATCCCCCTTCAAGAAATCCCTCAGCACCCATTTGCCAGGACTGTGGTGAGCTGATAGCCTGGGCTACTAAGATTCATCTCAGTGTTTGAACTGATGTTCACACTCTTCAAGTCGCTCTCAGCCAATGACTGACCAAGTAGGTGGTACAGGGGCATGAGCAATTCCTAACTGGCCACCTTTGCTTTAGAGCACCCAGTTGGTCTGGCAGAAACTTTGTTGAGTCTGCATTGCAGCCAGACAGTTCCCCATGCCCAATCCTGCTTCTTTCCCCTTTGCCTTTATAGGTGTTACTCCCCTATCAACTTTTTGCACTCCTTACTCCATCTCAGTGTGTACTTCCCAGAGAACCTAACCTGCCCAATAACAAACCCCCAATAGTCAATAATTCTCAATTAATGGAAAATTTTATTTTATCTCTACCACTACCCACTTTCTCTTTTCCTTTATTGTTGTGAAGTAAATATCTTTAATATTATTCATAAATATTTCATATGTATCTTGAAATAATAACAACTCTAGCTTCTAATAGAACCACAGTACTATTATCACCCTCACCTCAAAAATTCTTAATGATTGTTTAATATGATAACTATCCAGACAACATTGAAATTTTTAACTGACTTATAATAATAATTTTTGATAAATTATTTGTTTGGATCCAAATAAGACCTGCACATTGCAATTGATTGATAGCCTTTCTAAGTCTTTTTTTAAAATAAAGAATGACCATTTTTAATTACTTCCTTTACTATTTTTCATATTCACAACTTTGCACATTTTACTGGGCACTTGAATCTTCAAAAATTCCTTTACTAAAAGAACTAGGTTAAACAATAGACTTTGAATGAGAAATGATTCTTCATGTCAACTTCACAAATATTACAAATGTTTTATAATCCAAGTTTTAATAAAGTACCTCTCTACCTTCTTAAAAGATTCCTCATACCTAAGTAGAAATCGTAGAAGAAAGCAATGCTATCATCGCTAGTATATAAACTGGTGCTTAACTATCAACAGCACAATACTCTATTAATATTCTAGTAACACTAGTTTAGTGAGATTTTAAAAATATTTTTTGTGAGAGAAGTTGTAAGTATACAGAAAAATCATGAAGGAAATAGAGTTCCCATACACCATCACCCCATTAACACTTTGCATTAATGTAGTACTTTTGTTATAATTAATGAAACAATATTATTATAATTGTACTATTAAGTATAGTCTATGGTTTACATTAGGGTTCACTGTTAATGTTGTACAGTACTATAGTTTTTAAAATTTTTATTCTAGTAACAAATATGCAACCTAAAATTTCCCCCCATTAACCACATCAAATTTATAATTCAGTGGTATTAATTACATTCACAATGTTGTCCTACCATCATTACCATCCGCTACCAAAACCATCACCCCAAACAGAAATTCAGTACCAATTAAACATTAACTCCCCATGTCCTGCTCCCATCCCAGCCCCTGGAAACCTGTATTCTTGTTTCTGACTCTTAATTTGCTCATTCTTTCATTAGCAGTGAGATCATATGATATTTGTCCTTTTGTGTCTGTCTTATTTAGTGAAATTAACATTTTAAACACAGAGTTGCAGTTCTGAAATCAGCATTCTTAAAAAAGATTTATTTATTTATTTACTTTTATCCATCTCCCTGCCCTCCCGCTGGTTTTGCTCTTTTTGTATCCATTTGCAGGGCAGTTCTTTGTGTCTGTTTCCTGCCCTCTCTTCTCATCCTTCTCCTGTCTTCACCGGGATTTGATCCTGGGAACCTCCGATGTGGGAGAGAGGCATCCTACCGCCTGTGCCACCTTAGTTCCTGTTTTTTTGGTGTGTCTCATCTTGGTTCTCCCTTGTGTTACTCTCCTGTTACGTCATCATCTTGCTGCATGGCTCAGCGGGGCACCAATACGCGGGGCCTGGGGGGCTCAGCCACTTGGTGGGGCCTGATGGTGTACCCGTGCTTGGGGCCTGGCAGCCTGTGCGCCTTCTATACCTTCCTTTTTTAAATTTTTACCAGGAGGTCCCAGGGATCAAACTCAGGTCAGTCCATATGGGAGATGGATAACCACATCTGTCCTCCTGCTATATCTCTTAAGGTTGACCAAAGATACCTGGAGTTACAGTCTTTTCCCATACAGGGTGGTCATATAATAAATCAGGCTTAGTTTATCACCAGCATTCTAAAAACCAGACCCAGGGAGAAAACTAGGTCTGGGGACACATGCATGGTTTCCAATATAGCGAATGTTTAGCCTACCCTGATTATCACAAAATCAGGACAGTGAAATATTCGCATCTTTCTAAGTCTTTTTGATCTATAAATCTCCCTCCATTTCTTTCTTCTTTTTTTCTTTGTAATTTATTTGTTGAAGAAACTGGGTTATTTGTTCAGTGGAGTTTCTTACAGACTAGAATTTGCTGATTGAATCCCTTCGGTAAGGTTTAACATGTTTTTTGTCTTCTGGTAGTTTAATCTAGAGACTTGCTCAGATTTAGGTTATTATTATTATTTTTTCAAAACTGCTTCATGAGTGGTGGTATGTTTTTCTATCTGTAGGCATGTAATGTCTTGTTCTCTCTCTTTTCCTGATGTTAATAGCTTTTGATGTCCACTACCTTCTTAGTAATTACAAAATGAGGATATTATAATTTACACCAGGCTGTTAACTAAAAGTATATTGTGGGGATTATTTTATATTAGTATACTTGGAGCCACTTTCTATTTAATGACAACTCAGCAGTATACATTATGGAATTACCATAACTTATTTCACCAGTTTTCTCTTAATGGACATTTGGGTTATTTCCAATCCTTTGCTATTAAAATAATGCTTGTGTGTGTGTATGTAAGTATACCCTTAGGATAAATTCATAAAAGGGTGATTGCTGATCAAAAGATATGTTTTTTAAAAGAAATTGATGAATATGACCAAATTGTATTCTGTCAAAGTTTTTAACAGTTCGTACTTCTCTATATAAGTGCCTCATTTCTACTTTACAACAGTGTTATCCAACATTTTGATCTTTAACAAAATGGCAGGTGAAAATGGCACCTGAATGTACATTTCTATAAATTTGAGGGAGTTTGCACATTTCCCCCCTTATATTTGTAATCCACCTGTATTTCCTTTTCTGTGAACTAACTGCTTATATGTTTTGCTTATGTAATAGTTTCACTTTACAAGTGCAATTCCACTAGATAAAATTATAAAGCAGCCCAATTTTCCCCTCATGATTGTCCCCTCCAATCTCCTCTGTGAGGCTAGTTATTCCTTGTCTGTTAAATAAAATCTTAGGTATCCCACATTTTTTTCAGTTTTAGTATCCTGTTACACATATTTTTCCATTGGATTATTATTCTTTTTAGTTGTTGATTTTATTTACACTTGTCATGTGTATTGTAATTATTTTTCCTAGTTTGCCATTTGTCTTTTGACTTTGTCCATGGTATTTTTGTCAGGCAGGAATATTGGATTCTTATGTAGTTGAGTTTACCATTTTTTGGTATGGTTTATTGTTTTTATGTTTTGCTGAGAAACACCTTCCACACTTCAAAATTTGAAGTCTTCCACATTTTCTTCTAGTACTTTTATGTTTTAATATTTAAAAGTTTAAATCACCAATGGAAAATTTTACTGGCTAATGGGATCAAATGCTTCTTAGATATTTTACCTGTACATTTCTTTTATTTCTTTTCTTTTTTTGGAAACTCTATGCTTGTAGTATTTCAACAGAGTTTTGTCAATTCACCAAGCAGACTCAGTAGAATCCTACTTTACAGTATTAAAAAAAAAACAATTAGATTAAATTACCCTATGACATGTATTTGGGATTGAAAAATTAAATGTTTTGGGGGCATACACTAGAAACAGTCATTTTGTGAATTCTAATAAGAGTGTGATAAAAAGATTTGTGCAATGCCCAGCCTGTGTCTTATGAGAAGCATGTCAGTGGAAGGGGTCTGCCTGGACTCTGATTGCCATTGGATCCATATGAAGGAAGCATTTACTAATACCAACCTGGAAGGCAAAACCAGACTGTGAGTAGTAAAGGGACTTGAGGAAATTGCTTTCCCTTTGGGATGGAAAGGAGATGAGAGGGCAGACAGGACCAGAGGCTTGGAAGGGACAGGTGAACTCAGAGTTATGCTAGGCAAGTTTCTAGATTGTTTGGATTAATATTGTCTCCACTCTTTTTACAAAAATACCTCTGAATATTCCTAAGGGAATTTATGTAGATTACATGGGAGTTTCTTATAAATATACATAATAAATTGTTTCCCAACTCGTGACATCCTAGATTGATCAAATCCATAAGACCTTTCAAATTATTGCTATAAATTTTAGAAGTAGCTAGACTAATATAGGTTTTGTTCTGAAATTTCAGGAATATTTTAATTAATGTGAGTGACTAATTTCATTCCTTTCACAAATTTTTTAGAATGTGTGTTTTTGTTTGTTTGTTTGGGGAAATGGCATAGATCTTATTGAAAAACAGAGTATGAGATGGCTTTGGTTTTAGCTCAGCTCTCACCCCAAAATTCTTGTGGCCATGAGCAAGTCACTTCACTTCTCTGGTTCTCAATTACTTCGTTAGTAAAATGAGAGAACTGATACATGCCCTTGGGTTTTATGTATACTTATAAAATACATTATGCTGCTTGTGGGTAAACATGCTTTTAATGTACATGTATGTAAGCGTGCTTTAAAATTTTTATTTTTAAGGAAGCTTTAGATTACATAAATATTACATAAAAAATATAGTGGATTCCCATATTCTCCACCCCTTTTCTCTCTCACTCTTTCCCAATGAACAACATCTTTCTTTAGTGTGGTACATTTGTTACAATTGATGAACACATATTGAAGCATTGTTACTAACTGTGGACTATAGTTTACCTTATAGTTTATACTCTGCGCTGCACAATTTCATAGGTTATGACAAAATGTATAATGACCTGTCTCTATCATTGCAATGTCATGCAGGACAATTCCAATATCTTGAAAATGGCCCCATTTTACACCTATTCTTTCCTCTCCCTCCCCTCAGAACCTCTGGTGACCACTGCCTTTATATTAATGATAAAAGTGCTTCAATTACTAGAATAATAATAAGTCTGTAATAGAATAATAACAAATCTACTTTAGTCCACTGTTCATTCCCCAACCTTGAGGATTTTGATATGGTGATGCCCACTCTGTTTCTAATTCAGAGGGGGCTTAGATCCCATGGGGCAGATGGATGGAACTGTCTTGCTTGCAGTTGCAGACACTCTCTGTTCCTTGGGATGGTAGTTGTCTGTCATCATCTCCTGGGTGAGTTCAATGAACTGGAGAGGAGTAGTTGTAGCTTTGCTGAGATTCAGTGCTCAACTGGCACAAGAACAGATGAAAGACTTAAGTCTCTGGCTTTAAAAAACTATTAAAATGATGTTTGAGTGAAGATGCCTTATCCTTTTCTTGTAAGTATGCTTTTTTTTTTTTTTTTAAAGATTTATTTACCGCCCCCCCCCACCACTTGTTGTTTGTGCTCACTGTGTGCTCTCTGTGTCTGCTTGTCTTCTCCTTAGGAGGCACCAGGAACTGAACCCGGGACCTTCCAAGTGGGAGAAATGTGCTCAATCACTTGAGTCACCTCAGTTGCCTGCTTTGTTGTGTCTCTCATTGTCTTTCCTTTTTGTATCTCCTTGTTGTGTCAGCTCGCTGTACCTGCCCGTCATGCCAGCTCGCTGTCTTGCTCGTCTTCTCCAGGAGGCACTGGAAACCAAACCCAGGACCTCCCATGTGGTAGGCGGGAGCTCAATCACTTGAGCCACATCCTTTTCCCTGTAAGTATGCTTTTAACGTATGTAAACTGTTGCTTATTTTTTCCCTCATTCCTATGAGATGGCTCCTTATGAAGGGGAGTGGAAAGGGAGTGTTGACCGGGAATGAAGGGGGAACATAATTTAGGAGGGAGGATTTGCATGGACTGATGATAAGTGTGCCATGAACTGAGGAATGTTATTAACTCAACTCTTTGCCCCTGTGCCCCCCCCCAGAGTTAAAGCAAAAGTAAAGAAACAAAATGAGAGCACTGGACTAAAAGAGTGATTCCCAGTCTTTTAAATTTCATCAACGAATGATATTTCAAAAACAGTATTTGGGGAATAAAAAATTTTATTTAGTAAGGACATTAAAAAATCTAGTATAATATATTACCTTCATTTTATAAATAAAACTGTATTCAAATGTGTAAAAGCTTATATTATCAGAATGAAAGACAGTTATTTAAATTCAACAAATTTATCTTTTGGAAAGCTCATTACATTGCCCTTATTTTTCTCATTTTTCTTGGGCTGGTAAAAAACCCATCTTATATAGTCCCAGGTCATAGGACTAGCATTTAGAAACCAGTGAATCCTTTCCAGAGTTACATTCTAAGATTCTTATTTGTATTTTCTAGAGAGAACTATTGGGTGAGTTCTCTCCTAGGCTTGTTTAAAATCCCGAGAGCCTAATGTCTAGCAGTCCTATTAATCCAGGACTCTTTGTTGCTTTCTTAGGAGACCAGCTGAGCTGCTTCTGTGTGTAGAGGGGTGTGTGTAGTATGAGCGCATGTGCCTTTGGAAACAGTGGGGAGCACTGAGATGGAACCTTTGTAACCCTGCTGGGCTTATCAGCTTCAGATTGAGTTTTACAATTAGAATGGTATGAATAACATAAATAAACTAATGGTGATTTACCTTGCTTTTTTATTTCATTTCCTGGAGTTTTATGACTTGCGTTTTGTAAAAATCTCCATTATCTGTCGGTGGGTAGTCCACCGACATCCAAAATTATTTGTTGATTGTCTGAGAAATAATTTTTCCCGAAGGAAGTCCAGCACTGACATAGCTGATTTAACTGTTAAACAATTCTGCTTATTTTCCAATAGCCTCTTGGCCACGTGTAGCCTTTTGTTGTTCTGAGGGTGTTTAATAACATTGAATTAGTACCGTCTGTACATTTGACTGTCAAAGTCTGCTTTCGGGGGACTCAATTTTCTCCCTTGAGTTTGGGAGGATAATAACAACCAGGCAGTTATCTCCCAAAGGCATAGATAAGAGCCTCCTTCTGTCTTATCATGATTCTCTAATGTAAGTGGGCTCACTAACTGTATATTGAGTGTGCGTCTCACTATCTGAAGCCATGATTTCTTGTTGCAAAGTTGTATATGTAATAGTATACAAATACAAGTTCCTTCGGAGGACACTAGAAAGCACTTTGGATTATTTCTGTCAGCATATATGAGTCCTGTAAGCTTTGGAGTTTTTCTGGTCAGTCTATTTTGGCAGGCAAGAAGCCAAAGTTAGTCTTGGCCCAAAGGCTCATTGTAATGGGGAGAAGATGGCTAAGAGACACAGCTCCCCTTGCTTAAAGCCACAGGGGGACCTTAAAAGGTACCCATCTGATGTTTATACCGGGTTACTCATTCTCTCAAAGAGGGATATTAAGTTCATTTGTTGGAAATGTCATTCTACTCATCTCCAGCTGAATGTTGTGTGTAATTGAATTTATTGTCATTTTTTTTTTTTTTTTTTTTTTTGGTAAAGTCCTATTCCAATAAGGGAGTAGTTTTGGAAAATAGTCTTTTTGTTTTTTTAAAGACAGAGCCCTTTAGAGATGGGAAAAACAAAGGAAAGTGGCAGGTAATAGATTGAGAATGCAGCAGCCTAGAAAATGATGTGTGAGTGAGTTTGTTCAAGCAAGCCCTCTAACCTCCACCCTCTTATCATACTTCTTCTCTGTTTCACTGGAAACCAGAATTTTGCCTGTTAAACTTCTTTATCTTATCAACCCCTACATCTCAATCAGTAAAACCATACTTTCAGTCACCCACAGAAAATTTTTGACCCATTTCTAATTTATTCATGCTCTTGACATTTCACAGTTAATCATTAATAAGTGAGGTTTTCTTTCCAAATATTTCTCTCCATTCTCACCACAGTTACTTAATCTGGGTCCCCATAACCTCCTGCCTAGAGTCCCACATGGTCCTCCTCCCCTGGTTCCTCAACCTCCATCTCTACAGCTCTTCCAATCCATTCTGTGTACTTGTTTTTGGACTTACCTTTCCTTGACCTTCATTTCATCATATCGTCACCTGTATTAAAACCTACAGTGATACCCAGTCTCTGATATCAAGTCTTAACTCTAGTACTTGGGCTTCTTCAGGATTCATCTACTGCACATGCATTTATTAAGCATCAACAATGCATTGGGCATGATTCCAGGGCCTGGAAATAAGAAAAAGATACAAGCCCCACCTTTGATGAGTACCAAATCTTGTTGGGGAGAGAGGCATACGTTGTAGGAGGAAGTTTCGGAGTCACAGAAGGCTGTGCAGAGGAGGTGATGTTGGAACATATCTTGAGGGATGAGTAGAATCCATCAGATAAAAAGGATTTTCCAAGGAAAAGGAAGTGTGTTCAAAGAGAGGAAAGGGCACAGAACAGGTTTGGGAGGTGGCAAGAATTTAGAAGTTAGTTTAGGGTGACTTGAGGCTGTGTGCTTGTCTGGAGTGGGTACAAATGAGACTTGATGGGTAGGGAAAAGGCAGCCACTGGAGGCAGGTCCCACCGACTGTAGTTGCCACTGTCCCCAGCATCTGTCATCTTGTCCCTTCTTGCATCTGGACCCTGACTTACATGTCCCTCTGACTTGGAACGTGCCTCCATTTCCCCCAGATCTTCCTGTCTTTAAAGGTACAATTCTCATACTCTAAGGAGCCTTCCTAAACTTTTCTGGCCTTCCTTATGATGCCCTCTGTTTCTAAACTTTCTAAAGTTTTTTCTTAGCTTATGCTATACAATTTGGTATGAAATCATTTATGTCTCATGTATTGTTTGATGTTACTTTATAATATTATGAAACATCTACTGAGTGCTACAAGTACTTCATGTCTAACCACCACAGCCACTAACATTTATTGAGTGCTTACTATGTACCAGGCATACTTCTGGATGCTTTACATGTAGTAACACATTTAATTTTCAGAATAATCTTATGAGAAAAACATTTATTATCCCCTCTTGACATTTTAGGAAACTGCGGCACCAAGCAGTTATGCAATTTATTCAAGGACACACAGCTAGTAAGAGGTATATATTAGTAACTCTCATAGCAACTCAGAAAGGTAGATAGAATTGTTATTTATTCAGATGAGAAAATTAATGTTCAGAGAAATTAAGTGGCATCCCCAATACCACATGGCTAAGAAACAGCTGAGATCAAATTCAGTCCTGATTGACCTGACTCCAATGTTCATGCTCTTTCCACTAGAGTATGCCGTTTTAAATTAAATTAAGTTTTTATTAGATTGCACATTCTCAGAGAAGGAAACCTTCTGATTACTGAACATTTCCAAGCGCATAGTCAATGGCCACTAAATATTTGATTTCTCATTGTTAAGTCAATAAATGAAATGTATAGGATTCAAGGAAAGGACATAGTTTTGAGTGGAGACTTGAAGACTTTGAGGACAGGGGACCGGAGAAAAATCATTTTAAATAATACTTTAATAAAGAAATTAGTGCTTGATAACCATTGTTTTTCAGAATCTATGTCTATCATAAAACATGGAATACAGAGTTAAATATGCTGCATTCCATGCACAAAAAAAGCCATTGATTAGTCACAAGAGTTGCTCTCATGAATTATTAAAATTTACTAATGAGATGAGAAGCAGCCCCAACTCTCATCAGGCTGCTGTTTCTGCTCTTGCCATAGAGGGGTCTTTCTATTAAGAGGGGAGAGCTTTGGGGGGAGTCAGGCTGGGAGGGGGTGGCTGCCAGGGAGAGTCAGAGTGAGGATGGATGGCCCCAGTGGGAGAAGGGCACACGAGAAGTGAGAAGTAGGATCCATCCATTATATAAAAATAAACAATAAGCAACTTTTGAATCGTGGTGCTGTATTTCCTTCTGGGATTCAAATGACTACGCAAACCACTTGAGCTTCATTTTTATGGTTTATGGTGCTCAAGGGAATTATACGCTCATAATTTATAGTTACTGGTTCTATGTAGTGTTTATGGCTCCGTATGCTATGTCTGATGATATCGTGTGCATGCCTGTACACAGGATTTAATTAATGACCTAGAGATTATCCTTGGCCTGACTTATTGATGTCTATCTGTTAGAAAACATGTGCTCACATGCTGAAAAATAAGAGCAGTTCAGGGCCAAGAACAGGAGCCTTAGAATTTGGAGTGAAATTTCAGGCCAATCCATGATTATATCAATCACAGATTCAGCATCTGTTGTGCACCTTTTTAGCTCATCCTCTAAGTTTTTGCAATAAGTGATGCAATTAAAAGTTAAATTAGATTTTGATCCCTCTGAATCAATTCCTTTCATGTATTTTTTTGGAGCGTGCAGTGGACATGAAAGTTACATTAGATTTTTTGAGTTACTCTTCAAGAAGCAATTAGCACTCTCTTTTTGCTGCAGTTGGGGGTGAATCCTGTAGTGGATCCCACCCCCTCCCATACTTTCCCCATTAACAACATCTTTCATTAGTGTGGTATGTTTGTTACAATTGATGAACGAACACTGAAGCATTGCTACTAACTGTGGAGTATAGTTTACATTATAGTTTACACTTTGCACCACACAATTTTATAGGTTTTGACAAAATGTTTAATGGCCTGTATCCATCACTGCAATGTCATGCAGGACAATTCCAATGTCCCCAAAGTGTCCCATGTTACACTTATTCTTCCCTCTCCCTCCTCTCAGAACCTCTGGTGGCCACTGCCTTTATATCAATGATACATGTTCTTCTATTGCTAGAATAATTGTAAATCTACTTAAGTCCATAGTTTCATCACCCCCTTATATTTGTTCATTCCTCAATCTTGAGGATTTAGGGATGGTGACACCCACTCTGTTTCTGATTGAGAGGGGGCTTAGATCATATGAGGCATATAGATGGAATTGTCTTGCTTGCAGTTGTAGATACTCTGTTTTTTGAGATGGGCGCTGTCCATCATCATTCTTTTGTTAGTTGTCCTGGGTGAGTCCAGTGAACTGGAGAGTAGGTGTTGCAACTCTTGCTGAGATTCAGGACTCAACCGTCATATGAACAGACTAAAGAGTTAAGTCTCTGGGACATATATTTAATGAGCATGGTGCTAATTATAGGTTCAGATAAAAGGAGCAAGAAGAGTAATGTATAGGGAAATTGTGAATGAGTCTAACTCTGTTACACTGGGAGCATATATCCCATGGTAAGGCTCTCTGACAGAGTGCGGAGTTCCTGGGATTGTCTGTCTGCCTATAGTGTCTGGATGTCTCTAAAGCCCTCAGGAGCCCTGCTGCTTGAGGCACTGTTTACTGTGGCAGTTTCTGAGATCCTGCTGAGACGTGCATAAGTGCAGCCTCTGGAATGACGTCCTGACTCACTTTGAAATCTCTTAGCCATCAAAACTCATGTATAGCTGGGAGAACTGAGGTGCTGGAGTGAAGTGCAGAAGAATGACTTGCTCGGGGTCCCAGCAGGAAGGGAGTGGCAGAACCCCATTTTGGAGCTAGAGCCCATCTCCCTTTTCTGTTCCACAGCCATTTCTTTTCTTGGGTTAATGTTCTTTCTCCTTCCCTGACTTGACAAAGCCGGGTGCTCCTCCTCTACCCCTTCTGCCTCATCCTGCTTTCGCTCACCCCTGTCATGAAATTTCCCTCTCTGCTTCCTGTTTGCTATCTCCTCCTGTAGGTAAGCTCTTTGAGGGCTCCTAGCATAGAGCTTGGCATGTAGTCGGTGCTTAATAAAGGTTTGTTGTTTGAAGAAATAAAGAGTTTTCCAAACAGCATTTCTGCTCCTAATTTACAGCCATTCTAAAATAATCTCTTTATCATTTTAAAAATATATTTACTTCTGCCTCCCACTTTCCATTCAGTGTTTTCTTTTTTCCTCTTCAAGAGTCTCTACTTGAATTTGCTTTATGTTTTCTATTTTAAGAGAAGGCCCCTTCTTTTTCAAAGCCGGAAACAGCAGATTGAGTCATTGCTGCATTTCGAATCTCTGACTTCCCCCCAGCCTCATCTCCCTGATGGTCAAATCACTTGTGATGTTCATTTTAAAATTACATCCTTTAAGCAGTAGCATGTCAAGTAGTATGGCACCTGATATTTTAAATCTTTTTACTTTTGTTGGCTTTGATTCCTCAACATTTCTCTTGAGGGGCATACAGATTGAGAGAGTCTTGAAATTCTGCTAGAAATATGGTCCAGTTGCAGTGGTATGCATAATTGTGAATGTGTGCACTGCAGCTGGATCATGAGAGGTTCACCATACCCAGGGTGCAATGTATCTATCCAAACCTCATCCTCTCCTTTGCCGTTACTCTTGGTTGAGCATGTGCTATAAAGACCACCAGGTGTCAACATTCTGTGCCCTGACTAAATCTACTCGGAGTGAAGGTGCACCTGCTGGAAGCATCTTCCGGAACTGCTAGTCACTGAAGTTGCAAATTCAAATTTGATTTCGGCTAAATTATTGCTCTAAGGAAAAAGAAAATCAGGTTAGAGTGCATAATGGGTAAAATACCTATTACTTATTGTAACCTGGAAGACGTTTTTATTTTTATTTATTCTTTAATGTTAATTTTTGAGTATTTCTTTCATCTTTTTTTTTATTGTGGGTAAAAATCAAAATTTTCACAATACAAACCAATATTTGTAAAATGATATATAAATATATATGCATACATGTGCATTTGCTTACATAAATGTTATTTTTTTATATATATATTTTAAAAGATGCTTATATTACATAAATGTTACACAAAAATTACAGGGATTCCCATGATCTCCACCTCCCATACCTCCCATAACATCCCAAATAAACATCTTTCATTAGTGTGGCACATCACCTGCAATGGATATACACATCCTGGGGCTTTGCCACTAAGTATAGACCACAGTTCACATCATAGACCACACTCTCTCCCACACAGTTCTGCATGGTATATGCTGATGTAAAATGGCCTATATCCACTGCCGCAACGTCACTCAGGACAACCCCCAAGCCCTGAAAAAGCCCCTGTATTACAACTGCCCTTCCCCTCCCCACCCCGAAAGCCACTGGCTCCACCTCACTGTTATAATTTCTTCCATTGCTTGAGTTACAATATGTCTACAACAGAATACCATTAAGTCCACTCTAGTCCATAGCTCTTCCCCCAATCCTGAGGGGACTGGAATGGTGATGTCCATTCTACCTCTAAGTGAGAGTGGGCTTATATCCCATGGACACAGTGGATGGGATTATTCTGCCTTCAGCTGCAGACTCTCTCCATTCCCTGGGATGGCTGTTGTCCATCATTGTCTCCTCACCAGGTGACTTGGGTGAGTCCATTGAGCTGTAGAGTAGGAGTTGCAGCTCCACCGAGATTCCAGGCACAGCTGGCACATAGGCAGGCCAGAGACTCCAGTCTCTGGAAGTACACCTACAAACTCCAGCCTCACATATAGGTTTGAATAGAAGGGACTGATGGACCATGTGCAGGGAGGACTTATTTGAGTCCAACTCTGTCACTCTAAGGAGCACAGAATCCAAAGTATAGCCCACAGATAAGGCATCAATCTTTGGGGTATCCTCCCTTATATAGGACCTGGGTGTCTCCAGAGCCCTCAGGAGCCCCTCTGTGTAGGGTGATACCCACTTTGGTGTTCTATGAGATACTACTGAGGTGTGCGTAAGCGTTACCTCTGGGATGATCTCCCGACTCTCTTTGAAGTCTCTTAGCCACATAAACTCATTTGTCTTTACTTTTTCCCCATTCAGTTCAAGGTTTTTTTTTCCAGTCATGTTGCCAGTTGGCACTTGGTATTAATCCCTCGTTGCCAGGGAGGCTCATCCCCGGGAGTCATGTCCCACGCTGGGGGGAAGGTAATGCATTCATATGCTGAGTTTGGCTTAGAGAGAGGCCACATTTGAGCAACAAGGAGGCTCTCAGATGGCAACCCTTAGGCACACCATAACAGTAGGCCAAGTTTCAATTACAGGAGCAAAGACTCATAAGGCTAGTCATCAATAACAAGAACCCAACAGTGGGCCATCCTCTTTTGCCAAACACTGCCCCTGCACTCAGGGGACTGTTGCTGCACCCTTGGAGAATGTGGCAGAACTCCCCAGGCTGGGATTTCAGTATTCCCTCAATTATTGAGTGATTGTCTACCCACCGTGACCATACCCCATCCCTTGATCATTTGAACAATTGTGTATATCTTTCATGTATATTCGTCTTAAAAACTTCTGTGAGATAAGAACAGATTGTTTATCATATTTTTGGCCTTTTGATCTATTGATTATAGTCTCTCGAATTCAGTAATAAATAAGCTAATAGAGCTTCGCTTTGTGCTGAGCATTCTATATTCATTCTTTTATTTAATTCTCATAACAACCCTAAGGTAGATACTATTTTTCTTATTCCCATTTTACAAATGGGAATTTGTGAAGTAATTGGGCTCATGACATTATCTCCAGAGTCCAGGTCATGCCTGTTATCATCAAATTGTATTTGCGTATCTACAGGTTCTATAGTATTATGCTAACTTAACATTCAGTTTTAATTTACTCTATTTTAAATGATTATTTTTAAGGGGTTGTATTAGTCTGCCAAAGGGGTGCCAATCAAAGTACCAGAAACCATTGGCTTTTATAAAGAGGATTTATTTGGGGTAAAAGCTTGCCATCCCCAGGTCATGGAAAGTCCAACTCAAGGCACCATAAGAGGTTTTTTTCTTACCAAAGTCAGTTGCCACATGTTGAAGCAAGATGGTCGCCGATTTCTGGCTGGTCTCTGCCTTCCCCTCTTGGCTCACCCTTTCCTCTTGAGCTCCATGGTCCCAGCCTCTTGAGGCTTTGTGCTTAAATAATCCTGTAGTGCTCTCTCTCTCCTGGCATAAGGCTTATTTCTTTCTGGGCCTTCTATATTAGTCTTGGCTGTTCTGGTTGCTTCCTGATCCCAGCTGTAAGCTATCAGTCAAATGGTCATCTCTACCATGGGACCTTAGCTGTTTGAGCCTTCACCTTTCTGTCACATGGCAGGATAAAAAATGACAGTGCTCTCTCTTCCTGTGTCTGTCTTTTTTTTTTTTTTTTTTTTACCAGGAGGTCCCGGGAATCGAACCTAGGTCCCTCCATATGGGAGACGGACGCCCAACCATTTGAGCCACATCCGTTCCCCTGTGTCTGTCTTTTTGAGTGTCCATTTATATCAGACCCAGCAAGGGTGCAGGGACTCAACCTGAGTCAGGTCCATTGACATAGTTGAATCAAAAGCCATAAAATCGATCTTATCAAATAATCTAATCAAAGGCCCCTCAGCTGAATTTAATGCAACCAAAGGGTATCATACCCAGAGGAATGAATTAGTTTACAAACATAATCTTTCTCTTTTTGGAATTCATAAAATAATCTCAAATGGCCTCAGGGGTGTCGATTAAATCTCAATAGACCTTAAAATTAATTGTGTTTAATGTGGTATATAATATTTTATAAAAATTCCCAACATTTATGTACCACTATAGCATTTAAAAAATGCTTTTACAAATAATATCTTCTTTAATTGTTCTTTTGACGCTCAACCTCTTCTCCTATTATCAGAATCATACTGATCATCTTAAGGATCGAGAGAAGCATCCCAGACTCTCCTTTTTCTTTTTTCATTTTCTCCAAATCCTACCTCTCCCCACATCTACTGCTTTTCAGCTAAAAAATAATTTTAGCTAAATTATTTTAGCTAAAATAATAGCTAAAAATAATTTCATATCTACTGCCCCATTTAATCCTCCAATGAGTCATCTGAGGTGGATATTATTCTCCCCATATTGCTGTTGAAGAAATTGACACTTAGAGAAGTGATTTGACCACATTCAGATGAGGCATAATGGGAAGTCAGAGATTTGAATGTAAGGACTCAACCTGCTTGCTGGCTTTGAAGACGGGAGCCACCGTCAGGGTATGCAAGTGACCTCTAGATGCTGAGGGTGATCCCTGCCCAGTGGCTGGCCAGGAGTCTCCATCCCATAACGTCATGGAACTGAACTCTGCCAACAACCTCATCAAGCCTGGAAATGGATTCTTTCCTAAAACTTCCAGAAAAAACACAGTCCTGCCAACGCTTTGATTTCAGCCTTGTGAGACTCCAAGCAGAGAACCAGCTGAGCCAGGCTGTGTCCAGACTCTTGACCCATGGAAATTGTCAGGAGTTGCTACTAAAATTGCTATTAACTTTGTAGTGAATTGTTATGACAGCAATAGAAAGCTGTTCAGTGGTGGCCCAGGTGATCCCAAATCTCTGTTCAGTGGTGACCCAGATAATCCCAAATCTCTCTCCTGGCTGTTCGGGACAGCATCCAGTGTTGTGGTCTCTGAGGGGTGGGAGGTCATCCATAAGATGATCCACTGAGGTAAAGAAAACAATCTCATGCTTTTAAACTTAGAGTTGTATGTATGTTTTATAATCTAGTTAATAGAATATTCATATAATTTGCATTTATTGTGTTGATCAAGTTTTTTTTTTTTTTTTTTTTTTACTGATAGGGGTTGTGATGGTTAGGCTAATGTGTCAACTCGGCCAGGTAATTGTGTCCAGGTGTTTGGTCCAGCAAGCACTGGACTAATTGTAACACAAGAGCATTTATGGACTTCAATCACCAGTGAGTTTACTGCGTGGATGGCTGATAATATCTGCATCAATCAGGGAGATTGTATCATCAGTGGGTGATGCTTTTATCTAATCAGTTGAATGCTTTAAAAGAGGAAGTGATTTCAACATTCAGAGAGAATTTCCCAGCTCGTCTTTGGACAGCCAACTTCTCCCAGAAACTCATCAAGGACCTTTCATCGGACTTTCATCGGAGCCCCTGGTTTGCAGCCTGCCTGTGGAACCTGGACTTGTGCATCCCCACGGTCGCATGAGAGACTCTTATAAAATCTCATATTATTGACAGATATCTCCTGTTGATTCTGTTTCCCAAGAAAACACTGACTAATACAGCTTGGTACCGGGAGTGGTTCTTGAAGAACAGAGTCTTAAACATGGGATGTCTGAGGTGGTTCTGGGAGTTTTGTAATTGGCTCTCTACTCTAATTGGACTCAGGGGTACTAATGACTCCCTTTCCAATAATGAAGAGGTTGCTAACAGTCCGTGGTATGAGCTGGCAATAGAGATATGCAAAATAGTATTACTGGATTCCCCTACTTCCATGCTTATAAGAAGCAAGGATCTGGGTGAGAGTGTTTTCAACACCTTAACAAAATTTTGTGGAGTCAAAAAGTATAATGATGTTGGCTGGCTCATGTTAGATACTCTCGATACAGTTACAAAAGAAAGAGATGAACTAAAGTCTTCAAATTTGAAACTTAAATGCTGCATGAATGATATGAAAGTTTCTACATGTGCCTTGAAAGAAAATCTTGTCTCCTGTAGCCACAGACTTGAGATATCTGAGAATCAAACCCAGACTCTCATTGTATGAGTAGCAGAATTACAGAGGAAACTAAAACCTCAACCTCACAGGGTTTCTGCAATTAAAGTGAAGGCTTTGATTTGGAAAGGAGTGGAACCCCAAGGATTGGAATGGAGACATATGGGATGATGATAATGTTGGTGGGGACATTGGAACCCTAAATTCTGCTGAGACTTTACCAGATAAACCTGTGATGGCCTGCCCTGTGGAGACCACACCTTGTCAACCTTGTATCATCCAGCCTCCAGCCTGCCCCAGGGAGTCTGGACCTCCTCCCAGCCATGAGGCAGGTACCAGCCAAACTCCAGCATACACTGCCCAACTTCCAGTCTTCCCTGAGGAATCTGTCTTCCAACCCCTGCCTGAAGAGATTAATCCTGTCTCACCAGAAGAAAATGCAAAGGAATGCCCTGAGGTCAGTAGCCTGCAAGACATCTCTAATCCTTCTCCTTACCCCTACCCCCCACCCCTCTTGTCTTCGAGACCCATTACTAGACTAAAATCACAGCAAGCCCCCAAAGGTGAAATACAAAGTGTGACCCATGAGGAAGTACACTATACTCTGAAAGAACTGCATGAGTTTTCCAAGTTATATAGACAGAAATCAGGGGAATATGTGTGGGAATGGATACTAAGGGTATGGGATAATGAAGGAAGGATATAAAGTTGGATCAGGCTGAATTTATTGATATGGGCCCTCTAAGCAGAAATTCTGGATTCAACGCTGTAGCTCGAGGGATTAGAAAGGGCTCTAACAGTTTGTTTGGGTGGCTGACTGAAGCATGGACCAAACGATGGCCTAGCATGTCGATGCTGAGATGCCCAATTTTCCCAGGTATAAAGTAGATGAGGGGATTCAAAGGCTTAGAGAGATTGGAATGCTAGAATGGATTTACCATTTGAGACCTGCCCACCCACCCCAGGAATGTCCAGAGGACACACCTTTAACCAGGACTGTGAGGAATAAATTTGTAAGACTAACTCCATCTTCTCTGAAGAGCTCTGTGGTTACTCTTCTCTGCAGTCCAGATATTACTGGAGGGAGGGCTGTAATGGTATTGGAATCCTTAAACATTATGGGGATGATTGGATCTCAGTCCAGTGAAAGTCAAGTATTGGCAATTAATCGCCAAAGGCAAGGTGGATGTGGCTACCACAATGAAAGACAGATTCAAAGCAGCACACAGAATAGTCTGAGTCGCATGGAGTTATGGTGTTGGCTAATAGATCATAGGGTACCTAGAAGTGAAATACATGGGCAGTTTACTAAATTTCTTCTAGATCTGTATAAGAAGAAGAGTTCTAGGTCGAGTGAACAAAACTGTAACTCAAATTACAGATGCAGAGAATCACGGCTCCTTAATCAATTCCCAGACTTGAGACAGTTTACAGACCCAGAGCCCCTTGAATGAGAATGCCAGGTCCCCTTGGGGAAGGATCCTGTTAGACTGCCAAAAATTTTTACTGTTAATCTTCCTCCCACCTTTCCCCAGGGAGACCTACAGCCTTTTGCCAGAGTAACTGTGCATTGGGGAAAAGGAAATGATCAGACATTTTGGGGATTATTAGACACCGGCTCAGAAATCACATTAATTCCAGGAGACCCAAAACATCACTGTGGTCCACCAGTCAGAGTAGGGTCTTATGGAGGTCAGGTGATTGATGGAGTTTTAGCTCAGGTCCATCTCACAGTGGATCCAGTGGGTCCCCGGACCCATTCTGTGGTTATTTCCCCAATTCCAGAATGCATAATTGAAATAGACATACTCAGTATGAATCCCCCACATTGGATCCCTGGCTTGTGGAGTGAGGGCTATTATGGTTGGAAAGGCCAAGTGGAATCCTCTAGAACTGCCCCTGCCTAGCAAAATAGTAAATCAAAGGCAATAAGGGATTCCTGGAGGGATTGCAGAGATTGGTGCCACCATCAAGGATTAGAAGGATGCAGGGGTGGTAATCCCACCACATCCCCATTCAACTTTCCTATTTGGCCTGTGCAGAAAACAGATGGATCTTGGAGGGTGACAGTAGATTATCATAAACTTAACCAGGTGGTGACTCTGATTGCAGCTACTGTCCCAGATGTGGTATCATTGCTTGAGCAAATCAACACTTCCCCTGGAAGTGCAGTGCAGTTGTTGATCTGGCAAATGCTTTTTTCTCAATTGCCATTAGTAAGGACCACCAGAAACAGTTTGCTTACAGCTGGCAAGGCCAGCAGTATACCTTCACTGTCCTGCCTCAGGAGGATATCAACTCTCCAGCCCTATGTCATAATATTGTCCGCAGGGACCTTGATCGTCTCTCCCTCCCACAAGACATCACACTGGTCCATTATATTGATGATATCATGTATGTAGGACCTACAGAGCAAGAAGTAGCAGAGACTCTAGATTTATTGGTAAGGCATTTGCATGAGAGAGGATGGGAGATAAATCCAACAAAAATACGGGGTCTTGCCACCTCAGTGAAATTTCTAGGTGTCCATTGGTGTGGGGCCTGTCAAGATATCCCTTCTAAAGTAAAGGATAAGCTGTTGCACCTGGCCCCTCCTATGATCAAAAAAGAGGCACAATGCTTAGTTCACCTCTTCAGATTTTGGAGACAACGCATTTCTCATTTGGGTGTGCTACTCCGGCCCATTTACCAAGTGACCAGAAAAGCTGCTAGCTTTGATTGGGGACTGGAACAAGAGGAGACCCTGCGACAGGTCTGGGTTGCTGTGCAAGCTGCACTAGCCCTTGGACCATATGATCCAGCAGATTCAATGGTGCTGGAAGTTTCAGTGGCAAATAGAGATGCTGTCTGGAACCTTTGGCAGGCTCCTCTAGGGGAATCACAATGCAGACACTTAGGATTTTGGAGCAAAGCCTTGCCATCCTCTGCAGATAACCACACCCCTTTTGAGAAGCAGCTTTTGGCTTGCTACTGGGCCTTAGTAGAGACTGAACATTTAACCATGGGCCATCAAGTTACCATGAGACCTGAGTTGCCTATCATGAGCTGGGTATTGTCTGACCCACCAAACCATAAAGTTGGGCGTGGTATATACGAGATAGGGCTTGAGCAGGTCCTGAAGGTACAAGTACGTTACATGAGGAAGTAGCCCAAATGCCCATGGTCACCACCGCTGCCATGTTACCTTCTCTTTCCCAGCCCACAGCTTTGGCCTCTTGGGGATTCCCTTACAATCAGTTGACTGAGGATGAGAAAACTCCTGCCTGGTTTACAGATGGTTCTGCACAATATGCAGGTACCCCTGGAAAGTGGACAGTTGCGACACTGTACCCTTTTCTGGGACATCCTTGAAGGATAGCGGTGAGGGGAAATCCTCCCAGTGGGCAGAACTTTGAGCAGTGCACTTAGTTGTTCATTTTGTTGGAAGAAGAAATGGCCAGAGGTGTTTGTACACTGATTCATGGGCTGTTGCCAATGGTTTGGCTGGATGGTCAGGAACTTGGAAGGAACATGATTGGAAAATTGGTGACAAGGAGGTCTGGGGAAGAGGTATGTGGATAGACCTTTCTGAGTGGGCAAAAAATATGAATGTATTTGTGTCCCACGTAAATGCTCACCAGAGGGTGGCTTCAGCAGAGGAAGAGTTTAATAATCAAGTGGATAAGATGACCCGCTCTGTGGGTAATGCTCGGCCTCTTTCCCCAGTCACTCCTGTCATTGCCCAATGGTCTCATGAACAAAGTGGCCATGGAGGTAGGGATGAGGTTATGCATGGGCTCAGCAACATGGACTTCCCCTCACCAAGCTGACTTGGCTACAACCACTGCTGAATGCCCAATCTGCCAGCAGCAGAGACACACACTCAGCCCCCAATATGGCACCATTCCTTGAGGTAACCAGCTTGCTACCTGGTGGCAGGTTGACTACATTGGGCCAATTCCTCCATGGAAGGGGCAGTGATTTGTTTTAACTGTAATAGACACATACTCTGGCTATGGGTTTGCATTTCCGGTATGCAATACTTCTTCCAAAACTACCATCTGTGGACTTAACGAATGTCTTATCTACTGCCATGGCATTCCACACAGCATTGCTTCTGATCAAGGAACCCATTTCACAGCAAATGATGTATGGGAATGGGCACATGCCCATGGAATTCACTGGTCTTACCATGTTCCCCACCACCCTGAAGCAGCTGGATTAATAGAACGGTGAAATGGCCTTCTGAAGACTCAATTACGGTGCCAACTAGGTGGCAATACCTTGCAGGGCTGGGGCAGTGTTCTCCAGGAGGCTGTGTATGCTCTGAATCAGCGTCCTCTCTATGGTGCTGTTTCTCCCATAACCAGGATTCATGGGTCCAGGAATCAAGAGGTGGAAATGGGAGTGGCACCACTCACCATTACCCTAGTGACCCACTAGGAAAATTTTTGCTTCCTGTCTCTGCAACCTTAAGCTCTACTGGTCTACAGGTTTTAGTCCTAAAAGGAGGAGTGCTGCCACCAGGGAACACAACAATGCTTCCATTGAACTGGAAGTTAAGACTGCCACCTGACCACTTTGGGCTCCTCTTACCTGTGAACCAACAGGCAAAGAAGGAAATCACTGTACTGGCTGGGGTGATTGTTCCTGACTATCAAGGGGAAATAGGACTATATCTACATAGTGGGGGTAAAGAAGAGTTTGCTTGGAATGCAGGAGATCCTCTAGGGTGTCTCCCAGTACTGCCATGCCCTGTGATTAAAATCAATGGAAAATTGCAACAAACCAATTCAAGCAGGACTAACAATGGCCCAGAATCTTTGGGAATGAAAGTTTGGGTCACCCCACCAGGCAAAGAACCACGGTCAGCTGAAGTGCTTGCTGAAGGTAATGGGAACATGGAATGGGTAGTGGAAGAAGGTAGTGATAAATATGAACTTCGACCACGTGACCAGTTACAGAAATGAGACGAGGACTGTAATAGTCATGAATCCTTCTTCCTTGTTTCGTTATGAGTATGATTGTATATGTACACAAAACGAGTTTCTTTGTTTTCTTCCCCAACCTGACCCTATCATATGAAAAGTTGTATTAATTTCATATCATACTATTTAAGGATGTCAAGTTTAAGAGTGAATATTACCTAAGGACTTGCAGCCTATTCTATGGGGGAATTAATGCGTTTCCAGTTGTATGCCGGGGAGTTGAACATTGTTAGGTGGAAATATATATGTATGCTTGTCTGTTATTGTTTTTACTTAGAGACTAAATATGGTTTAGGGTAATGTGTGTGGTTGCCGACTTGACAAGGGGTGAACTGTGATAGTTAGGCTAATGTGTAAACTCGGCCTGGTAATTGTGTCCAGGTATTTGTTCCAGCAAGCACTGGGCTAATTGTAATACAAGAGCATTTATGCTGATTTAAAATGGCCTACATCCAACATGGGAATCCCAGTGGGTTCCGTGTAATATTTTAGGTAATCTAAGCACCTCTTAAAATATATGTGTATATATATATATATATAAATAACATTTTTGTAAGCAAATACACATATATGCATATATATTTATATATCATTTTGCAAATGTTTGTATGTATT
>JAKSZT010054487.1:40944615-41070504 GCA_026826555.1 Tolypeutes matacus | reverse complement strand
AAAAAAAAAAAAAAAAAAGAGCATTTATGGACTTTGATCACCAGTGAGTTTACTGCGTGGATGGCTGATTACATCTGCATCAATCAGGGAGATTACATTATCAATGGGTGGTGCTTTTATTCAATCAGTTGAATGCCTTAAAAGAGAAAGTGATTTCAACATTCAGAGAGAATTTCCCAGCTCGTCTTCGGACAGCCAACTTCTCCCAGAAACTCATCAAGGACCTTTCATCGGACTTTCATCGGAGCCTCTGGTTTGCAGCCTGCCTGCGGAACCGGGACGTGTGCATCCCCACGGTCGTGTGACAGACTCTTATAAAATCTCATATTGTTGACAGATATCTCATGTTGATTCTGTTTCCAGAGAGAACAGAGGTGCTTAATCAAAATTGCATGGTGAACAGTGAGAGTAGAAAGCAGAAAATAGAAGCACTTGCTGTGGTGAAACACACTGTATTTGGATTTGGAGTTACGGATGGTGGTAACTAGCACAGTGATTTTAGCTAAGCCCCTTAACATCTCTGGGTTACATTAGCTCCTGGAACCTGATTGGCATACTACATGCTCTTGAACTTTGCTTGAAGACGTGGACAGTCAAATCACAACTGCTATCTCTGTACCTTGTCTTTGTTCTGATTGAGGGAAAAAGAGACAAACTTAGACAAAAAAAACAACTTTTACTGAGTTGATTGGTTGTTTGGACTAACTGATCACTGTTTGACTGAAATTAACTTAAGACAATGGGGCCAGGGATTTTTTGTGACTCATTAAAAAAAATGTCTGAAACCTCTAATCTAGAGCTTTGTTCTAGAGGGTAAATAATAAGATACTGTGGAATGAATGGATGGACTTAAATTGGTAAAAAAAAAAAAAAAAGTTAAGGTTAGAGTGAAGCATTAACAGCATAAATTATAGTCATATCTTTTATTTATTACCAAGGCTCAGGTTGCCTGACTGCTTCCATTAGACCACATAAGCTCAAGGGACTTGGTGGCAAAATTAATGTCTTGAGGGATATTCTAATAGGACTGTTGGAATAATAAAGCTACATATATGTCAGGACTTACTGTGTGCCAGATGTTTTTCTAAGTATGTTCTGTTTATCTGTGAATTAACTCATTTAATGCTTACAATAACCATATTGTTTTAGTACTAATATTTCTCCCTTGTTCTGAATGGGGAAACCAAGGAACAGAGAAGTTAAATAACCTGCTCCAGGACACACAGTGGGGCAGAGATCCAAACATGGCAGGCCAGCTTCAGAATCTGTGCCCCTATCATTACGATCTATTGCTTCTCCATGGTAGCAGGTGGCAGGGAAGTCTCAGAAGGGCTCCTTTCCTTAAACTTCTAATCCACCAAGAATGAAGAGGTCTACCTTCCTGTCCCCAAAGACCAGAATGGAAGAACCTAAAGTGGGATACCCAGTGTTGTCTTGGAGAGAAGCAGCAGGTAGATGATGGCACAAAGAGCTTGCTGACCTTGGGAAAATTATTTAATCTTTCTGAGCCACATTTTCCTCACATATAAATGTGGCACTGATAAATACCTACCAGTTAAGGCTGTTGTGAAGATTAAATAATGGGGGTAAAGCATAATGTTTTAGGTATGCAGCAGGTGCTTAATAAATCTTTGTTGAACTGCATTGCCTTCTTAGTTTGAGTGGCTTCAGAGCCCGATGTTAACATACAGGGAGAAGAATATGTCGTACAGAATACTGCACAGCTTAGCCTTCATAGAGCTCAAGTGCATCAAGTCCCAAACCTACTCTGCGATCTCTTTTCCCACCACCCTGACTTCCCTGTTTTTCTGTGTTCTGAACCTCTGTTAAAGACTTCACTATTCCCCCAGCCTCTTATGTTGGAAATCTCACTCCCATATCCAAACAATTGCAGAGCTTTGTTGAGTCTACCTTTATTAAGTCAGTAGGATTGGTTTCCCTCTTTATTTCCTTAAGGCTCAGGATTTCATTCAGGTCCTCATTAGCGGACATGGATTATTGGCACAACCTCTTAAACCATCTCCCCATCTCCAAGCCTCCATTCTGCTGCAAGTTATCTGTCTAAAACACAAGCCAGCATGTTGCTTCCCCACAAAAACCCCTTTGCACTTTGCATTGCTTTTAAAGAGGCTCTGTGCAATCTGGTTCTTTCCATTGTGACGTACTATCCAGGAACAAGAATGTGCACTTGACTGCAGAAGCCTTGTGTTATCTTTGGAGTAGGTGAGTGTGATGGTGGTGGCTGGGAAAGCAGCTGGGAAAGTGAGCCCTCAACATTGAGGGTGCACAGAATAACCAGGCAGGGATTGAGGAAGATGAGCTTACAGCTCCCTCCAGGACTATTAATTTCCCTTTCCTTTCTACTTTCCACCTTCTAAACATTTCAATGTCATCAGCACTTTCACCAAACTGTATATATAATAGCAAGCCCTTGAGGGACTGCAGAAATCCTGAGGAGAAACTGGGAGATTGGGGTTAATAATATAAATACATGAATGTTCTTCTACTGCAGGGTGTTAAGAATGTGGTGATACATGGGAAAAATACAACTATTGTAATTTATGGACTATAGTTATCTACAACATTGTAATGTTTTTGTAGCAAAAGTAAAGTTGGTACTATTAATATATTAATGCTAAAGGTAAAAAAAAAGAATATGGAGTTTGGTTTTGTGAGATATGAATACGATTAAGTATTTTTTTCTTTTCATGTTTTTTCATTAATAAGGAGACCTTGACTATGTCATTTAACTAATCTGTATTCATCCTGTGTATCTTTCTGAACACTTGAGGAACAACTGAGTTAGTAGTTGGAATTGGATGAGATAAAAGTGCCTGGAAAGAATGTTTTAAGAGTAATATTTCTATAACTTGTTGAACTGCCTTTTTCTATTTTATTTTTTTGAATTTGAAATAAAGTTATTTTAAAAAAAAGGAACCTGGAGATACCATATATATAAACTTTGTTTTCCAACACGTAATTTGTAGACCTGAGAAAATATATTTATTCTCTTATGTCTCATTATGTTATAATTTAGTGCACTTAAAAGAGAATAAATTGAGAGCAGATGTGGCTCAAGTGGTTGAGCTCCTGCCTTCACATGGGAGGTCCTGGGTTCAGTTCCCAGTGCTTCCTAGAAAACAAACAAACAAAAAAAACAAATAAAAAAGAAGCAAAACAAATGAAAAAGCCAACTCAGGGAAGCCTATGTGGCTCAGTGGTTGATCATTGGCTTCCCACATACAAGGTCCTGGGTTCAATCCCTGGCCCCCAGTAAACTCAAAAAAAAAAAAAAAAAAAAAAAAAGATTGTGACCTCTAAAATAAAGACACCATGATCTTCATCATCATCATCTTATCTACCACCACAAAGTACATTTAAAAGTTAATTTATTTCCTTTTCATTTGTAGGATCCAATTATGCCATTCCTCTGCTTACTTTCTTCCCATTGCCCATAGGCAAAAGACCAAAACCTTACTTATTTAATCAGTTTAAAAACGTTTCTATAATACAGGGGCTTTTAACCATTTTTGTTCCACGGCCCCTTCACCAGTCAGGTGAAAACCACAGACCCCTTCTCAGAATGTAGCGGCAGATAGTTTTATGACACTCAACATCAGCATGTCTTTAAATTTTAGGATTATTCAAAATTATGTTTTACCACTTTCCCATAATTTCAATACTTGATAACCTAACACGATCCAACATCTATTCAAACGGTCATTTTCATCAAACATTTAGAAATTCGAGTTTTCCCATGGTGCCATAAAACCATCTCTGCCATCCTTACCAACCTTTTTGCAGGCAGTTATCCTCTGCACTCAGAACACGCTGCATCAAAATAAAAATCATACTAAGTCCACACTATACTGTGTCTTATTTAATAAATATACCCGCACCAACACATCCCCACAAGAATAATGTTTTTAAATGCATAAAATAAAATTACAAAGAAAATCAGTTACATATATTGAAATACAGTTACTAAAATAAAAACATATGATAGAATACTGTACATATGTACTTCTTTTTTTAACACATTAAATAATAATCCAATATATAAAAAATATAGGACAGTTAAAGTTAAATTATATTTTTTAAAGATATGTCAATGTGCAGACTGTTGTTATCTTGAATAAGAACATTAAACTGTGGTGTAGTATTTGACAAGGCAACACGCATATCACGTTGGACATCTAATCAAGTTGATTTTTTTCAATTCAAGCTCAGGGATGCCCTGACATCTGTTAAGAACCCCTGGGTTAGGAACCCCTGATATAACACTTAGTGTGTGCTAGGCACCATTCACAAATATTATCACAGCTGACTCTCATAACAAAGCTGTAAGACAGATGCTATTGTCATCATTCCCATTTTGCAGATGAAGAGACAGAGTCAGGGAAAGACTAGATAACTTGCCCATTACAACAGCTAGCAGAATTTCCTGCTCTGGCCCCTGCCTGTCTCATGGACCTCCTCTCCATGCTCTTTTGCTCTCTCCTCCCAGTTTTCTTTTGTTTCTCAAATGCATTCAGTTTTCTTTGGGTCTCATGGCATTTGTATAAGTTTGCTGAGCCTGGGGTACATTCTTCTCTGTTCTTCACACAGTTCCCACTCATCTCTCAGACTACAGTCAAAGCTCACTTTCTCAGAAATACCTGCCCCGACCCCACCTGGAGAAATGACCTTCTTTCTTCATGCACACACAGCCTTCTAGACCTCTCCTTTTTAGGATTTATACGAGAATAATTAAGTAGTCATTTCTGTAGATAGCTATTTACTGTGTCCCCTTTGTTAGGCTGAGAACAGAGATTTTCTTGCACAGTTGTTGATTGTGTAACTTTGTGATACTTCTTAATTTCTCTAAGGCTCAGTTTTCTCATCTGAAAAATGGTGATAATAATTCCTGTCCTGGAGTTTATGTAAAGATTAAAAATGGTAAGGTATATATAATGCTTAGAAAAGGGCCCTGTGCTATTTAAGTATTAGCTGTCATTATTAATATATTTTTGTTGAATTAATACCTTAGTAACTGTATGGTATTTAAATTCAGAAAAGTGGTTTAAATAATATGAAGTCATTCTGACTAGGTTTAGTTTCTTTTCTTAGAAAGACTGATTGCCAGGTGTAGGGTAGAGGGGAGTGAGATAGGTTTAGTACACCACAATTTCAGCAAGATCTAAATCTGCTTCATAAGATTAGATTGAGAATAAAAATGATATAAACTATATTGAAGTGATTTTTAAACTCTGAAGACCTCAGCAAATAAAAAATGACAGTGGCAGTAATATTATATTATGAATGTATTTGAAAGTGGCAGAATCCTAATAGCCAAGATTCCCTTGACTGTGAAAGTAGAATTGGTGAGCTTTTGTCCAAAGGTCTAAATGAAAGGCTTTTTTTATTTCCCTCTCCATACCTGTGTCTCCCCAAGCCTTTCCCCCTGTGGTAGGAGGGCCACCTGTTCATCCATGTCTTCAGACCCAACACCTAGGGGTTGTCCTCGATGCCTCTCTTGTTCCCACACCCTACATCCTTCCCCTCAGCAGATCCAGTCAGTGCTACCTTGGAAACCTGTCCTGAACTTGACCACTTTGCTCCTCTCCAGCATGACCAGGAGAATCTACACCACCATCACCTCTTGCCTAGACCATGGCAACAGCCTCCTCACTGGTCTCTCCTCCTCTTTTGCCCCTTCCACAGGCATATCATGTCACTCCTCCATGCTCACCTCCACTGACTTCATCCAGAACACAATCCTGAGTCTCCCCCTGGCCTGTGGTCCCTCCTGGTCTGGCCCATGGCTACCTCTCTGACTGTGTTCTTCCCCTTTCCCCCCGCTTGCCACCTCTGGGCTCACTGGCCTCCTTTGCCCCAGTGGGCTCCAAGCAGCCTCCCCTCTCGGGGCCTGGAAAGCTCTTTCTCCAGATCTGCTGCTCCTTCCTCTTCATGTTTTTGCTCAAATTAAATTTCCTCAGAGAGGCCCTTCCTGATGCCCCTCACTTTCTGTCCCCTAAACCTGCTTTAGTTTCCTTCATTACACCCAACATTTTAATTACAGAGCTACGTGTTTTCCTGTTTGTTTCCCTCTTAGAATGTAAGCATCATAGCAGCAGAGAAAATGCCTGGCACCTATTATGAATAGATGAATAAATGTGTTATTGAGTAAAAATGGATTCCAAGAGAAGATAGAGTTAGATATTTCCCACAAGACTTCTGGTAAGAGAAACAAGGGAGAGAAGAGAGAAGGCAGCTTGTCCAGGGGTGATTCCCTCTCCTTGTTAGCACAGGGAAATCTAACTACCTCAGGGAACAAAGAGAGCCTGAGTTGACAGAGGCTTCTTCCTTACTCCTGTTTGTTTTACACACCTGTTGCCTGCCTGTGGGAGCCCCACCCCAACCTTGGCTTAGGGAGAAGCACCTGACTTGCTGTGCATTTCTCTGTTTCCCGAGTGGGCTTAGGACAGATTGATGCCTTGGAAGTTATTCCCTGGGATGGTTTGGGAAGTACTGAGAGCATGTTTGTCCAGTTGGGAGCAAGGTCCTTAAGGGGATGCTTAGTACTTTGGCTGAATAGCAGAGCCTTTCTCAAAGAACTCTCCAAGGAATTTCTGCTCAGGCTTCCCAGGGCAGAGCAGTAATTTGTAGTGGTTTTAGTCCTCTTTATATTCTAGTTTCATCTCTCTCCATTGATTTTGCCATTTGCAGCTTATAATGGAAATGAGGATAGCTGGTACAGATGGAGCTGGTACTAGATGTCTTTCTGTATCGTGTAGCTGAGGCACTCCTGGGGAATCAGCTGGATGGGTATTTACTTCTTTAACTCTTCTTTGGGTTTCACCAAGTTGGGGTCGCCTGGAAGTTGGTCGTCAATTCTGCGTATTGGTTCATATTGGCTTTGATAACTGTACAGATGAAAGAATGAGGACTACTCCCCCCCGCCAAACAAAAATGCTTAAAGGAGAACAAATATGTAAACTGTGACAATTTATATTAATTTTAGGAATACGCTTTGCTAATGCAGGTTGAAAAATTACATTATTTTACAACATTTCCCTTCACCCAGTTCTTAGGAGGCAATGGACTGTTCATTTTACTGCAGTTTGATTATGATGCTGGTATCACATGGAATGCTGGTATTTATTTTACTTTCAGAAGCCAAGATATGATAGCATCTCATGCATTTAGAGGTCAGTCTGGAATACAGCTTTGACCTGAAAAAGTAAGTGAAAAAGGCCTGTGAATGTATGAAGTAGGAGTCTCAATGTCCCTGCATTAAAGCCAGGCCCCTCAGCACACCCTCGGACCTTCTCTGAATAGTTAGCATTCTACTCTCAACATTTTTAGTTGTCTTATTTTCCAGTCCAGAGCAGCTAAGAAGCAGCAAACTGGAAGAGGGCAGAGGAGGTTACAAGTCAAAGTCACACTGATGGTAGAAAGAAATGACAGCCTGACAGCTAGGGAGGTGACAGCTAAGCTTAGCCAGAAATGCAGGACTGCTGTACACATCTTGGAATTGTCTAGGTTTTGTCTGCAAGGCCAGGACAGGCTTAATGGGGATTGCCTACAGGCTTAATTTACAGGAAGGGAACATTAGAGGGCATGAGTTGAAGCAAGAGGTTATGAATCTCTAAAATTTCTTATGAATTTGCCAAGTCTCAAATTTCATTTTCTGGGGCGGGGGGAAGCCAAGAGAGGAAACTGATCAAATACTACTTGGTTCAAGCCCAATGTTGGAAGAGCAATAGTTTCCAAGATAGATGGGCATGAGTGTTAAGCAGAGGTGGACTTAAGTGCAGGTGGGTAGTTATTCAACTCAGAAACTTAATTAAAAGAGTTTGGGTTTTTGGTGGCTGGGATCCTTTTATACAACTGTTTTTTTTTTTGTTTTTTTTTTCTTTAAAAAAAACAAAAACAAACCTACACTGGCCAGGACCAATACCTTCAAGTGGATTATGTGTGCATTGGGGTGAGAGCACAATGGTCTTAGGGTATGTGATTTACATAGTTTTATAATGTCTTTTTTTATCTAAAAATAGGAGTTAAACTTTATAAAAATAAAGATGGACAGTAGTATTTGTGTGAAACGTATGTGCACAAATCAAGTACAAAATAAAAACTGTTTGGAAATGACCAGCTGAAAGAATAACATAACTTGATGGGACCATCTGCATAATTCTTTCTGTTTACTGCCCTGACTTCATTTACAAACTGATCTAAATTCACAGTTTTCTTTTCCTCCTTCTCTCCTTTTGCAACCAGAAAGATGTCTTTCAATGGAAGGGATGTCCTTCTTTCCCTCCTTTGGAAGGTGCTTCCTCCATCTGCATTCAAGGGCCCGTTTCCACCAGTTTTAAAGCCTGACTTCATAAATCTATTCTCTCTCTCCCACTCACATCTTCTGCTCAATTTTTCTGCTCTCCTATGAAAAGTTTCATAACTCTCCCCTCTTAAGAAACACTCTCCATCCAGACTATTATCTTTCGGGAAGTCTGGAGAGTCTGCCTCTTGCATCTCTTTTATCTGTAATCCGATGTTATTACCCTGGAGCCTTGTTGGTGTGGTGGTAAGGCATGGGGGAGGGGTGTATTTTATAATCTAAATCACAATCTTTTCAATCTTTATAATCTGTGTCCCAGGCTTATGGCCATCACAAGTGTTTCTGACTCTCTTCCATGGTATAGCCCTTTCTCTGCTAACCCCCTATTCTTTCCCTGGCAATAGCTTTCCCAATCTATTTAATTGAAGCCCTGTCCCCAGTGACTATATGATATATATTCCATGGTCATATATATATATATATATATTTTTATGTATATATGTATATAAATATATATTTATGTATATATATATATAATATATATCTCAGTGCTTCCCAACTATATATATTTGTTTTTTTTCCCCCTTGAGTGAGACAGGAAGGCTAGAAGGGGCTGGAATGGAGAGGAATTTCCTTCCCCCAGTTGAGATAAGGTTTCAGAATTGCATCTCAGGTGAAATCTTTTTCCCTGGAGTGTAGGCCTTTATTATGGAGAAGGCTCTGGGTGGGTTTCACAGTGGGTTATTCTTCCCCTCCCCCTGCCTTACTCTGGGAACCTGGTGGGGTTTCTGGAGGGTAAGCCTAAGAAAGTGTGTGGGAACTTCCCATCCCCCAAGACTGTGGCCCCTTGGAATTTCTTACTCTCGTGCTAGTCCATACTAAGCCTCCAGTAATTCATTAAAATTGTTAATTAAGTGTTCCTACCAGTTTATGGCTCCAGTGAATCCCACTCCAATTAAGCAGATCTTAGCTGTAATTTTCTGAATTTACCTGTTTCTCCAGATTTCAGGGTTGCTGTTTGCCCTACATCCTCAATTCTATGATAGGTCCAAGAAAAGTCATTGATTTTCAGTTTGTCTATCTTTTTCTTGTTGTAAGCATGGAGATGATGACTTTTAAGATCTTTACATGTCAGAGCTGGAATTGGAAGTCTCCCTCAAATCCTTTTATTCTCTCATCTTCCACATCCAAGTCCTGTCTCCTAAGTATCTCTGGGAACATTCTCAGCTTTAGTTCAGGGCCTTATAATTTCTTGGTGGACTTTATTAAAGTAATCTTCTTAACTTTCTCCTCATCTACAGTAATGCTTTTGTTCAGTGGATCCTTTAAGTCTCATTTTAAGACTATCTTCACTAAAGTTGTCTGATCTACCCACCTTTGTATGTACTTGTCCCAGCCCTCCAAGAGCTACAACCTAATAGAAAAGACAGAAGTTTCAGGGTCTGGACAAGAATGCACGTGCATATTATAAGAACTTTCTAATTATCATTTTACTTTCCATTTTTAAAATTAAATGATCCCTTTAAATTGGGGCATGTTCAAAGAAGTAAGAAAACATATCAAGAGAAATAAAACGCAGGTAGATCAAATTTTAATATATACATGCTTTTTTGTGAGCACACTGAAATACTCATGACATTTTGTACTTGCAGAGAGGAAGTTGTATTGAAACATGTTTTATTTTGGCCATGACTGCAATAAAGTTCTGGGGACAACACATTCTGTCTTAACGTGCATGAGCCTGGGCATGGGTAAGATGAGGGCTCATGGCATAAGCATTTGACCTATTTGTGACCTCAGCCACTCTTAACTCATTTCCTAAGAACGAATGAAGTGATAACCATAATGTGCCAACAGTCCAGAATTTAGCTGGCTCTGGAGACATTGCATTACTGTCCTATGGGTGACGTCTAAATTAGATGGCAGTCAGGTATGTATACAGGAGTGGCCATTACTGTAGGCAGATGTGCACAGCTAATGGCTGGCAGTGGGGATTGCTGCAGGGGGAATTCCTTGATAAAAATGAGTTAAAATGAGACAATGGATTATCCAGAGGGATGCTTTTCCACAGACTACACTTTTATTGGTGAAGGCAATCAAAGGGAAAAAAAATCAAGCCATTAAAAACGAAAGCCGCTATAATGTATTTAATATCATCTATGTAGCATACAACTGTATGTGCATATATATGAATTTCTTCTTTCAGTCTGAGTAAACTAAAGGTAAAACTGAATCCCCCCCCCCAAATGAATGTAGATGGGAAGCTGGTACATTATTAAGGCAATATAGGAACCTAATGTAGAGGGGCAGAGGGACTACTTGCAAGAGTTAAATCTTTATGCATGTAAGCCAAACTGCCCATGATCTCATTACACCACAGAGAGCTTGCAAGCATTGCTTCCAAATCACAAAGAAAAATTGGTGCACAAGTGACCTGTGTATTAGCATCTCGGCAAATCTCAGGCAGGAGCTGAGATTTATATATACTTTACACACCCCCGAGGAAATACCCATTTTATACCATTGATAGGCCAGATGTATTTTCTTCTGTGAAATGTGATCAGAATGTAATTAGAAGAAAATACACTGTGTATTCAAAAACACATAGACAGATTTCTTTAAAACTTGGTAATTTTGGAATGGGCAGCAATATCAAACTGGACTTGAATGAAAGGGTTATTATTGTGTGATGGGCCTATGTGGTTATATTTGCTACAGAGCACTGATTTAGTTCCACCGAACTATACTGAACATTTAACATTTCAGAAAACTTTTGTCTGAATATGATTATTGTTATAAAATGTCTCACATTAGATAGTTTGATTCCTTGAAAATGCCTTTGTGGATTTGAGTATTTTTAATTTTTTTTTGGAACCTATTTTATATGGAAGGAAAAAAATTAACATGGCTTCGGGGGAAAATACACACATTTCTAATAGAACTTGTTAGAGCAATCAATACAGTCTGCTATTATTCTACTGAGTCTGTGCATTTTACTGTAACAAAGTGATTAATATGCTTCAAAATTTGAACCTATGGTTTTAATTATTTTATTGTCATATCATCAAAATACACAAAACCCGAACACATCTAATTTCTATATAATCCCAAGTAGTATAAAATTATATATTTATTTATAATGTTGAGGCATTTGAATGGATTATGTGACATAAGCATGGACAATTATATACAGGAACATGAATAAAACGTGTCGAAATGCATAAACAAGGCAGGCAGCAAAAAGAATTTTATATGAGCATGATGAATTAGGATGGAAATTCATCCTTTAATCTCTTCTACAGTTTGGATCACAATATTTTATATAAGGTTGAATTCTTTACAGGAAATATCTGGAGAAAAAGCATAATTTATAACCTGTGTACTACAATGAATTTAATCCTCAGTTTATGTGAACCAAAAAGAGGAGTAAAACGTTATTAGTGTTTCTAAATCTCTCTGCAGAAAGCCAAAGAGAAAGTGGATTAGTGGCAATGGATTTAAAGACAAGACTAACAAGAGTTGCTTCTGAATTAAAGGCAACTTTACAAAACAGAGTATTCTCACTAGCAGATTCTGGCATCATCTGGGACTGTTGATGGATTCCAAGGAGCCAGTAACCCATAACCTTGGGATGGCCCCAAATTCTTTGACACTCCTTCAATTGAGAGGAGGGGTCTATGTGCCTTCCCTTGAATTTAGGTAGGCTTGTGATTGCTTCAACTAGTAGAATGCAGTGAAAGTGAAGCCACACAATTTTAAGCCTAGGTAAGAAAAGGCCATGCAGCTTCTTCCTAGTTCTCCTGGGGTGCTCATTCTGGGGGATGGCAGGGACATGTAAACAAGTCCAAGTACACTGAGGCCACCACGCTGGAAAGACCACATGCAGGCATTCTGGTTGACAGCCACCATTAACTGTTAGTCCTGTGAGTGAGCCATACTGGATGTGGATGTCCAGTTGAACCTTCCAATGGCTGCTCCCCTAGACTTTAAACTTCGCAGCTGACGGACTCGACATTAAGGAGCAGAGATAAGCCCCACTATTTGCTCTGTCCACATTTCTCACCCACAGAATCTGTGAGAACAGTAAAATAGTTACTTTACACCACTCAGTTTTTCGATGTTTGGTTCACAGCAGTAGAATCTGGTACAAGTCAGTATTTCCCAAACTTATTTAATACTTATCACTTGGGGAACATGTTAGAAGAGATTCCTAGGCTTTTTCTACGGGCATTCTGCCTTAGTAGGTCTTGGAGGGGTGTCTATTTTTATTAAATAGTACAGAAAGTTAACTATGATAAAATGAGTCCAAGATGCTACATTATTATTTTTTGGCCAAGTTTTATGTATAAAATTTCATGACAAACATATTTCTTTAATTATTTGGAATGATCTCCTATGCCCATTGTATTCATTATTTTAAGATTGTGCAGCACCCCACTTAAAGGGATAACTATCTTTCTAGTCCTACATGTGAAAAAGCAGTAAACAATACAAGCCTCTCTCATTAGAGACTAAATCAGAGTAGCGAGAGGGAGGCCAGTAAAGTTTGATATGAAAGGAGTTTTATGGAGTTGGTGGAGCTGGAATTGGGCTTTTGCTGCTGGACCGTGTTGGAATTGGCTTAGGGGAGAAGGAAATCATCACAAGTAGAGTACGGCAACAGGAGAGAAGGCAGAGAGTGAACTGAGAGGTTGCCTGACAGAGCCCTGGGAAAGGAGCAGACAAAGCTGGGAGAAGGTGTGCCTGTCTTCCCTTATGAGTTCCCAGATTCCAGCATTGCACCAGGGGCACTTTATTGCACGTGTTTATTACTACTTTCACTTGTAAACAACAACAACCAAATCCATCTTTGAGTGTATCCTTTGTATGCATTACCTGCATTTGCTCACACCTGTCTCCTGCCTTTCTAATGCCAGAATCTTATTCCTCTTTGTATCCTTTGATCAGTGCAGAACTTGGCAGGTAGTAGGCATGCTCATAAATGTTTGTTGGATAAGAATAATAAATAAGAGATAATATTTATGGGGCAATTACTGTGTGCCAGACTATATGCTAGGCACTTTAAATCAATTATCCTCTTTAGTTCCAATAGCAAAGCTATCATATAGTAATACTGTTATCCCCATTTTACAGATGGGGGGACTGAGGCACATAAGTGACTGTCCTAGTTTGCCAGGGCTACTATGAGAAATACCACAGAATAGGTTGACTTAAACAACGGGGATTTACTGTCTCACAGTTTTGGAGACTAGATGTCTAAAATCAAGGTATTGGCAGGCCATACTTTCTCTGAAGTCTGTGGTGGTCAGGTGGTGGCTCTGCCTCTCCCTCTGTCACATGGTGACCTGTCTCTTTCTGTCTTCTCCTCTGGTTTCTGCTCCTCCCACTCAGTCGTCTTGTTGCAGAGACTCAGTCATAAAGAAGTAAGACCTATGCTCATTCGGTTTGATCTTACCTTCACTAATAACATACTCAAATGTCCTATTTACAAATGGGTTCACATGCACAGGACTGGGGGTTTGGGCTTTTGTGGGGTACCTGATTCAGTCCCCAGCAGTGACTCACCCAAAGTCATGCAGATTGAGAATGGTTGTCCCTACAGTCTGACTGATCAGTCTGACTCTAGAATTTGACCCTGAATGACTGAATGACTTAATAAAGCTGTAAAAGAGAATGAGCAGTCTGCCACTCTTGACTTCCCCCCTGCCCCCCTTCCTCTGCATTCCCCCATACTGCTGCATCCACAGCCTGGGGCAATTTTCTTGCCCTTCTTTGCCTAGCTCATACCTACTCATCTTGCGCCATCTTTTCTCCCATGGTCCTCTGTTATCTCCTTTTTTATTATTTGCATTGTAGTTGAAATGATTTGTTTAATGTCTCTCCTTTTCTCTTGACTGTAGGCATTACTGGGGGTGCTTAGGTCTGTCTTATCAACTCACTATGGCTTCTGGGCACAGTGCCTTGTTTGAAATCCTGTATGTAGTATAGTGCACACAACATACTATAGTGCAGCATGTAGGTTTTCCTAATGCACGTAGCACGTTAGGTGCTGGAGACACAGAAATGAAGAAGCCAAACTCCGTATTTTCAGAACTCAGTGTTTAACTGGGAGAATGACAAGGCAGCAAAGGTGTAAAATCTCTGAATGAGGGCTACAGTGGGTAAATTGTCAGGAAATGCAGCCAGGATGAGGTGATCCTTGAGTGCCCTTGCAGGATGGATACTAGTTTGTAAGATGAATGTGGGAGGCAGGGATGGGACAGGCATTCTAGGAAGAGAGAACAGCATGCATGAAAGTACAGTGGTGTGAAGAAACAATGCACATGTGTGCAATGGCAGGTAGATTGGCGAGAGGTGAGGGTATATGGGGACATCGCAGGAAATGAAGCTGCCAGTGGCAATGGGGACAAGTCATGACATACTTGATCAGATTTCATCAGGTTTGAACTTCATCCTTAAGGAAATCGGAGAGTCATTGGATACATTTCATCTGTTCACAATTTATAATAGATATTAAGGGGAGACTTGAGTAATATGTAGGTGTGTTTTTGACTGGGCAGCACTTCTGATATTTTGGCGGAACAGGAATAATGCTAAATGTCCTGCAATGCATGGAACAAGCCCACTCCAAAACCAAAATGGAAAAAGGAAAATAAAATACAAAAAGCCCACATAAGATGCCAGTAGAGGCCCAGGTGAGAAATCCTATGTAATAATCCTAACTAAAAGTTTGAAAGTAAGCCCCAAACATACTCAGAGTTCAGGCAGTGAATCCTTTTATTTCAAGTAAGGGAAGGAAATATTTTCTCTCGATACTCTTGAAATGCCAGACTTATGCGGAACAATTTGTTTAAGGGCTAGTTCCACAGAGACATTTTAACTTTTGCATTGGAATCTAAAGATATTTTAATTTTCTAAATCTAATAGAGTTTATTTGTTTATTCACATGCTCATTTGTTTATTCGACAAATATTTATTGAACACTATTTCTGGGAAAGTCCTTTTTCAGGCTTAGGTGATACAACACGGACCAGGCAAAGACCCTGCCCTCATACAACCCCAACATTCCAAGGGGGATGCGAAAGATGATTTGATTGCTTCTTTTGCAGGTAAGAATTGTTTTTGTAGGATCTCTGAAACTATAACTAAGGCCACATTTCTTCATAACTAGACAAGCTCGTAATCCCAAGGGTGTATGCACTGTCCATGCCTTGCAAGAGAGGTAGCTGTAGGCAGTGTCCTTAAAGCCAATAGCTTACACATGCCCAAGACTGTTTGGGGACTAAGAGAATTGAGGATTAATATAAAACTGCAAGAACAGAAAGAGTTGACATGTAAAAGAAACTTGCCAGTGCAGTAATGCTGTCATAGACGGTTCAATAAAATCAGTGATTAAAAGGACATCAGCATTGGCCTAATTGATTGGAAGTCAGGAAAAATCCAAAGACTGCCAAGAATCCTTTTAGGACAGAATTGTTTTCACTTTGTATCAAGTCATTTTCTCAAACCTCTTTGTTGTGGCAGTCAGGCAGGAAGAAGAAATAGATGTAGGCTGGAAAGAGACAGTATAATTATCATCATCATCATCATCATCATCATCATTTTATGTATTTTTGTTTGGTGGTACTTTGGAAATGTTCTTTTTAAATTGGTGGACCAGAAGAAAGAGAGCTAACATTGCTTCCTTTCCACTAGCTTGCTGTGGTTGAGGGAGAGACCAAGAGAAATATTTCCTACTTACATATGAAAGCGGGGTAGAGATGCCACTGGTGGAAAAGTTACCCGAACCACAGTCAACCATATTGAGTGCTAATTGCTGTGGCAAGCTAATTTATTGATATTTGAACTGTGTTTTGCTTTCACTGTGTTTTTCTCTCTCTGCATAAAGTGAAGGTGGCCGCTCTTCAGATTTGCTTATCTCAGAGGAAGTGAAGGAAGAAACGGAGAGAGGAAGAGAGGAGATTCTCCAGAACTGGCAAGATCCTGGAATAGTACACCTGTGTTCTCTCACAGTGGACCCAGGGATGGCAGGGCCTGAGTGGGGATGCACAGGGCCTTCCTGGTCAAGGAGTAGATTTCACTATCTGTTTTGACACAGGATCATTGGGGCCAATGGTCCTCTATTGACAAAGTGGACTTGGCCAGAAAGAACCAGTTGTGACCATATGGGTGGGAGATTTGAGATCTGACTCTGTTTTGTGGGTACCATGTAAGCCTCCAAGTTTCCTGTGAGATTCTAGAGAGGAGAGGGTATCAAGAACTGTTAAGGCTTAAAATGAACAGACTTGCTATTTGTGATGATGGAAAAGTTTTGTTGATCAGATGATGGTGATGGTAGCACAACACTGTGAACATAATTAACAACACTGAATATATATATGAATGTGGTTAAAAGGGAAAATTTTAGGTTCTATATATGTCATTAGAAAAAAAAAAAGAACTGTGAAGGAGCTGAGAGTTTACCATACTTACTAGCTGATAAATTAATTGATGACTGTTTCATGGATGCTGGCAAAAGATACGAGACTCCTCAGAGATGAAGGATAGTTATTACTCACAGCAATATTAATAGCTGGAGTATTACCATTTTTATATTGGTTGCCTTAGCCTTAGCCTCCACAGGGTGATGTGAAGATGTTTGGATGATACCTGTACATGCATTGGGATGCATTATAAGAGAGCTTAGGGAAACCAAATCTTTTGTAATAGGCAGTAAGCCTGCCTGCCCTTTCCCCTAGAGGGAGCCACTCTATCTGCCATGGCTGTTTGCTAGAGAAACATCTTTGAAAAGATGGTCCAGAGCCAAAGGCAATTAGCATCTTTGCTCACAAGATGTAAGGAAATACAAAACCAATGGAGAATTGTCTCCCAACAAAGGGGACATTCAATAATGACTGAGATTAAAATCCTTCTATGGAATAGTGACTTCAAGTCAGATTTAATTTAGTTTAAAGAAAATAAAGAAATATGACATTTCTTAACAAAAGAGTTTATGGAATAAAATTTACGTTTTTTTTTTTTTTTTTGAGGTACCAGGGCCAAGGATCGAACCTGGGACCTTGTATGTGGGAAGCCAGCATTCAACCACTGAGCCACATTGGCTCCCCCGAGTTGGTTTTTATGTTTGTTTGCTTGTTGTTTTTTTATTTTTATTTTTATTTTTATTTTTAGGAGGCACCAGGAACTGAACTTAGGACCTCCATGTGGGAAGCAGGTGCTCAACCTCTTGAACCACATCCACTCCCCTACACCCATTATACTTTTATGGGGCAGACATTATGCTAATACGTCATGATTATTTCATGCTTAATGATTTATCTCATTTAAGAGTATGGACTTTGGGGTCAGACAGATCTGAGTTTATATTCTCATCACTACTTCCTTAGAAAGTCATTTAACTCTTCAAACTTAGTGCTCACCTGTGAAATGGGAATAATAATTTCTACCTCAGTGTCGATGTAAAGATTCAGTGAGATGATACCTGGAAAATGCTTAGCATATTGTCTGGCAGAGAGGAGGTGCCAAATATTTGGGAGTTATTAATGTTTTTTAAAAGCACATATGGTAATAACAATGAGTGTGAGAAATAGAGCAATCACAGGTAGGAAAAGAGACATGTCTCTTTCAAATTGGAAAGTTCTTTGAGTGAGCAAGTTAAGTTAGAGGAAAATTCAAGTTGTCCATGCATGCATTCTGAGTTGATATGCAAAAGGGAAATGCCATTAATTTACTAAGAAAATTGGGACTAAAGGGATGGGAAGGCCTGAAAATTCAGGCTGACCCAAAGGCAAGCTGTTAGAACAATGGATCAAGACTAGAGGCCAGATAGCCATTGATGGAAGGGCCCTCCAGGAAATAGGCATGCAGGCAGACCATGACTGATAGTGTGCCAAAATAGTGGTGCCCTTAGTCCCTGCAGACCTGGAGTGGCTGGAGGCCCCTTTATGGGCCAGTCACCTCTGTCTGTGAACAGCTATACTACACAAAGAAAAATAACATTTTCTGTGTGTGCCATGATGTGAAAGAGGCTGAGAAGCACTGATTTAAGGATTGAACACTTTAGGTTCACAATGGAGAGGACTGTCTATGGAGATAGGAAGTGATGGGGGTAACATATCATTTAAAAGCTCAAACTGAATTCAAGATTTACAATATCCAACCAGGGATAGGATAGATGAATTACAGAATTCTAGGCAGGCAAGTTATTTGCATTAGTACCATTGAGTTGCCCAGTTATAATAGTATACACTGTGAATGGCATCCCCTGGAGTTGTGTAATATAGGAGATCCTGTATAGGGATCTAGCTGTCAGTACTGGTCATAGGAATCCTGGAGTTTGGAGGTGGAAATTCTGTTACTGCTGGTGGGGTTAGGACCAAGACTTAGCTGTAGAGCAGATACTACCACTAGGTTATTAGGCAAAAACTCAGTTAACTCCAGGTGTTTTAGTTTCTTAGGCTATTCCAGCAAATACCATAAAATGGGTTGGCTTAAACAATGGGAATTTATTAGCTTACACTTTTGAGGCTGAGAAAATGTCCAAATCAATGCATCATCACAGTGATGCTTTTTTCCCCAAGACTGGCTGCTGGTGATCCTTGGCTCCTCTGCCACATGGCAAGGCACATGGTGGTGTCTGCTTGTCTCTCCCTTCTCTTCTGGGTTTTATGTTTTCCAGCTGGTTGCATTTTATTTTATTTAATTTTTAATTTTAATTTTTAAAGAAGCTTTAGATTATATAAATATTACATAAAAAATATAGAGGATTCCCATATGCCCCACCCCTCTCCCTCCCACCCACATTTTCCCACATTAACAACATCCTTCATTAGTATGGTACATTTTATACAATTGATGAACACATATTGAAGCATTGCTACTAACTGTAGACTATAGTTTACATTATAGTTTGCATTCTATTCAGCACAGTTTTGTAGGTTATGACAAAATATGCAATGGCCTGTACCCATCATTGCAATGTCATGCAGGATAATTCCAATGTACTGAAAATGCCCCCATTGTACACCTATTCTTCCCTCTCCCTTCCCTCAGAACCTCTGGTGGCCACTGCCTTTATATCAATGCTAAAAGTTCTTCCATTGCTAGAATAATGTCTATAATAGAATAATAATAAGTTTACTTTAGTCCATTGTTCATTCCCCAACCTTGAGGATTTTGGGATGGTGATGCCCACTCTGTTTCTAATTGAGAGGGGTCTTAGATCCCATGGGGCAGATAGATGGAATTGTTTTGCTTGCAGTTGCAGACACTGTTTCTTGGGATGGGTGCTGTCCATCATTATCTCCTTGTTATTTGTCCTGGGTGAGTCCAATGAACTGGAGAGTAGGTGTTGCAACGCTGCTGAGATTCAGAGCTCAACTGACACATGAATGGACCAAAGATTTAAGTCTCTGGGACATATTTTTAACAAATATAGTGCTAATTATAGGTTCAAATAAAAGGAAGAGCCATGTGCAGGGAAACTATAAATGAGTCTAACTCTGTTACACTGGGGAACATAAATTCCAGAGTAAGGCCCACTGACAGGGTGCCAAATTCCTGAGCTTGTCTGCCCTGCTTATAGTGTCTGGATGTCTCTAGAGCCCTCAGGAACCCCACTATATGAGGTACTATTTACTGTGGCAGTCAATGAGATCCTGCTGAGACGTGTATAAGCGTAACCTCTGGAATGACTTCCCGACTCACTTTGAAATCTCTTAGCCATTAAAACTTATTCATATTTAATATTTCCCCCTTTTGGTCTAGGTCATTTTCTGGATGTATTGCTAGTTGTTGCTTGGTAATAATCCCTTGGTACCAGGGAGGTACCTGGGAGTCATGTCCCATGCTGGAGGGAAGGTAGTGTATTTGTATGCTGAGTTTGGCTTACAGAGAGGCCACATTTGAGCAACAAGGAGGCTTTCAGGAGGTAACCCTTTGGCAATATATAATATTAGACTAAGTTTCAATTTCACATGAAAAGGTTCATAAGTACAATCATCAATATCAAGGGCTTGGCATAATGATCTGTCTTCCTTCACTAGGCTCTGTCCTTGTATTCAGAAGATTCTTGCCGTTCTATTAGAGAATGTAGCAGAACTTCCCAGGATGAGAATTCAATATTCTTTCGATTATTTTGTGGATCTCCACCCACCAAGACAACACCCCATGACCACTTGAACATATTCATATGCCTTAGAGGTATGCCCCAGGTGCACCCCCCCCACATATCCCCCCATCACCAACACCCCGCACCAGTGATTCTCCCCTACAACAGTTGTGACCCTTCTGTGATCCAAAACCTCTCTAAAAATGAAGCCAACAAAATAACCAAGTAAAATTAATAAGAAAATGAAATAATTAGTTTTATAAATAACAAATAAAATACAAAAAAATTTAAAAAATTGAAATGCAGTGGTACCTTGTTACTCATCATTAATTGGTTCCAGGAGGCATGATGAGTACCAAAATGACAAGAACGAAACAAATTTTTTCCCATAAGGAATAATGTAAATAAATTTAATGCATTCCCAAACAAAGAAAATGCACAAATTTAAGGTAATATGTAAAAAGTTAGGGTTCTATATCATTACTTTACATAAGAAATAAACCTAAAAACTAATAAACACTTAGATTAAATAAAATAAAAACTTCACCTTACCTGTACTGAGAAGAGTCCATTGCCTAATGGGATGGTGGGAGGAGAGTGGTGAGGAGAAAGGTCACATGGAGTGTTGCTTGGAAGGAGAGTCCCCCTCCAACAGAACAACAGACACTTACACTTCAGGTGTTCTTTCTCTTTTCTGCCTTTTTTCAACTTGTACTACAGGCTCTGACACACTCTTTGTCACCTTCACTAAAAACTTATCCAATGAGGACTGCTTCCATCTTCTTTTCAGAATTCCTCAGAAGTGTGAAATTGTTTGGCCATTCAATAAATTCACATTTCTGCTTGTCAGAACTTTGTCTGGATTGTACTTCTCCACAAAGTTTTGAACTTCTGCCCATTTTGCACACATTTCTTTTATCAAGGAACTGGGGACACCCTCCTTTATCTCCCCCTCACCTGAAGAAATCTCTTCAGCCACCTCTTGTTGCTGCTCCTTCTGTAGTTCCTGCAGCTCCTCAGTGCTGAGCTCTTCATGATGTTCTTCCACTAACTCCTCAACATCAGCAGCACCAACCTCCAGACCCGTGGATTGGCCCAAAGATACAATATCCTGCACAACTGTACCCTCTGTACCTGCAGGCTGGGGGTCAGCCTCAAACCCTTCGAAGTCTCCCTGAGTCATAGCTTCTGGCCACAAATGCTTCCATGCTGAATTCATTGTCCCATAAGAGACTTTGTTCCAGGCCTTATCAATACGGTTAAGGCAGTGCAGGATATTGAAATGCTCCTTCCAGAATTCTGAGAGTGTCAAATGGGTGTCAGAGGTGATCTCAAAGCACCTCTGGAAAAGCGCCTTGGTGTTCAACTTTTTGAAGTGTAAAATGACCTGCTGGTCCATGGGCTGGATGAGAGGAGTAGTGTTGTGGGGCAGTTACCTTACAGTGATGAAGCTGAACTCCTCCAGTAAGTCATCCTCCAAGTCTGGAGGGTGGGCAGTCACGTTGTCCAAAAGTAGGAGAGCTTTCAGGGGCAAACGTTTCTCCAGCAAACAATTTTTCACGGAGGGACCAAACACTTCATTTATCTACTCAGTGAAAAATTGCCTCATGACCCTAGCTTTGCCCTCCACATCACATGGAGTTTGCTTTTTATGAAATTATGCTTCGTGAAAACTTGTGAGTTTCTGCTATGTATTAGTCAGCCAAAAGGGTGCTGATGCAAAATACCAGAAATCTATTGGCTTTTATAAAGGGTATTTATTTGGGGTAAAAGCTTACAATTACCAGGCCATAAAAGCGTAAGTTACTTCCCTCACCAAAGTCTTTTGCCACGTGTTGGAGCAAGATGGCTGCCGACATTCAGCCTTCCTCCTCTTAAGGCTCCGTGGTCCCAGCTTCTTCCAATATGAGCTGTAAGCTGGGATAAGTCTCATCTCTCTCCCAGGGCTCAATTCTCTCCAGGCACATGTGCTCTCCTCTCTCCACAAGGTCAGTTGTAAATTCTCAGGCAAATGGCTCGTCTCTCTTCCCAGGGCCTCTGCCGTGTCTAATGGGACTTTCTCTCTTTCCTCACATATCTGCTTCTCTTGCATGTTTACTTCCCGGGCTCCAGGATCAAAACTCCAACTCTCTTCTTTGCCATGTAGTTCTCTGTGAGTCCCCACCCAGGTACAGACCAGTTTACAAACATAATCCAATGTCTATTTTTGGAATTCATAAACAATGCCAAACTGCCACACACTATGATAGACAACAGAGGCTTGAGTTTTAATTTCCCACTAGCATTCCCACACAACAAGAGTGAGCCTGTCCTTCATTGGTTTGTGGCCTGGTAATACCTTCTCCTCTTTTGTGATATAGGTTCTACTTGGCATTTTTCCCCCCAAAAACTCTGGTCTCATAACAGTTAAAAACTTGATGGGAAACAAAACTCTGAGCATCTATGTCATCTTGAAATTCACTGATGAATTCAGCAGCAGCCTTGTTATTAGCACTGGCCACTTCACCGTGCTTTACGACACTGTGGATCAAACCAAACGTGGCTGGCCTTTAAAACTTCAACACTGTCATCACTAGGTTCTGATTTGTTTTTCAAAAGATCAGCAAGCAATACTTTTGCTTTTTCACATATCATGGCTTCCAATATACTGTTGCCTGCTAACTGCTTCTCATTTACCCCAAAAATAAGTAACAGCTTTTCAACTTCCTTGAGTGTTTGGGAGCACTGTTTTGTTACTGCTCTAACTCCTTTCACAACATCAGCCTTTTTTATTGCTTCTTTATTTTTAAGGATGGTGGAGACCATTGTTCTAGGCATACTGTGTTCCCTAGGAAGGTTAGTAATGTGAATACCACGCTCGTATTTACCTATTATTTCTTTTTTTTTGCTCAATGATGGTGCGAAGTAATTTTCTTTTCTGCTCATCGCTATCACTGCTCATTTTCATAGGGCCCATAATGAGAAAAAAAAAGCAAAAATACAGAAAATGATCACAGAAGCTAAGACAAGACCACAATGGGATGTGCACAGAGTAAGAGCTACCATGTGACTAATGCATGACCTTTTGTTTTGGTTGGAAAGGGTAGTGAGTCATGAGGCAACCAACACTGACAAGTTCTAGCTTGCGTGTTGAGTACCAAACAAATGATTAGTAGCAGGACAAAATTTTCATGTCAGAATGCGCTGAGTACCAAATCCGACAGGTTTTAAAGCAATTGAATACCAAAGTATGATTAATAAAAATTTTTTTAGACATTGTATCTTTTATCACTGTAGGATCTGTTGTCTTGTATGTACAGTGACAATTTCTTTCATATATTTCTCCAGTGTCTTATTTTTTTTCCATTTTATCTTCAAAGAAGATTTAGGTTACAGAAAAGTCACATAGAAAATATAGGGGATTCCCATATACCCCACAATTCCCCCTTTTCCACTCTCCCCCATTAATAAGAATTTACATGCAAAGAGTACATTTGTTACAATTGATGTACAATATTATAGCATTGCTACTAACCACGGTCAATGGTTTACATTATGGTTTACATTTTGCACCGTATATTTTTATAGGTTTTGATGAAATTTAAAATGGTCTGTATCCATTATTACAAAATCATGCAGAACAATTCTAATACCCTACGTTCCATCTATTCTATTCTTCTCTCCCCCTCCCTTCAGAACCTATGGTAACCACTTAGTTTCAATTTTTAAGCAATAAGATTCATAGTTACTTGCAATAATATTGAGAGCTTGACTTATTGGTCTGTTTTCTTTTATTGGGTATTGCCTATGTTCTCGAGGGATTCTTGTCCCTCTAACTGAGAACATAGCAGGACTCCCCAGGATGAAAGTTTAATATTTTCTTGCTTACTGTGTGGGTCTCCACCCACTGAGATAACACTCTATGACAAGATGAACACTTATATATTCTATAGAAGCCTGCGCCAAGTGCACCCTATCCCACATATCCCCCCACACCCAATGCTCTACACCAGTAACCCTCCCCTGCCATATTTTCCAAAAGAACATTCCCAACATTGTAGTTTTAACTACAGACCTACAAATCTCCAGAGTTCACCTGCTCCTTCCCCCAACCCTTCCCCCCCCCGGTTCCATGGATAGTCCAATCCAACCACCCCCCACCCTACTCCTCACAGACCAGCACTGCCGAACCCAACCACATCACTGTACCACTCTCATGCCCATCCACTGCCCATTCACAACCTTCCACCTTAGCATAGATTTTACCCACACGGGTATCAGCTCACTACCCTCTACTCCATTTCTGTCTCCTGTAAACCTGTCTTCCAGACTCTAGCTCTGTGAGTCTGCTCAGTTTGCTTAAGTCATATCAGTGAGGTCCTTCAGCGCCTTGTTTTACTTCACTTAACATAAGGTCTTCAAGATTCGTCCATGTTATCCCTTGTATTAATACTGCATTCCTTCTTACAGTTGAGTAATATTCCACTGTACGTATATACCACAGTTTGCTTATCTATTCATCTGTTGATAGAGATTTGGGTTGCTTCCACCTTTTGACAATAGTGAATAATGCTGCTATGAACATTGGTGTGCATATATCTGTTCATGTCCCTGCTTTCAAATCTTCTGGGTATATAACCAGCACCAGGATTGCTGGATCATATGGCAGTTCTGTAATTACTTTTCTGAGGAACCACCAAACTGTCCTCGACAATGGCTGCACCATTCTACATTCCCACCAGCACTGGATAAGGTTTCCCATTCCTCATATCCTCTCCTACACTTGTAGTCCTCTGTTTTGTTAATAGCTGCTAGTCTAATGGGTGTAAGATGATATCTCGTTGTAGTTTTGATTTGCATTTTCCTAATAGCTAGTGATGTTGAGCATCTTTTCATGTGCTTTTTAGCCATTTGTATTTCATCTTTGGAGAAGTGTCTATTCAAATTTCTTGCCATTTTTTAAATGGGTTCTTTTTATTTTCGAGAGGTAGGATTTCTTTATATATGCTGGATGTTAGGCCCTTATTGGATAGATGGTTACCAAATATTTTCTCCCATTGAGTATGCTGCCTTTTCACTTTCTGGACAAACTCCTTTGAAGTGCAAAAGTTTTTAATTTTGAGGACGTCCCATTTATCTATTTTTTCTCTTGTTGCTCATGCTTGGGGTGTAAAGTTTATGAAACCATTTCCTACAACAAGATCTCGTAAATGCTTCCCTACATTATCTTCTAGGAGCTTTATAGTCTTGGCTCTTATATTTAGATCTTTGATCCATCTTGAGTTAATTTTTGTATAGGGCATGAGGTGCTAATCCTCTCTCATTCTTTTGGATATGGATATCCAGTTCTCCAAACATCATTTGTTTCTTCTGGGTTTTGTTGATTTAAGTTTCTTGCTTCTCTGGCTTCTCTTTGTCTGAATTTCATTCTCTTATAAAGAAGTCCAGTAATAGGATTAAGACCTATGCTGACTGAGGTGGGTCACACTTTATCTGAAGTATCCTCATCAAATGGTCCTACTTACAATGTGTTCACACAGACAGGAATGGATTAACTTTAAGAATGCATTTTTCTCTTCTTAAAATCACCATACCAAGTAAATAGGGCACCAGGACCAGAGTGAACCCAGAAACCAGAATAAAGTCCTGCCAACAGCCTGAGGTAGTGGTATAAAGCTTCTTGTGCTTCCCCAACCTAGGACAAGCGGCAAGCTTGGTGCCAGGGTCTGGAGCAGGGCCAGATTTTAAAGTGAAGTCTTAAGTGGATTTGAATTTGAAGGTTAAGAAGGAAGCCCAGCAGGGAGCAAAGTGGATAATAAGACCACACTCTTTCAGGTCTCCTGTGTCTACACTTGTGGAGTCCAGAATCTACAGGTCAACCCCTGCTCCCAACCTTCCTATTCATGGATAGCTTTGTTTTTGTTGAAGTTAAAGAATATTTAGGTTCTGTTCTGTCATATTAGATCACAGGATTTAAAAAAAAAATTAGTTGGGTTAAGTAATAAGCTCAGATAATCATGTTCAACCCTTGTAGCAGCATTTGAGTCATTTATTAATGCAGGGACATTAATCTGCTCTATTATAAATACAAGATAATTGCCCAGATGATATGTGAAGCTCTTTCTAAATTTCTTTTCTTTTTCAGTCCAACATAAGAACTAACATATGGTGACTTTGCCATGGGTACATGTGGATGAGGTCAATTATGAAGATAGCAAAAACTAGGGATGATTGATAAGTGGGTGTAGTTGAGACTCAATCATTCAAAAAGTATATTAAGGGCCTCTCTTATGACTAGGGCTAGGTATTATGGGGCACAGGGACAAAGAAGTGAAAACTGGGCAGCTGCTCCAAAGGAGTTCTAATCTAGCAGAGGAAGGAAGGCTAAGCTACAGGAATCAATTAGGGTAGGTGGGAACATGGGAACCCTGGAAGTGAGAAATTCTAGGAAGTGAGACCCTCCAGTGTAGATGTGCTTGGGAATGTCAACCATACACTGGAGTAAGGTCGACAGGTACAGGTACAACAGTTAACACCCTTGATTTGCTTCTGTTTATGGGGAGAGGGTTCTTAAAAAATAAAGGGTTCAATCCAACTTAAGGTAGGTGATTATGGGAAGACTCTGTGTTGAACTTCATTCTTTAGAGAAACAACAACAAAAACAGCAAGAAAACATATTTTTGGTTAACTGAATTTTGATGCCATTTAAGAAAGGGAGTCAGAATGAGGGGCCTAAGATTCATGCTAAGAAATTTGTAAATGTTTCATATCCCTTAAATTTCTTGTGTTTTATGGTTATTTATTTATGTATTTTTAGCTTTTATTCTCCATGGTGATTATCAGGATGGGGTGAGTACTGTAGGACTATCCAACTCCAAAACCACCCTTGAAGGAAGAAAGACATCAAGAGGTAGAGGAGATGGTATAGAAGAGTGGGAAGGTGAGCAGCCTTTCTGCCACTGTGGCCTGTAGGGGGATAGAAAGGAAGTCCAACCGTGTGGCTTAAGAAATTGTCCTGGGTGCTCTTACAGTTTTCACAGAGAGCAATAGACATCATGTGCCATCTACCCCCCAAAAAGGTGTCAACTAAAGAAAGGTGCATGCACTATAAACACAAAGAAGGGAGTAAGTGGAGTCACCAAAGAGGAGGTTTGGCTTGAGTTTGACTTTAAGGAGTGAAGGGGATTTGGCCAGATTAGGTAGAGAAATAGTTTAATGATACTCCCATCTCTAACTATTTCTCATGTGCCAGGCCTCTGCTACTTTGATTGCGTTATTTCATTCAATCCTTGGAAGGCTTATTTAACAAATGAGCAAACTGAGTTTAGAAAGATGAAGTCCATTTTCTGAAAGGTGGTGGAGCAGAGTTTCATTTCCAAAGAATCTCTGAAGACTACTAAACAATGTGGTCTTCATAGACCAGATTGTTTAGGTTTAAACTGGGGGCAAAATGGCCCTCCTGGGGTATTGGAAAGGGAGGTCATCACGTGTATTGTGGATTCTATTAGCATTTAGTGGGAGGGGACTGGGTTCAAAACATTCTGCCATATGCAAGCAGTCCTGTCTTATGAAGAATTGCCCTAAATGCTGATAGATTCTCTATTGAGAAAAACTGGAGGGAAATAGCATAAATGTAGGTGAGGTAATGGAAGATGAGAATTGCTAGTAGTGGGGTATGTGTGAAGGACAGAGTGGAGACTTGTTTGATGTACTATACATACAATGGAATATTACTCAGCTGTAAGAAGCAATGAAGTATTGACACACATGACAACAGGGATGAAACTTGAAGACCTTATGTTGAATGAAGTAAGCCAGTCACTAAAGGACAAATATCGCATGACTTCACAGATATGACCTAAGCCTATTGAGCAGAACCACAGAGCTAGATTCTGGAAGATAGGTTATCAGGAGACAGAAAAGGAGTAGAGTGTGGTGAGCTGATGCTCAAAACCCATATAAGGTGGAAGGGAGTGGTTTAGCAGTGGAGGGGGAATGATGATGATGGTACATGGATGTGAGTGGGGTTGACAGTGCTGGTATGTGAGGGTGAGCAGGGTGGGGGGAGTTGGGTTGGACTATCCATGGAACTGGGGGGAGAAATGGAGGAAGGAACAGGTAAACTCTGGGAATTTGCAGGTTTGTGGTTGGAACTACAATGATGAGAATGTTTTTTTTTTGGCAAACATGGCAGGGGAGGGTTAATGGTGCAGGGTGTCTATGGTAGGGGGATATGTGGGAAATGGTGTACCTGGGCATGCTTCTATGGAATATGAATATGTTCATCTTGTCATAGTGTGTTATCTCAGTGGGTGGAGACTCACACAATAAACAAGAAAATATTAAACTCCCATCCTGGGGAGTCCTGCTACATTCTCAAACAGAGGGGCAAGAACCTCTCAAGTACATAGGCAATGCTTAATAAAGGAAAACAGACCAATATATAAAGCCCTCAATATTAATGCATGTAGCTATGAACCTTATTCTTCAAAAATTGAAACAGTGGTTACCATAGTTTCTGAGGGAAGGGGGAGGGAAGAATGGGTGGAACATAGGGTATTTTTAGGGCATTGAAATTCCTCTGCATGATCTTGCAATAATGGATACATGCCTTTATACATTTTGTCAGAGCCTATAAAAGTGTACGGTGCAAAATGTAAACTATAACATAAACCATTGGCCATGGTTAGTAACAATGCTTTAATATTTGTTAATTGTAACAAACATACCATATTCAGGTAGGGTGCTATTAGTAGGTAAGGATGTGTGTGTGTGTGTGTGTGTGAATATATGGGAATTCCTTATATTTTCTATATGACTTTTCTGTAACCTAAAGCTTCTTGGAAAATATAGTGAGGAGAAAAAAAAAGACACTGGGGGACATGCAGAAGAAATTGTCAATATATATAAAAAATAATAGATTTTATGGTGATGAAAGGCAAAATACAAATTTTTTTTTAAATTTTAAATTATTTTATTATTATTATTTTGGCTTTGTTTTGGAGGAGGTTTTGGATTGCAGAAGGGTTGCAACTATGGCAGGGGTGGATCACTGGTGCGGGGTATTGGTGGTGGTGGGATGTGTGGGGAAGGGTGCATCTGTGGCGTGTCTCTATGGAATATGAAGGAGTTCATGTGGTCATGGAGTGTTTTCTCAGTGGGTGGAGACCCACACAATAACTGATGGAATATTTAATTCCCCTCCTGGGGAGTACTGCTACATTCTCTCATAGAGTGGCAAGAATCTCTAGAGTACATGGGCAGTGCCTAGCAAAGGAGGACAAACCAATATGCCAGGCCCTTGATACTGATGTTTGTACATATGAGGTTTGTTCTTGTGAAATTGAAAGCTTAGCCTAGTAATATGTATTGCCTAAGAGTTACCTCCTGAAAGCCTCCTTGTTGCTCAAATGTGGTCTTTAAGCCAAATTCAGCATATAAACTCACTACCTTCCCTCCAGTGTGAGGCATGACTCCCAGGGATGAGCCTCCCTGGCATTGAGGGATTATTACCAAGCGCCAACCAATGATACATTTGGAAAAAGATCTAGATCAAAAGGGGGAAATATTAAATACAAATGAATTTTTATGGCTAAGAGATTTCAAAGTGAGTAGGGAGGTCATTCCAGAGGTTATGCTTATGCACGTCTCAGGAGGATCTCACTGACTGCTACAGTAAACAGTGCCTCAAGCAGGGGTGCTTCTGAGGGCTTTAAAGACATCTATATACTATCGGCAGGGCAGACAACCCCAGGAAATTGTCACCCTGTCAGTGGGCCTTATCTTAGCATATATGATTACCTACCTCCCCAGTGTATCAGAGTTAGACTCATTTATAATTTTCCTACACATGGTTCTTCTGCCCTGTCTCCTTTAAAATTTTTTTGAACCTTTTTGTAAAGCTTTATTAAGGTGTCTTGACATACAATGAACTGAACATATTTAAATATACAGTTTGATAACTTTTCACATATGTATACACCTGTGATATCATCATAATAGTCATGATAATGAACATATCTGTCACCCATATTTTTTCCTCTTATCCTTTTAAAAAATATATTTTATATTGAAGTATATCATTCATACATGAACATACATAAACAATAAGTGTATAGTAAAAGCTGTGAACTTAGAAAATAAACATGTATAACATCACACAGGGGTCACATACATCACCCCTCCACCAACACCTTGCATTATTGTGATACATTTGTTACAAATTATGCAAGAGCATCATCAAAAGATTACTACTAACTGTAGTCCATATCTTACATTTTGTGTATTTGTCCCCCAACCCACCTTATTTTTTAAAAAACAAATAAATTTTATTGATACATATTAATAAAGCATACAATTTATCCAAAGTGTACAATCAATGGTATTTGGTATAATCACATAGTTGTGCATTCATCACTTCAATCATTATTTCAATAATAATAATATATTATATTACAATAATATAATAATAATAAAAAAGACAAGCAAACAAGGAAATTCCTCCCCTCTCAATCTCCCTATTTCCCCTGCTGTACATAGCTGCTATTTCTGGCTATTTTTTCGCAATTATTCATTTGTTTATTAAGCAGTTTTATTGAGATATATTCACATACCATATGATCTATCCAAAGTGTACAATCAATGGCTTTTTTTTAGCCGTTAAAAAGACCTTTATTGTAAAATTGTAAAATAAAATAGAAAAATAGATTGAAAGAAATTACAAATTTTAAAAGAGAATATAAGGCCAGGTTAGATTTAATATAATATAATTTAATATAATTGATATCAATTATAAGAAATAAAGAGTATAGCAACAAACATTTGCAAATGTAAATAATAATTCTAATAGAAATTAATTATAACATAATTCAATTTTTTATATTACAGCTTTAACTATTGGGCATAATAATCTCTAAGAATGAAATAAATTATTGGTTTAATTATTTAATTTCCATTTAGGCCACAATTCTTTCTGGATAATCAAATTCCTATTTGGGAATTCTTCACATCTTATTGGAATGAATTACCGCAGATAACAATATGCCAATTCATAATTTTATGAGGCAGAAAAACTCAAAATCTCTTTCAGCAGTAGTCATGCTATTTCATTTGAACCTATAATTAGTACTGTACCTGTTAAATATATATCCCAGAGACTTAAATCTTCAGTCTGTTCATATGCTAGTTGAGTGCTGAATCTCAGCAGATTAGCAGTTAACAACTACTTTCCGGTTTATTGGACCCACCCAGGACAACTAACAAAAGGATAATGATGGACAACGCCCATCCCCCAAAATAGAGAGTATCTACAACTGCAAGCAAGACAGTTCCATCCATCTGCCCCATGGGATCTATGCCCCCTCTCAACTGGAAGCAGAGTGGGCATTTCCATCCCCAAATCCTGAAGATTGAGGAACGAACCAACATAGGGTGGGAATGCAACTATTGACCAAAGTAGACTTATTATTATTCTAGTAATGGAAGAGCATTTAACATTGGTATAAAGACAGTGGTCACCAGAGGTTCTGAGGGGAGGGAGAGTGAAGAATAGGTGTAACATGGGGCATTTTTGGGACATTGGAATTGTTCTGCTTGATATTGCAATGAATACAGGCCATTATACATTTTGTCAAAACCTGTAAAATTGTGCAGTGCAAAGTGTAAACCATAATGTAAACTATAAACCATGGTTAGTAGCAATGCTTTAATATGTGTTCATCAATTGTAACGAATGCACCACACTAATGAAAGATGTTGTGGGTGGGGAAAAGTGTGGGAGGGGGACGGAGGGGGGTATATGGGAATCCTCTATATTTTCAATGTAACATAAGTAATCTAAAGCTTCTTTAAAAGTAAAGAAAAAATAACTGCCTTCCTGGGGATATTGGAAAGGACACACGTCACATGTACTGTGGACTCTATTAGCATTTAGTGGGAGGGACCAGGGTTCAAAACATTCTGCCATATGCAGGCAGTCCCACCTTATGAAGAAGTGCCCTAAATGCTGATAGATTTTCTATTGAGAAAAACTGGAGAGCAGCAGCATAAATGTAAGAGAGACAATGGGAGATGGGAATCGCCAGCAGTAGGGTATATATGAGGGACAGAGGGGAGACTTGTCTGATGAACGCACAAACTCAAGCTAGGGAAGAAATCTTGTTTGTTCCTCAAACATTTTAAGTCCATTCTCACCTCTGTTTGTTGTTTCCTTAGCCTGGCTTTTCTTTGCATAGCTGTTTCGTGTCCTTTAGGTCTTAGAACAAATATAATCTCAGGCAGGCCTGTTAACCACTGTCCAGTTTATCTCCTAATCCTTGTATTAACTATCTATGTCTGTATGCCAAATTGCCCCCAAATTTAGTGGCTTAAGACATTAAAATTTATTCTTTCACATTTTCTGTGGATCAGGAATCTGGGAGTGAGTAGTTCTGGTGTAGACCTCTACTGCCCATCTGACAGAGCTGGAGGATCTGCTTCTGATATCACTCACGTGGTTTTGGTAGGCCTCAGTTCCTTGCTAGCTGAGTGCCACTTGGGCCTCTCCATCAGCTGTCCAAGTGTCTTAATGACATGGCAGTTGGCTTCACCCCAAGAGAGGGACAGAGTATTGGAAAGCAACTAAAAAATAAGCCACAGTGTCTTCTACAGCAAGTCTTGGAAATGACATAGCATCACTTCTGCCATACCCTATTGCTCTATCAGCCCCTCCCTGTTCACTGTGGGAGGGGACTACCCAAGGCATGAATATTAGCAGGCAGGATCATTGGGGCCATCATGGAGGCCTGGAGACAATAGTCCTGCTTATTTTCTTCATGGCACTTACCCCAATCTCAGATTCTCTTATTTATTTGTTTACTTGTTGATTGATGATCTCTCCCTACTAGAATGAAAGCTGTATTAAGGTTGGGATTTTTATCTGGTTCACTGCTGTATCTCCAGCCCTAGGAGAATGTCAGCCAAAATGCATATTGTTGAAAGAATGAATAAGTAAGTGAACCAAATGTTTAAGTATAGAGAGACACTAATTGAGCTCCATTTCTTTTGTCTAAATTTATTTTGATCGCATTGACCCGTGATTATGTTGAGTTGACTTATAAGATTACTAACTGAACAAAGAGGTAGGAACATGAAACAAATGTCTACTTCTATATATATATATATTTTTTTTTTAATTTATTTTTATTATGGGTAAAAATCAAAATTCTCACAATACATACAAACATTTGCAAAACGATATATAAATATATATGCATATATGTGTATTTGCTTACAAAAATGTTATTTATATATATATATATATTCATATATTTTAAGAGGTGCTTAGATTACCCAAAATATTACACGGAACCCACTGGGATTCCCATGTTGCCCACCTCCCACACCTCCCACCACATCCCACACAAACATCTCCCACAAGTGTGGCCCACCACCCTCAATGAACTTACACATCCTGGAGCCTTGCCACCAACCATAGACCACAGTTTTATTGATGACTTCCCTTGTGAGTCTTTGCTCTTGTAAATGAGACTTAGCCTACAGTTGTGGGGTGCCTAAGGGTTGCCACCTGAGAGCCTCCTTGTTGCTCAAATGTGGCCTCTCTCTACTTCTATATTTTTAAACTTGATAAATTTTTAAAAAAGAATTGCCTATACCCCTTCTTTTATACTGTGCTAAATACAGGCTCTAGTAATCAAAATAGCCTGATACAGTACATCATAATTTCAAAATTGCTATATTCCATTTATCTTAACAGTGCCACATTAAGTTGATAGAATGTGTGTTTATAGAAGAGATATTGGAGGTTTAGAAAGACTAGTGACTTGTGGAAGGGAACCAGTAAGTAGCATGGGGACTTAAACCAAGCCTCTGCCTTCAAATCAAGGCTACTGTCTCTGAACCCAAATTGCCTTTGTTCAATGCTTACATAATACCAATACTAATCTCTCTGTAATAATTTTTAATAAACTTATATAACATGCTATTCTCAAAATAGCTATTCTTAGAATAACTTATTTTCTTTCATTGTACATGGGCTATTTCTTGCACACCAGGGTGATCATATTAACTTACCATTATGGCATGAGCTTTGAATTGTTTATTTAATTTAATTTAGTTATCATTTTTGACTGCCTGCTGTGTACCAGCACTGATACTAGATGCTGCATATAAAAAAGATGAATAAGATATGATCTTAAAGAATAACTTTTCCTGTTTTTTCTTTTCCTAATTATGAAAGCAACTTAGGTATATTTCAGACATTTTGAAATATATAGAAATGTTTAAAGAAGGAAACAAAATGATTCATAAACCAACCTCCAAATTTTAACTACTATTGACATTTTCCAGTATTTCTTTCCAGGTTCTAAATATAAATGTAGATATAGGTAAAGGTAAAGGTATATGTATATGTATATGTAATGCCCTATAATACTTGCATGTGAGAAAAAAATCACATTGAAAATATATTACTTTCATATCCTATTAAATTGACTTAACCATTAAACTACCTGGTCTTGGGCTGGCCAACTGCTCCTTTTAGGTTGTAAAAGACCCCAAGTGCTTGCACAGATTGGGAGAACCGGAAAGTCTTCTGCTCTTCAATCCATGTAGCTGGGCCATTTTGGACCATTCAGTGATGGGAGGCTCCCCTGATGTCAAGCTCACAAGGGACTGGTGTTCAGGCCCCAGAGGTCCATGCGGCCAGGCCTACCTGGGGTCATGTTGAATAGAGCCAGGGAGCAGAAACCCATCACTTGCTTCTTCCATCTCCCCAGTCTTAATGAATCTAACTCTTTCCCTGCGTCTGGGTCACAGCCCTCCATTTTAAATGATCCCCCTTCCCATTAAGATCCAACTTGCTCATTCTTTCTATGCGTGAAATACCAAAGATGCCATCTCTTTTTGGAGCAAGAGAGCCTCAAAACTCAAAGGCCTTGTTGCTCTTTTGACGGGGAGTGTGGGAGTTATATTTCCATATTTCCATACTCTTGCTAATGATTATGCAGCAGAGAAAAAGGCAAGATGCTAATTTGTTTACTAATCATACACCCTATTTCTATATCTCTATCTATATTTAAATTTAAATGATGCTGAACATAGTTGTTTTATTCCTGCTTTTGAACTTAATGTCACATTATGTGTATAACCCACATTATTACATATTTTATAAAAAACACGATTTTCCTACTTTTTTTGTCACTCATTTTAATAGACCCTACAAAAATACTTTTTCAATGTCCCTGTAAAACAATTAAATTACAAATATTATTCTCAGAGCTTTGATAGCATCAGTATGTGATACAATTTTGAAAATACTGATAAAATACTTGAAACACTGGTGTGTAAAGTAAATTCATTAAAAAAAAAGAGCTCATGGAAATATGAGTGAAAATGCATACATCTAGCTCTGGGAAATTATTCTGTAATCTCAGATTAATATTTTAATCAAATAAATGTCCAATATCACAAAGAAATACTTTTGTAGTATTATAAAGTGAATTTTGATCATTTTAGTGGAAAATAGTTCCAGTGTAAAAACAACTAACTCTAAATGCCTTTCTTTCTCTCTAGTGGGACAAAATTTAGGATTTTCTTTACCTTGAAATTTTTTGCAGGGCAAAAAAAAAGCTTTAATTGTTTTCTCTATCTGTCCACTAAAACAGGCACCAGAATTAATAATACAGGTCGACCACAGCTCTGAGAAAATATATTTGAAGTTCCATATTGAAATACCAAAGTTGTGGATGGGGCCAAGATGGCGTTAGTGTGGGAGGGCACACACTGCAAGCTCCCAGAGCAAGGCGGATTGTGGACAGGGTTCTGCCCGGGGGTCTGTGCTGTGCACGCGTGGAATGAGAAGCTTGGGACATCTATCTGCGCGGATCAACGGTGTAGACGGAACGGTAGAGATTCATGAGTTTTAAGCCTGCCAGTGGTGGTTGGCACGGACGGCTGAGCCCCGCGGTTAGGGAGAAAAGATAATATAAAATGGCCAGTTGGAGCTGCGAGTGGGGCGAGAAAGTTTTATTTTCTGGGGATCTGGCTACCTGGAGCCCCTTGGACCTTCGGTGAACAGAACAGCTGGAGCGAATCGGCACCCGGTGGACGGGAGGGGTGATTCTGTTTGGGGGAGGGAGTTGATTTGCCTAGCTGCCCAGGGATAAGCCCTGGGCTGCCGCAGAGCCAGGAAGAGACACTTTCCAAAAGAGGGAGGGTTCTGTTGGAGGACAGGGAAAGGAATTTTTTATTTTTTGCCATCGATATGGCTGCCTGGACCGCCGCATAGCTTTGGGGAGTAGATAAGCCGACCTGAAACAGAATCTGGGTGAGAGGAGAGGTGAATCTACAGTCAAACTGATTTGCATAGCAACCCAGTGACGCTGGTGCTCGGCTCCAGAAGGGGCGGAGTCGGCCGTCTTTAGCACTCTGCACTGACTAACATCAGAGCTACAGCTACCCTGGGGAGTCCAGGAAGTGGGACGTGCTTGACTAATTTCCATGAGCCCAGCTAGGGTCCCTTCCGTAAGGGGGTTGGTCTAGAGGAGGAACTATTTTGGGTCCTGTATTTCGCCAAAAAATAAATAAATAAATAAACAAACAAATAAATAAATAAATAAAGTGAGAAGGTCACTTCAATAAATGAAAAATAAATTCTTTTTAATTTAGTTTAATAGCTAAAAGCTGTTTCAGGACCTGCATATAGAACCCTGCAGGGAAATTGATTGATAAACACAAGCAGGCAGAGAGGATACATGTGGACCCTAGGGGAATCATTAACTCTCCTTAGCTCTGTTTGACTGCTTGCCTGTGTGGATCTTTGGTTTTTCTCTGTTTATTTCTGGTCTCTTGCTTTTCTTTCCTCTTTCCTCCCCCCTTTCTTTTTTCTTTCATTTTTTAAAATTAGGTGCTGCTAGCTTGTTGCTTCTTTGCTGTGCTTCTTCTTCAGTAATTTCCCACTCACTGTCTATATTGATTTTATATTCCAAACTATCGCTTATCCTTCCTTCATCTTTCTGCCTTTTGCTTTCTGTTGTGGCTCTTAGATACAACATTTTTTCATAGGTCCACAACTTAAGGGTGTCAATTTCTATTCCATCTATTTTGTTTTCTTCTTCTTTTTTTTTTTATTAGTATTAACTTTTTCCTTTCAGCCCTTTCTTTACTATTTCTCTCCCTCCTCATAATTCTAGCCTTCTAAATCACTATATATATATTCCTCCATTTGTTTTCCCAGTCCACTGTAGGAACTCCACTTTTTTTCCTATTACTCTACACTGCCTACACAAGTTAAATATTCATCTCATTAAGTCTCATTTGGCCCCTCTTCTAACTTTTATCAATATTACTATTATCCTTCTGCCTTCCTTACATCTTTTGATTCCTCTGGCCCTAATCGTTTGCCTTCAAGGGAACATAGAAAGAAGCAAGGAAATAAAATAAGAAGAAAAAGTGCCAAAGAGAAAACTTAACTCACACGCAGAACCACCAGCTAAATAAAACTCTAGAGCATAGAGAAAAGCTAATCAACTTAACAAACCCATCAAGATAATATGATGATCAGAAGGCAACAAAAAAATACAAATGACTCTGAGAAACAGGAAAACATGGACCAGTCCAATGAACAATTAAAAACCAGGAAGTGATGCAGAACAACTAATCAAAGCTATTCAAACAAATATCATGGACCAACTTAAAGAAGTGAAGGAAGAGATTAATGATATAAAGAAGACACTGGGAAAACATACTGAAGAAATTGAAAACATGCCTAAAAAGATAATGGATATGATGGTGAACAATGGCACAATCCAAGAAATCAAAAAGATGCTGGACTCACATAACAGCAGATTTGAACAGGCAGAGGAAAGAATTAGTGATATGGAAGACAATACAGCTGAAATCAAAGAGATAGTAGAACAGATAGACAAAAAGATAGAAAAAATCCAGCATGGACTCGGGGAATTAACTGATAACACAAAACGCACAAACATACGCATTATGGGTATCTCAGAAGAGAACAGAAGGGAAAGGGAACATAAGGAGTGTTGAAGGAAATAATGGCTGAAAACTTCCCAACCCTATTGAGAGAGATGGATGTGCAGATCCAGGAAGCACAGAGCACCCCAAATAGTATAAATCCCAACAGGCCAACTCCAAGACATATACTTGTAAAATGTCCAATGCTCAAGACAAAGAGAAAATACTCAAGGCAGCAAGAGAAAAGAGAACCATCACATACAAGGGAAGCACAATAAGATTAAGTGCTGATTTCTCAGCAGAAACCATGGAGGCAAGAAGACAGTGGTATGACATAGTCAAAATACTAAAAGAAAAAAACTTCCAGCCATGAATTCTCTATACAGCAAAACAGGCATTCAAAAATGACGGAGAGTTCAAAATATTCACAGATAAACAGAAATTAAGAGAGTATGTCACTAAGAAACCAGCACTTCAAGAAATACTAAAGGAATCTCTACAAGTTGAAAGGAAAAAACAAGGGAGAGAGAGTTGGAGGAGAGTTTAAAAACAACTGAAAAGACAAAAAGAGAAACGAAACAACATATGACATACATTAACCCAAAGAAAAAATGGCTGAAGTAAGAAATTCGTTACGAGTAATAACACTGAATGTTAATGGATTAAATTCACCAATCAAAAGACACAGATTGGCAGAATGAATAAGAAAATATGATCCATCTATATGCTGTCTACAAAAAACCCACCTTCGACCCAGGGATTCAAGGAGGCTGAAAGTGAATGGCTAGAAAACCATTTTACAAGCTAACAATAGCCAAAAAAGGGCAGGAGTAGCTATTCTAATATCAGACAAAATAGACTTTAAATGCAAAACTATTGTAAGAGACAAAGATGGACACTACATATTAGTAAAGGGAGTAATCTCTCAAGAAGAGAGAACAATCATGAACATTTACGCACCTAATCGGGGTGCCTCAAAATACGTGCGGCAAACTCTGGAAAAACTAAGAGGAGAAATAAATACCTCTACAATTATAGCAGGGGACTTCAGCACACCACTATCATCATTAGACAGAACATCTAGCAGAGAATCAATAAAGAAGCTGAGGCACTCAACAATACATTAGAAGACCTAGACTTAATAGACATATACAGAACACTATACCCAAATACAGCGGGATTTACATTCTTCTCAAGTGCACATGGAACATACTCAAAAATAGACCACATGCTAGGCCACAGAACAACTCTCAATGATTTCAGAAAGATTGAGATTATACAAAGTAATTTCTCTGACCACAACAGAATGAAATTGGAAATCACTAAGGGCCAGAGAAACAGGTTAGGCACAAGGATATGGAAGTTAAACAACACATTCTTGGACAAACAGTGGGTCAAAGAGGAAATCTCAAAAGAAATCAGTAACTACCTTGAAACTAATGAAAACGACAACACAACATATCAAAACCTATGGGATGCAGTGAAAGCAGTCCTGAGAGGGAAGTTCGTAGCCATAAATTCATATATTAAAAAAGAAGAAAGAGCTAAAATTGAAGACCTAACTGCACACTTGGAGGAATTGGAAAAACAACAAACTAAACCTAAACGAAGTAGAAAGAAGGAAATAACAAAGATTAGAGCAGAACTAAATGAAATAGAGAATAAGAAAGCACTGGAAACAATAAACAAAACCAAAAGCTGGTTCTTCGAGAATATCAACAAAATTGACAAACCCTTAGCCAGACTAACAAAGAAAAAGAGAGAACAGATGCAAATACATAAAATAAGGAATGAGCAAGGGGATATCACTACTGACCCCACAGAAATAAAGAGTATCATAAGAGGATACTTTGAAAAATTATATGCCAACAAGAATGATAATTTAGAGGAAATGGACAAGTTTCTAGAAACCCACAAACAGCCGACATTGATGAAAGAAGAAATAGATGAACTCAACAGTCCAATTACAAGTAAAGAGATAGACTCAGTCATCAAAAACCTCCCAACTAAGAAGAGCTCAGGACCAGATGGTTTCACAGCTGAATTCTACCAAACATTCCGGAAAGAGCTAACACCAATTCTACTTAAGCTTTTCCAAAAAATAGAAGTAGAAGGAATATTGTCTAACTCATTCTATGAGGCCAACATTACCCTAATACCAAAACCAACTAAAGATACCACAAGAAAGGAAAATTACAGACCAATTTCTCTAATGAACCTAGATGCTAAAATCCTCAACAAAATACTTGCTAATCGCATTCAACAACATATCAAAAGGATTATACACCATGACCAAGTGGGTTTCATCCTGGGTATGCAAGGATGGTTCAATATAAGAAAATCAATCAATGTAATACACCACATAAACAGATTGAAAGAAAAAAATCACATGATCATCTCTATAGATGAAGAAAAAGCATTTGACAAAATACAGCACTCTTTCCTCATAAAAACACTACAAAAGATAGGAATAGATGGAAACTTTCTGAATATGATAAAGGGTATATATGAAAACCCCAAAGCTAACATCATTTTCAATGGTGAAATCCTAAAAGCCTTCCCTCTGAGATCGGGAACTAGACAAGGATGCCCACTATCACCACTCCTATTTAACATTGTCTTAGAAGTACTTGCACGAGCACTGAGACAAGAAAAGGACGTAAAAGGCATCCAGATTGGAAAAGAAGAAGTAAAAACTTCATTATTTGCAGATGACATGATCCTACAAGCCCTGAGAAATCTACAACAAGGCTTCTAGAACTTATAAAGGAGTTCAGTAATGTTGCAGGCTATAAGATCAATGCTCAAAAATCAGTAGCATTTCTATACACCAATAATGAACAAACTGAGGAGGAAATCAGGAAAAAAATACCATTTACAATAATAACTAAAAGAATCAAATACCTAGGAATAAATTTAACTAAAGATGTAAAGGTCTTATATACAGAAAACTACACAACACTGTTAAAGGAAATCAAAGAAGAATTAAATAAATGGAAAAATATTCCACCCCCCCAAAAAAAAAATTCCCTGTTCATGGATAGGAAGACTAAACATCATCAAGATGTCTATCCTACCCAAACTAATCTACAGATTTAATGCAATTCCAATAAAAGTCAACACTGTATTTTTTAAGGAACTGGAAAAACTAACCACAAAATATATTTGGAGAGGCAAGAGGCCCCGAATTGCCAAAGACATATTGAAAAAGAAAAATGAAGTTGGAGGTATCACACTACCTGACTTTAAAACATACTACAAAGGTACAGTTATCAAAACTGCGTGGTATTGGCACAAGGATAGACCTACTGACCAATGGAACCGAATTGAGAGTTCTGATATAGATCCTCGCATATACAGTTATCTGAAATTTGACAAGGCCACGAAGCCCACTCAGTTGGGAGAGAATGGCCTCTTTAACAAGTGGTGCTTGGAGAACTGGATATCCATATCCAAAAGAATGAGAGAAGAATACCATCTCACACCTTATACAAAAATCAACTGAAGATGGATTAAAGATCTAAATATAAGAGCCAAAACCATAAAGACCTTGGAAGATAATGTAGGGAAGCATCTACAGGACCTTGTAATAGGAAATGGTTTCATGAACTTCACAACCAAAGCACGAGCAGCGAGAGAAAAAATATATAAATGGGATCTCATCAAAGATAAAAACCTCTGCACCTCAAAGGATGTTATTAAGAAAATAAAAAGGCAGCCTACCCAATGGGAGAAAATATTTGGCAACCATATATCTGATAGGAGCCTAATGTCCTGCATATATAAAGATATCCTACACCTTGAAAATAAAAAGACAAACAACCTATTAAAAAAATGGAAGTGACCTGAAAAGACACTTCTCCAAGGAAGAAATACAAATGGCTAAAAAGCACATGAAAAAAATGCTCAACATCGTTTGCTATCAGGGAAATGCAAATCAAAACTACAATGAGATCCCATCTTACACCCATCAGAATGGCAGCTATTAAAAAAAACAGGAGATACTAAATGTTGGAGAGGATGTGGAGGAATAGGAACCCTCATCCACTGCTGGTGGGACTGTGGTATGGTCCAGCCACTGTGGAAGACAGTTTGGCAGTTCCTCAGAAAACTAACAATAGATCTTCCATATGATCCAGCAATTCCACTGCTGGGTATATACCCAGAAGAACTGAAAGCAAAGACACAAACAGATATATGCACACCAATGTTCATAGCGGCATTGTTCAACATTGCCAAAAGTTGGAATCAGCCCCAGTGCCCATCACAGACGAATGGATAAGCAAAATGTGGTTTTTTGCTTACATACATACAATGGAATATTACTCAGCTGTAAGAAGGAATAAAGTGCTAACACATGGAATAACGTGGATGAACCTTGAAGACCTTATGTTGAGTGAAGCAAGCCAGGCTTGAAGGATGAACAGTATATGACCTCACTGATTTGAACTAAGGAGAGTGAGCAGTCTCTGAGAACCATAGTCTGATAGATAAGTTAACAAGGGAAAGAAAGAGAAGAGCAGGCTTTGAGTCATCACCCATATGGACGTAATCTATGGTAAAGGAATAGAGTATAGTTGCATATTGAAGGATAGGACAGATGGGTAGTGATATTACTGGGTTTGGTGGTGCAGCATTGACAGGTGGGTAGATTAGGAAGGGCAGGTTCGAATACCCAGGGCACGCAACTATGAATCTTGACATTCCATGAGTCAAGACAGGGGAGTGTCATATGCCCCAGGGGGGTGGGTAGGAAGGAACAGTTAAGATCTAATGGGTATTTAGTGGTCATGGGAAAGGTTTTTCATTACCTTACAGTAATGGACACAGGACATGGTAAATATCATCAAAACTTATTAAACTTTATCATCTAAATTGTAAACTATACTGTAAATCATTGACAATGTTTAGTTGCTATATTTTGCGATCTGTGTAACAGTTATAACAATGCTAACATCCAAAAAAAAAGGGGGGGGTTTAATATGGGGTGGGGAAGAGGGGGTGGTTTGGTATCTGGGAGTCTCTGGTACTCCGTGTGTGACTTTGCTGTGACCTAAAACTTCTTTGAAAATTAAATGAAAATTTGGGAGACAATGGGGATTGAGAGGGGGAAGGTGTCATGGCATACCGGACATCTGATAACACAGTGATAAAAGGAAATAAGAATATATATATATATATATTTTAAAGGCATTTCTTTTGCTTTTTTCCCCATTTTTTTGAATGTCCCAATCTGCTGATTATATTTTGTTTTGTTTTGTTTTTTGTTTGATTGTTTGTTTTTTGTTTTTTTTTCCCTGAGTTTCCTTATGTTTGTCTCTTGCATGTAAGCTTATCATTGTTGTTTCTTTTTCCTATTAAGTGTATTTGATTATTTTATGGACTACATGTTCATGGAAGATTCAGAACACGGAAAGGTTATAATGGGTACTGCAGGGGATTATTGGTGGGGGGTGTCTGGGAGGGGTGATTCATGGGATTAAGTTCACCTGAATATACATGAAAGATATACAAAATTGTTCAAAAGATCAAAGGATGGGGCATGGTCACAGTGGGTGGACAATCACACAATAAATGAGGGAATCTGAATTCCTAGCCTGGAGAGCTCTGCCACGTTCTTCAAGGGTGCAGCAACAGTCCTCTGAGTGCAGGGACAGAGTCCGTCAAAAGAGGATGGCCCACTGATGAGTTCTTTTTATTGATTACTACACTTATGAGTCTTTGCTCTTGTAACTGAAACTTAGCTTACTGTTATGGGGTGCCTAAGGGTTGCCACCTGAGAGCCTCCTTGTTCCTCAAATCTGGCCTCTTTAAGCCAAACTCAGCTTATGAATGCATTACCTTCCCCCCAACGTGGGACATGACTCCTGTGGATGAGCCTCCCTGGCAACGAGGGATTAATACCAAGTGCTACCTGGCAACACAACTGGAAAAAGACCTTGAATAAAAGGGGAAAAGGTAAAAACAAATGAGTTCAAGTGGCTAAGAGACTTCAAAGAGAGTTGGGAGGTCATCCCAGAGGTAACGCTTATGCACACCTCAGTAGGAGCTCATAGAACATCAAAGTGCATATCACCCCACACAGAGGGGCTCCGGAGAGCTCTGGAGACACCCAGGTCCTGTAGAAGGGGGGATAGCCCCAGAGACTGGTGCCTTATCAGTGGGCTCTATTTTGGGATCTGTGCTCCTGAGAGTGACAGAATCGGACTCAAATAAGTCCTCCTTGCACATGGTTCATCAGTCCCTTCTATTCAAACCTATATGTGATGCTGGAGTTTTTAGGTATTCTTCCAGACACTGGAGCCTCTGGCCTACCTATGTGCCAGGTGTGCGTGGAATCTCGATGGAGGTGCAACTCCTACCCTACAGCTCAATGGACTCATCCAAGTCACCTGGAGAGGAGACAACGATGGGCAATGGCCATCTCAGGGAATGGAGAGGGCCTGCATCTGCAGGCAGGATCATTCCACCCACCATATCCATGGGATATAAGCCCTCTTTCACTTGGAGGTGGAGTGGACATCACCATCCCAGTCCCCTCAGGATTGGGGGAAGAACTATGGACTAGAGTAGACTTGATGGTATTCTGTTGTACACATATGGTGATTCTAGCAATGGAAGAAATTATAACAGTGAGGTGGAACCAGTGGCCACTGGACACTTTTGGGGCAGGGAGGGGATGTGCAGTTGAAATACAGGGGCTTTTTTGGGATTTGGAGGTTGTCCTGAGTGCTGTTGTGGCAACGGATGTAGGCCATTTTAAATCCGCACACACCATTCAGAACTGTGTGGGAGAGTGTGGTCTACGATGTGAACTGTGGTCTATGGTTGATGGCAAGGCCCCAGGATGTGTGAATCCATTGAGGGTGATGGGCCACACTTGTGGGAGATGTTTGCGTGGGATGTGGTGGGAGGTGTGGGAGGGGGGGTGACATGGGAAGCCCAGTAGGTTCTGTGTAATATTTTAGGTAATCTAAGCACCTCTTAAAATATATATATATATATATATATTTATAAATAACATTTTTGTAAGCAAATGCACATATATGCATATTTATTTATATATAATTTTACAAATATTGGTATGTATTGTGAAAATTTTGATTTTTACCCACAATAATAAATAAATAAATTAAAAAAAAAAAAAGGTGCTTACAGCATTTGGGATGGATTACATAATTTTATAAGAGAGTTCAGGAAAATAGAGGTTAACTCTGGATTGGGTGCTGTTGGGAAGCGGTAACAATTCTATGACTGGTTATCTTAATCATTTTTACCTATACTGTAGGAAGAAAGAAGTGAGGCTAAAAGTGTCATTGGAAAAGTAGCAGCAATCACTTGCATTAGGGCAGTGTGGGGTATGTTTGGTAATAGTTTTTTGTGTTGTGCACAGTGATCTTTTCTGTTTGTGCTCAGCCCTGATTACAGAGTGGCCTTGTTTTTGTCTTACTTCATCATGATCTCACAATGACCTTATCAGATGTTGGTGATCTGTGAGAATACAGTTAACAGGAGAAGACCATGACTGTGAGTGTGAAGTCAGCTCCTAGCAACACCGAGGCTTAGCTGCTAGAGCCAGGCCAGCTCCCAAATGTCAGGGGGTGCTATTTGCTTTCTCAGTCTTTGGGCCCACATTAGAACTTTTTTTGACTATTTCAACATCATTTTTTTACTAAGAGGTAAATCACCCAAATTCACATGATTTGTTCTTAAGATATATGATTTTTGGAGAAAATATCAGTATAATTTTAGTTCCAAGTTAGGCTGAATTGCTTTGTAACAGTTTTGGTACAAACTGATACTCAACCTCTCTTAGGTAAATAGTTGTAAATATCTAAATATAACTTAACTTAATACTTTGGGACAAACTAGGTTTGCCAGACATGCCTGTAACATTTATATTTTTAAAGAATGCATTATCACAATTAAAAATAGAATTAGTAATAAAAATAAACAGAAATGAAAATTAAAAAAAAAAAAAAAATACCAAAGTTGTTTTTCATCACTCCTACCATAACTTTCTAAACCAGTCTTTCTTAATGATAAATTTTATCAATTCCCCAAACCCATTTTGAATGATTTAAAAGTAGCAAATTAGATAAAGCAACACACAAATAAATTCCACTTTTACAATTAAATAAATTACAGGGGCTACAGTTTATAAACAACATAAACTTGAAAGAAATAAAGCAATAACTTTTCCGCCACCCATCATTCACTGCTTAAATTTGTGGAGAAAAAAATTTATCTATAATGACCTTTATTCCATTTCTTAACTCTGCATGTATTGTAATTAGCTAAAGACTTTGAAAAAATTAGTTTGTTCTGACTAATTTTACTCAGGTCCCAGAGATGAATGGCTAATTTATGAAATATTTAACTCTGTATTATGAGAATTTAGCAAATAAATATAGAACCAAATATAAGCAATTATACCATATGTACAGTTACTTTCATGAGGCATTATCATGTAATTTTTATTGAAAAACATTCAATATAGTTAAGTCTTATTTTAAGATCTATTTTCTTTCTCAATCCAAGATGTTTAGTTTATGAAAATATTGTTTTTCTCTATATTCTTTTTGTATATATGTCAACATATACCTTGTGCGAGAAATACCTTATGGGAATCACAATTCTTTTTATTTGTATTTTCTTTATAAAGTCACATACAACTTTGAGGCAGTGTTTCTCATGGAGATTAGAATTTGTAAAGAATTTGCATGTACTTCTGTGCTCTGAAATGATTGATTTTCCTACTTTTTGTTTTTACAAAAAGTTCTGAAAATAACATTCTTGAGTGTATATCTTTGTTCAAACATTTGATCAATTTCTTAGAATAAATGATGGTTTCTGTGCTTAAAGCATTCACAATCTGGTATGGGAGTGGGAGTGGGGCAGGGAGGAGAAGAGAAATAATTTTCATGTAGGTGGTGGATTGGACAATGGAGATAGATTGTCAGGTACAAAGATGTCACTAATGGGGGAGGCATCAGCAGTGGTGATAGACTTGCCAAGATGTAGTTAGACACATTCCCTTAATTCCTCTTCCAATCATTGCATGTGCCTTAGAGCTGACCCTGAAGGAGTGGTCTAAGGCCTTGTTACTCAAAGGCTGGCCTCAGACCACAACATCAGCAACCTGGGAATTATTATAAAGGAGAACCTCAGACCTCACCCTGGACCTTGATGTATTGTTGACGTCACTCCTAAATGTCTGTGTTCTAACCAGCTGATAAGCCTGCAGTTTTAGCTTACAGCCTAATTTCCCTTTCTATCAACACAGAGCCCATGTTTGAAAATGCCTGAGCAGTTATTGCTATTATGATGACTATTATTACTATTACCTTGATTTTATAGTGCATATTTTCTTTTAAGAGCTGAAAAGGCTTAAGAAACATTATGTCACTAAACCTTGCAATATCACTGGGAAATAGTATGTGGCAAATATAAACAAGTATCAATATTATGCTAAATCGTATTTAAGTATATGTTGTGAAATTACCTGAGATCTGATGGAAGCAATATCCTTTTGCTACTGGTGAAGTATTTTATCTTTATATTTCTTATGTTAAAGCTCTGAGGGATAGGACTTGGTGACCTTTTCTGTTTTTCTCCATCTCTCATACCAATTTAGATGATGATCCTTTTGCATTTATATGCGATGTTTCAGTATATTTTTAAAAAATTCTGGGCCTGAAAGAGATTTTATAAAATGACTTCAACAATGTTTCCTCAGGACCACAAATATAAGGAAAACAGGGATACTTGGAATTATCACATTGAATTGAAATCACAGGCTGTGATGAAATCCAGTGAGCTTCTATACAGAGGCATTTCTGGACTGGATCCAATCCACCCTTCCAACATTAGATCATTCCAAACTTTAGTAATTTGCTCATAGTGTTCACCAATTCTATTATTTATTTTTAGAAAACAACAAATTTCTTAAATTTGAGATGCATTTTCCTTGAAAGGAAATTTTGTATCACCACCACAAATGGAAGACCAATAGTACTTGCTATAAAATAAAGTAATACTGAAAATAAGCACAACTAAACCAAACAATGTTATTAAAGTCTGGTCTGTAGTTTTCTAGCTATAGTCTTTGGGCCCAAGGCTGTTCTGTCTGTTAAAAAGAGGGATTTAGCAAGTACTGGAGTGGTATTAAAGATATACTGGCACCAATCTGAGATTGTCTTCTTAAGGCAATTAGGAGAATTAAAAGGGGGTAACTAAGGGATTGTTTGTCTGGCTTTGTAATTCAATTTAATTTTAATCTACCCGTATACCACCCCAAATAATTTTCCTTACCTCTCATAGTTTTGGACATCACTGCTCAGACGTAACCAGAGTGGTCTACCCATAATTTCCCCCATTACGCCTATGTCACCCCACTTAGCACTTTCCTGTTTCGAGCCTTTGTTAAACTTCTCCCGCCTGATGTGACTTCTCTGTTCTGAGCATCTGAACATTTCAGCTTTTAAGATTGAGCTCAAATTTCTCTTCAAGCATTTCTTTGATTACCTGTTCCTGCGGGGGATCTTTTTAATCCCTTTTATAACACATATAATTCACGTTTCTCAGTTGATATTTATCATATACCAACTTGGTGGTTGAGGGTCTTCTTGTGTGTGAATCTATCTTTATTACTAATTAGATGGTAAGCTTTCTGAGGTCAACATGGCATTTTAATCTCCTTCTCAGCATGGTGCCTTGCAAATAGCAGGTGCTCTAGAAGATAACTATTGCTTGTTTGAATAAAAATTTCAGACCCTCCTACATTTATGACTTGAATATCCATTTGCTAACCCAGGTTGTATCCGCAGTAAATTGATATCTCTGAGAGTTCCAGTTTGACCTTGTCCCTCTGTTCATTGTCATTACAGCAAAACTGGAAACTTTCAGCAGCCTTTAAGTGAGAATACCTAGTTCCAATTTATTTCTGCTTTGACCTGGAAGTTACGGTTTGTGCTATTTGCGACTGATCATTCTTAGTGACCTTAGAAAAGCCCTGTCTAACTCAGAGAAGGCATATTAAATCAAATTGAAACTTTTGGTTTGGATTCAATCTAGTGGCTCAATCATAGAAAGAATCTCTGGAAAAGTGAAGGAAACTGTTAGACCACCCAACACGGTTCTCTTTATTCAAGCCATCAGATTTTATTACTTTGTTCAGTGTGCGATATTTTTCAGGCTTTCCCTACCACAATATGATTGATTTGCAATTTAAACCTTCCTTTTGGGGTCTGTTGCCAGGTTAATTAACTGCATTTGTCTCATATCCTGAAAGGTAATTGTTTCTAAGATTTGGTTGCAATATTCCCCAATAGATCACCACATTTACAAACAAGTTGTTACCTCTGAAATATTGATATTTCACTTGGGTAAAATTTGAAATACTAAGATTATTGTCTAAATACTGATAAACTTTCCTTGTTTGTTTGAAATCTTTCCATTGTGTATGGTTACACTTTGTATAACTTTTAAGATACTTGATGGATGTAAGGAGTTTCTTCAGGAATGCACTCTTACTGCAGAGGCCTTGTTGTCATGTGTGTAACTTTTGAAAAAAGAGTGTGTTTTAAACAACTTGAGACTCTGAAAAGTGTGGAACTCACATAGGAACCAGAAATGTCAAATGCAAGCAAACCCATAGTTCCTTTTCTTTCTTTTCTTCTTCTCCTCCTTCTCCTTCTCCTTCTCCTTCTCCTTCTTCCTCTTCCTCTTCTTCTTCTTCTTCATTAAAGTTGTTGATACTGCTTTTATTCATGACCTTGATAAAATTGCCAGAAATCTGTAGGAATGTTAAAGGGTTAATCTGTTTCGTTTACTTAGATATTCTAAACCATGATGAAAACATTTTTGCACCTAGGAGGAAAGATTGTGGGTGAAAAACTGAAGATACATGATTTATCACTCCCCTCACAAATAAAATTTATTCATTGCATCTACCAGCCATCACACAGATGGTCAGAAAATTGGCTTTGTGTAGGGATGTGGATTCAGGCATGAATATTAATACGAGACAGATGTAAACGCATATTAATATGCATTTGCTTTGCATGGACTGACATTACAATATTTTCATTAAAGAAACTGCATTTGAAAAGAAAGTATAGGTCACCTTTTACAAAGCATAAAATTGTATGGGGGGATGTATTGGCTCGAAAACTGCTGTTGATAAGAAATGGAAAAATTAATGTTGATTTGTAGTAGGATGTTTACAATATGACAATAGAAGCATCAGAAAAAAATTTGCTTCTCTGGATTATAATTCAGCTATATTTTCAGACTTTAGCTGTGCTGAGTACAGACTACGACTTGAGCACTCTAGGAAGTATAGCCCTTTTTGGATATGATACACGGACAAGTAAAAATCCTGTGGAGTCTGAGATAAATTAAACTATCTAGAAATATCCATTCACATCATAAGATACAAATTTGAAGTGTGCAGTTGCTGTAATGGCAGTGATTCATAAAAATATAAGATTTATGCAGGCATGGTACTTTGGGATTTTTTTTTTTTTGGTGCGGGACAGCGTTTATGCTCACATCAGCGCCAGCATCTGTGCTCTGTTAGTATCTGCTTATGGTAGCATTGTGCTTCCTTCCCAAGTGGAAGGAGGGAATGTGATATTGTAAAAAGCTATTCACGTGCTTGCTGCTTTGTACTCACAAACCATTCACAGGGTGTTTTGCCACTAAAATAATGCTTACTGGAGAGAATAGCAGCTTTCTTCTGTTTGCAAATCCCTTTAAAACTGCTGTGTTGGCTCTTCAGACAAACATGATTACATCCCAGCACATGAATGAGCAAGGTAATAATTATAAATGATCTGTTATTGATTATTCACTTCAGTGACTTCAGTGATCCTTACAGTATCTCCCTGCAGCTTCTGAATTCCATTCTCCAATCCTGATTTCCCACATCATGCCTTTCCAGCTGCCCGTTCAACAAATTCATCTGGAGACTCAGCAATGTGTCCAAAATCAGAGTTGACATCTTTCCTCCATGCTAGCATGATACAGTGGAGTGAGCCTGAACTCTGGAGTCAGGAAGCTTTGGGTTCAAACTCTGGCTCTGCCTCTAATTGGCCATGTGAATTGTGCAAATTATTTAACTTTTCTGAGTCTCAGATTCTAATGGGTAAACAAGGGGGTAGTTTTTACCAGTTTCCACAGAGTTATTTTCATATGATGGTTTAGTATTAAATGTGAAAACTTTTGGGAACGTGCACAGCATCTTTGGTACATAGTAAAATCTCATATCTTTCCTCATAATTTTGTTTATTTCACTGGCCCCACCATTTCCCCAATCTCTCTGTCTCTTTACTATTATTGCTAATTTCTGTCTCTTTTTCATTTGTACTCTCATCACTCTGATTTGGGCCCTAATTACATCTCCCTTGGTCTTTTATTATGCAACAGTTTCCTAACTGGTTTTCCCAACATTGGGTAGATTTCCCAAAGTGTAGTATTGATCACTTTATCCCTTTGTTCAAAATCTTTCAGGAGTTTATCACTACTTATCAAGTAAAATTCAAACCTTTAATTGGCATTCAGGATCTTTTTTGCTGAGTGAGCCTCTAATCTATCCCTTTGGGCTAGTCTCCATCTTCTCAGGTACATCTCCAGGGATGCAGCCAAGTGGGTTTATTTACTTTTCCCCAAATATGCTCTTACTTTTCCTGCTTTGACCATTGCCTGGATTCCATTTGGGAGAATGTCCCTCCACATCACCACTTGTTGGATTCCTACCCATTCAAATAACACCTCCCCCGGGAATTTCTTTTCCTCTAAACACCAATAAATGGCATTTGGTTTTGGTCCAATAAATGTGGAGAAGTTTATTTGACAGACCTTCCATATCTAACTCATTCAACCCTTATTATAACTCTGCCATTCATCCATTTTATAGATCAGGAACCTGAGGCACAGAGATTTAGGTACCTTACCCATGGTCACACAGCTGGTAAGTGGCAGATTTGGGATTTCAACCCAGGTGGTGTGGCTCTAAGATCTGTGCTCTTAGCCACATGTATTCTCTGCTTTACTACTTATCAACTTCAAAATTTCAATATTTCTCTTGTCTTCCCTCCAGTTCTGTTCCTATTAATGGACAATTGCAGTTTGTTACCAAGCCTTCCATTTCTTTTTAAACCAGGATATAATTTGTTTAGACAATTGAATTATTTTGCTTTTTCTGCCAAGCTTGATCAGAATATTGCAACCAGTGTTTAGCTGTAAAAAGTTCTGGATGAGCATAGCTATTGGATAGCTGAGTACATACACAGCAGATATTCTCCATGTATTTGCTTATTCTGTTCCCTTTAGGAATTGATATAGTAAAACATTTTCAATCTGGTTCTCCAATTTTTATAAATCTTTTATACATGCTGTTTCTACATGGATAATTTTCGACAAGATGGGGTGGCCTGCATTAAATAGGCCAAGAACATTCTCATGCTTTGAGGCACCTAGGAGTTTGTAGGTGGGAAACAAGCCTGTTTCACTCACTGCCCTATTTCCAGTGCATAGCATATTTCCTAGAATATAGCTAGTAAACAAATGCTCAAAGAACCATTCTATTTCCTCATGTTGTTCTAAGTACTCTTAGTAATATGTTATTTATATGTTAATTTATTCCTTCTTGTTTGTTATGATCACCCTTGGTGTGGTTCCTAAAGTTGCAATACAGAATTCCACATCTAGTCTCTTCCAAAGAAATGAATTTGAATCTTTATTTCCCACTTGAGAGTGGCTGGCATGTCATAGCAAAGAGAACCCAGGGTGATTACAGAATATATTTTATATGTCCCCTGACCCTACTTCTTTCCACTTTGTGCAGGCATCCATCTTTTAAAGCAGGGGCTCCTAGTTAGGGGGCCATTGTACCCTTTACGTGATCCATGGAGGGCTTAGGATCCAGGAGATTACTAAACTTGTATTCAGAATTGTATGTGAATTTTGGGGAGGAGGAGACAGAGCCAAAGATTTTAAAACTTTTTTTTTTTTTCAAAATTATTTTATCTTTATTTGCCTTGTTAAATGGTAAAAATAATAAATATATTCACCTTGCAATAATATTTAAACTGTAGGGAAGAATAACAAATAAAAAAATTCAAATAGCACAGAAATATAGAAAGCACAAAGTTAGATTTTTTTCCTTCAGTTTCCATATTTCACATCCTCAATTCCCTCCTCATAATGGACCATACCATAATTCTATTTGCCAAATGACTTAAAAACTATAAAGATGTATTTCCATACCATACACATGGACCTACCTTATTTTTTTAAATTTTATTTTGAAATAATTATAGATTCACAGAAGTAGTCAAAAAAAAAAAGAAATGTACAAGGAGGTCCCATGTTCCCTTTACCCATATTGTCCTAATGGTAATATATTGCATAACTAGAGTACAATATCAAAATCAGGAAATTAACAATCCACAGAGGTTATTCGGATTTCACCACTTTTACATGCATCTGTGTGTGTGTGTAGTTCTTTGTAATTTTATCACATGTGATTTGTGTAACTATCCACAGTCAAGGTACAGAACTACCCCTTTATAGCCACGTCCACCTCCCTCCCTGCCGTCCCTAACTCCTGGTGAACACTAATATGTTCTTCATCTCTACAAATTTGTTACTTCCAGAAAATTACATAAATGGGATCATACAACTTGTAGTCTTTAAGATTGGCTTTTTTCACTTAGCACAAATCCCCGGAGATCCTCCCAAGTTGTGTATATCTATAGTTCATTCCTTCTTATTGCTGAGTAGTATTCCAAGGTAGGGATCTACTACAGTTTAACTATTCACTTGTTGAAAGACATTTGGGTTGTTTCCGGTTTGGAGCTATTAGGAATTAAGCTTCTATGAACATTAGTATATGGGTTTTTATGTGAACAAGTGTCTTCATTTATTTGGGATAAAAGCCCAAGAATGCAATTGCCAAGAGCCTGTAGTTTTGCTAAACTGTTTTGGTGTCTGGCTTTCAACAGGATACCAAAGGGGACGGTAACCTAAAGGTTGAAGATTAACCCAAACTGGCATCACCCAAATTTTGGGCTGTTATCCAGTTGATGTTTGCTTTAAATTGCCATATAAGGTAACTTAGCATTTCACACTAAAATTCAGCAACAGTTCTTTGATAACGTTTCCTTATCATTCACAATTCTAGTCCTAGGACTCTCCTAAACTTCTATCCATCTACAATCTTTTGAACATCCATTATCTGCAAGAGAAATCAGTGTCAACTCTTGTTTGCAAGGGTTTTGACTGAATTTGTTGTACTGTTCTTATTTATTTACATTGCTGAAACTCCATCTATTGACTGTTAGTGTCTGCCTCGCTAATTCTGAGTTTGAAAAGAAGTTAAGCTCTTTCTACTTACTCTTGCACTGCATTTCCTCTGTGTCCTCAAAGTGTTGCTTATTGAAACCAATTACTTAACCATCATCCTTTGCTGCAGGGAAGATTTAAAAGAAAACATCTCTGCTTACGGTGGTGATGAAAGATGAATTTTCTAGGGGAGAGAAGGATGGTGATAAAAATTGATTAAAGCCAGGATGATGTAGGTTTGTAATTTCTTCTAAGTTAAGTCTTCACTGGCGCTTCATTACTTGTTTTGAAGTGGATAATAAACACATTACACAGTCATTTGCATATATAAACATATAAATATTCCAGCGATAATGAAGCAGATAAGGGTCGCCCAATATTTAATGCTCCCAGTCAGACAACCTCTTTTTCTCCTGATTATCAGCCTGTTTGATCCAACAATTTTGCCTGTTTGTAAGTCTATATTGTTCTGCCTAACTCTGTGATCCAAAGTGTCCAATGATAACTTGTAATCAGAGTTAGACAACTTGTTTTTGGGTAGTATTTTTAGCTTGTTGCATCTGATTTATACTAGTACCTCATCCCCAAAATCTGATGCCAGCCTGGGACCAAGTCCTCAGTATTCTGGATTCTTTTTTAGACATAATCTTAGTTGAACCTTGACTAGATTCCAAAGATGGTGAGAAAACAGTAGAAACAATCTTTGTCATTTTCTTATTCTTTCTTTAATGTTTATCAAAAGCTAATTAAGTGTTTAGTAATGCAGTAAGCATTTTGCATGTCTTTCCTCATTTAATATTTATATAGCAACCTTATGCATTTAGCCCAGGGCTCGTTTACCTAAAGTTTTCATCCCTCTAAAACCTGTTGACTGGAACTCTTAGCTCACTGGATGCTCAAGACCAGTAGGTTTTTCTATAGTGTTCTGAGTCCTTTGACTTTCCTCAGTTGAGTTATATACTCAGAAGGGTCAGTTGAGTTTGCACAAACCTGTTTTTCAGATGTGCTTTTATTGAAATTACAAGAAATCATTAAATATCATTTAATATAATGCTCTATGGATGGCAAAAGAACGTAGTAATTATTTTAATGAAAACTAAGTTGAATGTTTGGAAAGTCTTGAAAGGAAGTCACTAAACAAGTTGCTCTTAAATTCAGTGTGGGGAAAAATGTATGAAAACCTAGAAAAACTTTGTACTCAGACTGCTTTACAAGGGTCTATACATTCATGTTCCTCTTTAGGAAATTGTAAATGATTTGTTATTGGTGTGTTTTGTGAGAGAAAGATGACCTTGAACTCTAATCTGTGGACCCCTACTCAAAAAAAAAAAAATGCCTTGGCACTATTTAAAAGCTTGGTGAATATTCATCTGTGTGTTTTAAGTTACTGCAAATTGTTTTAAGTTATGTCTGTATCTTTTTAGGATTCCTTTTTAAATTGATATTTTAAAATTATATAACCAATTCTGGAACCGAATTATGTAGGGTAAGAAGCCTTTAACACTGCTATAGTATTTTATAGATAAGGAAACTGAAGCTTAGAGTGTTATATAACTTGTCTTCTTTTACCAGAGAATTCCATGGTATCACATGGGATATTGCAAAACTAGGATTAAACATCAGGAGGGAATTGCTTGATCTTATATCAAGTTTTTCTTAACCTTTATATGGTATACATATTGGTGCATAAAAACCATTTTTGACTATGATCAATCTAAAACATTGTAATTAAAATACACATGAATGTTCAATGAAAGAAGCAGGTTACAAAATAGTACATATAATGTGTTACAGTTGGTCAGTTTGATGTAATTATGAATTCCAAAAATATAATTGAATCATGCTTGTAAACTGATCTGTTAATCTGGGCATGATTAGGTTAGGATTAGGGCATTGAGCCCCACCCCTTGTTGGGTGGGGAATCGAATATAAAAGGCAAGGCCAAGGACAGTTGAAGCAGTCTTTTGAGAAGAAGTTTTGATGTTGGAAAGAAGGCCCCAGGAGAAGAGAAGCAAGCCGTTTGCCTGATCGTCTACAGCTGACCTTGTGGAGGAAACAGGAGCTAAGCCTGGAGAGAAACGCAGCCCCGGGAAGAGAGGAACCCAGAAGCCTGAACCCTGGCAAACGCCGGCAGCTGTCTTGCTCCAACACGTTGCAATGAACATTGGTGAGAGAAGAAACTTAACGCTCTATGGCCTGGTATCTGTGGACTTCTACCCCAAATAAATACCCTTTATAAAGACCAACCCATTTTTGATATTTTACATTAGCACCCCTTTGGCTGACTAATACATAATGTAAATCCAATTTGGGGAAAAATTTACATCTCCACAGACAATAAACCAAAAGGATTTATGCCAAGTGTGCTAATGGTTGTTTTTATGTCTGAGTGGTGGGAGTAAAGATTACTCTTTACTCTTCTGCTTTTCTGTACTTTAAAAAATATCCTCTATGCACACATAATATTTTTATAATCATACAAAATGTTCTAAAAATTGAAGCATGGACTAGATTTTCTCCTTTCCTCTCTACCTTAAAAATATGCAGTTTAGCCTATTATTACAGTTGTCTTAATAATTTGTGATGTGGAGTTGGAGGAGGAGAAGAAATCTTCTACAGAATTTTCTCTCTGGCCTTTTGGACAAATTACTAAAAGAAAAAAAATCAGGCTTCCATTCCAGTCTGCTTTTCTCTGATATCTGACAAATTTTCCCAGATGTTTCTCTCTTGGGTCTACCAATGCCTTATCAGTGCTGCGTTCTGAAGAATGGAGTGCGCTATGAGTTGATTTAACAGAGCTTCTGTCATCCTGGATCTCTGTTACATGTAAGATTATAAGAAGTCTCCTGTCTTGTGACACAGATGGCTCAGATAGAATGAATAATTCACCATATTGTCCTCTCCAGCCACCTATTTATCCCTTACCTTTTAAAAAATTGAAGTTTTCTAACAAATGGAAAAAAAAAACAAGGGTAAGTAAATTTTCAGATTTTGTCTCTTATATACCTTTAACAGATTGCTTAGCTATATAAATGTACAAATGAAAGCTGTCTCTTCCTATCCACTTGGCTTTCTCTGTGCAATTCATTTAGTTATGTTTCCAGCTTCTCTTTCTGATGTAACAATTTCTGATGTGGGGATGAATTATAATGCAAACTTCTCTGGAGTCTAACTGAATGAAGTGTGCCTGAGGAATGCAATGATGGAGGGCAGGGGCGGGCGTTGTCTTTCTATGTGAAAAAATATTCTTTTTCAGCATTGGTAGAAAAATTGCCAGCCAATACATGGAACTTTTAGATAAAAACAACAACAAAAAACCCTCCTAAGTTATAGTTTTCCACAGGAACATGATAATAATTCATTAAACTACCAATCAAGAAGTCAGTGATGGTAAGGGGCCTCTGCGTGAAGCATAGGAAAAAAACAGTCTCTCAGGTTTGGCGAAATTTTCTTGCTTTTAATTTGGAGTGGAGGGAGTTTTTCCTTGGTGTCCTCATAGATTGTGGCAAGAATAATAAAACAGCTGTTGTCACACTGTATGAGAATCTCTCTCTTACCTCACTATGATAGGTGGGTGAGGTACAGATGTTGTTTAGTCAAGAACTTGGTCAGCCTGCCCAGCCTGGATGAACACAGGCCATGATTGCTCAAGTGGGGAACACATGTTGTACCCCAAAGAGGATTCTCTTTGACATCGTTGGTTTTCCTCTCAGAGTTGAGAATAATGATGCCTGTGGATATGTACTGATGTGTATATGGATAAACAGGGAGGGTGGTAGGTGGCAACCTTTTTCCTTTTCTTTTTGTTTTTTGGTTATATCTCTGGATGGCAGACTTGAGAGAGACAAATGTTTTATTAACTTCTCCTTTGTCTTCCAAATTTAGGTAACTTATGGCATAAAAATAGTCCTAAGAGTTCAGTCTTCGTCTTTTCTTGAGCAAAAATTCAGTATTTACTGCTTATCTATCTGGTGCTTGACAGCTCAGAAGCAAGTAAATATGCTTGAGGATGCACCAAATACTTTGTTCATTATAGTTTTCATGGGCAGAGAGCAAGAGAGAGTTCACTCAGGTGATGTCTCAGGATAGAGCCCATGAATTTCTGTTCACAATAATTGGATTCTTAGAGACCTGATTCTACTCTTGGTCTGACAGGTGACAAAGGTTTCCAGCCACCCAAGTGCAGAACTTGATCCCTTCCAATCTTTGGATTTTCATTTCACTTTGATTGGCAAACAAATCAGAAAGATTCTTAGGAGCTGAGAAGTTCTCATCTTTCTAAAATACTGCCACTTTTGTCCACCTTTTCTATGATAAAAGTAAAATATGCTCATTAAAAAAAGAACATACTGAAAAAATAAAAGAGAAATAAAGTATCTCTGAATTGAAATCCCATCACCTAATGACAATTATTAACATCTTGGTGTATTCCATACTCTTTCTTACGCATGTGTAAACTACCCTCTACACAGATTATTTAATTTCTTAATGATAATGAAATCATCACATTCATATTGTTTAATAATCTGCTACTTTCACTTAACAATATACTCTGGATGTTATTTCATGTCAATACTATAAGCCTATGTCCTTATTTTTAATAGCCACCTAGTAATCAATTGTATGGATTTACTATTATTTAACTCATTCCTATTGATGGACATTTAGTTTGTTTCTACTCTTCCACTGCTATGACAAACTCTAGGATGAGTAGCTTTGCAATATGTTTTTTCTTTTGTTTTTTAAAAATCTTTTTTACGTTTGACAAATTATGTTAGGAAATAGAATTTCTGGAAAGAAAAAAATTGATACCTATAGTCAAACTGTCACCTAAATATGTTAAATCAATTTATGTTCCCACTAACAGTTTATGAGCATGTCTGTGTTCCCTCAAACCCTTGCCAACATTAGGTTTTGTATTTTTTAGAAAAATCCATATTAATCTCTTAGATCAAAATATTATCAGTTTACTGTCTTGATTTGCCTTTATTGCTAATAAGATTGAGCATCTTTTATATACTTGTAGGCCAGTTGTACTCTTTCTTTTATGATCAACCTCTTCACAACTTTTGTTTGTTTTTTCCTATTGGGGTGTTTATCTTTTCTTAATTACTTTTCATTTTTAATGTATTGTGCATATTATTGTCTTTTGTCATGAGTTTCTCCCTAACTTCCTGTTTGTCATCTGTCTTTTTAAAACTTTGTTAATGGTGTTTTGGGTCAAATGGAAGTTTTAAAATTGATATGTAATCAAATCTATTCATCTCTTCCCCCTTATGATTTCTGTCTTTGGTGTAGTTCCCAGCACAATACTGTATCGATTTCACTGCTTATACTTTTATTATTTATTTGTTTTTTTTTAAATTTAACTGTAATGTTTCCTAATGTAAACACGGGTTAGGAACTTGACATCTTTTTCTCCTCAAATGGCTAGCCAGATTTTCCATGATCATTTATTGAATATTCCATTATTTCATTACTATTTTGAGATGCTTTCTTTACCAGATTATAAATTCTGATACATAGTGGGTCTGTTTTAGAATTTACTTTTCTATTAATCCATCTATTCTGGTATGAGTACCATACCCTTTTAAGAACTGTAACATCAGAATATACTTAGGTAACTGGCAGGCATATCCTTTGGTCTCCTTAGCCATTACACTGTGCTGCCTTTCTACAGCAATTATGAATGTGAGCTTGGGAGTTAACATCACCTGGACTTGAATCCAACCCTGTCTACTTGCTAAATATGTAACCTTAGGCAAATTATCCAACTCTCTGTTAAATAAATTGTACATCGACATTTTCCTGTGTAAAATGAAGAAAATAATACATACCTCAGAGAGTTGTTGTGACAATTAATGAAATAATTTATGTGAAGCTCTTAGTCCAGTGCCTGGAATATGAATATGATACAACAATAACTGTTAGCTGATAATAGGAAAACTTTTAGGACATGGTCCTCTCATGATTTTGCTTATGACTTCTTTTGGAGTGATTAAATGCAGACAAAAAAAGAGAAATTCCTTGACGACACACCATAAGACAAGTACTCACATTCCAACCCTTACTCCTAGAAGGAGGCAGACCCAAGGGGCTGCTGGGGCAGGTGCAGGGGTGTGAGTAGAGCCAGCTGGCTGCTTCAGCCAGCCCTCTTAGGGTGGTACTGCCTGGATATGGTCACCATTGTCCAGAGATTGGTTCTCAGCTTTGTGGTCCAGGAACTCCATCATGTCAGTTTATCTGGACACACTTCAGATAAACTCACTTCACTCTGGGGTACCAAGTTACACTCACTAAATATATTTTTTGAGTGTTCTCTGCTCTGGGAAGATGCATCAAACCTAATTAAGCATATTAGGGTCTCAGATTATGTGCTCTGCCCAGAAAGCACGGTGAGCTCACTCCCACTGGCCATTTTTCCAAATACAGCATGTCCAACCCCATGTTGGATGTCTACCAATCATTATGGTGCCCAGGTTTCCCAAATTAGGTGGATGATGCATTCTGCATATTCACAGGTGCGATCATAATTTCTCTGATGCCTTCTACCTCATGTAGTCTGAGTCACCTAAATTGTTTATGAATATGGATTTCTCCTAACTGTAACACCTGCCCTAAATGACACTAAATACTTGTTATGACTTAAGTTAACTTCTTAGACTCCTTTCTATTCCTCAATACATCTCTTCCCAATGCCAGGCTATCACAGCTGGATTACTTATTGCTGCACCACAAAATAGAGTAACTCTTCCAGTGAAAGGAATATTTCTTTCTTAACATAGTGCCTATCCGTTGTTCACTACTGCATAAACACTGACAAATTCCAACTTTTTTCGCTTGCCTTTTTCCTCACTTCATGCATACACCTCTTCTCTACTGATTCATCTCTTCTCTCTACTTGTTCATTCCCTCATTCCAGTCCTTAGTGAATGGGCTTGGTTGGCTCCTAAGTCTAAATAGCAACACATTTACACATGGACTCTTTGGACCACTGACTATGCTAATCCTTTAGATGCTGACTTTTACTACCTTCCGTTTCAGTGGGTGGTTGTTTCCTGACCTTGTCTGCAAATCTGGAGGATGCTTGATTACAGCCCCTCAAATGAGCAATTACCCCTTTTATGCTACTAAAAGGAGTCTTGTGCTCTCAGCCTAGTTCTATTTTCCTTGTGTGACACAAGACGGAGGAGTTACAGTTTTCAAATTTAATGTTATGTATCTATACAATAGCAGGCTTTATTGTTGTAAACTGCTGTAGAAAGACGCTACCACTACTAAGCCATTAACTATATATATATATATTTTTGTCACCCACTATTCATTATAATGCCTTTGTGTTCTGTCAGCATTATCAGGGACAACCAGTATTTATTAGGCATCCACTGGATGTATGACATTGTGGTAGATGCTGCCAAGGGCACTGATTTAGAATAAAGTATTACAAGGGAGGAGGGAGAACATTTTTCTCTACAGCCCACCACTCCACTTCTTTTCACTATGGTTTAGGTCACCATTTGGGTCACATTATTTATTTTGTCCCCTGGAAATTGTTAGGATTTTCTAGAAATATGAGTGCATTTGTCACAAGTTTTAAATATGGATTTTGGATGAATTTGAAAATATAATAAGAAAAGATAGTCCTTCCTTTTATATTTAAACTTTAACACACAGTAAAAAGTGAGAAATATTAGTGTCATAAACCAGTTTTTTGGAAAGCAAAGGAGGTGTGTGTGTGTGTGTGTGTGTGTGTATCTCAAGTGACATAAGAACATCCTTCATTTTGATATTTATGCTATGGAGCTGGATTTAAAATGAAACTTTTAAACCTTCTAGAGTCATTTGCCCAAATAAACTTAGTTTTCCTTATTATACATCATATTCTGGAATTTCTGGTGTGACCTTAATATTCTCTTCTGAGAGTAGTTTCTAACTTCTTGCCCTCTGACCAGTATAGATTCTGAACTCCCAAGTCTTCTTAGCCTTTGGTTTCCTCAACTGTCTTAAGTCTCACAGTGTAGATGCAGCTGTAATTTACCATTACCCTGTCCATGTCAGCACACACAGTATGTCTTCTGATCCCACTTTTGGTAGCTATGGTGTTTCTTTTATGGTATGGGGTCCTGCTTGATACTCACAACTGACAATTGATTGTGGTCTTTCTGAAGCTTTGGATGCCTCTTATTGTGAGGATGATGAGTTGATTTATAGGCATCTTTGTTCTCTGCTCAAAGTTTCTTAGCAGAGCTTGGACCTGCCTTGCTTTTGTGATTGCTGGTCACACCAGCTAGAAGGTTACCATGACATTTTCTTGAACTCTGAAAGAGATTCAGCATCAAATAAAACACAGAAAGTGTCTAAGTCATTGAACAAGGTATTTCAGTGCAATGAAACTCCTTTTTTTCCCTATATAATAGTCATTTATTATGGCTAATACAAAGATTGATAAATTTCAATGCATGCAATCCCATCATTTTCCATGGTATGCAGATTTTTGTTAGGTTTGCATTTATATTATGTTGTATGTTTTTTTTTTTTAAATCGTACACCAATGTTTATAGCAGCATTATTCACAATAGCCCAAAATTGGAAACAACCCATGTTTTTTTTTTTTTTTTAATATTTTAAAAGATGCTTAGATTATATAAATGTTACACAAAAATTACAAGGATTCCCATCTTCCCCACCTCCCACACCTCCCGTAACATCCCACATAAACATCTTTCATTAGTGTGGCACATTACCTGCAATGGATATACACATCCTGGGGCTTTGCCACTAAGCATGGACCATAGTTAACATTGTAGACCACACTCTCTCCCACACAGTTCTGCATGTTATATGCTGATGTAAAATGGCCTATATCTGTTGTTGTAATGTCACTCAGGATAATTCCCAAGTCCTGAAAAATCCCCTATATTACAACTACTTTTCCCTTCCCTGCCCCGAAAGCGTCCAGTGGCCACTGGCTCCACCTCACTGTCGTAATTTCTTCCATTGCTTGAATCACAGTAAGTCTACAACAAAATACCATTAAGTCCACTCTAGTCCATAGCTCTTCCCCCAATCCTGGGGAGTTTGGGATGGTGATGTCTACTCCACCTCCAAGTGAGAGGGGGCTTATATCCCATGGATATGGTGGATGGGATTATCCTGCCTGCAGCTGCAGGCTCTCTCCATTCCCTGGGATGGCCGTTGTCCATCATCGTCTCCTCACCAGGTGACTTGGGTGAGTCCATTGAGCTGTAGAGTAGGAGTTGCAGCTCCACCGAGATTCCAGGCACAGCTGGCACATGGGCAGGTCAGAGGCTCCAGTCTCTGGAAGTACACCTACAAGCTCCAGCATCACATATAGGTTTGAATAGAAGGGACTGATGGACCATGTGCAGGGAGGACTTATTTGAGTTCAACTCTGTCACTCTCAGGAGCACAGATTCCAAAGTAGAGCCCACTGATAAGGCATCAATCTCTGGAGCTATCCCCCTTTATAGGACCTGGGTGTCTCCAGAACCCTCAGGAGCCCCTTTGTGTGTGGGTGATATCCTCTTTAGTGATCTATGAGATCCTACCAAGGTGTGTGTAAGCGTCACCTCTGGGATGACCTCCTGACTCTCTTTGAAGTCTCTTAGCCACGTGAACTCGTTCGTCTTTACCTTTTCCCCCTTTTATTCAAGGTCTTTTTCTAGTCATATTGCAGTTGGCACTTGGTATTAATCCCTCGTTGCCAGGGAGGCTCATCCCCAGGAGTCATGTCCCACACTGGGGGGAAGGTAATGCATTCATATGCTGAGTTTGGCTTAGAGAGAGGCCATATTTGAGCAACAAGGAGGCTTTCAGATGGCAACCCTTAGGCACCCCATAACAGTAGGCTAAGTTTCAATTACAAGAGCAAAGACTCATAAGGCTAGTCATCAATAACAAGAACCCATCAGTGGACCATCCTCCTTTGCCAGACACTGCCCCTGCACTTGGGGGACTGTTGCTGCTCCCTTGGAGAATGTGGCAGAGCTCTCCAGGCTGGGAATTCAGATTCCCTCATTTATTGAGTGATTGTTTAGCCACAGTGACCATGCCCCATCCCTTGATCATTTGAACAATTTTATATATCTTTCACATATATTCAGGTGAACTTCCTCTCATGAAACCCCCATCCCAGACACCCCCCACCAATGATCCTCTGCTGCCCCCAATGTAACCCTTCTGTGATCTAAACCTTCCTTGAAGATGAAGCTCATATAATAGCTAAATACAAAAATAGGAAAATGAAATAATAATGATAAGCTTAAATGTAAAAGATAAAATACATGGAAACTCAGAAAAAAAATAAAAACCCTAAAAGTAAAATAAAGTTAAAGGATTGGGACATTCAAAAAATGGGAAAAAAACAAAAAAATTAAAAAAATTTATTATTATTTCCTTTTGTCACTGCATTATTGAGTGTCTAGTCTGTACCGTGGCACATTCCCTCTCTCACTCCCCAGTGTCTCCCAAATTTTCATTTAATTTTCAAGAAGTTTTAGGTCACAGCAAAGTCACACACAGAATACTAGAGACTCTCATATATCCAACCTCCTTCCCCTTTCCTCACTCCATATTAAAACCTTTTTTTGTGTGTGTGTGGATGGTAGCATTGTTATAACTGTTATACAGATAGTGAAACATAGCTACTAAATATTGTCAATGGTTTACAGTATAGTTTACAATTTAGACGGTACAGTTTAATAATTTTTGATGATATTTACCATTTCCTGTGTCCATTACTGTAAGGTAATGAAAAACATTTCTCATGACCACTAAATACCCCCTGTTTGATCTTTTCTGTTCCTTCCTCCCCATCCGCCTGGGTCACATGACACTCCCCTGTCTTGGTTCATTGGATGACAAGAATCATAGTTACATGCAACAAGAGGTCTTGACACGCTGAATATCCTCCCCTATTAGGATCCACCCTTGCTCCTAAGAGACACCCACTTGTGTGTTCTTTTATTCAACATAGGCAAAGCAGATACCATTGCCTTGTTTGGGTGTTGGATTCTGGTTTAGTTTCCTAGGCTGCTGAAAGCAGATTCTATGAAATGGGTTGGCTTTTAGCGATGGGAATTTATTAGCTTACAGTTTGAGGCTGTGAGAATTTCCAAATCAAGGCATCATCAAGGCAATGCTTTCTTCCCAAAGACCAGCTGCTGGCATCTTTGGCTCTTCTGCCATATGGGAAGACACATGGTGGTGTCTGCTGGCCTTTCCCTTCTCTTCCAGGCTTCATTGCTTTCACCTTCTTGCTTCCATGGTGTTCTCTCTCTTTGTCTGAATTTCATTCTCTTATAAAGGACTCCAGTAAGAGGATTAAGACCCATCCTGAATGAGGTGGGTCAACCTTAACTGAAGTAGCTCATTAAAAGATCTTACTGGCAAGTGGATGTGGCTCAAGTGATTGGGCTCCAGTCTACCATATGGGAGACCCACGGTTTGATTCCCAGGACATTCTGGTGAAAAAGCAAGTTGGCCCACATGGCAAGCTGACCTGAGTGGAGAGCTGGCCCACGCAGTGTGCTGGCCCACATGGAGAGTTGGTGCAGCAAGATGATGCAGCAAAAAGAGACACAGAAGAGAGACAATGAGAGATACAGCAGACCAGAGAGCTGAAGTGGTGCAAGAGATTGAGCACCTCTCTCCCCTCCAGAGGGTTCCGGGATCGGTTCCCGGTACTGCCTAAAGAGAAGACAAGCAGACACAGAAGAACACACAGAGAGCAGACAGCGAGCGCAAAAACAATGGGGTATGGGGGAATAAATAAATAAATAAATCTTAAAAAAAAAAACTAAAAGATCCTCCTTACAATGGGTCCACACCCACAGGAATGGATTAACTTTAAGAACATGCTTTTCTGGGGTACATACATTTTCAAACCACCACAGATTCCATCTCAGTTCCTTGGTAGTGAGTGTGAACTACTTACCGTCATCTCTGAATGTGGAATTATATCGTTTAGTTCCAGCCAGGAGATAGCAGTCATTCCAGTTACATTAACAGAGAGAATTTAATATTAAAGTCGTTAACCAGATATTAGAGAAATGAAAAGGTGAAAAACAAACTCCTGGGTATCATGTTTGTGGTAATGCAGGAGGCAGCTACTGCTTCTTGGTTGGGGAAACAAAAGGAAGAAGATGGAATTATTAAAATTAGAAGATTGGAGGAAGGGCCCTGCAGAGCCTGGACTTGGGCCTCTTGGGGTGGGGGTGCTGTTGACTGGCTGGGCTGGCTTCCCTGAGGGGGAGACCAGGGAGGCTGGTTCTGACAGTGTTAGAAAAATTGTAAACTGGAATGAATTGCTGCTTCCAGGGTTAAGAAGTATGTCTGAGATGACGCTGACAGGAACAGGAAGTAAAACAGGAAGGATCAAATCCCTTCTCCCTCCTCCAGTCTTGCCGTCTCCCTCTCATCCTCCCTATTGGTAGAGCCTAACAGGGAACCACCTGGGTAACATGAAAATGTGTTTTGAAGAGTTGCAGCTCCGGCATTACAAAGCAGTGTATAGAAAGGTGGGTTTGAAGCTGAGAAATAATAATGTAACAACTGATACAGGAGTGATATCACCTACCCCACAGATTGTTTATCATTTCTCTTTTCTTTCCCAAACTAAAGGCTTTAATAGATATAAATCCTCATTGGAGTTTCATTTTGATTAGTGTGATTGAAACTGAACTGTGGCACTTAAAGAACTGCCAGGATGGCCTCGATAGATTTCTAGCCCACCCCAAGATCTCCAAGACAACAGCTGGGTACCAAATTACTTTATGTGAAGCAATGGTACAAATGAAAGAACTTGGTGGATTTTGATACAACTTAGAGATAAGGTAAAGATAAACCCAACATGCTCGCACTGCCATGGTCTAAGGCTTAGCTCTTTTCATCTCCATTTCCCAGGGTATGTTTGTCAAAGAGATACTCTGCCAAGTCAGATTCTGGGGGCCCCCTTTTGTGCAAGTTGGTTATGTAGTAATCCAATTCTTTGATGGATTTTGCCTGCTCATTCAGGTAATGAGTCTCAATGAAGTAACATAAGTGGGAGCCATTTTTGTCAGTGGCCTCTTTGTGCAGTTCCAGTAGTGACTGATTCACCCTTTTCCCTAAGTGTCATGCACACTCCATTGCATTCAGCCTGTTCTTTCAGTCCTCACGTTCTGGTTTCTTGATACCCTGAAGGAAGATTTGGCCACTTCATTGGTTCTGCAGCTTCATAGGTTTGTTTATCATTTTAGTCATTAGTATTATTGCTGAATTCTATGTAAAGAATACAATATGATACTTACAGGACAAAACTGATCAAATCTTTTCAGGTTTTCTGGTTTACAAAATCTTCTACCAGCCTAGTTGTAGTTACTGATGATAGCAAGTTAGACTTTGCTACTCTTTGATTTCTCTATTTTGATCTTAACCCCACCCTAGAAACAGTCATATATAGAGGTTAATAGTGTTGGCTTTGGAATCCATTAATTCTTAGCTATGGACTTTGGACAAGTTAATTAACTTCTCTAAACTTCAGTTTATATTACATAAGATAGCATTTATGAAGGGCTTAACTCAAAACCTGGCAAAAAGCATTTGATCTGTTAGCTACTATTATTGTCTCACCATCATCATCATCATTACCATCATCATCACTATCATTATTTAAACAGTCTAGAAGAATAGCAAAATAAAGTCTCAACTTAAGATACAACCTTTGAGAAGCCAGCTCTCCCCCAAATCACAAATGATTATCTTGGTTCTCATAAACTTAATCATTATAGTGAAAAGTGAGCAGAGTTTATTTTCCTCTTTAGACATCTCCCTCATTGTGGGTTCTTCAAAAGATTCTCATTTTTTTCTAATCTTTTATCTAATATTCTGAAATAAGCCAATATTGCCTGTTCTGTTTTGAATGAGCAGATATTGTGGTCTAAAGTCTGAGACTTCCCCTGAGTCATACGGGTGTTTGTAAAGAGAACTGGAAGGAATTCAAGAATCTATCATGCCGCTCTCAGGGACTCTTGAATGCTGAAGCATTCCTGGCTCCTCTTTGCTCAGGGACATGGAGACTGTCACTAGAAATTCAGAATGAGTGTTCTGCATGGTAATGTGGTACACCGCTGCTAGGTCCTGAGGCAAGGCGAGGACATCCTGTATTTGATACATTATGCATGAGAGAGTATAAGAAATAAAGGATCAATCATCTTCTCCCTCAGATAACATTGATCATTTGCTACACATTATTTGGCTGGGCTCTGTGCAGATTTATTTTCTCCAATGAGAACTGGAAGCAGATTGCCTGTTTTCTTAATGAGCAATGACATCAATCTAGCCAAATCTATCTAATGCATTGAATCTCTCTCTCTTTCTCTTTCATAGTTAAAAGAAACATGGACAGCTTCTGAGGGCATGCCAGTTTCTGTGAGGGTGGTGACAGAATGGGAAAATTGGGTCTAATTCAGGGTGATGAAAAGTCTCTTTTTCTCTCTTTACTTTTTTCTTTTTTAATTTAAAGCAGTGTTTCTCTCCCCATTTTTCCAGATGGCATATTCTGAGGTGCTGATCTGCAGAAAGGACCAAATGAAAAGTCACCCAATAACGAGAAAGGAGGAAGATGGCATGAAGAATGCATGATAGTAGTGAGTGATGCAATGGCCCAGAGCAGGCTGGAATGGCACACGCAACCACCAGGGAAAATACCAAGCATCAGTCAACACAAATGACTTTTAATAACAATGGAATCAACATGTGGCATCCAATGAGAAAATGGAGTGGAAGTTTGCCTTCTTTTGAAAGAGTATTCTTCTAGTTGTGATAGCCAAAGGCAGTAAAAGGACGTTGAAGGTAATGATGTGAGCAAGATTTGAGAGGGAGTGGGATGGCTTGCTGGGGCTTGCTCTCTCCCTCAATCAGACAAGTGTCCACTGAGAGAGTCAGGGTGTTTGGGGCCTTGATTAGCTGTGATTGGGCAAGTTGGGAATTGGTGGAGCAGACTGTCTCACACAGGTCAGGCCTGGCATGGAGGGCACCGAGCCCTGGCAGAATGTCACCTCACTGCAGGCTCATTTTGCAGGGAGGCACCATGCCTAAGGGAGAGTGGAAATTGAAAGCCCCAGTCCAGGCAGAGTAGGCTGAGCAGGATCCTGAACAGAGAGGAGTGTTCTGACAGGTGATGGACAACATCTGGAGGTCTGGTCAACAAATGGCAGTGTCTCAGGTGCTGGAAGGAAGAGTGGTGAGAACAAGGCAGGGCACCCATCCAGAGTGGTAGGATGCAACGGGAATTTGATCTCCCACACTAAACACCATAAAGTGTCCACTTACATTTAAGAGTACCCCCCACTCCATTGTCTCAAAGTTGCAGAGGAAGAAACACGTTTGCAATTGTTAGAAATTAATTAATCATGAAACAGAATAGCACATGGAATCAGTGATGGAAATTGTGAAACATAAGCCTTGATTCTGTTTATTCTGCAGAAGTGTAAATATGGAAATTTTTTTACCATGCTAAAAATTAAGAACAAAGAGGAGCCGGGGATGGGCATTTCGTGGATTATCAGGTACTGTGTGTCACTGCTGTAGGTTTGCTCCCCATTGTGTTATAGCCTCATAGTCTTAGCAGAGTGTCTGGCATATAATGAGCCATTATTATTGCTGAACCTCTAAAACCTCCTCCTCCTCCACTGAACCCTTGTTCATTGGGTCTCCCCCTTGCACAGTTCCTGAGCTTTGGTTCTGATAATTTGTCTCAGTAGCTTTCACAGTGGGGAGCAAACCCAACATAGGGTGTTATTATTATCTACCCTTTTTGCTACAAAAAGGAAAGTGTAACACAGAGAAGTAAACTAATTTTCCCCAGGTTACACAGCAACAAGTAGACAGCTGATCTATAATCTGTTTATTTGAGTCCTGAGTCTGGTCTCTTAACCACTGTGCCACATGCCATCTCAATGATTTGATTTGGGATGTCACATCTGAGTCAGACTTTGCTCAGAGACAGCCATGAGCCAAACCCATCATCTTCTCATTCTAGACACTATTTTATTGATTCATCCTGAGATCAACTTATTGTTTGGGGAGTTCTACCACAACACCGGGTTGATGGTATTAACATGTAACCTGCTCCTAAAATGTCCTTTTATTTTGTACCCAAATGCAGATCTTTACATTGTAGATCTTATTTAAAGTCACCTTGTTATTGTTAGCCTATTGCTCTAGTCTGTCAAGATCTCTTTAAATCCTTATTAACAGCAGATTCTTTTTTTTTTTTTTCAAATCCAATTCAACCTGAAAAGAAAACCACAATTCTTCTAAAAAGCCCTTCTGTTTCTGAAAGCTCTGACACATTCCACAAAGATCTATTCCTCAGTGTCTGTCTGCACTGTGTTTATTTTCTGCTTTGCCAATTTGTGGAGTATAACTGTACCCAAACGTACCTTTAGATGGCAAACTCTTCAGGGCAAGGGCTCTGTTCTTTGTTTTGGCACACACTACCTATTATAGAGATCACTGCACACCTGGGGCTCTAGATAAATAATAACAATCCAGGAGGATTTCTCACTTTGAGAGCTGCATAACCCTTCCAGAGAGCGAGTTAGCTTTCTTTAAAGCACATCCTGGTGACTGACTTCACCTTGATATTGGAGGCACCCATTCCTCTGCACCTGTTCCACCTGCTGCCCGGCTGGGATCTGCCTCTTTATTGTTTGCTGTCTCGGCTTTGCCCTTAGGAGCCATTCCTGAGAAGTAGCGCCTTGGCTTGCAGACGATGCATGCCTTTATGAATGTTTTGATTCCAGTCCCAGCCAGGCAACATCCTTCCTCTCCTCCCTGTTTCAGCATAAAGCCCACCCCCTCTCCACCTCATTAGTGCCGAAGTGTGAAACTCAAATGATTTCCAGTGGACAAAACCCAGAAATGTGGGGGGTAAAGAGGTGGGAGGGGACAGTTATTTGAATTTTGGCAGTAAAAACAACTATCCAAAGCCTGACTTTTGCAGGTTTTAGTAAAAAGTTCTTTGATTTTGGTTTCTTTCTCTCTCTTCTTCCTGAGGGTGTGGAGTGGAGACAGTTGTAGCTTTCTTTTGTTAGCCTCGAAAAGAATAGTTTAAATATAGTTAACATACATGTTATCATCTTCAAAATATAGAAAGAAAGAAATCCTGGTTGGACCCAATGGATTTGGAAGCAAAGTTGTCTGCTTTGGTTGCAGCCAGATTAAATTACTCTAATTCTCTCAAGTGGATTTTATGAAGGGGCCCATTGACAGGAAGATGTCTTTTTTTCATAAATCAACTATATTTATTCTTGGATTTAGAAAATATCAACTGTTCATCCTCCCACTGCCCCCTTCCCAGGTTGATGTTGCCTAAAGAGGTTGTACTTGAATTACCTGGTTCAATCTCATGCCTTCTGTCTTGTGTTGGCAAACCCAAACCCTGTCACTAGGTAGCTCTTAAATTCTGTCAAATGGTCCTTTAACCACTCCCCCCGCCCCTTTTTAAAATCATGCTCTCATCTTATTCACTTCTGTCCAAAATAGTCAGGCCATAAATTATGTGTCTAGGAAACTACTAAATTATCCTGTAATGTGTGATATATACATGTAGTTGGTATTAACCGTATGATCATAATTTTTTGTTCCAAAAAGTAAATTTATTTCTGGAACTGTCTTTAGTTTCTGCCTCTGAGCTTCATCCTCTTTTCAAGTTAAAACCAATCCAATGAAGTAAATTCTTAGTAAAGATGTATAAAATGGACATAGTCTAGTTAAAAGTTTACTTAGTTCAACATTCAACTGTATCAAGACTGTTTTCCCCATCCAAAGTTTCTTCTTTCCCTTTCCATCTGATCCAATGTCTAAAATATTCTGAGGAGAGGGGAAATTACTCTCATGACAGGGCACATGTTGTGTGGAGAGTGGTCACATCCATTTTCTGTTCTGCCAATGGTCGTACAGAGACGTGGCCGACCCCTCTACTCAGCTCTGCATGTGGCTAGGTTCTCCTCCTCTGTGCTAGTTCCCCCCAGGTGAGCTCTTAGGATTACTCAGTGGCTTGTGCTCACTTTGGGCCCATGAAAAACTTGCAGGTGGGTGTGCCTCCCTCACCTGCGACTGGTGGCGGTGGCCAGGCTGCCTCTCCTGTCTACATGTGTGTACCACCCACATTCTTGTTTCCTTCAAGTTTCATGGGGCTGGATATGTCTGCAACTGAACCTAAAGGAGATTAGCAGTCTCCTTATTTTTTTAGACATTCCCAAATATCATAGAGAGAATATCCTGGTGCCCCTAACCCTCAGTTTTGCCAGAAGTGAAAAGGAATAAAAAATGCCCCTCTGCTCATTCTTTTCATCTAATCTTGGCTGGATTCCTCTGTCTTCCTTATGGTCTCTAAATCCTGTTGAAATGGCAGCAGAGAGCACAGTGTGGTAGTGGGGGTTGGAAACAGCTCTCCTGATTTGAAAATTTGCTTCAGTTTCCTCTTTTTTGCACCAGGGTCTTTCACTTCAAAGTCAAGACTTGGATATCCCTGTTTGCTGCTCCTTGGCCATTCCTCCTCCATGGCAAATAAGAACTTGTTTCATGGTTTGAATGGGGATGTCGCAGGGGATATGAATACTCATGTTGCTTGTTGCCTTAAATTATTAGTCTGCCACAAATACTCTACATTTCTTTCCTCTATACATGTGTGTGACTGTGTGAACATGTGTGTACTTTGGTAGTTAATGTAATTGAAGTATTCATACAAAGAACAAAATTCTCAAGTACAAAAATATTTTTGGAATATACATGATACCAAACATACAGACTTTTATGAATATTAAGTGCGATACCATCTCTAGAACCACATATAAAAATGGATCACCGTCATTTTTTTTAACCCTGGAAGAAAATATTCATGGCTATATTAAAGTGGAATTATAATGATTAGGGGTATATAAATATTTAATTACATTTCTTTGTTCCAGAGAATCTAGAAGCAGGATGACAATCTTTCTCTAATACCAAGCCAAGTGATGCTGGAGCTAGGGAGAGGCGTGCACAGGGATGTTGGGATAGACGCCTATTGGTCAGGGTGATGAACAGGGAGGATTTAATCCTCACTTCACATGGTTTATCTAACATTTGCAATATCCATGGTAAGTATGGAATTCCAAGATGGTTTTTCCACCACCCAGCATATACTTCAGACCTCTTTTCCATACTCTCATCCTGTGTCATACTTTTTTATGATTTCTATACTATGTGTAGTGAAGGAATTCAATTCAATTTCACTCATGTCCTTTCTGATCCATTCTCTATGGGGAGATCTTTTCAGAAAGCAAAACTGATCCATCCACTCTTCCACTGAAAACTCTGGTATTGTCTTCCCACTCTTCTTAGATTAAATAAAAATTCCTTTTCACAGACATGGAGGCCTCATGTGGTCTGGTCTTTCCTGGCGTCACCACACCCACTCACCCTTGGGCTCCCTGTCTCCCTCACCCTGCCTTCTTCTCGGTTTCTCATACTTGTTGGGCTCCCTCCTACCACAGTGCCTTTGCAAGGGGTGTTTCCTCTGCCTGAAACCCCTTTATTCTTTTTCAGACTTGCCACAGTTTTGATGTTTTAGTTATTTGTGTGATTGTTTTTGATGTCTGTGCCTCTCACTGCATTGTGAGCTCTGGGTGCCAATTATCTGATGTATCTTGGGCAGTACTGGCTGATGGCTGGGACTCAATGAACGGATGCGTGAGTGAATGAAAGAATGCAGGAAAGATGTCATTTAACCTGGACCTTGATGAATGAACAAGAGTTCGTCATGGGGTTGGGGAGAAGGGCTTTCCAGGAACCTAACAACATTAACAAATATGGATAAGGGCTGAGATAAATTGGTGTATCATCAAGGCTCAAATGAGGAGTATATGGTGGTTGTGGGGAGGGTGGGAAAGGGGAAGAGAATGGCTTACCAGATGAGGCTGGACATGTAGCCTGGAACAGACTGTGAAAGGCCTGTATGTCTTATTGGAAAATTGGGATTTTTATCCCAAGCAATGGAACAACTGAAGGTTTTGGAGAGAGATATTGACATTGAGATAGAAACTCTATTTGTGTAACAATGTGGGAAAGGAATAGGCAGCTGGGAGCCCATTAAGGAGATTGTTGCTAAAGTTTAGGGAGGAGATGATGGGACTTGGACTAGGGAGGTTGTTGTAGGAATGCAGAGGAGAAGTTAAGAGAGTGCACAGGACACCAAGATGATGGCGCTGAGGAAGCATGAGGAGCTGCAGTCAAACAAGACAAAAACTAGGACAATAACTGCCCTCTGAAGACAATCTGTACAAGAGGTTTTGGAGACTTTGGATAGGGTACAGTGTTCCTTCTTATACCACTGGAATGGAAACCAGAAAGTTAACCCTGTGTGTGTGGGGGGGTGGGGTGGGGGCAGAGAGAGAGAGACACACACAGAGACAGAGAGAGACAGAGAGGAAGAGACAGAGAATGGGCACATTGGAGAATGGTTTGTGAAAAGAAGAATGGGATAATAAGGTACAGCTCAACAATGGAAATGGGTTTAAATAACTTAATTTGCCTCCCAAGGTCCAATGGTAACTCTTGTCAACTCAGAACATCCTAGTCCAGAGGTCTTTGGTCTGGCTCTCCCTTTGGCGGGTGGTGGGGAGATCCAGAAGGGCAGAGGCCCCCCTAGCTGCCTGTGTTTTCAAGGTCCTGGGTGAGTTCTGCTCAATGACTGTTGTTACTGTGTTCTTGCATCTATGCTTATCTGTTCTGCCTGGACTCCAGTGTATTCCACGGGCTCCCTCTGCTCTGCCAAAATTCATTCATTCATTCAGCATTTATAAAGGAAATGCTACCTTGCTTGGCATAGGGAACTTCAGGGCATTTGCACTTACTATTTCTCTTGCCCGGAATGCTCTCTTTTGAGATCTTACTTGGCTAGATCCATCCTAAAATATCATCTCTTCTGAGAGGCCTTTCCCAGCCTCTACCCCCCATTACTTAATTTCCTAATACTCTGCTTTATGCTCTTCACAATGCTTATTACCATTGGATAATTATTGTCCAAAATTACCTTTTTAAATGTATTTGTCTTCCTTCTTTACAATATAGCAAGAATCAAAATAATTAATGCCTACCTCACTTATTATATGCTGGGCCCTCTCTAAATGCTATACCTGTAGTTATTCATTAAAATCTCTCAGTAATTCCATTAAGTGGGCAACCCATTAGGCAGCATCATTAAGTAACTAATCCAAAATCACACAGGTAGTTAATGGAGGAACTGGGTCATGAACACAATGACCCCAGGGCCAGAGCTCTCCCCACTACCCTATACTGACTCTCACAGAATAAGGACTACTTTCCTGTGTTCCCAGTGTCAGAGCACTGCCTGGAGCATACAGGTCACTCATTAAGCATATCTTAAATTAATTAATCAGCAAATGAAAGAGGACAATGGGAAATAAAGCAGCCATGGTCCCAGCCTTCGTGGAATTTTCAGTCTGGATGTCCTACTGAATAGTCATCCAGCAAGTAAATATAAGAGTGCTGGGTATTCCAACCCAAAGGGCAAGTGGAAGAAGATCTTTCCCTCCAAGCATAACCCTGTAAGTCAATGTTTTTCAAAATCTAGAACCTGGAAAATTTGCTTCAGAATGATCCTGGAGATGGAGGTCTGGTAGGAGGGGTGATTATTAAAAATGCAAACTTTTGGCCCCAATTCTGGACTTGCTGACTCAGAATCTCTTGAGGATGGGGCCAGAAAGTTTCTTTTTCATTACTTATCCCAGATGATTCTCCATGTGGTCTGAAGTTTGAGAATCACTGCTACTACAATATTATATTTCACCACACAGAAAGCTAAATGTGATATTTCTGGTTTAACTTTTTGAGTTTAGACTATCAGTTTAAAATTCTCCTTCATTTTTTCTTCTATATGGCTAGAGTCTTAATGAAAATAGGGTCATGGTGGTCTGTCTTTGCATCTCAGAGTTTTGGGGATGAGATTAGATTAATCTTCATAGTGTCTCCTTGCTTCAGCATATTTGGTAATTTCATTTCCTGTATTACATCTTCCAATAAAAGAACAAGGAGTAAAGTGAAGAGGGTGTAGAATATTGGGGCAGGGGTGCAAAAGTCATGCCTCTTTGCCCTTTTCTCTGAAATAGAATCTAACTGGCAAAATCTGTGGCTCCACATCCTTATTCATTTGTCTTAATGTTGCTTCTGATCCTTTGCTGGAGGCAAGAAGGTGCTCTGGTTGTGTCCTTCTGTCTTAGATTCCCAGGGCTGCCAAAGTGCCACCAACTGGAGGGTTTACCACTACAGCAATGTATTGTTTCACAGTTCTGAGGCTCTTAAGTCTGTCTGATTTCCAGGTGTCAGCTGGGCCGTGCTCTGAAACCTGTAGGAGTGAATTCTTCCTCGCCTTTTCTAACTTCTGGTGATTTGCTGGCAATTCTTGGGCTTCAATATCTGTCTCGGTTATCACAGCACATCACGTCTGTCTGTGTCCACTTTCCTCTTCTTACAAGGACACCGGTTGTGTTGGATTAAGGGCCCATCCTCCTCCAGTTTGACCTCATTTTCATTTGCCTAGTTCCATCTTTTACAATCCTAATATCAAATAAGGCCACATTCTGAGGTTCTGGGGGTTAGAACTTCAACATATCTTTTTGGGGGACACAAGTCAACCCATAGCAGCTTCCTAAAGAATTCTGTTTAGTTTGATAATTTGGAAGGGAGTCATTTTTCTTGTGCTTTCTTTGGGAAGCACTTCAGGTGGTTTAGTTGCTCATTTGGATATCTGAGTTATGACTCAAACCCAGAGGGGAGAAAGTGGAAGGAGAAATATATGGCAGCATGGTATTGGTGCAGCAGTTAATCTCATCCAGAGTGTTTAAACCAAGGGAGAGGCTCTGCCAGTCAGGGCTGGCACTAGCAGGACTGGTGTGCAGATGAGAAACATCCTTAAGAAACGACAATGTCATCCCATTACAGACCTTAGACGGTAATAGGACCAGGACAATAGGTCTGAGGTCACATAGTTCTGAGTCATGATACCACCTTATTCATTTCTTAGGTCACAACCTTGTTAGATTTAACCTTTGAAGTTGTACTGCTATATAATGGTAAGCTCTAAGAGGCAGGATCTATCTCCTATTCACCTTTTTTTTTTTTTTTTCTTATCATTTTACAGTATTTAGTACATGTCTTGCTCAAAGTATATGGCCACACACATTTATTGAATATGTTGAACAATGCTTAGACACTGGGTGTAGATGATCAGGGATGAGACTTTCAAGGTATGGACTTCTGGAGTCAGTGTTTCTTGGAATTTAGTAACATTGTGTTATGCCTATAGAAGCTCTAAACATGAACTGATTTAGAGAGGTCATCTTCCTCCATTTATAGTAACAGAAAGAGTAGAAACTACCATTTCTTTAATAACTTTCCTATACTACTATTATTACTACTAATGTTAATAAATAGCAATAACAGTAATGACGGTGGTAGTTGGGTGACGACTAGCACGTGCTGAGCACATCAAATGTGCCAGAAACTGCATTAAGGGCTATGTAATTATCTTCTTTAACCTTCACAACAATGCTATGATACTAAACCCTTACCAGACATATGGTTTCCAAATATTTTCTCCTGTTCTGTTGGTTATGTTTTCACTTTCTTGATCTTGTCCTTAGATTCACAGATGCTTTAAATTTTGATTTTGATTTTTTTCTTTTGATGTACATATTTTTGTTGTAAAATCTATGAATCCATTGCCTAATGCAAAGCTTTCCCCTAAGGGTTTTATTAGTTTTAGCTCTCCTATTTAGGTCATTGCTCCATTTTGAGTTAGCTCTTCTTCTAAAAATTGTTATTCTGGTAAGATTTATATTACCTAGAATTTCTGAATTTAACCATTTACTTTTCAATATACAATTCAGTGGTGTAAAATACATTTACAGTGCTGTACTGCCATGACCAACATCCATTACCAAAAACTTTTCCATCATCCCAAACAGAAGCTTTGTACCAAATTAAGCATGAACTCCACATTCCCCACCCATACCCTGGCCCCTGCTAACTTGTATTCTAGTTTCTGACTCTAGGAATTTGTATATTCTAATTATTTCTTATCAGTGAGATAAAACAGCATTTGTCCTGTAGTTTATGGATTATTTCATTCAACATGATGTCTTCAAGTTTCATCCATGTTATTGCATGTATCAGAACTTCATTGCTTTTTATGGCTGAGTCATATTCCACTGTATGTATGTACCATATTTTATGGGTTGCTTCCATCTTTAGGCACTTGTGAATAATGCTGCCATGAACATCGGTGTGCAAATATCTGTTTGAATCCCTGCTTTCAATTCTTTGGGGTATATAATTAGAAGTGGGATTGCTGGCTTATATGGTAATTCTATACTTAACTTTTTGAGGAACTGCCAAACTATCTTCCCCAGTGACTATACCATTTCACATTCCCACCAGCAATGAATGAGTGTTCTTATTTCTCCACATCCTCTCCAACACTTATTTTCTATTTTTAAAATAGTAGCCATTCTAGTAGATATGAAATGGTATTGCACTGTGGTTTTGATTTGTATTTCCCTGATGGTTAATGATGTTGAGCATCTTTTAATGTGCTTATATAGTCTTTGGAAAAATGTGTACTTAATTCCTTTGCTCATTTTTATATTGGGTTGTTTGTCTTTTTGTTGTTGAATTATAGGACTTCTTTATATGTTCTGGACATTAAGTCCTTATCCAATATATGGTTTTCAACTATTTTATTCCATTCTATTGGATATATTTTCACTTTTTTGGATCTTGTCCTTTCATGCACAAAAGGTTTTTCTTTTGATGAAGTCCAGTCTAGTTTTTTTTTGTTGTTCTTGCTTTTCGTTTAAAGCCTAAGAATTCATTGTCAAATCCAAGATTTCCCCATTATCTTCTAAGTGTTTTATTTCTTATATCTAGGTCAGTCATCAATTTGAGATGAGTTTTGTATATGGTATGGTATGGTATGAGGTTGGGGTCCATTTTTATTCTTTTTTTTTTTTATTATTTTGCATGTGGTTATCTAGTTTTTCCAACACCATTTGTTAAGAGTCTATTATTTCCCCCACTGAGTGGATTTGACTCTCCTGTCAAAAATCAATTGGCCATAGATGTGTGAGTTTATTTCTGTGTTCTTAATTTTATTTCATTGGTCCATATATCTGTCCATGTGCCAATACCACACTGTTTTGATTACTGCAGCTTTGTAATAAGTTTTGAAATCAGGAATTGGAAGTCCTACAACAACACTATGAGATATTATTAAAGTCACCTCTTACATAAGGTTCTAATGTCTGCATGATACAGTTAGGATTGTGTTGAGTTGTAAGGCTGAAACTTCTCTTAAACCTGGTTTGAGTAACTTAGAGTTTACTTTTTACTCATTTAATAAAATACTTGGAGGTAGGTGATTTCTCTTACTCTTTTTTGACCTTTCTCTCATGGCCACAAAATGGCTTCTGCAGTTCTGGTTACCATGTCACATTTCAGGAATGAAGAATGGGAAGGGAGAAGCACAAAAGAAAGGTGCCTGCTGGGTCAGCCCTGTTTTGAAGGCAGGGACTCAACATCCTATTGACATGGCCCAATCAAAGCCTTAATCACTATTTAATCAAGTAAAAGTGAAACTTCTGAATCTAATCAAATCTAATATGCCCAGAGGAAACAGACCAGTTCACAAACATAATCCAATATCTATTTTTGTATCTCATAAACAATATCAAACTGTTACAGCACCTAAGGTAAAAATCCTGTATAACCCGAATTGCCCTTGAAAACTTCAAAATTCAATTCTCCGTAATTCTAACTTGACATGTTTTTCTTCTAGGCATGGAACAGATTCCAGTCTTCATTTGGGATCAAAAGAGGTACAGAAGTGTTCTTCTCTGATTCTACCTGATTTGTTAGTTTAAACAGTGCTCTCTTTTCTCTCTGTAAAACATGCTGGCTACACTCATAGCACATTGGTACTTCCACCAGTTAAAACTATGCTTACAGAGTCAGTTCTGCCTATTTCCAAACCTGTTTATGCCAGTTGTACTTATTATCATAGGCAAATACTTTCATTACATATATAATAAACTAGTGAATTGTGAAAGCAAAAAAGAGTTGTTTCTATGAAAACTAAGTTCTGTGCTTTAGAAAAGACTTATAAGTCTTTTAAAATAAAAAACAACAATAATTTTTTCCCTGAATTAGGTGTATTAAGATAAGAAGATAGAAACCAAGAAAATATTGTAGAAATCTAGAAGGATTCTGGAATCTGATTGTTTTGCAAGTGTCTTTAAGTTCTTGCCCTAGTTTAAAAACTGCAAAATGAAAAGTCTATAAAGTTTAATCTAGGAATATGGTGTGGAACTCCAATGGTAGGAAAAAAATTAAAATAAAAGTAAGTCTTGGCCCAACATCAAAGGAAAAGCTAATAAATTTGTATTTATGTATTTTAAGTTAAAATACAATGATTAAAGTATTTTTATTTCATTTTTTATAATTCCTTGCTTTAATGGCATTTATGATCAACCAACCAACAATTAATTCCAGTTGACTGGATTTCGTTTGGGCCCATATTATATCAAAATAAAATGTACAAATAGCCTTTGCAGTCAAATTCAGTGTAGGAGAGATGTGGGAATGCAAACGACTGAGGTAATAGCAGATTCTCCTCTTCTTTGTCATGTTAGTTTAGAACTATGCTCATTGGGTGGAATGGCCTAAATTATCGCCACAAAATTTTAATTCTTTTTTTTTTTCTTCCAAAAAGCTAGCATAAAGCATTTTATTGCAATAGCTCAAAACTCGTATGTGGTGTGGGAGATGGGAGGGTAGGACAGCAAGTTTCTCTCACCAAATCACTACACAGGTCAGCGAAGGGGTGAGAGGGGGAATTTTTTCTTGTGCTCATGCTTGCTCTTATTATTTTCCTTTTGCTGAGATCATAGAGTTAAACTCATATTAATTAAGTACACATTTACACTGTATTGTTATCTCCTTTTCACAGAAGAAGAAACTGAAGCCTAGAGCAGTTGAGAAACTTGTCAGCATCTCAAAGCTTTAACAACCAAAGAGAGCATTTTGAAAACAAGCCTTGGGGAATGTTTAGTCTTGCGTCTTTAGCTAGGTGAGCTGTTTCTCCCTGTGCTTCTTATCTATTATTACCCAACTGTTTTCTCAGAGTCAAAGCATAGAAATCATTCCTGACTCCTCCTTCCACCTCTCCTGCCTCACAATAAAATTCTATATCTAGCCATTTCCTTAGTTTAGGCCATGTCACCCCTCATGAGGGTATTGATTAGAACAAGAATATGATAACAAATATATATATATATGTGAGTGGGTGCAGGTATCATTTACCATGTACCAAGCATGGATTGTTAGTGCCTTACCTATATTGTCATTTAATTCTCACAGTAACTCCATGAGGTAAGTGCCATTATTTTTCTCATTTTATAACAGAAAAAACCTGAGGCATAGAGGAATGAGAGGCACAAAGTGATGAACAGCATCCTACTTGATTTTCTTTCTTTAGTTTTATCTTTTCTAATTTACTTTACACATCAAAGCTGAAGTGATAATTCTAAAATACAAATCCTACTATGTTGCTCATGGCAACGTATTATTTTCCTCTTTTCCTAGCATCTTGTTGTCAGTTTGGGCCTATATTATATGCCCCTTTTTTATGGGACCTGTTTTGGTTTGCTAAGCTGCTTAAAGCAAATACCACCATAAAATGGGTTGGCTTTTAGCAATGGGAATTTATTAGCTTACAGGCTTACAGTTTTAAGGCTGTGAAAATGTCCAAACATAGCATCATCAAGATGATGCTTTCTTCCTGAAGACTGGCTGCCAGTGATCCTGGGTTCCTCTGACACATGGCAAGGCACATGGTGGCGTCTGCTGGTCTCTCCCTTCTCTTCCACGTCTTGTTGCTTTTAGCTGTTTGCTTCCATAGCTTTCCGTGGCTTTCTCTCTCTTTTTTTCCATATTCATTCTTACTCCAGTAAGAAGATTAAGACCCACCCAGGCCATGCCTTAGCTGAAGTAACTTATTCCAAAGGTCCAACTTACAATAGGTTTATACCCACAGGAATGGATTAGCTTTAAGAACATGATTTTCTGGGGTATATACAGTTTCAAACCACCATACAGGGCCTAACTGAATGAATAGTGTGAACAAGTATGAATAGTACTGCATGCATAGTAAATGATGGAAGATTAATGATGGAAGTTGGGTACTATGGCTGGTTGAGGGAGAGCTATCTTTGATCAGCACCTTCTTGGTGTCTATGGCAGATTGTGTTTTTCAAAGATAGCTGCAACAATATCTCCCCTTGCACATGTTCTTCTTACAATGTAAGAGGTGGGGTCTATATTCCCCTCCTCTTGAATCTGGTTGGTTTCATGACTGTGGTCAGTATGACAGAGCTAGATCATAAAAGATAATGCAGCTTCCGGATAGCTCACTGGAATAATTGCTCTGAAACCATAATCTGCCATGTAAGCAATCAGAATGTCCCAAGACTACCATGCTATAAAGAAGTACACAGTAGCCCAGGAAGAGAGATCACATGGAGAAGCTTTGAGACTATATGAAGAGAAAGAAATGCCAGGTACCCCCTAGGTTTTCCAGCTATCACCATGGTCTTACTGTAACTGCATGAGCAACCTCAAGCCAGAAACAGTCAGCCCAGCCCTTCCCAAATAATAACCCAGAGAAAGTGTGAGAGATAATAAATATTGCTGTTTAAGCCCCTAAGATTTGGGATCATTTGTTACACAGCAATAGATAACTGAAACAGTGTCCTTCAATTTATACCATTTGAGAGTATAGGTGTGTGTGCTAGGAGGGCACGCTTAGGGTTTTAACCCATAGTTTGTTCTGGGAAAGGATGCCCCCTACCTTCCCAGACTACCATGTTTGGAGCTTGTGTTGTTCAGTGCTGAACTATAACCTAGACCTTGCCACTAATCACTCCAAAAATGGAGTAATTGAGACAGTTTTATGAGCTCTAATTGTGCCTCTTACTTAACATTGAGCATCGTTCAGTGGCATAGGTGATGAAACACACATTTTGTCCCTTGATGACCCTGGTGGCTGTCTTCTGCCTCTGTTAGGTGGCTTGGCAGGGAGCTAGCTCATCAGAAGGAGACCAGACTAGATAGAATGGCCCTCCCCCAGGTTAGGAGCTTCCTTGTCGGGTAGTTCCTTGGTGTTCCCTGTCCTTCTCCCAGCCTCTTGATAAATGTTTCTAGCAGCATGCGGGTGTGGCTCTTTCTCCTGGAGCACTTTCCATGGTGCATCCACTCTGTTGGGAAGATCACACTCTCTGTGAGAGCTCGGGGAATTATAGGCACTCTGCTGCTGCCCTGTGGATATGTTTTTCTCAATAAACCTCACTTTAGGATTACACTGTGTATTATTTGTGGTGTCTTACACTATGTGTCAATACCCATTACAGCAACAAAGCAAGTTCTAGGAATTTAGCCAGAATGAACAGCCTCCTTCATGATTGGTTATGAGGATACTTCAGTAAAAATATCTCTGTGGATGCCTGTGTCTGTCCCTGATACTTAACTGTTAGAGATTTATTCAGTCAAGATTTTTGATGCCCTCAATATGCCAGGCTCTGTGTTAGGTAGTGGGAATATAAATTTGAATAAATATACTCTCTGTTTTCATGGATCCTAGAATTCAGAGGGGAAGACACAGAAGGAAATTGGCAATTGCAATTCAGGAGGATAAGCACCAGGCTAGGCCCATGCACACAGTGTTAGGGGGAGCAAATAGAGCTGGGATGGGGAGAAGGGGGAGGGCAGCAGGGCTGTCAGGGAAATCAGCAAGGGGAGGAATGTCATGGCTGAGCTCTGAAGACTGAGGTGGAGCTAGCCAGGTGAAAGAAAGGAGCAGCTTGTACCGTGGGTCAGAGGTGAGAGAAAGCATGCCTCCCTGTTTTTAAAAACTTAATTTTTATTGACAAACACTTTATATCCACCAAGGAAAAACTCTCCCTTCATTCCTTTCCCCTTCCCCTAGTAATCTCTAATCTATTTTCTGATTCTGAATTGACTGACCCTGTTTTCACTGTCTTTGGGTATATACTTAGAAGTGAAATTGCCAGGTATTTTGGTAATTCTTTATTTAACTTTTTGAGAAACCACCATATTGCTTTCTACACTGGTTGCACCAATTTACATTCCCACCAACAAGGCACTAGAGTTTGAATTTCTCTGCATCCTTTCTAGCCCTTGTTATTTTCAGATTTTAAAATAATAGCCATCCTTGTGGTTATGAAGTGATAAATTATTGCAATTTTGATTTTCATTTCCTTGCTGGCTAATAATGTTGAGCTTCTTTTTACATGCTTACTGGCTATTTGGAAAAATGTCTGTTCAAGTCCTTTGTTCACTTTTTAATTAGGTGATTTGTCTTTTTGTTGTTGCATTGTAAAATTTCTTTATCTATTTTGCATTTTAAGCCCTTATCTGTTGTATGGTTTCCAACTGTTTTTTCTCATTCTGTAGGTTGTATTTTTACTTTCTTGGTAGTGTCCTTTGATGCACAAAAGTTTTCAATTTTGATGAAATCCTGTTATCTATTGTTGCTCAAAGCTTTTGGTGTAAAGTCTAAGAATTCATTGTTGAATCCCAGGTCATGAAGATTTTCCCTTGTTATCTTCTAAGAGCTTTACAGTTTTAACTCATATTTAGGTTGCTGATCCATTTTGAGTTAATTTTTGTATATGGCATGTGGTAGGAGTCCAACTTCATTCTTTTGCATGTGGATATCCAATTTTCCCAGCATCGTTTGTCAAAGAGACTTTTCTTTCCCCATTGCATGAACTTTGCAACCTTATTGAAAGTCAATTGACCGTAGATGTTTGGGTCTATTTCTGGATTTGTATTCCATTGGTCTATATGTCTATTTGTCTGTCCTATGCCAGTACCACACTGTTTTGATTACTGTAGCTTTATAGTTTGAAATTGGGAAGTGTGAGTCTTCCAACTTTGTCCTTCTTTTTCAAAATTGTTTTGGCTATTCAGGGTCCCTTACAGTTTCATATGAATCTGAGAATTGGCTTTTCCATTTCTGCAAAAAAGGCTGCTAGAATTTTGATAGGGATTGCATTGAATCCATAGGTGGCTTTGGATAGCATTGACATCTTAACAATATTAACTCTTCCAATCCATGCATGTGGGGATGTCTTGCCATTTATTTAGATCTTGTGCAGTGGGCCAAAGGTAAGAGAAGGCACATCCCTTTACAGGAGCTTAAAAACCGTTCTCTACTGCTGGAGCACTAGAGAATGGGTGGCCTTGGAAGAGTGGGGAGTAGAGCAGCAAGATAGGGCTGGAAAGACTGAAGAATGTAAGGAGGGCCTTAAAACCATACTAGGGAGATGGACTCTGTTTTGAGAGCAATAAGGAGCTGCTCAGAGATTTTGAGCAGAGGAGGGACAGGATGGGATTTATATTTTAGGATTATCACCCTGGCTGTAGTGGAGAGAAGAGTGGATTGGATGGGACTGTGGTTGCCATCAAGGTGAGAGATGTTGGTGGCCTGAATGAGGAGAGTGGCTGTGGGGATGGAAAAAATGTTGATACCTTTTAGGATCCTTTTCAATGTGACCTCAGAATATTTTTCTGCCCTCATTTTCCAGAATTCCCAGCACTCCTCACCCCAAATGCTGTGCTCCATCCTCCTACTCTTCAAATCAGATCCTCAGGCATCTGGGCTTTTTTTTAACACCTCCAGTTTCCCTTGTCTATAATGTCCTTTGTCTTCTTTTTCTACATTTAACAAATTCCTAGTCATCCTTTAAGACCCACTTTCTCTCTGAAATCTTCCCTACATTTCCCAGGAAATATTATTACTCCCTCCTTGTCATTCCAGTAGGTCTTTGGCCTCTATCCATTATTGTGTATGCCCTGTGCACTTCTGATTGCTCTTTCAGAATTACTCTCTCCCCGGTATCCATGCTCATGTTTGGCTGGAAGTTCAGCCTGAATGGATATAATGGACTCACTTGACCTCTCGCTTCTGATTCAGTTTGGTCAAATCAAAGAAGGAAGCAAAAGAGTAAATTTGGGGGTGTTTATTTTCCTAATTTCCTTTCTTTCCCTTCATCTGGGCTGGTTGCTTCCCACAACAATGGTTATGCCCACTGATAGGCTGGTAAATGGTTAACAGTCAGTTTGAGGGTGGGAAAGCCCTGGTTTGTAGTGTTCTGAGATTTCCATGGTGTAATCATTCCTTCCATGGCCAATTTTAAGCTACTGATGTTGTGTCCCTCCACGTGGAGCTGGAAAGAGGTGCACTTTGCCAGCTCTTTCAGGCTGGTATGAGCCAACTCTATTACATCACCTTCCCATTCTTTCCTTTTAGGTAATTGTATCTGCTCTTTCCCTAGCTCTTCAGGCCTGAGAGGGGGGCTTTCACATCATTTTTTTTCCTTTTTCCTTTTTTTTCTTTTCGTTTTCTTCTTTTTTTCCTATTATTATTATTTTTTTGGTCTTTTCTTTATTTTTTCTTCACATCATTTTTAGTCTTGGGACATTGCATTATTTCCTTTGATTTTCTTGGCCATAGCCACACTTTTGTAAATAGTCCTTTTATTAGATCCTCCTTTAATTTTCCAATTTAAGGTACCATCTGTTTACTGGTGGGATCCTTATTGTAAATTAGCCATATAGAAATCTTCTTTTGCTGGATTATAAATGCCTAGAGGGCAGGAATTATGATTGATTATGTTTTGTACATTCAAAACCTAGCTAGTAGAGGGGGTGAAAGGGAAAGAAAGAACTAATTTTCATTGTACATCTACCATGCACAAGATATTGTCAGATACTTTAGAACTGTTCTTTCTTTACTCCTAACAAATCAGGTTAATCCTAAGCACTATCATACCCATTTTACATATAAGTAAAGTGAGACTCAGAGTGATTTAGTAACTTTTCCAAAAGTTAGAAGATGGCTGAATTAGGACTTGAATCTGTGTCTGGCTCTAAAACCAATTCTTGTTGCATTTTTGCCTCAGTTAATATTTAGTGAATGAATGGGTGCATTAGTCAACAGACAAGATGGAGTGCTATCAGCACAGCATGATAAGGGAGGTCTTCAAGTGGGAAGGACTTCTGAACATAGGAGTGAAGTTTCTAGCAATCTAGTGGCTTGTGAAATGGAAACTGTCCATGTATGAGGGTTACTGTTGAACAGAGTATTTTAGATAACATTAAGCAATTCCTATATTAGTCATAAATCTGGCAGATATTTTTATTAGTAGCTGGAGTGAAGTTTCTAGCAATCGAGTGGCTTATGAAATGCAAACTCTCCGTGTGTAAGTGTTCCCATTGAACACAGTATTTTAGATAACATGAAGCAATTCATATATTAGTCATAAATCTGGCAGATATTTTTATTAGTAGCTTGACAAATCCATACCTTATAATAGTACTGAGTAGCTTCTAATCTCCTTAAGGTTTAAAGATAGCTTAATACTAAGAGATAAGGAGAGCCATGTCTGTATACTTGCATTAAATGATGTGGGAAAGTGCAAACATGATCAATTACAGGAGAATATTTATATCAAAAATATCAAGAGCATCCTAATATGTCAAATTTTGTTCTTTAATCTTTCCATCTAGAGGATACTGGTGACTCTTTGAGAAGGACCTGTGGGACATTTGCCTTAAAGAAACACCTGTAATACATTTCTGCTCTCTTAAAAGCCTCAACAATGAACATTTGCTGAAAAAATTGTTGCTTGCTTTGGCAATTTCAGTCTAAGATGCCACAAAAAGGAAAAACAATTCCAATAGACCCAATTCAAAAGTTAGAAAACCTGAGTGTATTTCTGGCTTTGTCATTTTGCTAATTTTATAATTCTAAGTAAGCCACTCATATTTTCTGTACCTCAGTCTCTTTATAGGTGAAATGTATACTTGAATTAGATGTAGCCTGTTTCCTTCCTAGTTCTAACAAAGTTTTGAAATGCTTAAGAATTTTTCTTCTTTTTCAGTAAAGCTGTTATAACTTTTCTGTATTTGTTTATTAGTCACTATGTCTCTCAACTCCAATATTATTATTTTCCTTTATAGTAATATTTAGTTATTTATTCATTATCTATTGATCATCTATGTCTATCCTCTATCTCTTTATCTAATCTATCATCTATCTGTATCTGTCTATGTCTAATATCTATTTATCTACCTATCTCTGTCATCTATCATGTATCACTTATCTATGTATCTATAACTACTAAAGAGAAAATCTACCTAATGTACCAAGTGAGGGTAAAAATAAAACAATGAAAAAAATAAAACAATGCCTACATTAAACTTCTGTTTAGTCTTCTAATCACTAACATTTGTTTTATATGTGTGTGTACATATATTAGCGTATATACATAATTATATTTACATATACATGTGTATTATGTTTCAGCTGTCCTCAAAAACAAACAAACAAACAAAAGTTTTGATTTGTAGCATTTGCTAATTTCTGTGGTGTAAATTACCCATGTTAAGCCACTTAACATGGAGCTGGGAAAAGAGGTACAAAATCAGCTCTTTGCAAGCCCACTCAAGCTGGCTCCAACTCACCCCTGAATATAAACAACTTGTTGGATGATAACTGTGCTCTTTAATGCTAAATTGAATGATATAACTTGAGACCTGAATACTGAATATAAAAGTAAAGAACACAAAGCATGTATTTTGATTTATGTTATGCTCTTTACATTAAATTATTTCTCAGTAGTGCTTTCTTTCACACCCCATGCCAAAAATACACCCATGCAAGCACCTATATGCATATACCCCCACCTGGATTCTAAGTTTTAAAATGAAGTCGATGCATTATGTTATCAGGCATAAATGGACAACACTAAGATGTGTTAGAAATGTGTTCTTTTACAAGTCATCTGTTCTATCAAATTTGAAGTTAGGAAGGTTTCCTCAACCATCTATATTTCTTAAGGGTTCTAAACTTTTAAACCCTTCCTCTTAAGTATATCTCTGTGTGTACCCAAGCTTTACTTGGATTAGTTGCTTATCAAAGGAGTTAGGGCTGGAAAAATCCCCATACTATTAGATCATCAAGTCTGGGAATGATATAAAACTTGATATACTCAGAAATCCAAAAAACTGCATACAGTAATTTGGTATTTAGTCAATCACAGAAAGGCTACAATGCGTTAACTGTTGACTGAATGATGAGCATCAAACATAGACTGTAATTAACACAGACAGAAGCTTACTGCCAACAACAGTTTGAAACAATTTTAGCCCTCTATTTCCTGCCAACTTTGATATATAAAGAACCCTTCATAGCATGATTGAGAAAATTTGTTTTTGTGTGGGGAATTCAGCTTGTACCCCCAGAGTCTCCAGAGCAGTGTTTCTCACAGGATAGAAACTTAATGGGTATTTGTTGAATTGAACCAGATAGACTTTTTTAGAAAATTGGTCCTCAGTTGCCACAATTCTTGTTAGTAAATTCTCATTGAATTTCATGAACTGGGGGTAATATGTTCTCTATATCCTTATGCAGTAGGCAAGACTTTGGTTGGCACGTGAACATTTTCCAAAGGAGAAAAGACAGTGACGAATATCTTTCTTATCTACTCAGAGGAAAACACTCAAAAAGTGTTATTGGTAATTTGAAGTGTGTGCTAATCTAAGAATTGATCTGTGCTGATGAACTGTGCAAGAAACAATTTCTACTACTTTCAGGTCTACACTATTCATGAATAGTTTTTTTGCTACAACTGTCCTGATACCTCCCTGAGTTCTGGGCAATCAGCTTGAATTTTGAGCTGTGAGCCAGTTGGGACTGGGCTTGGAAAAGAGTATGTGGCTGAGTGAGCTGCAGGTAGATGTTTCTGTATGTTTTACTTTGTGCATATGAGTGAGAATGCATCAGAAAGCCAAACATTGAAACGTGTATCATGTATCCACACTGATAGAGATAATTGTCAAAACATAACTGTTATCTGTGGTTCTTGATTGTCTTTAGGCTACAATTCAAAGTCCTAACCAAAGCAGACAGGGCCTTTCATGAGTTGCCTCTGTGTGTATCATTCTGGCCTCACTGATTTCTACTTCTGTCCTTCTCCCCACAGAACTGTGATGCTTGAACTACTTGGAGTTCCTCAAAACAGTTAGGCTTCCTCACATCTGTATACCACAGATGCAGATCTTACTGCTTGGTAACTGCTCCTTCTAATCTCAACATGCTCCTCCAAACCTTGCCTTAGCTTGGTTTACTACTCTAATTCATTCTTCACATCCCAGTTCACATATTTCTTCCTTGAAGTGTCACCCCAATGTGCATTTAGTGCCCATCTTGTGAGGTTCCCTTGCATTCTGTTATACATTTATCACTGTCTTTACCACATTGTATTATAGTTGTCTATTTGTCTATCTTCCCAGTAGACTATAAGTTCATTGAGGGAAAGATTGATTCTTCTATCTTTGTGTTCCCAGGACCTAACACAGCATTTGACAAATAGTAGGTACTTCATAAATAAATAGAAGGTACTTCATAAATTATTTGGAAATATAAATAAATAAAATTAATGAACAAATGGTTTATCAATTGGATATTCATATACTCATTCTTTGCCTGTTTTTATTGATCAGGATTTTCTGTTGTAACAGAAACACTACTCAAATTCACTTAAAGGAAAACAGGATTTTACTGGTTCAAATAACTGAGAGTCTAAAGAGTAGTTTTAACTATGGGAACTTTTGGATCTGGCCTTGAATGATGCCTTCTGGAATCTGTTTCTCCATGTTTATTATTTTTTTCCTCTGGGCTGATTTTCTTTTAGCAAGTGCTTTCCATGTGGTGGGAAAAGATGGTCCTGGTGGATCTATTTGTACACAGTTCATTACAACTAACTAGTTTAGAAGGATACTACTGGGTGTCTACAACAACCCATCCTAAATAACTATGCTTGGCTCTACTTGGGTTCCAGCTCACCTTTGAAACAATCACTGTGCCCAGAGTGATGGCGCATTCTTATTGCTCGGTGTAGGTCACATGCAAGCTCCTGTGGGTGGTGGGGCTCCTTAATTGATAACTTCCTGGGGGACAGTTCTTGGGAGTAGTTCCCAAAAGGAAGTGATGTGGGGAGTAAAAAATATATCCCCACACTGTTATTGATTTTGCAATATGACCAAACAATATGTATTTTTGGAAAGCCTGACATGTGTCCAGGACAATTTAACTGCTTTTTGAGGCTTTTCTAGGCCCACCGAGATGTATCAAGATTGATATAAAAGAAGTGTCTGGAAGATGCTCAGTTTTCAGGTTCTTAGATGCTGAATTTAGATGTATAGTTCTCTGCCTATATCTTGCTCCTTAATACTCCATTTTCTCTTCTCTCTTTTTAAATAACCTTTTATTTTGGAATATTTGTAGTTTACAGACAAGTTGCATGGATATCATATAGCCCTCACTCAGTTTTCCCTATTGTTATTACCTTATATTCTTCACAACTAAGGAACCAACATTGATACATTCCTATTAACTAAACTCCACAGATTATTCAGGTTTCACTAGTTTTTCCATAATGTCCCTTTTCTTAGTATCTCATCTGAGATACCACTTTATGTTTAGTCATCAAGTCTCCTTAGTCTCCTCCTGTTTGTGACAATTTCTCAGACTTAATTTTTTTTTTTGATGACCTTGACTGTTTTGAAGAATTATTTTGTAAAATGATCCTCAATGTGGGTTTGTCTGATGTTTTTCTCATGGTTAGACTGGGGCTATAGGTTTTGGGGAGAAAGACCACAGAGGAAAAGTGCCATTTTCATCTCATCATATCAAGGGTACCTACTATCAACATGACATAACACTGTTGATGTTAACCTTGATCCCCTGGTTCCTTTTATTGGAGAATGGTGTTAGAAACCAAGACCTGGGTACTGGGGCATCATTGCTTCTAGGCCCTCTCAGCTGGATAGAGCTGGAAAATATAGGTATGTATATCAACTGACCTCTCTACTTCCTTTCCCTTCCTCCTCTATTCATGCTTGCACCTTGTCTTCCAGTTTGATGCACAATTTGTTTTTCCAGGCTTCCAAATTTGCCTCTGCTTCTTGATTATACGTTTACTGCTTTTGTCCTTGACTCAGTGATTATTATATAAGAAATAATATGTCTGGTTTGACTCAGCAACTGGAATTTCTACTAATCTGCTCTGTCCTTGCAGACTATATGTTCTCTCCAGGCCTTATGGGTGACACTCAGATGCTATATGCTATAGGACACAAAGACAAGGTTTTCTTTCTGGACTCTATTTTGAGAAGCTTATAATCTACTTATCTTTCTCATATGCAAAAAATATTTATTCTGTCTAAATAATCCATTTTAAATATGTAGCAAAATAATAAAGTACATATTTTGTGCCAGAAAGCTGGATCAGGTTGTATTTCTAGAATAGAATTCTTCTTCTGCAAAGATAGAGTTTTCTTTGGAAATTATGCTGCTATTGGGAAAGAATGGATTATTTGAAGGAACATATGAAGAAGACTATGTCAGAGTTAGAAGTGGATCTAAGAAATTTTCTGATGACTCTTTTTATTTCTTTATTCTTTCTTTCTTTCTTTTTTTTTTTTTTTGCCATGAGAAAGAAAAAGAGGATTCAGGAAAGACTTGAGAGAGATTTAAAACACCAAACCATGGTAAAACAATGTGTGAGGAAGAAAGTGAAGCTTGTTCTTGGAGAATGTATAGAAGGTAAACCTTAGGAAATAAGGGAGGGATATGAATGTCTACACTCTCATAAGATGCAAGGTTTAGGTCTCCAGGGTGTGGTATCAAGCAGAAACGATGTCATAAAAGGGTTCTGGCTTGAAGAAAAAGTTGAGGTTTATATAGATCTGGAAGATAAAAACCAGAATTATGTCAGGTAGTTTTTGAGTAAAGTGAAGTTTACTGAGCAAATTACTAGATAGGTATATTTTATTTCCTTAAATTTCACCACATATTTATTTATTGTATTATTTCTTAAAATATGTGTGAAATTATCAAACTATTTTTACTGATATTCTTATATTTCCTCATACTTTTTTTTTTCTAAAAAAAACATATTAATAGGACTTAGTCTATTCTCTCATTTATGCTACTTAGTGAAAGGCTGGTTTATTTCATCCATTAACTCATTTAGTCTCAATCTTTTATTGAGCACTAATGAGTCAAACATTATTTGGAGTCTTGAGAATATGCTACCTAGTCCTAAGAGTTTGGAATCTAAAAGAAGATCAACATGTGTATCAGTCAGGGTTCTCTGCAGAAATAGTATAAACAGGATATATATATATATATATATATATATACACACACACACACATATATACACACACACATATGTATATATATCATATTAAGAGATTTATTTTAAGTAAATAAAAGTGCTACTTTTACTACAACTAAAAAGAAAAACCAAGAAAATAGCTTTTAGGGTCAAGTAAAAATTGTTATCTTTTAATAGTTCAAAATAGAAATTTTAATTAGTCATAATCCCAAATTAGTAGCTAAAAAGATGTTTGGGAATCTGAAGTACAAAGAATGTTGGCATTTTCAAAGATTTTCCTGTTAACTTAGAAACACCAACACAAAATCTTCTCATGATCCCCTTGATCTCACAAAAAGAAATCCAAAATATTTCCATTTGCAAGGTTTAGTTTGAAGGGACAATCTTAAGAAATTTGATATTGCACTAGGAAATTTCACTGACTTCTCCCATCCCTGAACTCTCCTTGCTTCTTATAATGACTTTCAGTGGGGTGAGTTTCAAAATTAATCCAGGCGTTTAAGGGCAGTTGGGTCCTCTGCGCCTGAATAATTGAGTACTCTTAAAAAAAAGCTACACATTAGTAACTTGGAGGAGCCAGAGTGAATGAACCACTTTTCAGAACCTGCATGACAATTTTGAAAATTAAACCCAGTTAATAGAAAAAAATGCTAAATCAATGACCATAAAATTTAATGGGTTTATAGCAGCCTTAACACAGTAGGACTGAATTATCATGTTAATTTAATTTCCATTTCTAAATGAACCAGAAGGCACAATAAAGGTCAATTAACCAGCTACCTTCCCTGTCTTCTTTTTCTTTTACTGCTGGTTTTAAATCACATTCAGCCCCAAAGCACTCACACTGCTTCTGGAAACTCATTAGTTTTTCTTGAAATTAAAACAAAAAAGAAAAAAAAGGAGAAACAAAAACTAACAACTAACCATGTGCTGAGAACAACTACTGAGAATGTTCCACAATTATGGGGATATATGTATTCAATGAAAAATCTTTACTCTTGTCACATTAAAGCTACAAACTTAGTCACACCAAGCCTAGGGAAACACACAAGTTAAAGGTCTCAATTATGGTGTTTACCAAGTGTTCATCTACAGTGAAAAAGCTGTGTATTCTGCTCTTAACATTTATGAGGCGAATAAGGAAGGAAACTCCATCTGTGTTATGTGGGTCCGTGGTTAGTACAGTGAGAATTTCAAGTTTTGCACAGCCTGCATTTTTAGCATTGAAAAGTGTCACTTTATACGAATAGGTTTTTATTACATTTTTTAATTCAATAGAAAAAGAGAAAAAGAAGTCAACTCCCTCCCCCTCAACAAGAAGAAAATTCAGTCCTTGGTTTTGGTGTAGTTGATTTATGGTTGCAATGGATTGTATGTCATTTGATCTAGTGTGGATCAAAATCTTAAAATCTTCTGGTGTTTTCTATGATACTATGATGTCCTGTATCAGGACATTAGGTCAGTGAACAAAATATATTTTTATTTTACAACTTCTTCAGTCCCAAAAATTAGCTTCTTATTCTGTTTGCCATATTTTGAACAGTGCTTTGGAGATACTGCTAAAAGATCATAATTTTGATCTCAACAGCTTAGCTTAGGAAACCTCTTTAAATTCAAAAGAATATTGTATGTAAAGTATCTAGCATCAGGTACCTGCTAGCTCTCAATGAATGTTTCTCTTTTTCAGTATCAAGTAGAAAAATGGAATATTTATTAATTGAAGTTTAGTTGTTTGGACTTATTTCATGGAATTATGAAACTTTAAGAGAACAATGACTCCAATGCTCTTGTTTACCCCGTTCAGAAACCACTAAAGTGTATTTAAGGGCTAGAAGTTTACCGTTTTTACTATGTGGCTAACATCTATCTTTCGATCAAATAAAAACATTTACTTCCTCGTTAGTCAGCCAAAGGGGTGCTGATGCAAAGTACCAGAAATCTGTTGGCTTTTATAAAGGGTATTTATTTGGGGTAGAGGCTTACAGTTACAAGGCCCTAAAGAGTCCAAGTCAAGGTTGCTTTCTCACCAAAGTCATCTGCCACGTGTTGAAGCAAGATGGTCCCTGGTCTCTGCCTGGTCTCTCCTTGCTGGGTTTCCTCTCCCTCTTGAGGCTCCGTGGGCCCAGCTTCTTCTCAATCTCAGGTGTAGGCTGGCATAGGGCTTGTGTCTCAGGGCTTCCTCTCTTTCTTGGAATAGGGCTCGTGTCTTTCAGGGCTTCCTATATCAGCTGCAAACTATCAGGTGAATGGCTCATCTCTCCCCAGGGCTGTAGGATCAAAAATGACAAAATTCTCTTCCCATGTGTCTTCTTGAGTGAGTGTCCATTTTTACATCAGCTCACCAAAGGGGCGGGGGGTCAACCTCATGTAGTTGAATCAAAGCCCTAATCTTAACAGGTAATTTAATCAAGGGCCCCACAACTAAATCCAATATAATTAAAAGTGGTATATCCAGAACAGATTAGTTTATAAGCATAACCTTTCTCCTTTTGGGATTCATTAAATAATCTCAAACTGTCATATTTCCCCTTTCATTTGATAAAAATCTGCCCCCTTGCCACCCCTTTAGATCTAAGATTGATTTAATTAATTGACCAATTAATTTCTGAAAGTCATACCTAGAATTTAATGCTATTATGACTATTTCTGGGCTTAAGTGAAAAAAAATGTTGTGTACAGGAATACCAGTAGGAGCATATATTCACAATATACAGATTTGGCAAGTAAACATATACTCACAGATGTGATTGATTTTGAGAGGTGTCTTTTTTCCTCTAACTTAAAAAAAAATTAATTAATATTTTTAAAGATACTTAGACTACATATATGTTACACAAAAAATATAGGGATTCCCATATGCCCCACTCCCAACATGTCCCACACCAGCCTCCGTAAACAACATCTTTCATTGGTGTGGCACATTCATTGCAATTGATAAATGCATCCTGGTGCATTGCCACTGAGCCTGGACCATAGTTCACATTGTAGTACGCTCTGTCTCACACAGTTCTGCACGTTATGGGATGATATAAAATGGCCTATGTCTGTCATTGCAGTGTCTTTCAGGATGATTCCCGAGTCCCGAAAAAGCCCCCACCTTACAAGTGTTTTTCCATCTCCCTGCCCCCAGATCCTCCAGTGGCCACTGTCTCCACATCAATGTTGTAACTCCTTCCATTGCTAGAATCACAATATGTCTATAGTAGAATACCAGTAAGTCCACTCTAGTCCATAGTTCATTCCCTAATCCTGAGGATTCTGGGATGGTGATGTCTACTCCACCTCTAATTGAGAGGGGGCTTTGATCCTATACAGCTGTTGGAGGGGACTCTCTTGCTTGCAGTTGTAGGCTCTCTTGTTTCCTTGGTATGGTGGTTGTCAGTCTTCACCTCTTTGTTAGTTGTCCTGGGTAAGTCCAATAAACTGGAGAGCAGGTGTTGCAACTCTGCTGAGGCTCAGGGCCCAGCTGACACATGGACATCCCAAAGATTCCAGTCTCTTGGATGTACGTCTACAAACTCCAGCACCAAGTATAGGTTTAAATAGAAGGGACAGATGAGCCATGTGTAGGGAAGCCATAAGTGAGTCCAACTCTGTCACTCTCAGGAGCACAAACTCCAAAGTAGGGCCCACTGGCAAGGCACCAAACTCTGGAGCTATCTGCCCTGACCATAAGACCTGGGTGTCTCCAGAGCCCTCAAAAGCCCCACTATACTATCCACTTTGGCTTGATAACTTTTTGTTAGCTAAGTAACAGAGTTCAACCTTTCTTTAAATTGTGTCATTTGATCCACTTTGAAAGTTCCTGTAATAGAAGAGAAAAAAATTGACATTTTGGGACTGCAGTTCTTTAAATACTGAATATATTAAAATGTTTTTTGTTAATTCATTGTGTACAATGAGCAGGGTTTTATTAAAATGTTTTTTGTTAATTCCATGTGTATATATTAAAATGTTTTTTGTTAATTCCATGTGTACAATGAGCAGGGTTTTATGATATGGAAAGGATTTGTTGTGCTGTTTTACTCTTAGTCTTTCTTCCTCTGGGGTTGTACAGATAAAGTGCTCAGTCTATCTGCTGAACAAAGTAGCTCTTCAGTGAATGCAGATCTTACCCCCGGGCCTTTCACTGTCCTCCCTTCCTCTTTACCACATCAGGGCTCTCTGTGAGCTCCAGAGTGCAACCCTAGGAGCAAGAACCAAGTGCCTGCTCTGACCTCTTGCCTCTTGCTAACGTTTTCTACAATTGATGAGGATGCCCTGTTATAATGGTGGATCAAAAGTTTTTTGTTGATTACCTGAATGATACCATGTCATATGATGTAATGATTTCACTCCCCGCTTTTATTGAGACTGAAGAGATTGTTTTGAGCATTAGTCCACTGTGTCCTGAGTCATATCACTGAACTGTTGATATGATTTAGCTGTTAGATTCACTGAAGTAATTGAACTGTGACTGCCTATGTGCAGACAGACAACATAAAGAAGCAGGTCTCAGTAGGGGAAGATGGGAAGAGAGAAGACTAATGGTAGTAAAAGGAAGAACAGAGGAACGAGAAGTTAAGAAGAGGTGAACACTGTGGCAATGCATGCCCTTCATGACTGCACTCAATTAGACAGCGTCACCCATTCTCATGTTTGTAAAGTTGTGCTGTGTGTGTGCACACACACGCACACACACACCCACTCACACACTCACACACATGCACTCTGCTTATGGACCCCAGCCAGCTTTACTGCTGGTGGTCTTGCCATGTCACAATCAAGCGACTCTCTGGTCCAGAGATAATTATTGAGTTTGGAACTTTCTATCTTGAGGGCTTTAAGGAACTTTCTTTTAGATGAGAGGCTAATTGATGTCTATTCCACCCTTGCCCATGAGCCCTTATCTCTTAGGAGTTACAGCCATGTTGACAATGGGTTGTTTGGCTTTGGGAAGTCACTTCACTTTTCTGAGCCTTGATTTCCTCAGGAGTTTGGGCTTTGATCTTGAAGAAACTTCTAGCACCTACACTCTGTGATTTTCTAAAGTCCTATTTCAAGTATGGGGCAAGATTTGAAGGCAGGATCAAAATGTTCCAGTTTTCCCTTTTTCTTTCAATTTACCTCTCTTGTTCAAAGTCAACTAATGAAACAACTGAATTTTCCTGGAAGGCTATGTATGTATGTATATATACATATACAAATATACATTCTAGAGTAGCTTGAAATGTTAATAGTGGTGTTCAGTGTCCTAGAGGAAGAATTTAGATGTTGTCTAAATATAAAGATAATAAAATGAAAAAAAGATCTGTTTCCTGAACTTCTCTAAAATTTTTAGAAGCTATCAATTGCTTTTCGAAAAAATTGAGATGGGTGTAGTGCATGCATAGATGTGTGTTTGTTTTTATTCTAATCTTGTCAGGAAAACTGGAGGAAAATGGTGCTCATTAACCATGAGGAAACATCTGTCCATTTTTGTAGTATACTATATATATATATATATATATATATATATATATAGGGTTATGTGTAACAATATTATATCTTACACTTAGGCCTCTCAAAGAGAATCCAAAACATCACCCTGGAAGAGGGATTTTGATGCTTTATATGGTAAAGGAAAACACAAATTTTGTACATAGAGGGATTTACTTTACTTATTAAAAAGATGTTTGCCTAGAATGTGGAACAGTAGGAAAAATCTTGGGATGGTTGACTTTTTTGACATTTGGAGCAGATGAATAAATAGGTAATGCTGATACAGCTTGGGTGGATGTCCTCACTTCACACTGTGGCACCCCTGGAGTTTCTGTCAGTAGACGGCATTGGCGACTAAGAAAAATAGGCCAGGCCGGTAGCAGACGGCCCTTCTGTGCAGGGAGGGGAGCCATTTGGTCCCCTTTGAGCTCCCTCTGTCCATGTGCAGAGCAGCCAGAGTAGGAGGGACACAGGTGACGACTCTGCGCCTAATGGCCCTCTTTCTATTTTTATTTCTCAGCTGGGGGTTGAATGTTCTCATTTTATAGTCACTTGTCCTTTTCAACTCTGAGCAAAGAGAAGATTTCTCCCTCCCCCAACTGAATCCTCTGTATTTCTTGTTCTTTGTTCCAGAAGAAAAGAAAGACAAAACCCTAGGCTTATTCCTCTAAGGAGTTTCTTACATTCAGAAAACTGCACATGGACATAGCTGAGGCCTGTGTGAGGTGGAGCTGTCTGTGCCCACTACTCCCTGCCCAGCCTTTAGACAAGCTGTGGAGGGCCTGCAGTCTGGGGAGCAGGGTGGTACGAGGATGGCTCAGGTAAGTAAAGCAATACGACAGTATGATATGCCCATGAAACAATGAACTCATCCTTAAACCTCTGGACACCACCCCAGGCTTTTCACTGTCATCAGTGGAAGAGCGTGGGTATCATTCATTCTTTCATTTATTCAAGTGCCTATTAAATCCATATGATGAATTTCTTCTCTGTGTCAGGCACAGATGCCTGGACCATAAACTCAAATAAAGCCCCAAATTCCCAGCATTCGGTATAGCACAGTTTACCAAGGGAAGACACTCAAAATAATGAGAGATATGCTTTGCTGAGGCTTGCTATTTGCCAGGTACTGGCTAAATGATTTATATGCATCCTTTCATTTAATCCTCTTTATGACCCTGTTTTTTAGAATAGAATATTAAGATTCTAAGACTCTAAGTATCTTGCTCAGAATCATAGTTAGTAAATTATGGAGGCAAATTTGAACTCACGACTGTTTAACTCTGGAGCCTCCCATAAAGGGAAAGTGGTAAACGCAATGCTCCATGTGTCAGAGAAGAGGGATTCGAACCACCTTTGGGGGTCCAGGGAAGGCTTTGTGGAGAGAGCTCCTCCTAAGTTTAAGGCTAAACTATGGACCTGAAATAGCAGATTGAGGTCCTATTGGAAATTTTTAGGCATAAGGGATAACTTGTGAAAACCACAAGTATGTGTGAGGATTTGCAAGTGATTTAGTGTTACTGAACCATCACACTCAAGGCAAGGAGTGGTGGGAGATGAGCTTGGAGGGGTGGGGTGGGGCCAAATCATAGTAGATCTTTTAGAATCTACAATGTAGATAATGTCAAATGATGAACTTATATTCTGTGTAGTGGTCCAGGTGAAATGTGATTGGGGCTGGACATGGCACGTGCAGTAGGGTGGAAAGTAGGGAAAAAAGGAAAAAGCTGATAACTGATTGGATGGATATAGGGGATAAGTGAGGTGAAGAAGGATATAGCATGCCTCCTAGACTTCTAGCTGGATGATTAAATGGATGGGCATGCTAACAATTGATAGGGGATTTACAAGAGGAACCAGATTTAGAAGAAGGATACTGAGCAATTTTATTCTTCACCAGTCTACAGTTATAACCAGATATTATTAGTAAATTTTTCTATAGCAGGTCAGAAGGGCAACACATAGATTTCTTACTATGTTTTATAGTTAATTATTAATTGTTATAATTTCATAAATATGAAACATCTTCCTTGCGGGGGGAAATTAAATATATTGGTGATAATCTTATAAAATGGAGTTGTCAGCCATAGTTTTTTTTTTTTTTTTTTGGAGGTACCGAGAATGGGGATTGAACCCAGGACCTTGTACGTGGGAAGCCGGCACTCAACCACTGAGCTACACCCGCTCCCCCTGCTGGCCATAACCTTATGGCTACTAATCAAAATAACAACCATTTATTTAGCACACAAATGGCCCAGGTATTGTTCTATGTACTTTACCTATATCACCTCCATTCCTCATGCGTCTGGGGATTTTAGCTTGAGAATCCAAGTGGTGTTCACCTCAGGGCTCATTCATGTCCTGCTGTGGATAGAGGCCTTCTGGTGGCATCTGCCAGGGGTGACATGGAACATGGCACAACCCCTGTGGCCTGGTGACCCAGGGAGACAACCTTGTGAAAATAAGCCAGAGAGAGCTGTTTTGCTGTGAGGTTTAGAACTCTGTACAAGAATGGAACTTATACTTTCTCCAGACTCTCCAGGCTTTGTTCCGGCAAGGCCAATTAGAAGCTGTGTGACCTGTGAATTTTTATAGCAGCATTGTTCATAATAGCCCCAAACTGGAGGCAGTCTAAATGTCCTTCAATTTGCAAACAGACAAAATATATAGACATACAGTGGAATATTATTCAACAATAAAAAGGAATGGATTACTGACATTTGCTACATCATGGAAGAACCTCACAAACATATGCTGAGGAGAGAAGCAGATACGAAAGGACAAATATTGTATGATTCCATTTATAAGAACTGTCCAGAAAAGGCAAATCTTTAGAGACAGCAAGTGGATTAATTGTTGCCTGGGGCTAGGGATGGGGACAGAGATGAACTGTAGATGGGAGTGAGGGATCTTATTGGGCTAAACATGTTCTAAAACTGGTATATGGTGATGGTTGCAAACATTTAGTAAAGTTATTAAAATCATATAATTGTACACTTGAAATGGCTAAATTTTGTGGCATGCAAAATATACCTCAATAGAGCTGCTAAAAAAAGAAGCCATGTGACCCTTTCTGGATTATTGAATCCTTTTTGTCTCCATTTTCCCATCTATCAATGGGTGATCAATTCTTAGTCCTTTTTCTAATTAATTTCTGGGCAGCATTTGACAGTTTATCGCTCACTCTTTCCCTCCTCACCATTTCTCATTCATGCTTTTGGAAATATTTCTTCAGTTGATTTCTTTAACACTGAACTCTCCTGATTTTCTTTACAACAAAGGCTGGAGTTGGGTACTCCCAGAGTGTGGAAATTGGCTCCATTGTTTCACTCTTGAACTAATTATCCAGCTTGTGCCTGTGGCATGCATCCTCACTCAACCTCTGCTGCTTCTGATGTTGGGATTATTGGGGATTCTGCTTGGATAATTCACTCCTTTAGGACATATCTCTGACACTTGAATAATGCTTTAAGTTCCTTAACTCTATTGTGCTTTATTACCAATCCTTTCCCATCAGTTTAGTCCAGAAAGTCATCCCTGTTCATTCTTCTAGAGACACCTTTCCTGATTCTCCAATGCAGCTGCAAATTCATTCTTATTTTTATATTTTCTCTGTTGATACAATAGGATTTTGTGTGGAGGATGTAATGGATACTGTGATGTGTTGCTGAGATCTCACGTCAGAACTGAAGGGCTTATTCCTTCAGCTGCTCAAGGTTAGCCTGCTTCCTGGGCAGCCTTCATCCAATAACTGATCAACAAAGACTCAACCCTTGGGACAACTCTGAAGGACCATCCCAGATTCAGGGCTTCCTGTGGGGTCAATGGAGGCCTTCATTAAGAATTCATTCATCCCAGCTTCTCCCTGTGACCATTTTTTGCTTCCTTCCTTTACCTTCCACAGGTGTCGATTACAGGACCATACCCTAAAAAGCCTTCTTATGCTAATCTCCATCTCAGAGTCTGCTTCCTGGGGAGCTCAAACTGTGGCAGAGGAGATATAACTATATGAGCTCAGCCAGCCATCTTGAGCCCATATCTCTAAGCAGTGCATTTATACTGCTTATTTTGAGATCATGGATTTTTTCTAGAAATATGATGAAATCTATGAATTCTTTCCATCTAGAAGATGAAGTTAATTTCTCTCTCCAATGTCAATTCACTCTTGGCTTTTGGTCAGAGGTATCAGGCTCAGCCTGGCTCTCAGCTTCTTTCTCCTTCCTTATCCCCACAGCTGGTACTCTATGGCCCTTTGATATGAGCTCAGCCTCCCACCCAGGGCCAAACCTGACTCCAGGTGGAAAACTCTTAACAATTTAAGTCAGGTTTTCCTAAAGCAGATTGTAAGATGAGGATCTGTGTGTCAGTGACTTATAAAGGAAGTGTCCCCAGGAGAAAGAGAGAGGGAGATGTAGAACAGTGAAGGGAGGAAGCCAAGCAACGATAAGATCACAGGCAGACTCCACTGAGGAGTAGCTTTGCTTGATCTGGCAGAAGAACTTTGGGGTGTAACTTATACCTCAGAATTTCTCCACCTGAGGCAGGGAAATTGTGTTTCCATACTTATGAACCCAATAGATTGACTATTTGTAGTGTGGGTGGAGAAGGAGAATATAAACTCCCTTCTGGTTATATTCTGGTCTCTGCCCACGTGGGGCAAAGCCACTCCAGTAGCATGAGGATTATCCTTCAAAGAACACTCGCAGCTGCTAGATGTCAAAGCACACAGAAGCCAGAGAAGGGGCACACAGAAACAGTAAGAAGGATCTGAGGGGATCTACATAGAGCTATAACATTGACCAGTGCATAGCTCCATCACCATCCTGGTCGGTCTGGCTTGATGCCTTGCTCCAATTTTGATAATTGGTGCTGACAGTAGGCTTTTGAAAACTGCCTTGCAAATACCTTTTCTCTACCATAATAGACCTCGTAGACTAATTTTGTGTTGAACTGCATTCCAATAAGCCTGTTTGAATGAATTAGTTGCAAAATGCCCCATCAGATAACAACATTAGTTAATCTTCTAATAGAGTAGCTTTCTATTTGCTATCTAAATGCTGAAGAGTTTCTACCAAAAGTAGCAATCCTGGCATTGGTCTAATTGATATTGAGCTGTTCCTCAGGGCAGTAATTGCCCAACAAGCTTAGTTGTTCCTTGAGGACACTTTCAGCATGATAATAGGACCATGGTTTCAGTATAAAGGAGGATGCTATGGCAGGAGGTCATGCCTCCAGGTTATCAAAAGATGTATCAAATGATTTAGGCAGAAATTAAAGAGTCAATGGGCTAGGACATTTATGCCATTTGGGACAGCAATCTGCTCTGTCAAGAGCCCATTTCTCATCTACCCTGATCCCTTATTGATATTACAGAAAAGGCTCTGAAGGATCATTAAAAGCCAGGGATCAATATCAAGATCATACAGCTTGGCCCATAAATGGTTTTTATCTATAAAATCAAAGGCTGACAATAGAATAATAAATGACACAAGTCTCAAATTATTTTAAACTATTTTCTCTAAAAATGAAATAGAGTGTGGTAATAATCCATAATAGGAAGCTCTCTCTAAAGTATTTGTTCTCTTCCTGTAGGATATTATATTAAGAGACCCATATATGCAATTGTGAAAGAGTGAGCTGGCATTGATTTTTGAAAGCATATCCTAAAAAATACTGGGTAATAAGAGCAGATAAAAGGCTGTTCCTTATCTTAGTAGCAATATACTTTAGGTCCAGTTTGCAGAAATTATGCTGTATGTGATTAAGGCAATAATTTTGCATGGATTGGAACCTAAAATTTATGATTTACAATAGTTATATAAGAAACTATCCTTGAGGTATGTCAACATATACTCATTATTTGAATGAAGTCTAATGAGTAAAGGATTTGACCTAGAGAAAGTTCTAGGGTTTTTAAAGCGTGAGGTTTCATGGGATTCTAAAAAAAAAAAAAAAAAAAGAATACCTGTTACTGAATTCTCTTAATGCAGATTTATATCCAGGCAGGCAGGCAGGTACTGATATTTGTGTGGACAAGAGAAGGGTAATCTAAGGAAAGGACAATAGAGGGGGTGAGAGAGAAGGTGAGAAGCAAAGTTCTTAGTGAATGCTTGGGATCAAAGTTAGGGAAACAAAATTCAGTCATCAAGTCAAAGGCAAAGAGAAAATGCAAGCCTGAAAATGAAGAAAAAGGCAAGAACCGATTCCCAGACAGCTAAGAATTCTCTCATCATTACATCAACAGGTTAAAGAAAAATCTTGATAGATGCTGAGCAGCCATTTGCATTTCTTCCTAATAATTACCCTTAGTGAATTATAAGTAGAACATACTTTCTTAACAAGATAAAGAATATGTGAAAACAGTAGCCAAACTCATGCTTAAAGAGGAAGACTTGAAGTGTTCCCATCAAATTAAACAACCAGAGAAATATACCTGCTATTAACTAACATTGGTCTGGAAGTTATACTCAATGAAATAAGCTGAGAAAAAAGAAAAAATGCATGTGGGGACTTGGATGATATCCAAGCCATGGAAGTGTGCCACTTGAGTTGCCCACAAGAGAGAATATGCTGTTCAGCTGCAAGAATTGCAGTTAGATGACAGTCTCTAGCTGTTAGCAGCATCAAGCTATACCACAGCTTCTCAGGCAACCCCAGCCAATGACTGACCATTTCTGCCCAACAGGGACATCTCTAACAGGCAATTTGCTCTGGAGTTCCCATTTGGGTTAGCCAAGACTTTGCCAGGTCTGCATTGTTAGTTAGACCTCCCATGCCCAATTTTGCTTCCTTCCAATTTCATCTTTCAAGGGTATTATCCCCATAAACTTCTTGTACTCCTAACTCCTTCTCAGTGTCTCCCCAGAAAACCCAACTGACCCTGTTAATACCAGGAGTGGTCCAAGTAACCAGGAGGTAAGATGGGCTTTGGAACTGGATCACTCACTGCTTGACTGCCAAGGAGGATCTTTTGCTGGGTGATATGTGGCCGCATGGCTATTCTCTGGCAAAAGATGGCAGTCCAAATGCTAAAGCTAATAGAATTGCCTGGTTGTTCCTAGTTGCATTGATGCCTTACAGAGGGATAATGAAAAGTGGAGGGCAGTTAAGAAACAGTTGAATATTAAGTGTGATTGCCAGAGGGTTACTTTGGTAGCTTACAGAGTCCCTATTTCTTGCAAGGTATGTGCAGAGCAAGCTGAAGACTGAACTCAGGATTTAATAGTTAGTGTTGCCAAGTTACTAAGATGACCAAATAATCAACCACATCTGCCAAGATCAGGATCTGGGTTGAGAAAATCTGGGATCCTGACACATGAGATGGGGATATGTGGATTGATGTCTCCCTAAAGGCTTTTGTTCTCCAGATTTGAATCCTCAGAGTCACAGAGGTGGCCCAACCATTCCTAAAAGGAGCTAGCTAGTGCTTTTCCTGTGTGTGTGGGGCACACTGGGGAGACCTCTTTCTTGAAAGTCAACAGACTTCCCCCTCCCAACCCGAACCCACCCCCTGCTCCCTCACATATCAGGATCTGCCCCCACCTACTCTACTAGCTGCCATGCTGAGCCTGATAAGGGAGGAAAGAGAGTTTCAAGAATTAGCCAGCATTAACCAGTAGGAGCAAGGGGGATACTTGGGCACTGGATTTGAGGTTGCTTAATCAAAGGATCCAGAACATAAGACTGGATAAGAGTGAGTTTATTAGCTTGGGGACATTCTTTCATGTTGGGATTTAACACTTTGGCAAAGATCCTAGGAGCCCACAGGAAACAATGACCTACAATTGAAATGCCTTAATTACTGTGGCAGATGATAGACAAAAGGATTAAAAAGCTCAGGGAAGTGGGCATTCTGGATAAATTATACAAGACCAGGAGACCCATTAGAGGAGTACCTTTCATAGGAAAGTCCAGAGAATACACCAAGGCGAGGAGAGAAAGACACCAACATCACTAAAAAGTTCACTGTTGTCTGAGAGACAATATACAAATGGACAATAGCCACAACCTTTCCTGCAACCAGCCTGGGAAACCAAATCATAGCCTTTACAGCAACTAGTTCAGGAAGCCAAATCACAATCTCTGCAGCAATTGGCCCAGAATGGTCAGGAGTTGGTCAATTTCTGCCAGCTTCTGTATTTTTGCCCCTTATTCTTATTCAGGACCAACCAGAGAAAGCCAAGTATGCTCCTCAAACAATCACATAAGATGCCCTGCTTTTAGTTAACCCACCTCCAGCTTCCACATGTAAACAACCTCCAATCAGAACATACCTGAAGTCTTTGCTTGTTTTTCAATATAAAGCCTTTCCACTCCTCTGCCTGTCTTTGAGTCTATGCCAAACACAAGGGATGGTGGCTCACTCTTTTTCTGTAGCAAGTACTGAATATTTGGTCTCTGTTTATTCTAATTTTGGTGGTCTTTGTATATTTATACATGACTATCCTCTGCAGGCAAAGCTGATGGTAGGAGAGGCTGTCACAGAGCTTGGCTCACCTGATAGTAATGGGGATTATGGAACTCCAAAGCTCTTAACTGCCAAAAGCCAGGCAGTTGCAATTTTTGGGACAACTGCCAGCATTGGAGTGGCAGCCAAGGACGCTTAATCTGCAGAGAGTTGTGGAGAGATAGTTAATAGAATATAGTATTGCTCAGTGTAAAATAGAAGAAGAGGAGTCAAAGACAGTATTGCTCAACATATATTTAATCAAAGAAAGCAAGCATGGAAAAGCAGGAAGCTGAGGGTGGTCACCCCAATAAAAAACTACAATCCCTTTTCCAGTTCTTGGAGACCGGTTTTAAGACCCAGGACCCAGTGCCAAAGAGGTGGCTGGGTTTCAGGAGGAAAGATATGCCTCACTATGGCAAGTATATATGGTAATGATTTCTCCAGTCCTTCCACAAAGGGACCTAAGGCTATTTACTTGAGTGATTGTACAATGGGGAAAGGGAAATACTAAGACATTTCAAGGACATTGGATCCAGGATCTGACATTGATACCTAGAAACCTTAAGCATCATTATGACCCCACTGTTAGAGCTGGAGTAGCTGCAAAACATGTAATAAATTGATTCTTGACTAAAGTCCAACTTTCAGCGAATTCACTGGGTCTGTGGTATCACAAAGTAGTCATTTCTCCAGCTTCTGAATATATAACTAGAACTGACAAACTTGGAAGTTGGGTCCTTGGCCTATAAGAGCTGTAATAGTGGGGAAGGCCAAGAGGAAGTCTTTGAAACTGTCCTCACTTATTCCTAGTCAAGATAGTAAATCAAAAGCACTATCACATCATGGGAGGGATGGTGATGGTTAGTGGCACACTTAAAGTATCTCAGTAATGAAAGGGTGGTGATCCCTATCATATCTCCATTTAATTAACCAGATTCGCACCTGCAGATATGGAATGGGTCTTATTGAATGACTGTAGACTACTACGGCCTTTGTTATATGATACGTAACCATTGACTTGGTGATGGGACACTTTTATTTCCTTATCAGGGAAGAGGTCAGAAACAGTTTGCATTCACAAGGATGGAAAATAATATTCATTTATGGTATATTATGGAGCTGCCCAGTGCTTTGTTAAATCCCCTGGCCTCTACCAAAATACAGTCTGAAAAAGATCTAGGCTGTTGGGACACCCTTCAGTATGTCACATTGATTCCTTTTGTCAGTGTCATTATGCTGATCAGACAGGATATGTAAAAGGTGGTGAGCAAGCTGGAGGCTTTGGTGCTTAGTCCACAGGGTGGGAGATAAATTCTACAAAGATTTAGGGACCTGCCACTTTGGTAAAGATTTTAGAGGTCCAGTGATCAGGAGCATACTAGAACATCTCCAAATTATAAGACAATTTGCTTCATCTTCCAACAATTACCACAAAGAAGCAAGCACAATGTTTGCTAGGACTTTTCAGTTACTGGGAGAACACATTCCATATCTAGGAATACTGCTCTGGCCCTATCTGACCCTAAAGGCTGACACTTTTGAGAGGAGCCTGGAATAGGAAAGGGCTCAGCATCAGGTTCAGACTGAGGTATAAGCAGCCCTGTCATATGGGTCATACAATCCAACATATCTGAGTGATCATGCATCTGGAATTGTCTATCATGGTTGGATTCTGTTGGACCCATGAAGTCATAAATTTGGGTGGACCCAGTAGCAATCCATAATAAAATAGAAATGGTATATCCAAGATAAAGGACTAGGGGACATGAGTAAGGTGATGAGAAGGTAGACCAGATGACCATGTCATCCAACATGGTTGCACCAGCACTTCTCCCTCAGCCCAAACCCATGGTTTTCTGGTGGGTAGTGCAGGGAGTATATACAACCAATTGAAGGAAGAAGAAACAGTTCAAGGTTGGTTTATGGATGGATTGGATGGTATATGAGCTGAAAATGGACAGCAGCTGCAATATAGCTACCCAAATGAGTGGCCATGAAAGAGAGTGTTGAGGAAAAATCCTCCCATGATAGAGATTTGAGCAGCATACTTGGTCATCTACTTTGTGTGAAAGAAGCAACCTGAAATGAGAAGAGAATACATACAAGTTTCTGGATTGTGATGAATGACCTGAATAGTTGGTCAAGGGCCTGGGATCTTCCAAAGACTGGAAGATCATACATAAGAAGGTCTGGGGTAGATCTTGCAAAGACTGGATGATCATAGATAAGAAGGTCTGGGGTGGAGGTGTGTGGGTGGACATATGGAAGCTGGTATGAAGTATGAAGATTTTTGTATCACATGTTAATGCTTATCAGAAAGCATTCACTTTGAGAATGGCACTAACACAACCAAGTAGAAAAAAATGACTCAGGCAATTGACATCAGATAGCCTTTGTCACTGGCCACTTCAGAATCGCAACTGGGCATATGCGTGGAATGGTCACAGAGGCAGAGATGAAAGCTACAAATGGGTCTGGAAGTGTGAATTCCTACTTAGAGAGGCAAATATTGCCATTGTCAACTCTGAATGTCAAATCTGCCAGCAACAAATACCAAGACTGAATCCTGGTTATGGTATTATTCCTCACAAGTAGCTGAGATCAACCAGCAACTTTGTGGCAAGTTGACTACATTGGTCCCTTTCAGCCATGGAAGGAGCAGCATTTTGTGCTCATTGGAATAAATCCCTATTCCATATATAGGTTTGCCTTTTCTGCACACAGAGCCTCAGCCAGAACCACTATCTGGATGCTTACCTGAACCATAGCATTTGTACAATGAAGGAAATGGGGAAGTGGGCCCATTATCATGAGATCTACTGGCTCTATCACAAGCTGCATCATCCAAAAGCTGCCAGCCTGATATAACATTGAAATGGAATGCTGAAGGTGCAGCTAAAGTGCCAGCTTGGAGGCGATACTCTGCAAGTTTGGAGTCCCTTGATTAGAAATGTAAGGAAAGATTCTTAGGTTGTATGTAACAAGAGACTAGACTGTTGACATTATCAAGGGATATAATTGTAGAGCCTCATGACTACTCTTCTGGAATATTGTCTCTCATAAAATGCAGTAGAGTATAACTCAGAATTAAATTACCTCTTCACATTCAATGATAAGAGAACAACAAAGCCAAACTGAGGTATAGATACTCAAGGCCCATAGCCCATCAGAGACTTATTCCCTGTCATCTGGCACCCCAACCCCTTTTCACCTATTATTGCTCTAGATAAAATTAACAAATGAGCAACCTTACAAATGATGACATGTAGAAATTTGGAATCACATAAAGGTACTCAAAATCATTTTTTTTTGGCACATAAAAACAAGTCATATTTGCCAAAGTTAAGGTTTTACTAAATTGAGATGTCATTGTAAATTATTTTTAGTAAATACCGGCCTTTTCAATTGCATAACTTTCCATAGAGTCATACCAGTTTTCCAGCTCAGGTCTTCCATGCATGAGGATATGGAAAAATCATTTCCCATCCTTGCAGTCAAGTCTTTTGTAATATATCTTTTAGAGGATATAATAAATTTATGAGATGCACATAAGAGCAAGTTGGGACAATGTATTTCATACATATAAACGTAATTTGATGGTGTAATATATATATCCAAGGCATGCTTGGTCTGTTTTATTAGAAAGCAGTACCATTTATTGTGTGATAAGTAGTGCCATATACAATATTTGTTCATATTTTAAATTATTAGAAATACATTCTTACTTCAAAATTATCACCTTACATTCAACCCAGCTGTGTGAGAGTTATTGCCAGTCCAAAATCCAGAAAGAAACACTTCTCTTTACATATGCAGTTATTTGATTTGAAACAGATAGAATCAGTATTGGATGGTTTTAAAAGAGAATGCTTAGGGATTACTATCAAGCACCAACTAGCAATGCAACTGGACAAAGACCCCGAATAAAAGGGGGAAAAGATAAAGACAAATGAGTTTATATGGCTAAGAGACTTTAAAGTGAGTCGGGAGGTCATCCCAGAGGTAACGCTTATGCACCTCTCAGCAAGATCTCATAGACTGACAAAGTGGATACTACCCCAAATAGGGGGGGCTCCTGAGGGCTCTGGAGACACCCAGGTTCTATGGTCAGGGCAGGTAGCTTCGGAGTTTGGTGCCTTGCCAGTGGGCCCTACTTTGGAGTTTGTGCTTCTGAGAGTGACAGAGTTGGACTCAATTATGGCTTCCCTACACAGGGCTCATCTGTCCCTTCTATTTAAACCTATACTTGGTGCTGGAGTTTGTAGACGTACGTCCAAGAGACTGGAATCTTTGGGCTGTCCATGTGCCAGCTGGGCCCTGAGCCTCAGTGGAGTTGCAACACTTGCTCTCCTGTTCATTGGACTTACCCAGGACAACTAACAAAGAGGTGAGGACTGACAACCACCATACCAAGGAAATGAGACAGCTGACAACTGCAAGCAAGAGAGTCCCATCCATTGGCTGTATGGGATCAAAGCCCCTCTCAATTAGAGGTAGAGTGGACATCACCATCCCAGAATCCTCAGGATTGGGGGAAGAGCTATGGACTAGAGTCAACTTACTGGTATTGTACTATGGACATATTGTGATTCTAGCAATGGAAGAAATTACAACAGTGAGGTGGAGCCAGGGGCTTAAAATGTCCAACTGTGCTAGTCTGCAAAAGAGGATAGTCAGGCAAACAAAAAATTCCATAAACATATTCCTCCATAGACAGAAAACATACACAAGTAGAGCTAGAATTTGTCTTGGGGAAACACATTATAGGCTTGGTGGAATGGAACTCTTCTTCATTTAGAGCTGTTTCATAGCCATCCATGGAATATAGAAAATTATCTAGTTAAAGTTTAATGTCAGGGAAACGGATGTGGCTCAAGAGGTTCGGCATCTGTCTACCATATGGAGAGACCGGGGTTCGATCCCCGGTACCTCCTGGTAAAAAAAAAAAAAAAAAAAAATGTTTAATGTCAAATGCGAAAAAGGAACCACAGGGCTCTAACTTAAACTCATAAGGACTTATTTTCTGAAAAGGCAAGAAAAAGGAAGAAGGAGATAATCTCAGGCAATATCAGTAGGTGGTTAAAGTGATAAGATACTTTCCAAGATGACTGAATAATAAACTGCTCTCTGTCTTAAGATAGGGGAGATAAATTCTTTATTCTCTTTTGAGAACTGTCACCTTCACATGGGGCAATCTTGACTTAGAAGGCCAGACAGTCCAGAGGAAATATGCCTTATTCTGGAAAGTAAATCTATTTCTATAAGCTGACCTGCTGAGAACCTACTATGTGCTAGGCTCTCTGCTACTTGCTGTGGGAGTTACAAAGATAAAGCACAAACTAACTTTTTCTTTCAGTTCCTACTTTGTGCCAAGCATTTTCAGGATTTCTGTGAAATGAAAGTAATATGCTTCAAGTCATACAGCTAGTAGATGATAACAATAATATTCACTTCACAGGGTTATTTTTAAATCCTTGGTGTAAAGTAGAGGCTCAAAAATTTTGTTTTTCTGGGAAGTGGATGTGGCTCAAGCAATTGGGCTCCTGTCTACTATATAGGAGGTCCAGGGTTTGATTCCCAGGGCATCCTGGTGAGGGCAATTTGGCCCGCATGGTGAGCTGGCCTGTGTGGACTGCTGGCCCACGCAGGAGTGCTGGCCCACTCAGGAGTGTTGGCCCACACGGAGTGCTGGCTCACATGGAGTGCTGGCCCGAGCGGAGTGCTGCCCGCACGGAGTGCTTACCTGAACGGAGAGCTGTTGCAGCAAGATGATGCAACAAAAAGAGACACAGAAGAGAGACAATAAAAGATACAGACCAGGGAGCTGAGGTGGTGCAAGAGATTGAGTGCCTCTCTACTACTCCGGAAGGTCACAGGATTGGTTCCTGGTGCCGCCTAAAGAGAAGACTAGAAGCCACAGAAGAACACACAGCTGAATGGACACAGAGAGCAGACAGCAAGAGCAAAAAAAAAAAAAAAAAACAGCGGGGCGATGTGCCAGCTGTGCCTGGAATCTCGGTGGAGCTGCAACTCCTACTCTACAGCTCAATGGACTCACCCAAGTCACCTGGTGAGGAGATGATGATGGACAACGGCCAGCCCAGTGAGTGGAGAGAGTCTGCAGCTGCAGGAGGATAGTCCCATCCATTGTACCCATAGGATATAAGCCCCCTTTCACTTGGAGGTGGAGTGGACATCAGCATCTCAAACTCCTCAGGACTGGGGGAAGAGCTATGGACTAGAGTGAACTCACTGGTATTCTGTTGTAGACATATTGTGATTCAAGTAATGGAAGAAATTACAACAGTGAGTGGAGCCAGTGGCCACTGGACACTTTTGGGGCAGGGAAGAGAAAAGCAGTTGTAATACAGGGGATTTTTCGGGACATGGGAATTATCCTGAGTGACATTACAACGACAGATATAGGCTATTTTGCTTCAGCATATACCATGCAGAACTGTGTGGGAGAGAGTGTGGTCTACAATGTGAACTATGGTCCATGTTTGGTGGCAAAGCCCCAGGATGTGTATATCTATTGCAGGTAATGAAAGATGTTTCTGTGGGATGTTATGGGAGGTGTGGGAGATGGGGAACATGGGAATCCTTGTAATTTTTGTGTAACATTTATGTAATCGAAGCATCTTTAAAAATATATATATATTAAAAAAAAGATAACAAAACAGTGGGGCGGGGTGAGGTGGGGAGAGAAATAAATAAAATTAAAAACTTTTTTTTTTCTTCAGGTGGATTTTTAGTACAATACTTGGGACTTGTTTTACCTTAATGCTGTTTTCAAGCTGTACCATTCAATTATCACCTGATTATAAAATGTTGAACATAGTGTTGCTCTAGAGTTTTTTTTCTTGTGCATTAGTTTATGCTACTATGACGTTCTATAAGCTTCTTTGAGTTCAGAGACCATGACTTATACCAACAAGGTAAACTTGCGCTGTTCTACAATTCACCTCCTTGATCGTTGGACACTACTTAGTGAAGATCTAGGTTTCATTGTTTTGCTTAATCATGAACTCATCATGCATTTTTTCCACTGATGGCAGCAAGCTTGATAGTGAAATACCTGTGGTGAAGGGCAAAGGATATGCACGGTTAGAATTTTTCTTTAGATCAGTGTGCTTTAAAATAGTGGCTTTCAGATTTCTCTGTCTGAAATGTACAGTTAGAAGTATATTTTCTATTGGACCCAGCATATGTGTGTGCACAGACCTTGAGTCACAGGTTTCATGAAACAATATTTAACTTATATGTGATGGACGCCTATCTGTTCTGTTCTATTCTATTTTATTCTCTCATCCCATTCTACCCCATCCCATTTAAAAATCTTCATCACAACCCACTAAGGATGGGGGTGGGTCCCAGGCATCAGTGCTTTTTTAAAGCTCTGAATGATTTCCATGTGTAGCAAGGTGGAGAGCCGTTGTTCTACTCAATTTCTTATATTCAGTTCTCTACTTTCAATGAATTGGATGGACTCAGCTTTTATGCCTCTATGATTTTGGGGTACATACTGTATCAACAAGAAGACTGCCCTCAATGTCCCTTTTCTCTTTTCTATTGTTTATAAAAACAACTAATTTTATCTTGTGACTATTGGTCAAAGAATAAAATAGTTCTGTCTAAAATGCAAAGTATATGGCTCATATTCAAACCCCTGTTTTCCCAGGAGAAAGTCCTTTCTGTTCTTATATGAAACTCTTATATGGTATAAAGTAAATACATAATTGTTAAAATTAAATTGAAATATGACTTTTTCTCCTTTACTCACAGCAAGCACATCACCCCACTGTCTGAAAGTAAGTTTGTGACTTGCCTGAACTAAACAGGTCTATTTCATTTTTCCAGACTGTCTAGCTCCAAGTACTTACTACCAACTACTATGATGTTAAATCTTCTGTGAATTCTTAAGCTCTAAGGATTTCAAGATAATATAATATTATTTTGGCAAGGAGTTATATGTGGGGTGGGGAAAATACTTGCTTCTACTTATTTCTTTAACATAAAAGAAGCTTGGTTAGTTTGCGTCCATTTTATTCTCCTAGGACCCAGGAAAAAATACTCAGAAGGCTAAAGGATATTATTTCATTTTGAAAGCTAACTTGGAAATGAAAGCAAGTGTGCCTAGGTACATAGGTCATGAATTTTAAAAGTCTAAAGTACCTCTGGTTTATTCATCAAAAATGAAAATATTCTTCAATGGTCAGAATCATGTTTATGATTTATTTGGGAAAATTTATCTTAAAACCAGATATAGATTTTGGAAGGAAACCAGTTGAATTCACTTGGGGTCAAAGGCAAAAATTGCTAGAAGATCAAAATTTTCCCTATAAAGCGTGCAATATTAAGATTCAGAGAAAATAGAAGAAATAACTTAAAATACCCTCCTAGAAATAACTGTACATCATCAACTTTAAATGAGAAAGCTAGGAGTGGCTTCATCATCTTGATGGTGTAATTGCTCACTCAGCTCTTTAGAATTTGCTTAAATGACATCAAGGAACAAATTTGCAGTTTCCATGTGCTCTTAAATTTTTTTCCCAGAATCTGTTCAAGCTGGAATACTTATTAGATTTCTGTTTGTTCATTCATTTGACATGTGCTTATTGAGTGTCTACTATGTGATAGGTTCTGCTAGTACTGGGAATACAGTAATGGCAATATGGTCCTTGTCCTCATTTTAGCAAGGAAGACAGTTATTGAACAGATAAGTGACATATATAGTGATTCAATTACAACACAAGAAATCTGTACTGATTTCTTCTCAACAGAAGAAAATTGCCTTGTGCAATGGAAGTGGTTAATATGGAAAGTACCATTTCTGGGAAGTTAGGGATAGCTTTCCTGAGAAAATGATATTTTAGCTGGATTCTGAAGGATTTGTAGGCATCAGCTCACATGTTATTTTGCAATGGTACATTTTAATCAAATCACTGAAAGTTGATATTTATAGGAAAACTAATTCTCTGTGATCAGTTGCCTAGGAAGCTGGTATAAAATTTAATTTAGGAAATTAGTAACTTTGTATATTCATTGAAGCCGAGGGTTAACAGCCAAAGTGTCAGGAATGACTCAAAAGATCATATTCATTCAACCAACGGATATTTATTGAGTGCCTGTTGTGTGCCAGGCACTGCTCTAGGCACTGGGACTATAACAGTGAACAAAACAGAAAAAAATCTCTGCTTTCATAGAGCTCTCACTCTAGTGGAGCAGATAAGCAATAAACAAAATGATTAAATAGCATATATAGCGTTTGTTATTTAATTTTAAATTTTTATTCTAGTAACGTATAAGGAGGAAAAGTAATACAGGTAGTTTAGCGAGTTTTGGTGGTTGCAAACACACTGTATTAGTCAGCCAAAGGGGTGCTGATGCAAAGTACCAGAAATCTGTTGGCTTTTATAAAGAGTATTTATTTGGGGTAAAAGCTTACAGTACCAAGGCCCAATAGGATCCAGCTCAAGGTTGTTTTCTCATCAAAGTGAGTTGCCGCGTGTTGAAGCAAGATGGTTGCTGATCTCTGCAAGGGTTCAGCCTTCCCCTTTGGTCTTACCCTCTCTCAGCTGTAGGCTGGCATAGGGCTTGTGTCTCAGGGCTTCCTTTCTCTCCTGGCATTGGGCTGGTTTCTTTCCAGGTCTTCTATATCTTTTCTTCCCAAACTTTTCTGCAAACTGTTAGGCAAATGGCTTGTCTCTCTCTGGGGCCCCAGGATCAAAAATGACAGAGCTCTCTTTTCCAGCATCTTATTGAGCGAGTGTCTGTTTATATCGGCCCACCAAGGGGGTGGGCACTCAATCTGAGTTACGTCTTACTGACGTAGCCCAATCAGAAGCTCTAAATTGATTTTATCAAGTAAACGTAATCAGAGGCCCCTCACTGAATTTAATACAATCAAAGAGTAACACACCCAGAGGAATAGATTAGTTAACAAACATAATCTTTCTTTTTTTTTGAGATTCATAAATAATCTCAAACTGTCACACACACCGTAGTCTACTTTAGTATAATGGTCATGGAAGAAAATATACTCCGATTTCTCTCACACACTAGCAACTTGGATTGTAGTTGGTTGAATGCTCACTGGAATTCTTGAGAGCTGTCATCCCTGCATTGTTGTGAAAAGGCACTAATATCATTTTTCTCATGGCTTGTCATTTGCAGGGTGCAGAGATTTGGCTGAGGGCCTGGTTAGGGGGTTTTATGCATCTGTAGAGTCAAGGCAGTGCAGAGTGATATGGGGAGAGGGGAGAGTTGGACCTTGGGTCCTGGTGGATCTTGAATCAAATCCTGGCCCTATGATTTATAAGCTGTGTGTTCTCTGGAAAATTAATCCACCTCTCTGATCCTGTTTCCTCATTTTAAAATTAAATGTAGCTATGTACCAGGTACTTTTGTCAGCCCTTAATCTACAGTCCTCATAATAATCTTACAAGGTGGATTGTACTATTGTCATTCCAATTTTACAAATGACAAATTCAGAGAGATTGTTACTTACCCAAAGCCATACAGATAGTGGGTGGCAGAATTAGAAATCAAATCCATGTAGCCTATGTTGTTTTTGAACGCACATCCCATTAATAAAATAATTTTGAGCCAATCTATATTTATTGATTTAAAATTATATGTGTACATTAATGTAATAATAGTATATGCACTATAAGGCACACAAAATAGAAAATAAAAAGGATGTGGTAAAGATGAAATAAATATTTTAAAAATATATTTTAATGCTTTTTTTGTTTTTTGTTTTTTAGGAGGTACCGGGGATTGAACCTGGGATCTCATACATGAGTAGCAGGTGCCCAATCACTCGAGCTATATCTGGTCCCCTGAAGTTTTATTAATAGTATGAAAATTTCTTTGGTTTAATAAATGTGAATGAATGTTTCATTATTTTTTAAAAAAAATCATGGCCTATGCAGTGTGATTCAGCTTATTCAAAGATCTAAGTTCTTAGATGAAAAAGATACCTGGCAAAGATAATTAGGTTCTTATGAATCTAAGAAGTATATCACTAACTGCTCTTAATTATGGTATGTGTTTGTCAATCATCCACCCTTTATACAAAGGTTTTTTATATTGTTATTGTTTAAATCCTGCAACAAAATTCCTACCATTCCTGATTTGATCAGTTGCCTTTGCAAACTCCTTTGAAGGGACTGAATTTTTATATTTTAATAAATGAGATTAGAAGCAACTGATATGATATTTTAAGGATTTTGAAACTGGCTAGAACATTCTGATTGTTTATTTATTTATTTAAAAATCAGTACAGATAAGGGAGATTTTTGAGAAGACATCCTTCTTTCGTTTTGTTTTGTTTTCAGGAGGTACTGGGGATCGAACCCAGGACCTCGTACATGAGAAGCAGGCACTCAACCTCTTGAGCTACCGCTGCTTCCAGGACATCCTTTCCTAGCCTGCTTTCTCCAGAAAGCAGAATGTGAGTTTTATTAAGAAGTTTTAATAAGGAGTATACTCCACTCCAGGAAGCAGGATTGAGGGACCCAGGAGGGAGAACTTGCCAAGTCTTTGTTATGCAGTTGGCCAGCATCTTGAATGGAGCATAAGGAGCGCGTTTGGTGTCGATAGACAGTTTTACTAAAGGCCGTATTAATGACTGCATCTCAGAACAGTCCCTCTGCGAAAGGAATGGGGGAAATGTATTCTCTAGCTCCCATCCTCCATTGTTCAAAAGTTCACCCCAAAATTGAAAAAAAAAAAAAAAAAGTTCACTCCACTTCTGGCTGCACATGTGTGGGCACTCAGCCTTTCACCATTTTCTCCAAATCAACAAGAATGTCCTGGGTTGGGAGGAAAGAAGGAGACACACTGTGCAGCTGTGAAGTGAGGCATGGTCAGCTTGTGTGGGAAGGAAGGAGACCAGAACCCAAGAACCATACAGGGCTGGACAGGAGACAGATGAGGCACAAGGAATTGAAGTGACACAAGGAAGTGACTGATGCACACAAATTATGTATTTTGGCCATAGAGATTATGTGCTATGCCAACAGTTTCAAATAATCATTCTCAGAATGCCTCCCAAAGTACCTAAAAAAGCCATTTACTTTTTTTTTTTTAAGATTTATTTATTTATTTACTTCCCCCCACCCTCACCCAGATAGCTCCCTCGTCTGCTTATTGTCTGCTCACTGTATCTCCTCATCTTCTCTAGGAGGCACCGGAAACCAAAACCAGGACCTCCCACGTGGCAGGCAAGTGCCCAACTAGCTGAGCCACATCTGCTCCCCGCCATTTACTTTTAATTCATCATTAAAACATCACTGTGTACCTTAAATGGGTGTATATAGATGCACGTGTGTAAGTGTGTTGTTTAATGTCTCCAGTGTAGCACACCTGTGACCCACTTGTCATCAGAGATAATGCCAGCAAATTTGGGATACTTGTGTTTTTGTAAAAAAAAAAAAAGATTAATAACATGTATAGTAGTTTCCTTAGGTTGCCATGAAGTACCACAAACTGGGTGGCTTAAAACAACAGAATTTTTTTGTTTCGCAGTACTGAAGGCTAGAAGTCCTAAATCAAGGTGTCAACAGTGAAGTCTAGACGCTCCCTCTGAAACCTGCAGGGAGAGTCCGTCCTTGCCTCCTCCAGCTTCTGGTAGGTTGCCGGCCCTCCTTGGCATGCCTTGACTTGCTGCTGCACCAGTCCAGTCTCTGCATCTTTCTTTACAGGGCGTTTCCTCTGCGGGTCTGTGTCTCCTTGTAGAGCACCAGTCACTGGAGTAGAGCCCACCTTTTATCAGTATGACTTGCTTACATCTGCAAAGACCCTATTTCCAAATAAGGTCCCATTCACAGGTACCAGGAGTGAGGTCTTCATCATCTCTTTTTAGGAGATGCAATTCAAACCATACATCTTTGTGTATGACGTCTCTTTTAAGTACTTTCTCAATAGATTAAGCACATTGAGGACTTCTCCATCTCACACCAAAGTATTGTAAGAATTCTGCTGTATTTTAAAGGCTTTGGTTGTATAAAATTAAGCCCATCGATGGGCACTCCTAACCCCAAGGGCTTTACCACAAGAGCTTGTAGGTGAATGTGGAGGTCCCCACTCTGGGGTCTTTGTTGTTTCAGTCAAAGCAGCTCTTAGTCAGAGTGACACTTAGGTAGGCCATATAACCTTGTTTTTTATCAAAGAAATTAAAACTCCTTAAAGGAATGTAACAATTCCTTTAATGGCTAACTACTGTTGTCTGAGTTATGTTAGAAATGCTTGTATTTTCATCTAACTGTATTGAAAATCTCCTCCTAGTATAATTTGTATCTTCAAATATTCCTCAACTTTTCTGTGAGCTCCATTAGTGTTTGCTCATAAAATATTTTTTCTTCCTGTGTAGTAGTTCATCATTTTTTCCTGTTGCAGGAAGGGCAAATATTTTCCAAGTGTGATGTGCCTTTTTCACTACTAAGAAAGACATTTTAGAAGAGCTGTCTAAATGTTTATCAATACATGTAGTTAATTTTAGTGAAATGCTGCATAGATTTTAAATACCTCTGGAAAAAAAGTCAAAGATTATCTTCATGTTCTTGATATTTCTTCAAGAAAATTGGTAATTGTGGTGATTTTGATTATTAGTAAATATCTTTGGGCATAATATACATTAAAATAGAACTTTATTGTTAATGTTAATGAGAGTGGATAGAAATTCCTATTTCACATTGGCTGCTTGAACATTTAAAAATATTTTGTATGGCTTTTTTGTCAGAGCAGATGATATCATCCTGGATTTTATACTTTCATATGGCTTCCTGAGTAAGGCAGGAGGCAGTGTTGCCATTTTCTGGCTGCTGGGTGCTCTTATTACTACCATTATCTTGTCTATTCTTTGAGGTTTAGTTAAAAATAGATAATAATGTGAATATTCTCACTGTCCTGATTTTGTGATAATCAGGGTAGGCTAAACATTCGCTATATTAGAAACCATGCATGTGTCCCCAGACCTAGTTTTTCTCCCTAGGTCTGGTTTTTAGAATGCTGGTGATAAACTAAACCTGATTTATTATATGACCATCCTGTATGGGAAAAGATTGTAACTCTAGGTATCTTTGGTCTACCTTAAGAGATATAGCAGGGGGATGGATGTGGCTCAAATGGTTGGGTGTCCGTCTCCCATATGGTGGGACCTGGGTTTGATGCCGGGGACCTCCCAGTAAAAATTTTAAAAAAGGAAAATATAGACGGCATGTGGGCTACCAGGCCCCATGCGCGGGGGGGCACCACCAGGCTCTGTGAATGGGTGAGCCCCCAGGCTCTGCAAGCCATGCAGCAAGATGATGATTTAACAGGAGGGTGACACAAGGGAGAGCCAAGATGAGATGTGCTGAAAAACCAGGAACTAAAGTGGTGCAGGCGGTAGGACGCCTCTCTCCCACATCGGAGGTTCCGAGGATCGAATCCTAGTGAAGACAGGAGAAGAGGAGAAGGATGAGAGGAGAGGGCAGGAAATGGATACAGAAATTTGCCCAGCAAATGGACACAAAAACAGCAAAAGTGGGGGGGGGGAGGTAAAAATGGATAAAAGTAAGTAAGTAAATAAATAAATCCTTAAAAAAATGTATAGGGAAGTAAGATATGGACTATAGTTAGTAGTAATACTTTGACGATGCTCTTTCATAATTTGTTAACAAATGTTTCACAGCAATGCCATGTATTTGTCAGGGGATGATGTGTGGGAGCCCTGTATGATGTTATGCATGTTTGTTTTGTAAGTTCACAATGTTTTCTGAACACTTATAGCTTACGTATGTTCCTGTATGAATGATATACTTCAATAAATTGTTTTAAAATAATAGATAATATTCTCTTTACAATCACCTCCCTAGAATAAGTGTAAAACACAAGGTGCAATATATCAAGTAAAGTAAGAAGAGAGGGCTCCACTGTGGACCCCTCGAGTGGGCGAGCTCCTCTCTTCCCCTGGATGCTCCCATGCTGTATGCCAGTACTGGCAAACAGACTGACTGCACTCACCAGGCTCAACCTGTATATTAAATATTGTCATAACAATATCTTATTTTATAATTGAAAATGAATAGAAAAAGATATTCTAATATTTTCTAAAGTTCTAGTATGTTTTTTTCCTCAGAACAGTGGAATGCCTTGTCCCACACTTGGAGATCAGTAGCATAGGCCTTCTAAGATATCAGTAAATTGAGGCAGCTACATTCTTGGGTAGGCATTTGTAGGACAGAGCTTGCAACATGCAGGCTGGGCTCTCAATCCTGCCCCGCTGCTCACGGCTTTGTGGAGCCTTGGCCATTTTCTTTGTCTGAAAATGGAAATGATAAAACCTTTCTTGTGTCTGGCATGTAGCAAAGTCTCATTAAAAGAAAGCCACTGTTATAGTAGTAATTGACACAGCTAGGGACAGGGAGACTGCTAAGATTGCTCCCAACCTCAGCTGAGGTTTACAAGGTACCAGGAAAATGAGTTTTCTGCAGCCTCCCACTCTTCCATGGCTCTTCCTAGCAGCAGTGCTATTTGGTAGGACAGTAGGACAGTAGGCAAAAATTCATGCCTATGAAATTAAATGAATTATTTTTTTAAACAATTTATTGAAGTATATCATTCATACATGAACATACATAAACTATAAGTGTTCATTAAACATCGTGATCTTACAAAGCAAACATGCATAACATCATACAGGGCTCCCACACATCACTCCCCACCCAAACACTCTGTATTGTTGTGAAACATTTGTTAACAAATTGTGAAAGAGCATCGACAAAGTATTACTACTAACTATAGTCCGTATCTTCCTCCCCTATACATTTTTTAAAGGATTTATTTATTTATTTACTTACTTACTTTTATCCATTTTTACTGCGCCCCCCCCCCATTTTTGCTCTTTCTGTGTCCATTCACTGGGCAACTCTCTGTGTTCGTTTCCTGCCCTCTCCTCTCCTCCTTCTCCCTGTCTTCACTGGGATTCGATCCTTGGAACCTCCGATGTGGGAGAGAGGCGTCCCACCATCTGTGCCACCTTAGTTTCTGGTTTTTCGGTGCGTCTTGCCTTGGCGCTCCCTTGTGTCACTCTCCTGTTATGTCATCATCTTGTTGTGTGGCTTGCGGGGCCTGGCAGCGCACCTGCGTATGGGGCCTGGTGGCTCATTCTGCACACGGGGCCTGGTGGCCCATGCGCCTTCTATATTTTTCCTTTTTTAAATTTTTACCAGGAGGTCCAGGGGGTTGAAGCCAGGTCCCTCCATATGGGAGATGGACACCCAACCACCCGAGCCACATCCATCCCCCTGCTGTATCTCTTAAGGTTGACCAAAGATACCCAAAGTTACAGTCTTTTCTCTTACAGGACGGTCATATAATAAATCAGGCTTAGTTTATCACCAGCATTCTAAAAACCAGACCTAGGGAGAAAAACTGGGTCTGGGGACACATGCACAGTTTCTAATATAGGGAATGTTTAGCCTACCCTGATTATCAGAAAATCAGGACGTGAGAATATTTGCAATTAAACGAATTATTATCTACACTGACTTAGCTCAGAAGCCCTAGATTAAGGAACACAAATTCTTTTCCTCGTTCATCTCATTTATCACAAAATTCCTTCCAAAGTCCCTTCTGAGATCTTCCTTCAGGTGGAGAAAACCAGAAACCATGTTGCTCTGGCTATCATTACTGTTTCAGATATTTAAAATTTTTTCATTATAGTACTCTCACCATCATGTGGAAGGGATACCACTTTCTGAGGAAACTTTTAGTGGGGCAGGGGTTGTTTGGGAATTGTTAGACATTTTATTTGATCAAATTTGAACACTAATATTGAGTTAACTCAATACTGTGGTCACAAGAATGAAACATTTTCCATAGTTCTGCCGGCTGTTTCTTCCTAGTCTGTGTCTCCCTCCCTCCTACCCCCCGGATGGCTCCCTCATCTGTTTGCTTGTTGTTTTTGCTCATTGTCTGCTTGTTGTTTTTTGTTCATTGCCTGTTTGTTTTTTCTTTATGAGGCACTGGGAACTGAACCCAGGAACTCCCATGTGGGAGGCGGGTGCTCAACTGCTTGAGCCACATCTGCTCCCTGTGTCTTTTTGATAAAGTCTCACTGACCTGTGTACTTTAAAATAACTCCTCTTATTTCTACTAATCTTGACACCTTTACCCTCCTCCTATTCAATGAATTTTAGCCCTGATTTTCTACTATGGTTGATAGAGCCCATTCAATAATAATAATTTCCAGAAGGAAGTTTTCTAGAAAATTGTAAACTTCCCTGTTATACTGAGGTATAAGTCCAACCTTATATTGGATAATATATATCAGATAAGTCCAATATAGCACACTTTAGTATTTTGCTCCCCCTAATATAAGAAGAAATGATATTTTAATATATATGAGGGGTTATCCTTCAAGTTCCATATATATTCATTTAATCTGGCCTGAAATTCCAGTTCTCTGTGCAGATGAGCAAAGCTAATGATGTAGAGTGGGATTTGCATGAAAATGTGAGCCAAAAAAGGCCACAGTTTTGAGTATCTCCTGCTTTAGTGTTGAGACTAATGCTTTCTGTGTTGTCTACTCCCTTTGGGCAGTAGCATCTCCCAAAGCAATGCCAGCATCCTACCTTTCTGTCTCTTTGCACCCATTAGGCTCTGACTTTTATTTGAGGCAGGAAGATAGAGAAATAGCAATTGGAGAAGCTCAGCATCTTTGGAGAAATGGAAAGGGTAGTAGCTGTTCTGGCAGCACATTTATGACCAGTGTCCCCAATTATTCTATGGTAGAGGCTTATAATTGTGTGTGTGTGTGTGTGTGTAAGAGACAGAGAGAGAAAGAGAGAGAGAGGGTGGAGGGGGG
>JAKSZT010054487.1:40482415-40944605 GCA_026826555.1 Tolypeutes matacus | reverse complement strand
AGAGAGAGAGAGAGAGAGAGAGAGAGAGAGAGAGAGAGAGAGAGAGAATCTCCCAGGCTCCCAGGAGGTGGGAGAGGATGATCCCTCCCAGCAGGGGAGATAGAGGCTGGGGTGCTGATGAGCAGGGAGTAGGTATGGGGAGAAGGGTTGCTGTACAATATTGATGTTGACTAGGTGGAAATACCTTACCCTGGGAGTGTTGTGACCTCTGGTTGAATTATTTTTTTTCTGGAAATTGAAAAAAAATTTTCCTCTTGAAGACAGACACATATATACCAAAACTTCAAAAAGCAGCTCTCATGGGAAACTTAAGCTAAAATGCTTTGGATCTCATCACTTTTTCAGAAAGATATTCCCTTCAGAGATATCGTTTTAGGATCCCCTGATTCCACAGCTTTCTGTATTGTTTCTATCATAACTCTTGCCACTCTGTACTCTGTTTATGATCTGTCTTTGCCACCAGCCCATAAGCTGCTTGGTCACCAGTAGTCACGAAAGTGCCCACCTTGTTCTTGACAGTTGGTGTGGACGCAGCAGTACTTTGCATATGTTTGTTGAATGTTCTTTATCCTCATCCTTCAAACAATGCCCTCAAGCATATTGCTTGCATTTCATGACTTTGCCTTTAATATCATGCATCTGTAAGAATGTGCAAAAAGATCTGAAGCCCACCTAGAGTCCACTCTGCATATTCTTTACTTCCCTCACTGCTGTTACAAGAAACCTAACAAGAAGGTATATTGATTTTTTTATCTTCTGGGTTTCAGCTGTATACATTGCCACATAGTTTTGGATATTAACAACAGAGATAGCCACTGGCATTATAGTCATGGGGATTTTGACAACGGATTTGGTCCATATAGCTCATTCATCTTAGGACACGTCTCCATCTGCCTTCCACAGGCAGTTTCCTAGAAGCATTCAAATACACCGAGTGTTTCTTTGGGTTGGGGGGTTTGTGCAGAGTAATTCTCCAAGCTGATGCCTCAACAACAAAAAGGGCTGAGCAGAGCCCTAGGGCAGAGGCAGCACCAGCCACACACCCTCAGGAGAGGTGCTGTGACATTTTAGGTGAAGGAAGACAAATTCCACACCTTTCAGCAGCTTCTTCTTTGAGAAGGCTATGTTTTAGAAAGAGCCACAGAGAGGGTCCAGAGCTATGCTTCCCTAGTTTGTGGGAATGGACAGGGTAAACCCTAATGAATAACCTTCTTGAATGTTCCAAATTACTGTCCCTTTTCGGGTATGAAGTCAGCTGTTGGCCTCTTGGATTTACATTTGGCTACAATTGTGCTAGAGGACTACAACATATACTTGTTTCCTGTTGTCTTCATTTTCCCCTCTTAATTATTTCCCTTTCCCTCCATCTGATGAAGAGAAAACACAGGAAACAAAACTACCCTTTCCCTTTTCATTTCATTAAAGAACAATCCAAGAGTTACAACCAATAATGCTTTAATGAAATCACTTGTTTGGTGGCTGGAGTCACAGTTGATATGGCATCTAGAGATTAGAGCTAGGGAGTCGACCCAGCTCGCAACATGGCATAATTTTAAACTCAAAGGGAAAACATCTTTGTTAAAGTCCCCAAAGGAGATAGGCAAATGACTTACCTGCTTTAGACCTTGCTTAAACATCAGCTGTTGTGGTTGACTGCACCACTGGTTGGAAGTCCACCCTAGAGTATTTATACACCAGCATTTTGAGAGGATCAGAGCAGGGAGGTCAGCCTGGGGAACACATCTTACTGCATGATGGGATGTAGCGCGCACACATCCTGCTCAGACTGCTGTGTTTGCACAAATCTTATAAATTCTAAGTCCCATGTAGGACATGAAAAGTATCTTGGCAAATGATTTACATTATTCAGCTTGAAAACGGTCTATAATCTATTTTAACATAGTTTTAAAATGATAAAAATGAGGTTCCTGCTACCATCACGCTTACATTGCTGACTTTTAAAAATATCAGAACCTGCAGTCTTTTTGTGAGCCATGAAGGATTTAGATCATACAGAATATTGCTTGCTATGCAGTGTTCTCAGTACCCAAAATATGTTTACTGTTTTTATCATGGCAGCTTCAGTATTGACCTTATTTTCAGAAGGTGATTTCAAGATATAAACTTTTAACATGTGTATACCATCAGCACCTTTCCTCGAAGACCTGACCATGTAAGTTGTTGAACTTTTACTGCTTGCTGGAAGTTATGCTGGAAGGTGATGGGTCAGAGGGGAATAGAGGAGACCAAGTTCAGATCGTGCTATGTTCCCTGTTAGTCATCAGTTGTGTTGGCATAACTCAAATTTGCTTCTTCTCTTTCTCTCTCTCTCTTTTCCTTCTGCTATCCTTCATTCTATTTCTCTCCATGTCTCTCCCCTCTCCAAATGGAAAGTTAGTAGGTAAATGGCCCTGTCTTCTGACCATTTTCTCTGCCCACTACTTTTTAAGTCTCCTAGAAGTCTTTGAGGCATAATTTGTGTTTAATAATACTAAAGAGGACAAAACAACACGAAAAGGTGTCTTGATTTCAAAAATACTGGTAACATTTAAAGACTTTGGAGCTCTGGATAGGTTGTATGTATTGCTACACAATGATCATTATCATTTACTGAATATCTTCTATGTATCAGAAGCTTTGTCGAGTACTGAGGATTCATAGTGGAAAAGACTCAGTCCCTGTCTTCAAGCAACTCATTGTCCAGTAGGGGAAAGATATACACACAGGAATGCCACAATTGTCATAATAGAAGTATGTATAAGGCACAATTGAGTGTGTTGAGAAGGAACATTGAAGTTTGCTTGGGAGGAAATCAAAAGATGAACTTTTAGCTGAAAATTGCAGTAGAAATTTGTCAGATGGAGTTGGGGCAAAGGAATTCTAGGCAAAAGGAAATGTCAGAAATTTGGTGTGGATGGACTGTGAGTTCAAGGTTGAAAGGGAGCTAGAGATGATTAAGTAGGCAGGATCAAGATCACAACAGGTATTGCATGCCATACGTATAACTCTAAACTTCTTCCCCTGGGTAATGGGAGTCCACAGAAGGATTTTAAGTGGAGAAGAAACAGAGTTTGAGTTGGGTTTTTATGTGTAAGATTGAGTGGAAGGGGTTGCACTAGAAGCAAGAAGAACATATGGGAGATATTACAATAGGCCCAGCAAGAAATAATTGAACCTAAACTAGAGCAGTGTTTTTGAGGATAAAGAGGAAGGTATGGTTTTGAGAGGGATCTAAGAGAATAAAATGTATAGAACTTATTAGGTAATTGGATATAGAATGTGTCTTCTAAGATAACTCAGCATTTAGGTTTGGACAAAGGCATAGACAATGGTTTTATTCACTCATTCAATAAATATTTATTATATATCTACTGACTGCCTGGAAAATTCCTAAGTGCTGTGTATACATAGATGAAAAGACATAGAACCTGCCTACAGGGAGTTCATTGACAAATGAAGTCAGTACTTGCATAATGGAGTTATGACTGTTACCTCCAAAGAGGACTACAAGGGGTTGTAGATAATATCTCTACTTATGGACATACCAAGCTTCAGGAACCCTTGGAACATCCAGTAGAGAGACAGTGGACTCTGGTTCTATAGGAGAAGGAATCAAAAGACACATGCTTAGGAGTAATCAGGGTAGAATTTATAGCCAAGATCTTATTAGTGAATGAAATCATGAAAGGAGAATGGAGAGTGTCATAGGAGAAAATGGCCAAGGAGGTAAATCAGGGGAAGAGAAGTCAGAAAATAAAACTGAGATGGAACTGTCAGAGAGGTAGGAGGGGAACATTTGTGCCTTGTGTCCCATTACTCCATGAAGTACTGCTTTAGTGGTATATAAGGGAGAAGGACCTTTTTTTATTCATCTCCAATCTCTACTTCAGTACCTAATATAGAGCAAGTATTCAAAAAAGTATGAGTTCATTTAATTAAATTTAGCGTAGGCATTAGGAAATTAATTCTATCCTAATGGAGGGGTGAAGGAAATGGAGAAACATGATGAAAAATGCAAAATTTGGAAAGAACTGAACTTGGTATTCATTGAATTTGTGATAAAGAAACTTTAGTTCCAGACTTTACCACTAACTTCAGGGCAAATTACTAATACTTTCCTGTTCTTTTAGTAAAATCAGGAGTTATATTAAAAGACTCTTAAAGTCCTTTTTAGTTCTAAAAGTCTTTAATTTAGAGGTATGATTAGAGGGTCAAACTGAAGAGATGATGTATTATTGAATGGAGGTGTCCTGTCAGCTTCCACTGATATATTATCTTATAAAACTTGGGAACTCCAATATTGATTTTTTCCCCCAGTCCTAAATAGCCTTTGCTTCTGAAGAATGGTAGGTATTGCAGAGTTGTTTATACCAGTAGATTACATCCTGGCAAAACGAATGTCAAACAGTGCATCTGGGTATTGTCTTGATAAATTACATGACTCAGTGATCACTGACCCACATTTTGTAATATGATTTTATAAAACCCGTGTGACAATGCTAATGGAGATAGATGCACTTGTAGTTCTTTACACAGTAGAGGCCAACAGTGTTCTTGAAAAAACTGAAAATTGGAAATGTAATTACAAATGTGCTATTATAAGATTTTATATAAAGAAAGAATATAGGTGGGTGGATACTCTATACAGGGAAGTTGTTAGAATTTCAAGCACATTTACTGCATGCCAACCAATAACATTGCTCTGTCAAAATAACTGTTTATTTCTGTGCTTCTACAATCTCCACTGGCATAGCACCAGGTGTGAAATAATAGGCTTGCACTCTGTGCATATGCTGGCATGCCTGATACTTTGGCTTATGAAGCCTTGGTCTGGGATTTCCTTTTTATGACTTCATTTTAGTAGTGGCAGCCTGCACCTGAGGATTCAGAGCAGCGCAAAGACTCTGATCTTATCATTGAAGACTTTAGCCTTACTCACAAAAGGAAGAAGAGTACCTCAAATGCAACTTTATCTGTCTTTACAGAAAAAGAAATAGGAGAATTTTAAGGAATCTTTTGAAACATAGCAGATTTATATTAATCATATCATACCCTACCCTACCCTACCCTACCCTACCCTACCCTACCCTACCCTACCCTACCCTACCATACCATACCATAAGTAACCTGCCAAGATAGAAGGAAGGAATTTAGTGAGCTCAGGGGCCTATGCTTCAGAACTCAAGGTTGTTCACAAAATCCCTTTCTAAACTGAATATCTGAAATCCCAAAGAATTTTGTTTGTTCCATTCTAGGTTCTGAGTGTTTGCTTGTTTAGAAGATATAATTATGGCTTGGCAACTGCATGCAACTATAGCATGATAACTGCCATTCTAGGTTGTAATTTCATTTCTTTAATTATAGATATTATAGATAGGGATCTAAGGAAACATTCACCTGGTCTTTCATCACTTTTCAAGATCAGAGTTTCTGCCTCTATTTGACAAGTGTGAACTTCATATTCTCTTATTTTTCATCTTAGTTACCCATCTTCAGAGTCAAAGTGGGGGTAGAAAGGTGAAATCAAGTAAGAAAACCAGATAATTTAGGTTTTTCTCAATGGGGGAGGGCTTGGGAACAAGGAAGACAATTAAGTTGGTTTTGATGGTAAGTTTGGAGTCACATCTTTGTAGCATATGCAAGCGGAGATGTGCGCCTAGACATCGGATGCCATCACCTGTAGGCATTTGAAGTTTGAGTATGAGGATGAGGTCAGTCAAGAGTGTGAAGAGTGAGATAGGTGAAGTGCCGAGAGTAAAATCTTGGTGAAGATCAACTTTTAAGTGACTGGTGGAGAAAGACAAGGAACCTCAAGAAGAAGAGTCAGTCAGTCAGGAGAAAAGTCTGAAAGGTTAAGGGAGAAGAGAATTTCAAAAAGGAGGAAATGGCCAACAATGACAAATGCTGCAGGGAGATAAAATAAAAATTGAACTGGAAAGTGTTTATTGTCTTTAACAACCACTAGAATGTTACTGACCATTTTAAGAGTCAGTTCAGTGGAACAATGTGGCAGATTGCAATGGGTTGAGGAGTAAAACAGAGAAGAAACAGAAAAAGCCCAGACTATGTTTCTTTTAAAGAAACTAGTTTTTCTTCTATGAGGTTGCAGTATTTTGAATGGGGGGGGGCGGTTTGTAAATGAAGATTTCAAGGAGAAAGAAGGGTTTAAGAATGCTGTAATGATGGAAAGAAAAGTCTGTTGTGATCTTAGTTGTTGGAGATATTATCTTGATGATACAATTTCACAGAATGTGGCAGTGGGTAGTCTAGATGCAAAATTATTCAGTAAATTTTCTTGGAAGAACATGATGTACAAGCAAGGAAACAGAAAGAGGAATGCAAGAGGTGGGGGATTGGATGGAGGTTATGCAGTGCCTTTTAGTGAAGCCTTTCAAAATAGTGTAGAAGATTGTAGTCTGTAGCACAATGGGAATCCAAGGTTATAATTATGGGAAGGTCATCCTTAAAGCCAAATGTAAAATGTGTCAGTAGCTTGAGCACTGACTGGGGAAAGAGGACCCTGGAAGTTTGAAGTAATGGGGATGGGATTGTAGGAAAGGGTTGGACTCTGAGAGATGCTGTGGAGGATACCAGTGGCTGTTCTTGAACTTGACCTCCATGTGAGAGATCAAAGGTGAATGGAGAACCACTTTCAGATTTGTTTCTGGTAAAGTTTATGATATGGTGACATGGGTCATATGAAGTTATGGTTCATAACTGAGAAGACGAACAAAAAAGAATTACTGTTCTGTGTCAGAATTCCTTAGGAGAAAATCACCCAAAACTGTTGATATCCTTGGTTGTTTATGTCACACAGAAACTGTGATTATGGAGGTGTCAGAAGTTTTAAGACAACTTAAAAAGTTATGAAGAGATGTTTGGAATCCTTTAAATGAATGGTCTAATAGAAGGAATCAATTCCCAAAACTGTAGTATAAATACTAAACTAAAGAAGACAAGGATAATTCTAAAATGGCAAATCTGACTTGGTATAGTCGCTCTCCTCTAGTCCTTTAGTGACGTAATGTTAGGCATGGTTATGACAAATTCTTTAATACAAGCATAAAGTCAGAAGGGTCCAACCTATCTTCCAATGTAAAAATTCCTTTTCAAATATCCCCAGCAGATGGAGTGATCATGTCCAGTAGCTTGGGTTCATCATAAGACATGTTCATATTTACTGAATATCTCGGAGAGATGATGCACACATCTTCAGTAGTAGGAAGATCTCTAGCCATAAGGCCTGCCATTCCATTGACAAGTTCCAGATTCACGGTGATCTGGTGCCCTACAGTCACTACCCCTAAACCCCCAAATTATTTTTTCTAAAAATGTCCTCCAAATACAGAGCTTTCACTCAGTGGTCCTGTATCAGTCCTAAGGAGCTACTCTTTTAAAAATTTAGAGGCCTCTATCATTTTTCAGAGATATCTTTCTGCTATTCAGTGTATTATGTAGCTTTCAGGCCTTTGAATACCATGACATTGGGCATCAGGATCTAGAACTAGACACAGTTCTCCAAATGTGAGCTGATAGTTTTCAGCAGAGATGGTGCCCACCTTGATCCAAACACAATGACATTACCAACAATCTAATATGATTTTTGTCCTAGCAAGGTACTCATACACTCTCTCACATAACTGTTTGTTGAGCTTCGAATTTACATTTTCACATGAATTGCTATAAAGTGGGAATTTGTCTTTTTATTATTCTGCAGTGGATTATTTTAAACATAAATTAAGGTTAAAAATTTACCTTGCCAGCTTAAGTCCATTATCCCAGCCTATTGAGAGCTTTCCAAATCTTGATTATGCTAAACAATACGTTGCCTTTCTCCCAAGCTTTGTGTTGTCTATGGAAAGACTTTGCCCCAGCTCTTGATAAACCTATTGAATAAAGCAGAATCGAGGAAAGGGCCCAGGAAAATGCCAAAAGAGCTCTTCCTACTTCCTAACAATTCTATGTGTTAACATTTTATGGGACAAATTTCCAAATAGTTACAAATCTATATACTTCATTGCTACCCATTCCCTAGTTCTCCAATGTGTCCATAATAATATTGTGAGAGATTGCCAAATGTCTTGACGAAATCAACGTTCATTTTCAGGCTTAAAATCCTTCAGAGGTTTGCCATTATTCTCAGAATAAAGTCCACCTCCTTAACATGGCTTTCAGATCTGACTCTTGCCAGATTCTCTTGCCTCTTCTTTCCTCCTTCCTCACTCTCCACTTTGAATTCTATGCTCCCCTGTTCTGGAACTACTTGCAGATCCCAAGGCCACCTTGCTCTCTGACAACTTGGAGACTTTGCACTTCCTATTTTCTTGGCCTGGCATGTTTTCAGGCCCCAGTGCCCAGCTCTTTTGGCCTGGCTTATTTCTCTTTGTCCTTTGGGCTCTCACTTTGATTCCAAACACCTAGAATATTTTCTCTCATCTATGATCTTCCTTTCATCTTCCCTGTTACACCTATGTTTAACCCCTTGAAAATTGGCCTTGTTTTCCTTTTTCTCTCTCCCATGAGACTGAAATCCCCTTGAAGGCAGCGATTGTGTCTTGGGCAGTTTATCCCCAAGGCCTAGGGTGGTACACACACATAGTAGGGACTCAATGAAAATTTTTGTAATGATTCCTGAGTGGTGTTTGAAAGAATTTTGTCTGTAATAGTCTTCCCATCTACTCTCCTTCTAATATAATAACCATATAAAAGCAGTTTGGCATGAATTATTTTTGGCAACCTCATGTTGGCTTCTGGTGATCTTTCCCTACTAAGTGCACACAAATGATCTAGTTAAGAATATGCTTTAGAATGTTGCTGGGTATGAAAGTCATACTCAGCTGGCTTTAGATTCTAAAATTCCCCTTTTTGAAAACTGAAGCATTTGCTCTTCTCTGATCTTTTTGGCAATTTTCCCAGTCACTCTGTTTTTTTCTAGGGCACTAGCAGCTGTGATAACAGCTGCAAATTGTTTTAAGTGTCTAGATATAATGCATCTGGACTTGAACACATTTTTAAGCTCCAAGACACTCTCTTACTACCTCCTCTTCTATGGTTTGTGTTCTGTTCTTTCCAGTAAGAATATAACTCTCCTTCATAGGGGAGAACTGGAGGCAAACCAGGAAAATAATTCTATTTTCCTTATTCCATCATTTTCATCCAGCAATTAACTCAACCATTGATTTGTCTTATCATCAAAAGTATAGTTTTAAAACACAACAATATCCAGGTTGAGGTCTAGAAGGTTTACCAGTAAGGTTGGTTGCTTTAAAGGAATCCAAGCAGATAGACAGGAAAAAGCAACCACATATATATATATGATTTGCTTTGTGCCAGACATTATGATAGATAGGGATGTTGTTTCGAAATATTATTTAATCCCTGTTCTTCAAGAGCTCATGGTCAACTAGAGAGTGTTAAAGGCCACAGTGGTATGTTTCATTAGTTGTGAATCAACCTTTGCAAAAAAGAGATGCTGACAAAGCAATTGTATATTTGATACGATTTGGTTTTATTTCCACTCATCCATCCATCCATCCATCCATCCATCCATCCATCCATCCATCCATCCATCCACAGATCTTTTAAGTTGTGGTTCTTAATCATTGCTTTATATCAGAATCACTTGGGCACTTTTATAACACACCAAACCAGTTCATTTAGAATCTCTGAGGTCAGCAGTATTTAAAAAGATCCCTTGAAGATTCTATATTCAGCCAGAGCTGAGAACCAGTCTTAGGTACTTCCCATGTGTATAGATAGTCCTGTGCCAGGGGCTGAGGATGTACACTATCTAATGTAACATAAGGTTCTTGCTACCCAGGAGCTTATATTCTCTTAGAATAGGCATGGTGTGCACATGTGAAAGAACAAAGGAAAACTATAAGATAGTGTATTATATGCTTAAGAAACAAAACAAGAGGTAGAAACAAAAAATTCCATGGAAGTTATAGAAAAAAATAGGAAATAAGTCCTGGACTAGGGTTATGAGTACTTATGTTGTAAGTACTAGGACAATGTTCAATTTCAAGCTACCAAGGGTGTAAAACCTGGCTTGCAAAATTCCTGAGAACTTGACATTGGCTCTGGTGAGCCTCTTGGACCTGGCTCTGGCACCCCCCTTCTTGTGGTTACTATGTTGTTACTTCCCCCATAATAATGGTTGCCATGGAGAAAAAAATGATGAGAAAAAAAGAAAATCGCTAACACTTTCAATTTAAGAAAATTAAAAGAGCATTTGGACGTCCATGTTTTAGAAAATGCCATTCCAGGAGCATCTTCAACTGAGGGAAGGTCCCTGGTATGCTCAGTGGCTGGGCAGAGCTCTTCTCACCTTAGTTTGATGGTGTTTCCAGCAGAGAGCTTAAGGGTTTAAAAGGCCTAGGAAAATATGAATACATGGAATAAATCAGATTTCCATTCATGGGTGTTTTGTATGCCCCTGGAGGAATCATAGGCAATCTTGTTACCTTGAAGCTGAGCTCTTGCTGCATTGGATCCTTTCAACTTTGGCCTCTGAGCCCTCACCCTCTTCGTTCCCAGATAAAAGCAGCCCAGCAGCACCTGCATGGCCTGTGAAAACTCGTTGCAAGACTTTAAACTCCATCAGACCTGGTCTGATTGCGCTTGCCTCTCCTCATCCCTCCAATCATTCACAATGCCAATTAGCTTTGGCCTTCAGTCCTTAGTCCCAGCTGCTTGAGAGTGAGAGAGCAGGAGTCCATTTTGAGCACCCTGACACCACCTGAGTCCTGCAGCCGGCTAATGCAAGCCTTCCAAGGGCGAAGCCGTCACAAAGCCCTTCCGTTCAATCCACATTTCCTTTTTCTTCCCCCTTCAAAAACAACTGATCTGTGGGTAAGAAAGCCACTTAGTAAAAAATAAAGACTAAAATGTTTTTTCCTTCTGATAATGTTCCTCGTTCCGTCACTTGGTATTATGCTCCATAATGTGCCATGCGTAGCCATTTTGTCACCGCTTTGGGTCATCCTTGCTCACAATTGGTTATTTACTCAGGGGCTTTTGAAATTATTGAGTTGACACATCTGTCAGACGGCAAAAGCAGAAATGCTAAAAGGTCACTTGGAGAGAAACCAGCTGCTCCAGACAAACCTTTCTGCCTCCAAACAGCATAGTCATTACAGCCTAGCAGATGGGGCCCTGGCTTTCATTTCAGTCTCTCCCCTTGCATTCAGGTATTTAGCTATACTACCTCATTGCCAGGTCAAACAGGCCTCCTTGTAATTACCCACACGGTAGGTATTTCTCTGCTTAAGAATAACAGCTCCATTTTCTCTAAATAGGGAACCCGTTTCCTCCTAGATCTGAGCTATGGAGAGTTCTTGCCATAAACTTTCCTATTAACAGATTACTTTTGACAATGATAAGTCTGTTCCCATTACTTCTATAGGCTTTATTACACCAGGAAAAATGGGGCTCGGCCTGATTTAACAGTTTGGAGGGCTCATTTTGAGGGTCTCTGAGCCAATGGAGGAGGTCTAAGTTTCCCTCTACCCCAGCCTTCTATCCTCACCTCACTCAATGCTTCGTGTCCCGGAGGATGCATAGGGAGGAAGAGGGCAAAAGGTGATGCCTATTTGTGCTGCTCCACGGGAAGGTTTTAGATGACTTTTCAGTTAGCCTGGTTCACCTGAGATGACATAAATGGAAAGACAGGTGTGTGTGTGTTTATGGTAGTGAGAGGTAAAGTAAAATGAAAATAAAAAATTGAAACAAGCTGATGTTGAAATGCAGGCATACAAGGAGTAGAGGGAGATTCTTCAATAAAGAAAGTTCTTTATTGAAGTTTATTCATTGTCCCCTCTGTGTTGGGGACAACGAATATGTCAGCAGCTATAATAACAGAATCTTAACCTTCAGAATAATAACAGATACACTGATAAGCATAAGGCTGTGGTTCTCAAACTCAGGTGGCAGTGGGAGACTTTTTGAGAAACCCCAGCTTAAACATGGGTCTTTTCCCTGAATTATTAATATTACCAGCAGTAAGGTAAAAATTTTCTTTCTCTCTTAGGGATGCATTAGCGGTTAAGTTTAAAAAGCACTGGATTGGGGTACACACACAAGGCTGAGAGAGGAAAGGGGGTATGGGAGTTGCTTAATAATTACAATTAGAGTTCTAAAATCATCACATGTTGAATAGGTCAGAAATTGGTGATTTCCCTTTAGATTCTCCTATCTTGCCCATTTTTCTGCAGTTTCCACCCTTGTGTTCTTTTCTGGCCATTAAATAGTGATTCTGCTGTTGGCTTTAGGGTCTGTGAGCCCCAACAGCAGCTGTTATTAGCAGTAAAAAGGGGTGGCTTTTTATTCCAAAATAATTCAATAAAGTTTTGTTAAAACTCATAGCCCAAGCTGAGCTATGATTCAGCAAGTAGTGAGAAGTTGAGACTGCAGATCACCTGTGTTGACATGAACTAATCAATTGTTCTAGAAAATTCTTGCACAAGATGCAATTGTAAACCAATAAATAACTTTACTGTTTGCTTTAGGAAGTTCTTGCAAATTAATTTATCTAGGCAAAGAGTTTGGTGATCTGGGCAAACAGTTCTATCAGGATGATAGATTTCTCACCTAGGCAACAGTTTACTTATCAGACAACAGTTACTTTATCAAGACTTGCTTCAAGGTATAAGCCTTGCTCTATTCACGAATCCAAACTATTATGTCATAAACTTTGTCCAATCTCAATTACTTCCCCACTTTGAAAGATTCCTCCTTAAACCAGATCCCCAAATTCTATGAATGTCCTATGATCTCCCCCTTCTGAGATATCACCAAGAATCTGTCAAGGTGGTGATCTCTTTTATTGCAATTAGTCTAATAAACTTAGCTTTTCCCAATCAACTGGTATTTTGGTTAGTCTTTCTGGAGGAGTTGACAGTCAACAAGTTGGACCTGTGTTTAGTCTTAGAACAAATTAACACAGGAAGAGGAACACCCTGAAGTGTCTCTAGGAGAGTTATGATATAGTAATAATTCAGAACATGGGTGGTGAGGAGAGGCCACAAGATAGATTTGGGAGCATGTAAGTATTCCACAGGTATTCCAATAAATTATATATGGAGAGAATTTGGTAGAAAAATAGACTTGCTATGATTCATTGGACAGGATTCAATCATTATAATTTTAATATTAAAGAATAAATGGTCTCCCGGTAATTCCAACCCAAGGTATATAACTAAAAGAACTGAAAACAGAATTGAATACCAGTGTTCATAGCAGCACTATTCACAATAGCCAAAAGGTGGAAACAACCCACATAGCTATCAACAGATGAATGGATAAACAAAAGGTGGTATGTTCATACCATGGGGTATTATTTAACCATAAAATGGAGTGAAGTTCTATGTATGCTACAGCATGGATGAACCTTGAAATCATTATGCTGAGTGAAATGAGTCATATACAAAAGGAGAAATATTGTATAATTCCACTGATATGAAATATCTAGAATAAGAAAATTCATAGAGACAGAAAGTAGATTAGAAGCTACAGGGAGCCACGAGTGGCAGTAGGGGTAATGGGAGTTACTGCTAAATAGGTTGAGTTTCTGTTTGGAGTGATGAAGAGTGTTGGTAGAGGATAGTGGTGTTGGCAGCACAACATTGTGAATATAATTAATACTAATGAATTATACACTTAAAAATGGTTAAAATGGGAAATGTTATCACAACATAAATTTTAAAAGACAAATAAAGAATAGATGATCTTAGTTTGAGATCATTGGCTGCTGAAACCTGGGGACATATTGGATTTTTAGGCAGAAGGAATGTCTTATGGAGCTTTGGAGGAGAGGGAGATCCTGTGAGAGGAGTGAGTGGTAATCAGGGAGAGCTTCATGGAGGAGGTAGGTAGTATTTGGGCTGCGCTTTGAAGAATGGGTAGAATTTCCACGTGCACATGCATGCGAATGTGGTGTGATGTAACACTTAAAGTTAAGGTTCAATATTATGTGCTGCCCTGACTTCTGAAGAAATCCTGGAGGGGCTAGAATGGCCAACTATGAATTTCCCTCTCATTCTACTCCCATAGATAAGGTCCCCTAGCCACACTTCCCTCCCTATCAAGGGGGCCAGGTGCAGTTCCTTCTTGTCCCGAGTTGGTTTCAGTTCCTGGTCGGCATGTAGAATTATTCAAACAACCGATCACATTCTCCTGCGAGAAACAAGGGTCACCTTGTCATCTTGTCACTATAAAACCTGCCTCCCACAGTCCCAGCTGGATCAGTCTGCATCTGAGTGCATGCCCTGTGTGGCCCTGTGTGACATGAGGTGCCCTTCTCCACCAGGCTGTGTATGTATGCAGCCAAACTGCTGTCATCTCATCTGTCCAGTGTCAGGGTCTTGTGTTTGGGCACCCCCATAACCCTAGGGTGGGAATCCCTCCTTCTCACCAACAGGGTGAATAGGAGGCAATTAAATTGTGGTTATGTGGGTGGTGGGTGGTGAAGATATTTTGAGTAGAGCAAGGTGAGGGGGTAGTATAATGAAGTAGTTAAGGGAATGGGCATTGGATTTAGAGTCCTGGGTTTGAAGCTCAATGCCACCATGGCAAGTTACTTAACTTCTCCAAGGCTCCAAGAACTATGAATTTGAAATTTATTCAAAAGAATTTATTCACTAGGCAGTGGGGAGCCAGTGAAGGTTTTTAAGCATGAGATTGTCATGAACAGAGCTGTGCTGATGATATATGGGATGGATGAGATTGAAGAAAAGACTGAAGTCAGAGATCAGTAGGCTACAGCAAAGTCAATAGTGAGGAAACTACGTGGTGTTTCTAATAATAGAAAAAATAAAGACAAGGGAGAGCGTGGAAGGGTTTTCAGGTTAAAATTTATTTTTGCCCATTCAAATCTGGGTAAACAAATTAGCACAATTTAGCTCTAAATCCTTAATCTAAAACACATCAAATTAATTTTAAATAAAACTTTAAAACTCATTCATCATGCTGGTGTTTCAGTTTATGCTCTGACCCTCCCTACTATCTGACACCCGAACTCATGAACAATGGAGAAGGGAGGAATGTGGGAAGATGGCAGAGGAGGAAGCTCCAGGAATCAGTCTCTCCACCAAACCAGCTATTTAACTGGCAGAAACTGTCTGAATCAAGTATTTTGAAACTCTGGAGTCCAGTCGAACACTGTGCGGCATCCAGGGAGAAAAGGGAAGAAGCTGGTAAATTGTGGTAAATATCGGCAGGTTCCACCCTCCCTTAAGAAGCTATGATCCCCTTTTCCACCAGCCTCATGGCAGGGAGCAGTGGGGACTGCAGCTCAGGCTCCTGATTTAGCTTGCTGGGGCCAGAGTGGGAAATAAAGACCCAGCCCTCCAAACTCCAGGGGTGTGTGGTCTGTAGGATGATTAATGCTTTTTATTAGCTACTTTGGATCCTAGGGGTCTGGCTCTGAGAATAGCCATTGTTCTAAACCCTCTTGGGCAAAGGAAGCAGAGGAATCATAAAGACATGAACCTTTCTCAAAATTATGGAAAACAGTCCCAATTAATGGGTTGCATTAATTGGGAAAATGCTGAATTAAGAAAATGCAGCTTCAAAAGCCATAGAAGCTCGTGGTGCCATTGCTGACCCCTTCACCAGCTCTTCTACAATGTGGGATAGAGCCAGCTTTTGCTGCCATTGTAGGTGCCTGGTCCTGTTCCAGAGGGAGCAGAGTGTCCCTGTGTGCACACTGGGGTACAAGTACATCAGTGCCAATCAATTTGGTGGAAGCTTGAGGGACTGAGCTACAGAACTTGTCTCAGGCATACCACCCCAGAATTTGTCCTGAGACAGAGAAGTGTCATGCAGACAGCTGGGACAGTGTGAGAAACGATTAAATTAAAGTGGCCTGGAGTAAAGGACTATCTGCATTAAGTCACACAAGAGAGAACTTAGGAGGGGATGAAAGTATATTTCAAAGAGAGGAGAGGGGGTGTTCACCCAAGCTCCTATAAACTGTAAAATGGGGAAAGTCCTAAGGCCACAAGTAAGTACAAGTCAAGGAAAAGAAGCAGCTCCATGGCTCCATGTAGGCTCAAATAAGACAGAGAATCCAGCACTTGCATTTACCTCAGGCTAATCTTCTTGTTAGGAGGTCTAAACTCTGAAGGAGACCACCAACAAAAGCAGAACCAATTTGAAAATCTCTGTCATATCATTAGCTGAATATAATCTTAAGGGACAGACAGTTTAGGGACCAAATACCAGAATCAACACTTTAAAATATTATAGTTTACAGTGTGAGAAGAAATATTTATAAGACAAAGAAATGGGAAATGATGGCAAATCCAAAGGAACAAGATAAAAATCCAGAAAATATTGATGAAGAGGAGCAGACTTGGACTTATAAGAGAGAATTTAAGAAAATGATCCTCAATTGGTTCAAAGAGATAAAGAAAAGAAAGAATGAAAGGGTATGGGGAAAACAATAAATGAACAATATGGGAACCTCTTGAGATTCTCAATAGGAACAAAGCAGAAATACTGAATCGAAGAACACACTAACTGAAATGAAAAATTCTCTAGATGGGTTCAACAGCAGACTGGAAGTGGCAGAAGAAAGAATTGGTGATCTCAAATATAAGACAATTGAAATGATTCAGGCTGAGGAGCAGAAAGAAAAAAGAATAAAAAAGAGTGAAGAGAGCTTATGAGACCTGTGTGACACTATCAAGTATACCAATATACACATTATGGGAGTCCCAGAAGGAGAAGAAAGAGAGAAAGGGGTATTTTTCATTATTATTATTATTATTAAAAGAAATAATGGCAGTAAACTTCGCAAGTTTTTTTTTTTTTTTTTTTTTTTAACCAGGAGGTACTGGGGATTGAACCCATGTCCCTCCATATAGGAGATGGACACACAACCATTTGAGCCACATCTGTCACCCTCCAAGTTTAATGAAAGACATGAATATGCACATTTAAGAAGTCAATGAACCCCAAACATGATAAAGAGAATCACAGCCAGACATACAGTAATCAAACTGTCCAATGCAAAGGACAAAGAGAGCTCTGAAAGATACAAGAGAAAAGCAGTCAGTATATATAAGGAAATTCCAATAAGATTAAGTGCTGTTTTCTTATCAGAAACCATGGAGGGAAGAAGGCAGTGGTATAGAATATTTAAAGTGCTGAAAGAAAACAATTGCCAAGCAAGAATTTCATATATGGCAAGACTTTCTTTCAAAAATGAGGGAGCGATTAAGACATTACGAGAAAACAAAAGCTGAGGGAGTTTATTACCACTAGACCTGCTCTACATGTGATGCTGAAGGGAGTTCTTCAGATTGAAAGGAAAGGACACTAGACAGTGAATTAAAGCAGCCTTAGAAGTAAAGATCTCTGGTAAAGGTAACTATATGGGTAATTTTAAATGCCAGTACTATTGCATTGTATTTTCAGGTATGTAACTCCACTTCTTAATGTTTACAGATGCTAAAATGCAAATAAATGCACAACAATAATGATAAATGTATGGTTTGGGACATAATATGTACCAAGATATAATTTGTAACAAGTACCAAAAAAGGTGAGGAAATGGTGGTATGTTGGAACCATATGTATGTATGCTATTGAAGTTGGTGTAGCAGTTTGGCATTGTTTTTGAATTCCAGAAATATTATTGGATTATGTTTGTAAACTGGTCTGTCAGAGGTATCACTTTTAATTGATTAAATTATGATTTGGAATTTGGGCCACGACAACAGGGCATTGCCGCATCAGTCAGACATGGCAATGGACAGAGTTGGAGTTTTAATGCTGGAGTTTTGAGCTAGAGCCCAGGAAAGTGAACATACAGGAGAAGAACACAGAGGAATAGACAAGGCACAAGCCCTGGGGAGAGAGACAGAGCCATTAGCCTGATATCTACAGCTGGCTTTGTGGAGAAAGCACGGCAGATGAACCCAGAGAGAAACAGAGCCCCAGGAAAAGAGGACCCTAAGAAGCCTGAACTCTTGGCAGACGTCGGCAGCCATCTTGCTTCAACATGTGGCAACAGACTTTGGTGAGGGACTAATACAGTTGGTATCACATCAAATATGACTGTTATAGATTTAGGATGTTAAATTTTAACTCCATTGTAACCACAAAGAAAATATCTGAAAAATATATTCAGAAAGAAATGAGAAGGGACTGTATTAGTTTGCCAAAGGGCTGTTGATGCAGACTACCAGGAACCTGTTGGCTTTTATAAATGGATTCATTTAGGGTAAAGTCTTACAGTTCCAAGGCCACTAAAACTCTAAACTGAGGCACCATCAGAGATGCTTTCTTGCCATAGTCAGTTACTGTTCATCCTGGCATGTTGCCACATGGTGAAGCAAGAAGGCTGCTGGTCTCTTCCCAGGGTTTAGCCTTCCCCTCTGGGCTGACTCTTTCCTCTTGAGCACCTGGGCCCATCCTCTTGAGGCTTCATGCATAAGTGATCCTGTAGTCCTCTCTCTCCTGGCATAGGGTATGTTTCTTTCTGGACCTTCTATATAAGTCTCGCTGTTCTGCTGTCTTCCCAATTTTAGCTGTAAGCTATCAGGCAAATGGGTTATCTTTCCCTGGGGCCTCAGCTGTTTGAGCCTTTCTGTCACAAGGAAGAATAAAAAATTGCAGAGCTCTCTCTTCCTGTGTCTGTCTGAGTGAGTCCATGTGATGGTTAGGCTAATGTGTCAACTTGGCCAAGTAGTTGTGTCCAGGTGTTTGTTCCAGCAAGCACTGGGCTAATTGTAATACAAGAGCATTTATGGACTTCAATCACCAGTGAGTTTACTGAGTGGATGGCTGATTACATCTGCATCAATCAGGGAGATTACATTATCAATGGGTGGTGCTTTTATCCAATCAGTTGAATGACTAAAAGTGGAAGTGATTTCAACATTCAGAGAGAATTTCCCAGCTTGTAGTTGGACAGGCAACTTCTCCCAGAGACTCATCAACAACCTTTCATCGGGCTTTCATCGGAGCCCCTGGTTTGCAGCTTGCCTGAGGAACCTGGACTTGTGCGTCCCCACGGCCGAGTGAGAGACTCTTTTAGAGTTCCATATTATTCACAGATATCTACTGCTGATTCTGTTTCCCGAGAGAACCCTGACTAATACAGCTGGTACCGGGAGTGGTTCTTGAGGAACAGAGTCTTAAACATGGGATGTCTGAGGTGGCTCTCCACTTTAATTGGACTCACGGGTACTAATGACTCCCTTTCCAATAATGAGGTTGCTAACAGTCCATGGCGTGAGCTGGCAATAGAGATACGCAAAATAGCATCATTGGATTCCCCTACTTCCACGCTTATAAGAAGCAAGGATCTGGGTGAGAGTGTTTTCAACACTTTAACAGAATTTTGTGGAGTAAAAAAATATAATGATGTTGGCTGGCTCCTCCTAGATACTCTGGATACAGTTACAAAAGAAAGGGATGAGCTAAAGTCTTCAATTTTGAAACTTAAATGCCGCATGAATGATATGAAAGTTTCTACGTGTGCCTTGAAAGAAAATCTTGTCTCCTGTAGCCACAGACTTGAGATATCTGAGAAGCAAACCCAGTCTCTCATTGTACGAGTAGCAGAATTACAGAGGAAACTAAAATCTCAACCTCGCAGGGTTTCTGCAATTAAAGTGAAGCCATTGATTAGAAAGGAGTGGAACCCCGAGGATTGGGACGGAGACATATGGGATGATGATGATATTGGTGGGGACATTGGAACCCTAAATTCTGCTGAGACTTTATCAGATAAACCTGTGATGGCCTGCCCTGTGGAGACCACACCTTCTCAACCTTGTATCATCCAGGCTCCAGCCTGCCCCAGGGAGTCTGGACTTCCTTCCAGCCCTGAGGTGGGTAAAAGCCAAATGGAAGCCTGCACTGCCCAGCCTCCACCTTGCCCCAGAGAGTCTGTACCTCCTCCCAGCCACGAGGCAGGTACCAACCAATCTCCAGCATGCATGGTCCAACTTCCAGTCTGCCCTGAGGAATCTGTCTTCCAACCCCTGCCTGAAGAGAATAATCCTGTCTCACCAGAAGAAAATGCAAAGGAATGCCCTCAGGTCAGTAGCCTGCAAGACATCTCTAATCCTTCTCCTTACCCCTACTCCCCACCCCTCTTGTCTTCGAGACCCATTACTGGATTAAAATCATAACAAGCCCCCAAAGGTGAAATACAAAGTGTGACCCATGAGGAAGTATGCTACACTCTGAAAGAACTGCATGAGTTTTCCAAGTTATATAGACAGAAATCAGGGGAATATGTGTGGAAATGGATACTAAGGGTATGGGATAATGGTGGAAGGAATATAAAGTTGGATCAGGCTGAATTTATTGATATGGGCCCACTAAGCAGAAATTCTGGATTCAACGCTGTAGCTCGAGGGGTTAGAAAGGGCTCTAACAGTTTGTTTGGGTGGCTGACTGAAGCATGGACCAAACGATGGCCTAGCATGTCTGATGTTGAGATGCCTGATTTGCCGTGGTATACAGTAGACCAGGGGATTCAAAGGCTTAGAGAGATTGGAATGCTAGAATGGATTTACCACTTGAGACCTGCCCATCCACCCCAGGAATGTCCAGAGGACACACCTTTAACCAACACTGTGAGGAATAAATTTGTAAGACTAACTCCATCTTCTCTGAAGAGCTCTGTGGTTACTCTTCTCTGCAGTCCAGATATTACTGTAGGGGGTGCTGTAATGGTATTGGAATCCTTAAATATTATGGGGATGATCGGATCAAGGCCTGGTAAAAGTCAAGTATCGGCAGTTAATCGCCAAAGCCAAGGTAGGCGTGGCTACTGCAATGAAAGACAGATTCAAAACAGCACACAGAATAGTCTGAGTCACATGGAGTTATGGCGTTGGTTAATAGATCATGGGGTACCCAGAAGTGAAATAGATGGGCAGTCTACTAGATTTCTTCTGGATCTGTATAAGCAGAAGAGTTCTAGGTCAAGTGAACAAAATCCTAACTCTGATTACAGACGCAGAGAATCACGGCCCCTTAATCAGTTCCCAGATTTGAGACAGTTTACAGACCCAGAGCCCCTTGAATGAGGGGAAGGCCAGGTCCCCTTGGGAAAGGATCCTGTTAAACTGCCAAAAATTTATACAGTTAATCTTCCTCCCACCTTTCCCCAGGGAGACCTACGGCCTTTTGCCAGAGTAACTGTGCATTGGGGAAAAGGAAATGATCAGACATTTCGGGGACTATTAGACACTGGCTCAGAAGTCACATTAATTCCAGGAGACCCAAAACGTCACTGTGGTCCACCAGTCAGAGTAGGGGCTTACGGAGGTCAGGTGATTGATGGAGTTTTAGCTCAGGTCCGTCTCACAGTGGGTCCAGTGGGTCCCCGGACCCATTCTGTGGTTATTTCTCCAGTTCCAGAATGCATAATTGGAATAGACATACTCAGTAACTGGCAGAATCCCCACATTGGATCCCTGACTCATGGAGTGAGTGCTCTTTTGGTTGGAAAGGCCAAGTGGAAGCCTCTAGAACTGCCCCTGCCTAGAAAAATAGTAAATCAAAGGCAATACCGGATTCCTGGAGGTATTGCAGAGATTAGTGCCACCATCAAGGATTTGAAGGATGCAGGGGTGGTGATTCCCACCACATCCCCATTCAACTCTCCTATTTGGCCTGTGCAGAAAACAGATGGATCTTGGAGGATGACAGTAGATTATCGTAAACTTAACCAGGTGGTGACTCCAATTGCAGTTGCTGTCCCAGATGTGGTATCATTGCTTGAGCAAATCAACACTTCCTCTGGTACCTGGTATGCAGCTGTTGATCTGGCAAATGCTTTTTTCTCAATTGCCATTAGTAAGGACCACCAGAAACAGTTTGCTTTCTGCTGGCAAGGCCAGCAGTATACTTTCACTGTCCTGCCTCAGGGATATATCAGCTCTACAGCCCTATGTCATAATATTGTCCGCAGGGACCTTGATCGTCTCTCCCTCCCACGAGACATCACACTGGTCCATTATATTGATGATATCATGTTGATAGGACCTACTGAGCAAGAAGTAGCAAAGACTCTAGATTTATTGGTAAGGCATTTGCATGAGAGAGGATGGGAGATAAATCCAACAAAAATACAGGGTCCTTCCACCTCAGTGAAATTTCTAGGTGTCCAGTGGTGTGGGGCCTGTCGAGATATCCCTTTGAAAGTAAAGGATAAGCTGTTGCACCTGGCCCCTCCTATGACCAAAAAGGAGGCACAACGCTTAGTTGGCCTCTTTCGATTTTGGAGACAACACATTTGGGTGTGTTACTGCGGCCCATTTACGGAGTGACCAGAAAAGCTGCTAGTTTTGATTGGGGACTGGAACAAGAGGAAGCCCTGCAACAGGTCCAGTCTGCTGTGCAAGCTGCACTGCCACTTGGACCATATGATCCAGCAGATCCAATGGTGCTGGAAGTTTCAGTGGCAAATAGAGATGCTGTCTGGAGCCTTTGGCAGGCCCCTATAGGGGAATCACAACGCAGACCCTTAGGATTTTGGAGCAAAGCCTTGCCATCCTCTGCAGATAACTACTCCCCTTTTGAGAAGCAGCTTTTGGCTTTCTACTGGGCCTTAGTAGAGACTGAATGCTTAACTATGGGCCATCAAAAAACATGAGACCTGAGTTGCCTATTATGAGCTGGGTATTGTCTGACCCACCAAACCATAAAGTTGGGCGTGTACAGCAGCACTCCATAATAAAGTGGAAGTGGTATATACGAGATAGGGCTCGAGCAGGTCCTGAAGGCACAAGTAAGTTACATGAGGAAGTGGCCCAAATGCCCATGGTCAACACCCCTGCCGTGTTACCTTCTCTTTCCCAGCCCACAGCTTTGGCCTCTTGGGGACTCCCTTACAATCAGTTGACTGAGGATGAGAAAACTCTGGCCTGGTTTACAGATGGTTCTGCATGATATGCAGGTACCACCTGAAAGTGGACGGCTGCGGCACTGCAGCCTTTTTCTGGGACATCCTTGAAGGATAGCGGTGAGGGGAAATCCTCTCAGTGGGAAGAACTTCGAGCAGTGCGTCTAGTTGTTCATTTTGCTTGGAGGAAGAAATGGCCAGAGGTGCGTTTGTACACTGATTCATGGGCTGTTGCCAATGGTTTGGCTGGATGGTTAGGGACCTGGAAGGAACATGATTGGAAAATTGGTGACAAGGAGGTCTGGGGAAGAGCTATGTGGATAGATCTTTCTGAGTGGGCAAAAAACATGAACATATTTGTGTGTCCCACGTGAATGCTCACCAGAGGGTGACTTCGGCAGAGGAAGAGTTTAATAATCAAGTGGATAAGATGACCCGCTCTGTGGCTAATGCTCAGCCTCTTTCCCCAGCCACTCCTGTCATTGCCCAATGGTCTCATGAACAAAGTGGCCATGGAGGTAGGGATGGAGGTTATGCATGGGCTCAGCAACATGGACTTCCCCTCACCAAGGCTGACCTGGCTACAGCCACTGCTGAATGCCCAATCTGCCAGCAGCAGAGACCCACACTCAGCCCCAGATTTGGCACCATTCCTCGAGGTGACCAGCCTGCTACCTGGTGGCAGGTGGACTACATTGGGCCACTTCCATCATGGAAGGGGCAGCGATTTGTTTTAACTGGAATAGACACATACTCTGGCTATGGGTTTGCATTTCCAGCACGCAATGCTTCTTCCAAAACTACCATCTGTGGACTTACCAAATGTCTTATCTACTGCCATGGCATTCCACACAGTATTGCTTCTGATCAAGGAACCCATTTCACAGCAAATGATGTGCAGGAATGGGCACATGCCCATGGAATTCACTGGTCTTACCATGTTCCCCATCACCCTGAAGCAGCTGGATTAATAGAACGGTGGAATGGCCTTTTGAAGACTCAATTATGGCGCCAACTAGGTGGCAATACCTTGCAGGGCTGGGGCAATGTTCTCCAGGATGCTGTGTATGCTCTGAATCAGCGTCCTCTCTATGGTGCTGTTTCTCCCATAGCCAGGATTCATGGGTCCAGGAATCAAGGGGTGGAAATGGGAGTGGCACCACTCACTATTTATTACCCCTAGTGACACACTAGGAAAATTTTTGCTTCCTGTCCCTGAAACCTTAAGCTCTGCTGGTCTACAGGTTTTAGTCCCAAGAGGAGGAGTGCTGCCACCTGGGAACATAACAGTGATTCCATTGAACTGGAAGTTAAGACTGCCACCTGGCCACTTTGGGCTCCTCTTACCTGTGAATCAACAGGCAAAGAAGGGAATTACTGTACTGGCTGGGGTGATTGATCCTGACTCTCAAGGGGAAATAGGACTACATCTACATAATGGGGGTAAAGAAGAGTTTGCCTGGAATGCACGGATCCTTTAGGGCGTCTCCTAGTCCTGCCATGCCCTATGATTAAAGTCAATGGAAAATTGCAACAAACCAATTCAAGCAGGACTAACAATGGCCCAGAATCTTCGGGAATGAAAGTTTGGGTCACCCCACCAGGCAAAGAACCACGGCCAGCTGAAGTGCTTGCTGAAGGTAATGGGAACATGGAATGGGTAGTGGAAGAAGGTAGTGATAAATATGAACTTCGACCACGTGACCAGTTACAGAAACGAGGACTGTAATGGTCATGAACCCTTCTTCCATATTCCGTTATGAGTATGATTGTATATGTACACAAAATGAATTTCTTTGTTTTCTTCCCCATCTTTTCCCCTATCATGAAAAGTGTATTAATTCCACATCATAATATTTAAGGATGTCGAGTTTAAGAGTGACTATCATCCAAGGACTTGCACCCTGTTCTGTAGGGAATTAATGCGTTTCCGGTTGTACGCAGGGGAGTTGAACATTGTTAGGCGGAAATATATATGTATGCTTGTCTGTTATTGTTTTTACTTAGAGACTAAGTATGGTTTAGAGTAATGTGTACGATTGCCGAGTTGACAAGGGGTGGACTGTGATGGTTAGGCTAATGTGTCAACTTGGCTAAGTAGTTGTGTCCAGGTGTTTGTTCCAGCAAGCACTGGGTAATTGTAATACAAGAGCATTTATGGACTTCAATCACCAGTGAGTTTACTGGGTGGATGGCTGATTACATCTGCATCAATCAGGGAGATTACATTATCAATGGGTGGTGCTTTTATCCAATCAGTTGAATGACTTAAAAGTGGAAGTGATTTCAACATTCAGAGGGAATTTCCCAGCTTGTAGTTGGACAGGCAACTTCTCCCAGAGACTCATCAACAACCTTTCATCGGGCTTTCATCGGAGCCCCTGGTTTGCAGCTTGCCTGAGGAACCTGGACTTGTGCGTCCCCACGGTCGCGTGAGAGACTCTTTTAGAGTTCCATATTATTCACAGATATCTCCTGCTGATTCTGTTTCCCGAGAGAACCCTGACTAATACAGTCCATTTATACCAGACCAAGCAAGGGGGTGGGAACCCAACCTTATGTAGTCCAATAAAAATCCCCACAGCAGTCTTAGATAATATAATCAAAGATTCTTCAGCTGAATTTAATGCAATCAAAAGGTGTCATACCCAGAGGAATAGATTAGTTCACAAACATAATCTTTCTCTTTTGGGGATTCATAAAATAATCTCAAACTGCCACAGAGACTCAAAAGAGCACAGTACAAAAAAAAAAACCCCACAACAACCTGTATTAAAGTAGCCATTAATGGAAGAATTGAGAGTCAAAAAAGGTTTAAAACTTACAAAAATGAAATAGCAAAGTGGCAGAAGAAAGACCTGCATTATCTGTACTTTAAATGTAAAAGGGCTGAACTCTCCAGTCAAAAGGCAGAGATTGGCAGAATGGACAAAAATGTATGTCCTAACTATATGCTGTCTACAAGAGACTAACCTTAAATTCAAAGACGTAAATAGGTTGAAAGTGAAAGGATGGGGGGAAAATGCCATACACACAGTAACCAAAAGAGAGCTGGGGTAGCTGTACTGATATCAGGTAAAAATAGACTTCAAGTAAAATACTGTTACAAGGGACAAAAAATGTCATTATATACTGCAAAAGGGTTCAATTCAACAAACAGGTATAGCAATTATAAATATATATATATGTAACATCAGATCTCCAAAATATATGAAGCAAATACTGACAGATTTGAAGGGAGAAATAGGCAGTTATGCATTAGCAGTAGGAGACTTCAATACACCACATTCAATAAAGCATAGAACATCTAGACAGATGACCAATAAAGAAATAGAAGTCTTGAAAGATACTCTAAACCAACTAGACCTAACAGACATATATAAATCACTTTACCCAACAGCAGCAGAATACACATTTCTCTCTTGTGTGTAGATCATTCTCCAGTATAGACCATATGTTAGGTCACAAAACAAGTCTCAATAAATTGAAAAATATTGAAATCATACAATGTATCTTCTCCAACCACAATGGAATGAAGCTGGAAATCAATAACAGCAGAAATGGAAAATTCACAAATACAGGAAATTAAATAACATACTGAAACAACCAATGAGTCAAAGAAAAAATTGCAAAGGAAATTAGGAAATATGTTGAAGCAAATGAACATGAAAACACAACATACCAAAAATTATGGGCTGAAACAAAGACAGTACTGAGAGGAAAATCATAGTTCTCAATGCTTACATTAAAAAAGAAGAAAGGCCTCAAATCTGAGACCTCATCTCAAAACTGGAGGATCTAGAAAAAGAGAGTAAACTAAAACCAAAGTGAGCAAAAGGAAGGAATAACAAATACTAGAGTGGAGAGAAATGAAATAGAGAGTTAAAAAACCACAGAGAGAAACAACAAAACCAAAAGTTAGTTCTTTGAAAAACTGACAAACTTTTAGCTAGACTGACATAGAAAAAGATAGAGGAGGACACAAATAACTGAAATCAGAATTGAAAAGGGGGACCTTAACACTACCCCCAATGAAATAAAAATAGACTATGAACAACTGTATGACAACAAATTAGATAAGCTAGATGAAATGTACAAATTCCTAGAAACATACAAACTTCCTACACTGACTCAAGAAACAGAAGATCTCAACAAACCAATAACTAAGAGATTGATGTCATAAAAAACCTACAAAGAAAAGCCCAGGAACAGATGGCTTCACTAGTGAATTTTATCAAATATTCCTGCTCAAACTCTTCCACAAAATCAAAGAGGAAACACTTCTTTACTCATCCTATGAGGTCAATATCACTGTTATACCAAAGTCAGATAATAATTCTACAAGAAAAGAGAATTACCAATATCCCTCAACAAAATACTAGTAACTAAATCCAACAGCATATGAAAAGAATTATATACCATGATCAAGTCAGATTTATCCCAATTAAACAAGGGAGTTTCAATATAAGAAAATCAATGTAGTATACCCCATTAACAAAACAAAGGAAAAAACTGCATGATCATCTCAATTGATGTAGAAAAGACCTTTGATAAAATCTGGCACCCCTTCCTCACAAAAACATTCATAAATCTAGGAACAGAAGGAAACTTTCTCAATACAATAAAAAGCATATATGAAAATCCTACTGTTAACATCATACTCAGTGGTGAAAGACTGTAAAATTTCCCTCTAAGATCAGGAACAAGACAAGGATGTCCACTGTCACCACTTTTATTCAACACTGGAAGTTCTAGCTAGAGCAATTAGGCCGGAAAAAGAATGAAAAAGCATCTAAATTAGAAAGGAAGAAGTGAAACTGTCCTTATTTATAGATGGCATGATCCTATTTTTATAGAAAATCCTAAAAATTCTACAACAAAGCTACTGGAATCATAAACAAATTCAGCAAAGTGGTGGGGTACAAGAGCAAAACGCAAAAATCAGTAGTGTTTCTGTACACTAGTAATGAACAATCTGAAGAAGAAATCAAGAAAAAAAATTCCTTTACAATATCAAGTAAAAGAATCAAATATCTAGGAATAAATCTAACCAGGGATGTAAAGGACTTATACAGAGAAATCTATAAAACATTGCTAAAAGAAATCAAAGAAGACCTAAATAAATGGACATTCTGTGTTCATGGATTAGAAGACTAAATATTGTTAAAAAGCCAATTTTACCCAAACTGATTTACAGATTCAACACAATCCTAATCAAAATTCCAAGAGACTTCTTTGCAGGAAAAAAAAAAAAGCCAATAATCAAATTTATATGGAAGGGTAAGGGGCCCTGAACAGCCAAAGCCATCTTGAAAAGAAGAACCATGTTGGAGGAGTCACATTTTCAAATCTTAAGACTTATTACAAAGCGACAGTAATTAAAACAGCATAGTACTGGCACAAGGACAGATATATCGACTAATGGAATCTAATTGAGAGTTCAGAAATTAATCCTTACATTTATTGCCAATTGATTTTTTTAAATTAATTTATTTTTTATTGTGGGTAAAAATAAAAATTTTCACAATATATACCAATATTTGTAAAATGATATATAAATATATATGCATATATGTGCATTTGCTTACAAAAATGTTATTTTTATATATATGTATTTTAAGAGGTGCCCAGACCACCTAAATATTACACAGAACCCCCTGGGATTCCCATGTTGCCCACCTCCCATACCTCCCACCACATCCCACACAAACATCTCCCACAAGTGTGGCCCACCACCCTCAATGACTTACACATCCTGGGGCCTTGCCATCAACCATAGACCACAGTTCACATCGTAGACCACACTCTCTCCCACACAGTTCTGAATGGTGTGTGCTGATTTAAAATGGCCTACATCCATTGCCACAACGGCACTCAGGACAACCCCCAAATCCTGAAAAAGCCCCTGCATTTCAACTGCACATCCCCTCCGTGCCCCGAAAGTGTCCAGTGGCCACTGGCTCCAACTCACTGTTATAATTTCTTCCATTGCTAGAATCACCATATGTGTACAACAGAATACTATTAAGTCCACTCTAGTCCATAGTTCTTCCCCCAATCCTGAGGGGACTGGGATGGTGATGTCCACTCCACCTCCAAGTGAAAGAGGGCTTATATCCCATGGATATGGTGGGTGGGATGATCCTGCCTGCAGATGCAGGCCCTCTCCATTCCCTGGGATGGCTGTTGCCCATCATTGTCTCCTCTCCAGGTGACTTGGATGAGTCCATTGAGCTGTAGGGTAGGAGTTGCAGCTGCACCAAGATTCCACGCACACCTGGCACATAGGTAGGCCAGAGGCTCCAGTCTCTGGAAGTACACCTAAAAACTCCAGCATCACATATAGGTTTGAATAGAAGGGACTGATGAACCATGTGCAAGGAGGACTTATTTGAGTCCAATTCTGTCACTCTCAGGAGCACAGATTCCAAAATAGAGCCCACTGATAAGGGGTCAGTCTCTGGGGCTATCCACCCTTATATAGGACCTGGGTGTCTCCAGAGCCCTCAGGAACCCCTCTGGGTGGGGTGATATGCACTTTGATGTTCTATGAGCTCCTACTGAGGTGTGCGTAAGTGTTACCTCTGGGATGACCTCCCAACTCTCTTTGAAGTCTCTTAGCCACTTGAACTCATTTGTCTTACCTTTTCCCCCTTTTATTTATTAAGATCCTAGAAGAAAACATAGGGAGGCATCTTCAGGACCAGGTATTAGGCAATGGTTTCTTAGAGTTTACATCAAAAGCACAAGCAACAAGAGATAAAATAGGTAAATGGAACCTCATCAAATTTTACAGAATATATAAAGAAACCCTACAATTCAATAGCAAAAAGACAAACGTCACAATCAAAAAATGGGCAAAAGACTTGAATAAACATTTCTCCAAAGAAGATATACAAATTGCCAATAAGCATATGAAAAGATGCTCAATATCATTAGTCATTAGGGAAATGCAAATAAAAATCACAATGTGACAGCATTTCATACCCACTAGAATGGCTGCTATTAAAAAAAAGGAAAATTACAAGTGTTGGAGTAGATATGGAGAAATAGGAACACTCAGTCATTGTTGTGGGAATGTAAAATGATGCAGCTGCTGTGGATGACTGTTTGGTGGTTCCTCAGAAAGTTAAGCATAGAATTACCATATGACCTAGCAATCCCATTTCTAGTTATATACCACAAAGAATTGAAAGCAGGGACTGGAACAGATATTTGATATTGATGTTCATAGTTGCATTATTCACAATTGCCAAAGGATGAAAGCAACCCAAGTGTCCATCAACAGATGAGTGGATAAACCAAATGTGGTATATATACACAATAGAATATTATTCAGCTATGAAAAGGAATGAAGTTCTGATATATGTTACAACACATGGATGAACCTTGAAGATATCATATTGAGTATAATAATCCAGACACAAAAGGACAAATATTGTATGATCTCACTAATAAGAAATGATTAGAATAATCAAACTCATAGTGTCAGAAAGGCAGTGGGATCAAGGCCCTTTAAGCAGGAGAGTGTGTGCTTAATTTTATTTCAGTTCTATAATTTATCTCTAATGTAGTCTAACTTTTAATCACATAGAAAGTTAAATTTGATGTGTCCCTTTCCTTTTGAGTTCATATCAATTTGGGAAGGAAGCATTAACAAATACACTGAATATAGTATTTTTTGAATCAATTCCTGCCTTGCTTTATCTATTGGCTTTCAAATTTATTTAATTAGTAGGCTTTAATTTGCACTAAACAGAAAAGTCAGACTTCAGAGCAAGCATCAGGTGACACTAATGTTAGCCTAATTAGCCAGATCTATGTTAATTATCAGGTAACTTGGCTAAATAATAAAGCCATTCATAGACAAGGACAAAGTTATTTTAAAAGTTATTTTAAAAGGCCTCTCTACTCTGTTGTTCTGCTAAGAACATCTGAAAATGGTCTAACAATCTTTAGAACTACAGTGTGTGATTTACTATGGCTCTTGTTAGAGATTCTATTTTAAGACAGAGAATGAGAATTAAGGATCAGGATTTAAAGTCAGGAGATATAAATCAGAGAAAGTAGAAAGCAAGGAGCTAACCACACAATGCAGGGAGCTCAGCTTTAAGAATTCAGATGATATTTAGAAAGGAAATGAAGAACATAATGTTTTTTTCTCAAATAAGTAAGCCTTTAAAAAGATGGAGAACAATCTAGATAAAATCCAAAACACCTTCAAAGATTTATCAACAAAAGGTAATACCTCTGCTTCTACAATTGGGATCATGTTGTAGATGTGATGTGGCTTTCTGATCCTTTCATTTACCACACTGAGTGTTTTACCATGGTAATAGTCTTGAAAAACACTTGTCTACCTTTATAATACAACTAGATAAATCATAGATCACACTTTAACTTTTTTATATGAGGAAGGAGGTAGGGAATACAATTAGGGTAAAGATGGAATCCATCCAATCCATCCAATCACTTGATTATGTGAACCTGACAGCTACAGGGAATTATTTGTAGCTGTCAGGTTCACATAATCAAGTGGAAGTACCCAGTGGAGAAAAACCTTAAAAGGAGTAAGATGGCTCTTCTCCCCTTCAGTCACCCTGGGAAATGTAATACAAGACAACGCTAGGAAGGCAAACCATGAAACCATACTAATCTAAGTAAATTGTACTTGCATTTCTTACTCCAGTGCAGAATTCATTCAATAACCCTTTCTAAGTTTAGGCTGTAGAATGTTAACTGAAGTCTATAAAATATGGCCTGTGGACCAAATTTGGCCTGCTAAGAATGTTTTTACATTTTCAGATGGTTGGAAAAAAATGGAAAGGAAAATACTTTATGACCATGAACATTATATGAAATTCAAATTTCAATGTCCCTAAAGTTTTATTGCAATACATCCATGTTCTTCCATTCATCTATTATCTATGGGTGCTTTTCTGCTACAACAGCAGAGTTGAGTAATTGCCACAAAGACTGTATGACCTGAAAAGCTTAAAATAGTTACTATCTGGCCTTATACAGAAAGAGACACACACACACAAACACATATTGAATTTTTATCTTTATAGCCACATCTTTCCAGAATTTTAAAAGGAATTATAGGCCCTTAATAACAGCTTCGTGACATCACAACCTTGGCCCAAAATTGACTACCCACTTGTTACTGAAGTATGGCTTTTTTCCAATAATTAGTCACTACTAATAAAAACATTGCAGTTCTAATACTTTAGAGTCTTCTGACTCACTTCTAGAAACTTGTCAGGGTGACATATTATACGACAACTAGAATCATCCATTAAGGAAAAAATGATTTACATTAATTATTTCATTAAATTCAGAAAAAAAATCTTAAAATATTATGTTAACATAGAATGATAAGCTTTTAATGACTTTGCAAAGCATCTTGAGAGATCTTGGATAATAATGAGCACTGAATATGTAGTGTTAAAATTACATGTCAGTCAGCTGTTGTTCTAACACGGATTGGAAGATAAAATTTTCCAGGGATTGAGATTGTACCATTCCCTCTCTCTCCTTCTCTCTCTCTCTCTCTCTCTCTCTCTCTCTCTCACACACACACACACTCTCTCTCTCAACAGCTGAAGTCCAAACTAGCTACTCCATCTATAGACAGTAATGATTATTGTCCATGCAGTATAGGATGTATTTTGGTCATATGAGTCAGCAGAATTGTGTCCTGTATACCAGCTCTTGCCATTATTGACTATTATTCATTAAATGTGACGAGAGCAATAATTTAATATTTAGCACATAGTAAGCATTTAATAAAAGTTACCCATTATTACTACCATGATCAGTCGCTTGATTAACATGACTATATGTCCAGTTAATATTTGGGAGGCCAGCCAGTAGACCCCTATTTCTGACTCTTAGTGGTACAACTGGAGAATAAAATAGAAATTAGAATTCACACTGTGGTGATGTGTTGCTAATAAGGTTCTTGCTCTATGTAAAGCCAAAGTAAGGTGTTCTCATAATGCATTTAGAGCAGCTGAGATAGTAGAGAAATACAATGTGCCTCTATATGGAGTCTTGACAGAGGTTAGTTGTGGGGGTCACAACCTGGGGACCTAGCTGAATTTGGCTATCAGAAAGCTTTAATTGGTAAAAAGAGTATTGTTAAAACTTTTTATTGAATAGTTTCAGGCACTCCCTACTGATAATACTTTACCCAGAGGTGTTTGAATTTGTAACCCTTGATTAGAAATACTTTCAAGAAATCCATTAGGAAAGTATTTTAAGGGTTTTGGGTTTGAATGTGTTTATGTGTGTGTTTATCCATATACATGTAAATAATTAACTTTTGCTGCTAGATTCTAGGTTTCAAACTAATATAGTTAAAGCTTTCTAACTAGAAAGAACTTAAGGAAAAATCTGTAGTATACGTTTCCATGTCTGGTAATGAAAGAATTTCCTTTATTTTTTTTTAAAATGTAATCTTCTTACTATTTACCGTGCTAAAAAATAAAGGGCAGAGTGCATCAGCTAACAGAAGCATTTCTCTGAAAATTGGGTTAAATTAATTTGCTTCTCTGATCTGGGAGTACTATAAAACTCCTTTGGGAAAGCAAAGGGAATTTTCCTGTCTGGGGAATTCTGAATACTAGCCAGGAGTAAATGAATGCCTTCTGGGTGAATGACGAGTGTCAGGCTTATTATGTAGACACCTGTCCATTAAATAGTTGTTAGACACAGTCATTTTACTCGACAGCAGCTATGTGGATACATCTGATTTCTTTTCCAATCACTTACTGTGGGTTATTCTAAGAAAGTGACTTGGTTATCTTGGAGTTCCTAATGGTAAAGATAGAAAATGTTGGGCAGAGCTGGACACAGTACTAAGGTTGAAAGAAATTTTTCACGAATTTAGAGAATTGTTTCAGTAGCCAGAGACTATAGGTGGAAATACTACAGAAGAAGGGAAGGGAGTTGTAAACATGAAATATGGACCATGATGGTGGAAGGGTAATCCAGGAACCACATCTTATCTGAGGTCATGGACCCTTTAAGATGAGCAGACTCCAAGGCACGGTTTCTGACAAGAAAGATCCTACCAGTAACATAGGTATCTGTTAACTAAAAGCCCTATTGGAGCCACTTGCCTCACAAGGTGGGCTTAAACTTTTGCTTCTAATCTTGGTTTAGCACCTGCTCAGTTGCCTTTAGTTCTCCAGTTTTCCTCAGGGCTTGTTGGGCACTCGTCTGCCTGCACTTTGGGCAGTCTGCTACACCATTGCCAAGTCTGGTCTCTTTTTCCTCCATCTTGTATTTATAGAGAACCAACTTTGGATGACATATTGTACAGTATTGAGAAGTTTCCTTTTGAGAAGTTTCCTGTGTGTGTGTGTGTGTGTGTGTGAGAGAGAGAGAGAGAGAGAGAGAGGGAGCACGAGAGCCACGTACAGGTACTAAAATAGAGGTAAATATAGGAAAACGTAGGAGGACTCTATCCTTGACATTTGCACAGCAGAATGTATTCACAAACATTATCTCCCTTAATTTTTCCACTTTCCCGTGAAGCAGGTAGTATTCTCTCTTATTGAAAAGTGAGTATACAGAGGCTTAGAGGTGAAGAAGAAACAATGTGAGGATGAGTAAAGAGCCCTAAATGCACTTAGATTGGAAAAAAAGTGCTAAAGGAAACAAGAAAGACTCTCTTCTGTGTTTGGAACAAAAGAGAGAACATATAGGCCCATTTCTGGAGGATTTAATGTTAAAATGATAGAGGAAAACAGAAATTATTATAGTCCTACATGTCTTATATATTCTCTAAAAAAGAATACAAATCTGTTGACTGTTGATTCTCTGAAAAGATACCAAAATAATCTATTAATAACGCAAAGAAGGGAGACAACTGTTTACGAGGAAGGAAGGCAAAAGCGGAATATTTACAAGGCTTTTAGAGGTCTGGTTTAAGGCAGATCTTTCAATATGGGGCCCTGATTGGGACTGGGCAAAGTCCATGACATAATTGTTTAGGATTGATGGGCGAGGCTGGTTTTGAAGGATAAACAAGGATAAACAGTTGTTTGATGAGCCTAACTGAGAGATTTATTGTCAGAGAAGGAGCTATTAACTTTGATGAGGGTAGTTGAATAGTTCATTGTTTGGATAAATGGATTTTCAGAAAGTTCCTGGACCAAAAAACAATGCAACTTCATCTTCCTGGAAAACTTCCTGGAAAAACTTTTCTGGAATATCAAAGTCACGTTAGTGCAGACAGATAAATAGCAAAGTCTTATTAATATAGGCACTGTTACAGATGGTTTCAGTTCTCAATTCATGCAAGAAAAGTAAATAATCTCATTAAAAGTGAACATAAATTCAAGATAAATGAGAATAGAATGGAGTTATCTACATGTAAAAGGAATTAAATTCTTGATAACTCAGAGGAATTATACCTATAAATGTTTTCTTGATGTGTAAACTTATAGATATTTAGGTTTCCTCAGATTTGCTACAAGCAATCCAATAGAAATTAAAGAAAATATGAGGGAGATGGCAGAATGCCAAAGAAAGAAAGTTGTCATGATTTTTTGAAAGAAAACAGGGACTGGTTAGGTTGGCACTGAGCCTAGATGGAATTCTAGACTGCACAGAGAAGTGCCTGATTTTATTGAGCACTGACATGTTCCGAGCACTGGAATTTCATGGTGAGCAAGGTCGACATGGTCTTTTTTCAGGAATCGTGTTGGGGACTTCTTTAATATAAGTCCAGAATCTGAACACTATTTTTTTAAAACCACTTCCATTGTGTTATCTTAACTCAAGCCAGCATCTCTTCTCTCATTATTGGACCAATTTCCTACCTAGTCCCTCTGCTTTCACCCTTGTCCCCCACAGTCCGCTCTCAAAGTTATCCTTTTAAAACCCCAGTCAGATCATGTCACTTAATTGCCTAAACATTCTGATGGTACCCTGTCTCAGAGTAAAAGTCAAAGTCCTTACATTGGCCTATAAGAATCTACAATGGAGTCTACATGGTCTAGCTCCCCATACTCCACTGACCTCATTTCCTGATACTTTCCACCCTGCTTACTCCACTCCAGCCATACCAGTGTCTTTGCACTTCTGTGATTGTCAAGCAGGATCCTGCCTCAGGACCTTTGCACTTGATATCCCTGTGCCCAGGTAACTTCCTTCAGGTTTCTGTTCAAATAGGACTCTTTTTTTTTTTTTTTTAAGTGATAGGATTTTTTTTTTTTTTTAGATTTATTTATTTATTTTATCCATTTTAACCAACACCCCCTTCCCCATTTGCTGTTTTGTGTCCATTCGCTGAGCAATTCTCTGTGTCTGTTTCCTGCCATCTCTTCTCATCCTCCAGTCTTCACCAGGATTCGATCCTGGAGACTTCTGATGCAGGAGACAGTTATTCTGCCACCTGCGCCACCTCGGCTCTTGGCTTCTGCAGCTTTCGGAGCATCTCGTCTTGTCTCTCCCCTGTTACGTCATCATCCTGCTGCATGGCTCCCGGGGTCCGACGGCTCAGCAGCACACAGAGCCCGGCAGCCCATGCGCCTTCCATATATATATATTTTTTATTTTACCGGGAGGTCCCAGGGATTGAACCCAGGTCCCTCCATATGGCAGACGGACGCCCAACCATTTGAGCCACATCGGCTCCCCTTAAGTGATAGGATTTTAAAAATATATATTTTAAATTTATTTTTACAAGATACTTAGATTACATAAATTGTTACATAAAAAAATATAAGGGATTCCTATATGCCCCACTCCCCAGACCTCCCACTTTTCCCCACACTAACAACTTCTTTCATTAGTGTGGTACATTCATTGCAATTGATGAACACATTTTGGAGCATTGCCACTAATTATAGTTCACACTCTCTCCCACTCAATTCTGTAGGCTATGGCAGGATATATAATGGCCTGCATCTGTCACTGCAATGTCATCCAGGTCAATTCCAAGTCCTGAAAATGCCCTCATATTACACCTCTTTTTCCCTCTCCCTGACTTTAGCACTTCCAGTGGCCACTGTCTCCAAACCAATGATATAATTTCTTCCATTGCTAGAATCACAATAAGTCTATAGTAGAACACCAGTAAGTCACTCTAGCCCATATTTTATTTGCTAGTCCTGAGGATTTTGGGATGTTAATGTCCATTCCACCTCTAATTGATCCCATACGGCTGATGGATGGACTCTTACTTGCAGTTGTAGACTCTCTCGTTTCCTTGGTGTGGTGGTTGTCCCTCCTCACCTCCCCGTCAGCTGTCCTGGGTGAGTCCATCAAATAGCACCTTACAAGTGAGCCCTTCCTTCACTAATAACTCTTTATAAAAAGGCATTTCCCTTTTCAGTATATTTTCTATCCCTCTTGCCCTAGGGGTCATATTATGACAAGTCTCATTAACCTTTTAATTTGGCATTAACTCTGAGTGAAATGAGAAGCCACTGCAGGATTTTGAGCAGAGGAGTGACATAATTTACTTAAGTCTTAGTAAGATTACTCCGGCATCTGTGCTAAGAATAAATTGTAAGGGGTGGGAGCAACGGTAGAAGCAGGGAGGCCATTGAAGAGAGTATTGCAGTAATTCTGGCAAAGGTGATGGCTCAGATCAAGATGGTAGCAGTAGCAAAGTGATTGAATTTGGGTTATATTTTAAGGTAGAGCCAACAGATTTTTGGATGGATTAGATATAGGATATGAGATAAAGAGGGGAGTCTGTAACTTCAAGCATTTTGGCCTCAGGAACTGGAAGTAGAAAGATATCATGTACTTAGGTGAGGAAGGCTATAGGTGAAAAAGTTTTGGGGGGTAGCTCAGGAGTTCAGTTTTGGATATATTGAGTTTGAGAGGTCTATTAGACAACCAAATAGAAATGTTGAATAGAAGTTGGATATATAAATCGGAGTTCTGTCGAGATGTCTGGAATTTAAATATGTATTTGAATGTCATTGGCATATAGATGGTATCTTAGCCTGGGTTTCCCAGAAAGCAGAGTCTGATGCTATTAGAAAATGCAATTACAGGGAATAGAAGTGGGGGCCAAGGGGAATGAGGAGCAAGAGCCAAAATGAGATGTGTTATCAATCTGGCTGCCTCTAGATGAGACTGACTGCTTAAGCTCATAGATCTGTCCTCCAAGAAGTTGTATAAAATACATTTTAGAGCAATTTGCTTAGGTGCAGAAAGGGGGAATGATTTATCCCCAGGCTCTTGTCTCCCTCTGCCCAAAGGTTTTCCCCAAGGGTGTTAACTCTCCTGCACTTCCAGATTGTGCATTCCTGGGTGCCTGGTGGAGCCTGCCATCATTTAGAGGGAAGCCCTGAATTTGAGGTGAGAGTACCACCTGAGTGTGGGTGTGAGGCAAGGCTCTGTCAGGTTGTACCTATGTGAAGTTGTTTGGAGTCCATGTAGAGTTGGGTGCTGCAATGGTGGCTGGAACAAGGGACACATGAGGCCAAAGGGATCTGAAAGGGGGTGCCATAGATTGAATTATATATCCCAATTTAGACAGGTTCTTACTTTCAGTGCACATTCCTATGGGCCTAAACCCATTTTAAATAAGATCTCTTATTGTTATTTTAGTTAAGTTATAGCCCCATGGAATGAGGTTGAATCTTAATCTGGATTATCAGAGGACTTATAAAGAAAAATAACTGGAAGCCAGAGTAAGAAAAAGCCACATGGAGGAACTGGAAGGAGGAAGTCAATGGAACACAGAAGAGAAAGAAGAGGACATTGCTATGTGATGTGAGGCAGGGATACAAGTCAAGGAACCCCAATGATTGCAGGCAGCCAGCAAACAAAATGGTACAGACTTTGGGGAGAAAAGATTGCTTTGCTTATGCCTCAATTTTGGACTTCTCCTAGCCTCAAAACTGTGAGCTGATATATACCTGTTGTTTAAGCCAACCCATTGAATGGTATTTGTCATAGCAATCTGGTAAACAGAGACAGGGTGCATTAGAGAGCAAGATTCATTAGGAGAGAGACTTTCCCCAATGACTCCCCTACTCCTTAGCCAATCTAAAATGCCTATGTTTAAAAATATTTTTGAGTGTTTATTTATGATGCTGGAATTTATGTTAATCTGAAAAATCCTTTCTATTCCACAATTCAAAATGAAAGTTTACATTATAAGTTGATGTTTAAGGATCACATTGACCAAAATTGATCACACTAAAGAGTAATCAAGCAATTATAATATATCTAATGCCTAACAGCACATCCTTTCCTGGTCTGATGGAAAGAAGGGGAAGTTAAAAAGCATGTGCACCAGAGGGGGAGGGACCTTCATTAAAGAAAAAAAGGTAGACTAGAGAGATGGCATTAAATCAGCAAATATTTATTGAGTACTCTATTTGCCAGGCACTCTCCTAGGCATGGGTTTACAGGGGCCACTAAACAGATTAAATCCCTGTGCCCTGGGGGGAATGGGGGAAGGGTAAGATCTTAAATGAAAATTTAAAAAAATATGTCAGTGGGGATAAGTTTATGAAGAAACATAAAACAGGATTAGGGGTTAAGAAAGTAATGGAAGTGTGCTCCTTTAAAAAACTGATCAAAGAATCTTCTAGGATGAGATAGGGTTTTAGCAGAGATATAAAACATTTAAGGGAGGATGCCATGCCATTAGCTGGAAAAAGAGGATTGTACACAGAGAGAATAGCTTGTGCAAAGGCCCTGAGGCAGGAGTATGCTTATCATGTTTAAGGAACAGCAAGGAGTTCAATGTGTTTGGAATGGAGTAAGCCAGGAAGAAAATGGAGGAGTTGAATCAAACAATGGCCTTGTGATAGAGGAAAAAAAAGGCCGATTTTCTTTTTCTGTAAGCTGATCAATTTTCTTAGATTAAGCCCTGTGTACTTCACATGGGCATGGACACATAGAAGGTGCAATAAAAGAGTCTATTATACAAGGTTTTGCACACTCCCAGCTTAATGGAGTATCACACTGAAGCACTATGTGCACCTTTGCTTATAATATGCCTTGAAGCCCTGGCTCTGCCTTGTCCTTTCCACAGTTTTGGTATTTGCAGTAGCAGCAACCCCACTTTCCTGCTACCAAAATGTGTTTTAGTTTTCAAGGCTCTTAAAGCAGTTACTATGAAATCGGTTGGCTTAAACAATGGGAATTTAATTAGTTACTGTTTTGAGGCTGAGGAAATGTTTAAATCAAGGCATCATCAAGGTCTTGATGCTTTCTTCCTGAAGACTGGCTGCTGGTGATCCTTGGCTCCTCTGCCACATGGCAAGGCACATGGTGGCATCTGCTAGTCTCTCCCTTCTCTTCCAGGTTTTGTTGATTTCAGCTTCTTGCTTCTGTGACTTTCTCTCTTGCTGTTTTCATTCCATTTATAAAGGCCTTGAGTAATAGGATTAAGACCCATCCTGGTTGAGGTGGGACACACTTCAATTGAAGTAACTTCACCAAAAGGTTCTACTTACAATGGGTTTACACCCACAGGAATGGATTGGATTTAAGAATATGCTTTTATGGGGTATATACAGCTTCAGACTACCATGGTACCCTGATCTATTCATGCTGAAAACTGACCTCCTTGACACGACATGGATCTGGTAACATGACTTAGAGGTTCAGAGCATGGACTCTGAAGCTTGATGCCCTGGGTTCAAGTACTTGCTTTGATGCATACTTCACCTCTGACCTTATGCAAGTTATTTCCCTTAGTTTCCTGCTGTTAGGGATTGGATCATGTCCCAGTAAAGACATGTTCAAGTCCTAACCCCTCATCCTTATGTGTAAACCCATTTATAAATAGGACATTTGGAGATATTATTATTAGTTAAGGTGTGGATTCATTTGTGAATAGGATTTTTGAAGGTTGTACTTAGATAAGGCCAAATTGAATCAGGATAGTCCTTAATCTATATGACTAGAGTCCTTATCAGCAGAGGAAATTCAGATTCAGTAAGTCATAGGAATTCAGATGCTGTAGAAGCCAGAACTAGAAGAAGACAGAGATAAGTTAGAGCTCGAGATAGAGCTAGAGCAAGAGAGAGTGTGAGAGTGAGAGAGTGAGTGAGTGAGTGAGAGAGATCACCATGTGATGGAGGATTGCCATCACCAGAACACTACAGACTTTGGAAAAATCATGGTCTTGCCAACTCCGTTTGGACTTCTAGCCTCCAAACTGTGTGCCAATACATTCTGTTATTTAAGCCAACCAGTGCATGGCAGTCTTAGCAAACCAAGACCCCTACCAGATAGAGTTGTTAGGAGGGTTAAATGAGTTAATGTATCATTTGTAAAGTGCTTAGACCAGTGCCTGGTACAGTGTAAGTGCTATGTAACTGTGTGATTAAGTAAATGAAAATACACCTCCAGACACATTGCTTTTAAGTTTCCCACCTCCAACCTATGCCAACAACACCTGGAATTTTCCAAGTACTTCAGACTTTCTCATGCTTCAGGACATTTGCCTATGCTACTTCCTGTTACTGGAGTAATTTTTTCCTGTTTTACTTGCCTAAATCAATATCTTCCATCAAGGCTCACCTCAAGATCCACTTCCTAAAGTTAGGAAGCCTTCCCCGACCTTCTTCCTTTTTGGGATAGACTGGATCATTGTTCATAACATAATCACTCCCTTTCCCTTCTGCCACTGTGGGTGAATACACTTCCCTGAGCCATTAATGTTGGACTTGGTCAAGTATCTTGTATTAGCCAATATAATATAATATTAGCAGATGGAATAAGTTCATAGGCCTTAAATGTGTCTGCACAGTTGGGTCATTGCCATGAGAACATAGCATAGATAAATGCTTGTACAAGAAGGATGAGAGATTTGCTGAGCATACCTGACCTGAACTTGTAAGCCAAGGCTCATGTTACACCAGTTCCAGAGAGGTGCTCTCAAAGGTACTGAAGGATGGTACTAATGTTTGTGGGCTACCAGTGAGGTATCTACAAAATTTGGAGACTAGTCTGACTTTTAAGAGTTAAACTACAAGATTATTGTCTGCTATCAGAGGAGAGATATGCAAACGCACCCTACAGGGGCTGCAAAGCTTTCAGTTCACTCAGAGTAAAGTATAACCTGAGTGAATATATTAGCATCTTTAAGGAAAGAAATTGTCAATCAACTGGAAGCATAGAAGCGTAGAAAAAAAGTTACTGAAGCAAGGTTGGCAGAGCCCATCCCAAGGAGAGAGAGACTTAGCCAAAATACTTGGTATTCTGGCTTCATAGCAAGGTTTCCCCTAGCATGGGGTTCATCTGACAACCCTAGTTCTGGCTCCACACTCATTAGGAAGCCTTGATGAATTTGGCTTCCCAAGTAGGTTTGTTACAAGAATAGAATGGGTTGATTTTGCACATATGAGTATTTTCTGTCCTGCAACAGTCCTCATTGTAAATCAGTTGTCATATTGATTTTATGTATTGCTTCCATGAGCTTGCTTAATGTGAACTCACTCCATTCAGCCTGGCTTGCCCTCATTATGCTGGTGAAACCAGTTTTCTGAAGCTCTAATGCTGAGCACCCATCCTAGTTATTGATAAGCCCACCGAGGTAATGAATCTTTTGGAATAGAGTCTGACAGCCTTTGCCTGATGAGTTTACTGATTTTTTTCCCCTTTAAATGTCTGTAGAGTATAAATGAGGAACTAGGACAGGAGCTGTATATAGAGCTGGGGATGTGTGGTTGGGTTTAAAGGAGAAGGATGCAGCTCCAAGAGCAGGTGGGTGGGTACTGGGGGGCTATTTCTGGGGCTGAGGGAAGCAAGCAGCCTCATCTCAGATCATATGTGATAATGGGTTGAGGCTCCTGATGTTCCCTCAGCTTTGGTTCTCATTGACTCAGGTGTAGAGGGTTTTTACCTCTTGTCTTAGTTTCCTACTGCTATTGTCACAAATTATCACAAACCTGGTGGCTTAAAACAACACGGCTGTGGCTCAATCAGTAGGGCTCCCGTTTACCATATGGGAGGCCCCGGGTTCGGTTCCCCGGGCCTCCTGGTGAAGGCAAGCCCGCCTGCACGGCGTGGTTAGCTGACCCAGCGAGCACAAGCAGCAAGGGGGGAATAAATGAATAAATAAATAAAATCTTTAAAAAAAACAAACAAACAAACAAAACACAATTTTTAAAATCTTGCAGTTCTGGAGTTCAGAAATCTGAACTGGGTCTCACTGAATTAAAATCAATATGTTGGCAGGGTTGTGTTTCTTTTAGAGCCTGAAGAGGAGAATATGTTTCTGTGCCTTTTCCAGCTTCTAGAGGTTGCCCATATTTCATCAAAGTCAGCAATGTCTGGTTGAGTCTTTGTCATGTTGCATCCCTCTGACACTGACTCTTCTGCTTCCCTCTTCCACATTTAAGGACCTTTGTAATTCCATTGGATCCACCCAGATAACCCAGGATAATCTCCCCATCTAAAAGTCAGCTGATTGGTAATGCTAAACCCACGCGAAACCATAACTTCTCTTTGCTGTGTGTATTAGTCAGCCAAAGGAGTGCTGATACAAAATACCAGAAATCTGTTGGTCTTTATAAAGGGTATTTATTTGGGGTAGAAGCTTACAGTTACCAAAGTCTGTTGCCACGTGTTGGAGCAAGATGGCTGCCGACGTTTGCCAGGGCTCAGGCTTCTTGGGTTCCTCTCTACCCGGGGTTCCATTTCTCTCCGGGCTTGACTCCTCTGTTTCCTCCACAAGGTCAGCTGTAGACCATGAGGCTCTCTATCCTTTGGCCCTCTCCACAAGGCTAGCTGTGAACTGTCAGGCGAATGGCTCCTCTCTTTTCCCGGGGTCTTCTCTCCTTCCTCACCACCAAGCTCCTCTGTATGCTTACTTCCTCAGGCTCCAGCTGGACTCTGCATCAGAACTCCAACTCAAAACTCCAACTCTGTCCTTTGCCACGTCTTTTATCTTTGAGACCCCACCCACCAAGGGACAGGGCTCAACACCCTACTGACGTGGCCCAATCAAAGCCCCAATCATAACTTAATCATGCCCAGATGGACAGACCAGTTTACAAGCATAATCCAATATCTATTTTTGGAATTCATAACTATATCAAACTGCCAAACTGCTACACCGTGTAACCTACCATAGTCATAGGTTCTGGAGATTAAGATGTGGACACCTTTGAAGGGGACATTATTCTGCCTACCACATTATTTTCTTCTATTTACATGAAGGTACTTCTCTACTCCCTTTACAGCATTGGAAAAACATTTGCTATTTGGCTTTTCAATTGCTCCTACTCTGGGGAGCAGAAGGAACTAATCTGATTGATTATATTGGTATGCGCCAGATAGCCACAGGCTCAAGGTAATCAGTGCTCAGACACATGGCACTGAAATGTGGGACCTAACCCCTGAGTCCCCCTTTTTCTGCACTTTGATCTTCTGGACCTGCCTGAGCCCAGGCACACTGGAAGACTGTTTCCAATCTCCAGCAGTAAATAGACCGAGCAGCTCATATTTCTATTAGGCCCAACCAGATCTCTACTTACTTGGCTCCAGCTTCTCCACTGGAAGCAGGCTGGGTTAGTCCTGGGCAGGCCTGCCCCACTTTTCAGAGAAGGAAGACAGAATCCTTGTCACACTCTCCAATCCAGCTTTCAAAATGATAAAGCTAATCAGGTGTTCTGATCTTTCCCTGGCTGCTTATGTCTGCTCTCAAATGGTTGAAAACCTAGGAAAAGAAAGGTGATTAACAACATCAAACCCCAATAAAGGGCACCAGAGAGGGCTAAATCTGCTGACTTCAATACTTGCTAGGGAGTAGGACTGAGTTCAAACTGATCTCATTATTGTTAATCCATTCTTAATGCAGAAGACTATTCCAAGAACAACATGGACAACAATATGCTGGTTCTTCAGGTAGACCAGAAGGAGCTAGTGGGATATTCTGGGAAAGAAGAAGCATTTTAGTTTAATCAGTTTGGGTTATCTTCTAGGATGGGATCAGCTAATGGATGAGGCGTTCGGTATTTTCAGCGCATCTGAAGCTGTTGTGTGCACAGGCAGGAAAGAGCAAAAGCAGTGGAGGGGTTGGTCATAGCGGCCGCCCAGTCAAGAGGGTGAGAGAGCCTCTGAGAGAGGAGATGGAGTGGTGGGTGGCTTTGAAGAGGAGGCCAAGAGTCTATATTTGATCTAAGAGGTAAAAGGACCAAGTGGTTGAAGCAGTTCAAATAAGAATTAATTTCCAGGGAAACAGGATGCCTAGCAAATTGTCTCTTTTCCTGAATTGGCAGATATTATAGGAACTATAGCAATCCATCTCAAAGGAAGAGCAGTTTATTCCCAGGGGTACTTTATTTACTGAAAAGTAAATCTCACTGAGAACCCGGCTGGAAATATCTTTTCATTTACCATGCTCTTTGCCTGCCTTGCCTTTAATAGAAAACAAGCCAGGAATGTTCTCAAATAAAACTAAAGACCATACGGTCACTAGTGAGTTCTAGTGGAACATTTATAATGATGATTGCAGACAGAAAGATCGTTCTTTCAGGGACTGAGTTTCCCAGGCCTCCTTGTTGAAGAGGAGCAGAAGAATATTCATGTGCAACACTGGGCCAGAAGCTTCAGATAAGGTTTCAAGAGAATCAGCTGGAACTCAGGGGAAAAGAAATGTGAACAGGAAGAAGGTGTTCAAAAGGATTTTTAAAAAAGAGTAGAAACACTTTACAGGAATTACTGTGGACATTTCATTAACTTATGAATAGCTTCAATTAACTTCTTTGCTTTTTCTTCCTTTTTTCCTTCTTTAGCACCAAACCCTCTCCCGTTTCTGTCTCCACAACCTCAGAGACCCTGATAACTACCATTGGGCAGGGACTAAAATGAGGACTGCCTTTTGGTACATACCGTTTCCTGAAACTAGCAGAGAAACGGCAGTGATGAGGGCAAGACAGTCATAATGAAAGAAACACATATTTAGAGTGGACGTTTTCTCTTCACACGATAATCTCCATTAACTTGTACTAAGCTTGGCACAAAATGTAGATCTTCCTCTTTTTTTTTTTTTTTTTTTTTTAACTGAAAGGCTGTATTAGCAGCCCCTGAGGTGGTTGTGGTAGATTTGAAGGTACTAAGTGGCTCACATTTTCAAAATATTCCTTCTCCAGGTTTGTTCTCAGGGTCTGAAAGACACTTTTCTTGTAATGGAAACTGATTTCTAGGGTGCCTGCTGGAGACATGCATCTTTGACTAACCTAAACCATGACATTATCTGGCAGGGGTTAATGCATGTGTCAAGTACATGTGGTCCAGAATACTTGTTCTGCTCTTAAGCAGCATCCCTGTGAGATGAGAAGCCCTGGGGAGATGAAACCCAGAATTGGGAGGTTTGGATGAGTAAGCCGAGGTCTGGAATATGGATGGACTCTGGTCAGGATCCGGTGAGGATGGTGGAAGGCACTGGTCAACCATAAGACTAACGTGGACACTATGAGTGCATGTAGGTGTGTGCTGGTATATGTCCATGCATGTTTGTGTGCATGTGTGCAGGGCCATGCATGTGCGTGGGGGTGCGTGCATGTGTATGGGTTTGTATGCATGTGCGTGGGGGTGCGTGCATGTGTGTGTGTGCATGCATGTATGTGGGTATGTGTGCATGTGTGTGTGGGTACGTGCATATGTGTGGATGTGTATGAATGTGCATGGGGGGTCCGTGCATGTATGTATTGGGAATACGGAAAAGAGATAGAGGGTGATAAATGAAAGGGGCCAGTTTGTGAGACTTGAAGAGATCTTTTCTACATGACAACTTTTAATTTCCTCTCCCGGCAGTCCCACTTAGTTCTTGACCATACGTCTTTCCTTACTCTTGGAGCTGTATCTCTATGGTTTCTCCAGGATTCATTTTTTTTAAAAAATTAAAAGATGTTATTTTTTAAAACAGTTTGAGACTTATGGAAAAATTGAGCAGGTAGTACAAGAGTCTCATAGTACCCCTCACCCTACCCCCTGCAACAGTTTTCTCTGTATTAACATCTTGTATTATTGTGGTATGTTTGTTACAATTAATCAACCAGTATTGATACATTATTATTAACTTGAATCCATGGCTAACATTAAGGTTCTCTCTTTATGTTGTACAGTTCTAAGTGCTTTGACAAATGTATAATATTATGTATACACTATTACTATCATATAGAAGAGTTTCACCAATCTGAAAATCCCCTGTGCTTCACCTATTCATCCCTACCTTAGGATTCATTTTATAATGGAATTTTATATGAATTTAATAATGGAAAAGTCAATGAAATGTACATATATGCATGTTATATGAATAAATGCATGCATGTTGAAAATATGCATCTATGTATGTATGTACAGACACATACAATACACACACAATCTTTTATTTAAGTGACACTCGTTCCTTCTGTCTGCCTTTAAACTATCTTCAATAAAGTAGAAGCTGCAAATATATAAAGACTTTATGTTTCTACTTTGTGTCTGAGGTGTTTTCTTTGATGGGACAATGCAACAGTATTATTATCTATCATTAAACACATGGAGTGTCAAACTTATCACCTTGACACTTCCATGATCCTTAAGATGTCCTTGTAAAGGTTTGATGTCATGGTAACCAGTGTGATATATCAGGATCTAGCACTGCTGAACTTCTCTTAATAAATCAGGCATAATTGGCATATATGCATTATAATGAATTAAAAGTTATTCAACTGGAATGACTTTATATTGTGCAGCATTAAGTCATTAAATTTGCTTGTCGTGATCTTCCTTCAGTGTTGGTATTCTTGTTTAACTTAAGAAAAACCTTACATTTTAGTCTCTTGTTTTAAAAAGTAGCTCTCTATGGACACTATATTATGAAATAATATAGCTTAATATAGCTTAATGTATTATTTATATATTTATTTCCTTTTGACAGTTAAATTTGAATTCTAGTGGGTTTAGGACAGAGGGGAAAAGGGTTATAAGACTTTCTTTCTGTTCTTCAGTGGACATTTGCATGGTCCATCAAGGTACATGTCCTCAGAGTGTTCAGTCACGGAGATAGTTAGCCTGTGTGGGTAGGTAACTGCATGGGCTGCAGTACATGATGCCAGAGATGGTTAACCCACCTACTACATTCTCATGTTATCTTATTGTTGGAGCTAAGAGGAACTAGTTATTCAAAGCTGGAAGGCAAAGAATAACTTAGGAAAGTTGGATAGCAAAATGCCATGCTACTCAAAGTGTGACCAGAGGATGAGTAGCAACACCTTGGAGTTGTTAGAAATGAAGAATCTCAGACCCCTGCCCAGATCAACTGAGTTAGTGTCTGCTTTATTCATGAACCCTAGACCATTCACATCTACAGTTAAGTTTGGGAGGCACTAGCTTAATAGTTAAGAACACGCACCTCGGAGAAGGCAGGATAGGGACTTGAATTGTGGCTCTGCCGCTGTCTGATGGTAGCAATTGGGCAAGTTCCTTACTTTCAGTATCTTGGTCCTTTAGTGTGTGAATCACAATGTACTTACCTCTTAGGAGCATAACAAATAATGGATATAAAGTGTCCAGCACAGTGCTTTGTACATAATAATGTTTGTGGCAGCTGTAATTAAAAATGATGAGAAGTCAGAGCATAGAGTTGGGTCTGTGACTAGGGAATGCCAACATAAGTGAGAATAAGCTGTAGCTGGAAAATGTGAAAGGGCGTCTGAGTCAAAATCAGTAAGAAATGATGTGCAACCTTAGAGTTTAGGAGGTGCCCAGAGGGAGAGAAGAATATCTAACCAAATCCCCTGGGTGATTTGTGGGACCAGAATCCACCTTATTGACATATCTTAGCTACCCCAGTATTTATGAAACTTCTCAGGTAGCCAAGAATTCAATATCATTGTCTCAGAAGGTTCTCACAAAGAAAGAAGATAATTAAGGAGGTGAGAAAGAAAGCATCCTACATTAGTATCACAGGAAGTCATGTTTCGAGGAACCTTAAAGGTTATTTAAACAAAATACCCATTTGATGTTTAATATCCACCAAAATTTTTGCCCACCCTATGGTTGAATACCATCTGTGACTGAAAACCCACCACTTCTACAGAATAACTGTGAAACAGCTGCTAGATGTGGGCAGAGAATGTTTTTGAAGTCAGCTGACTCAGATATATTGTCCAACAAACAGAAAATAACCAGAGAACCTCAAACATTTTATCCATATTTGCAAGGACATTTATTGAGCATCTACTATGTGCCAAGCATCAGATTGTGTTCTGGGGATAAAGATCTGAGTAACACATAGATTACACTTTTGTTGAGTTCATAATCTAGATGAGCTAGAGACATATAAGCAATAATTACAATATAATGTGACAAAGGTAATAATAGAAGAATGAACAAGAGTGTAGGGAAGCAGACAAAAGGGTCATAATTCAGTTGGGGGAATGTTGGGGATTTGTTAAGGAGACAGGCTTTGAACCGAATCTGATTAGAGGTCATTATTTTTTACTGCTTGGATTCATGCTTTAATGCATGAGTGTATGAAATTGTGTGTGTGTGCCTCTGTGTATGCTCAGAAATGTGCTTATGTTCCTGAAAGTTGCTTAGCAAATGTCTAGGATATTGCAGTCCTAAGAATGGCTCCTACTCTATTCCTGCTTTGTTAAGGTAATATTGAAAATGTTATTTCGCCTCCATAAACCTCAAGTTCATAGAAGTTCATATATACATAACAAGAGCAGTTATGAATATTTTAAACAAATAACATCATTTTGAAAATTCTGCTTAAAAATCATGTGATAATAGATATTTATAAAACAAATAAGCTTGCAATTATTTACATAAAAATCATCTTCACTTCATAAAAGGATTTATTTTCAGATTGTTTATAATTTCTTTTTAGTACATTTCAAATGTAGTTTGATTTAACAAAAACATTAGTTATATTCTACTTTAAAAAATGTGTATTTTAATTAAATAGTATGGATCATAAAACATGTTTGAAGTACTAGGGAAAAATCATTTCTGTATTAGGAATGTATGGATCATAGAAGCAATGGGAAAAAAGTTATTATTAATTTAAATTCAAAGGGCCTCCCACCTTCTCTTTCTTCCTTCCTTCCCTCCATCCATTCAATTCAACTACCAATCCATCCATCCATTCCAAGCCAAATGTTCCTCATTTTTTCCCCTAAAGTTATGATGATATTGAACACAACCAACTTTAAAATTAATCTTGAGAACTAAAAAGTCTAAGATATTGGCTAGTTGTTTTAATATTTTTCTCAAAATTAAATTTGTATCACCCACATCTTTATTCTTTTGGCAAATCATTAGGTAGCATACAAATTATTTCTTAACAATTAAATGTTTAGGAAGGAATTTTACTATTTGCTTGAAAGAAGTATGGTTCTCTCCAATATTTCAAATGCCTATAAATTAGTTATGACTTGATAAACCTGCCACTTGGACCTCAAATATGTATAATTCATTTGATACATTTTACCATGTTTACCTAAGAAAAACTAAACTTCTGAACACTTATAAGGATATCTTTGGGACATCAACTTAGTGCAAAACAGCAGTGTATTGGAAAAGGTGTAAATGAATTAGAAAAGGACAGACTATATTCCTGTGATTAAATACAATTAAAGCTTTAAAAACTGAGAGAAAAATGTGTTAAAGCCAAGTGGCTGAATAGATAGTCTGGGATGTGTAACTAACCTCAAATAGATTAGGACCCCCTTCCAAGTCCACCTCAAAGTGTTTTTTAGATTACTCATATCTGTGCATTCTTACAGTTAGCCCATGTTTGTGACCAAGAAGGAAATCTTGATTGGAATTCGGTAACCTGGCATGCATATGAAAGGAATCATATGTCAAGTCACTTCATCAAAGCTTAGACCTACTAGGCATGGAGGTTAGTAATCACTTTATCATTTTTAGTTCCTGGTTCTGTGGAAATGTATACTTGCTGCATCTAATAATTGCTTCCTTTGCATCTTTGGAGTAGGCATTATTTAGTCCAGGCTTTGCTCAATTAGATAGAGCAAATAAGCAAGTCTGATATTTTATATCCAGAAGAGGGCAGTAGGACACAGAGATTTAAAACCCCACTCAACTAGGCACTACAACTGAGGAGGGCTGCTAAACTCAGTGTTAGACCAAATACCTACCTTCCTTTTGGCATACCATGCGCAGCATAGGGTCACTAAGAAAAGAAACTAAGATTTTTCTGAGCCCCTACTGTGTGTCAAGCACTTACGAGGTTTTTTTTACACAAGTGTTACATCATCATAACCCTGAGAAGTAGGTGTTATATTATTCTCATTTGTATCAATGATCAGAGAGCTTAAACAACTTGCCTGAGGTCACACAGCAAGTAGAGACCAAATTAAAACCCAGATTTGACCCCAAAGGCTCTGCTCAACCCTAGGAGGGTTTGATTCCTGACCTCATCATTTACACACTTATTGAACTTGGGTAAGTAATTTAACCATTCAGAACTTCATTTCCTTTGTCTGCAAGGTAAGACTAACGATATCCTCATATCCGCCAAGAGTTAGTCTCTGGATTAATTTCTCCATGATTAGCTCTGCCCAAGTGGATAGGTTTTGTCTTTTGCTAATATTTTAATGTAGTATAATAAATAGAAAATTTACTTTGGAAGGGTCACAAGAGAGCTTATCCAAACTTTCATCTTAGAGAAGATGAAACTAAGGCCCAGAATACTTAAATGATTTGTGTAATAGCAGAAAAGTAGATGTGACACACACTAAAACTCAAGATTGGCAGTTTTATTCAGCTTTTTTCTCTTACCTCTCTGCATCATTTGTTAGGGATCCTGATATAAGTAGATGCTAATGATAATTCTGTAGATGGGGGTGGAGATAATCAGTGTAGCTCAGGAAATTGTAGAAGAGAGTTACTTTATTTTAGAAGGAACTTATTTTATCTGCAAGTCTTGGTTCCCTTGCTCTGTTTGTGGGAGAGTCCACACTATGCACTTTGTCTAAGGCTGCTCATGGACAGGAGGGTGGGAAAGGTCAGGGTGTGCACGTTTGAAACACTCTTCATGTGAGAAATACTAAAATGCCGATTCCACACAATGCTAAGCTTCCCTTCAGGTTCTTCCCTGTGTATCATTTGCTCTCACTTGCTTTCTCATGGCTTTGTCATGGAGAAGCTGGCTACTTGAAAGCAATGTGAGAGATCTATTTAATGTGGCAGTGCCTCGATTTTTAGGCAACCAGCCTATTCCATTTCTTCTAACCCATTCCTCTCTGAATTTGGTATAATCTTTCTAGTCCTCCAAGTCTTGCATTCATGGAGAATTGGAAGGGAAGAACAGAAAAGGGAGAAAGGAAGAAGGGATGGGAGGGAGGGAGAAATTCTTCAATTTTCATTGCCACAAAGCTGAAATGTCAAAGTATCTTATTTGTTTGAAGAATTCTCCAGGTTCCATTGGCCTGTGGATTTATGGACTGTAACTAAGAAAGCTGAGAGTCAATTACATGGATGCGAAAGCTTTCTATTAAAGATTACTTGGAATCAGAATGACTAATTCACCCAGACATGGCTTTTTTTGTATGTTAAAAATTGTTTGAAAAAAAAAGATTTCTAATAGTTGAAGTGATCTGCTCCCTTGCTCACCTTGGGGATAGTTTCCCAGATCCCCTACCTTTCTATCATTTCATTATATCCTCAGGGCTCACCCTTCCTCTTGTGATGGTGGGAGAAGAACTTCTCAGGGGTCTGGAGGAAAGCAGCTTATGTGGTGAGCCATGGGTGCTGTCCTAGGTGCTATAGAAGAAAGAATGGCTGCTGGAGGCCGAGGGAAAGGGAAGACAGAGACCAGTGACAGTGTCAGGGCCTTTGAACTCAGCACCTGAACATGGGCATTGCTTGTGACAATAGTCATGCGATGCCTGTTAGGGTTTTATGCTATCGCCAGCCAAACTTTAAATTTTATTTATGTTTTCTGGCTCAACATCTTGTCTCCATTACAGATATGCCCATTTGACCTCATTCCCAGTACCTAGAACCGTGTCCTGAGCACAGGGCTGTGGAAGTACTCATTGATTGATTTAAAGGCCCCCTAAACAGGGCAAAAATTCTGACTTCTTACCAACCTAAAGGAAATGACTGTGCAAATAGATTTTTGAATGTGAAACATAAAGAAATAGGAAAGAAACCTGTGGGTTGGTAATGCAACTGGGTACATCTGAATGCAGCCCCTAGCATATTAGCACAACTGAAAATATTGCCTGTGAAGTTTGAAATAGCTCCTGACATGCTGCCTTCGTGTTGTCTCTTTGGATTGCATAGGCCTTCCCTTCTGGATGGCAGTAAATTATGGTACAGTGTTGCTAATGAGATGGGGTGTGAGAAATGGTGGGTTCTGGAAGATGGAGCCTGCCCATTCTACACTGTATGTAGGGCTTGTTGCCTCGGGACACTATTATTTTAGCATGATATATGTTTGATACAAATTATAATAATTTTATCTTCCCCCACATTGCTGGGAGGAAGTTGATAGTATACACACACATATGCACAGGTGTGTATGTGTGTGTATAATAATTAACTAAAACGCCTTTAGCTTCCTATAGAGATATTATAACTTTGAAGCTAGAATGAACAGAGAAAATAACAGATGGATATGTGAGGGTGAAAACATCACAATAAGTATTAAATTCTTGTCTTGTATATGTTAACAAATGAAAGCTGTTACTCCTTAAAACATAGTCAGTCATATAAAAGGTTAATATGGTCAGTAGTGTTTAATGCAGATTAGTGGTGTGTTGAGTTATGAGAAGAACAAAGGTCTGACTTTGCCGTTTGTACAATAGGTCCAATGATGGATATTCAGAATATCTTGTATCTCATCATCCTGTAATACCACTATCACTTTTATCATAAAAGAATTATGTTACTCCATATATGAAAAATGCATTCTTGAACCACTGTGAATTAGTTTTTAATGTACTGTGACCTTGGATTGCCCTGGGATATTAATGCTAAATGATTACTTCTGAATGCTTTTTGAATAGCTGCATAGTGCAATTAAATGTGCAATACATCATGGATGACATAGCTAAACGCCTCTTCTGGTCAAGGAACCCAGAGAGGCTCTGGAATGATGGTAATTCTGCATTGCTGAGGATGGGAGAGAAAAGAATCTCTTGTTAGTAGTGAAATAAGTATAGACTGAAGTAGATGATAACCTTTACCTGGGGTTAGTCAATGGGAAATAAATTTTTGTTTGATAACCATAAAAGAAGATGATTTTTGATCACTGCCAAAGCAGTGCCCCATTTTGTCTGCCAAATGCCCAAAGTGAATAATTGTCATTTGTCTTTCTGAGTGGCCAGTTGCCAAACAGTAAGTGTAGGAACCTGCGTGTATGTGTGTGTGTGTGTGAGTGAGTGTGTGTGTGTATGTGTGTGTGTGTGTAGAGGGGGTAGATAAAGGCTCATATTCTAGCTCCTTTTCTAGAGCAGGGCTTATATATTGAATTACTGTTTGTCTCAGTGTGGAACCTTGTAAATCTTGCACTTAATCAAATTTGTACTTTATTTTATCAGATTATTGGGCCTTGGGAAATGATGATGCTTGAAAGGTGTTGTGGAAAAGCCCTGAAGAGGTCAAGGGCCTTTTACCTCCTGGTCAGTGGTTTAAATCCAACCTTGTTGGCTGGTGGCTGAAAGGGATAACCGTCCTGCTGATTGTGACAGGTGGCCAGCATGTAGTCGTCAGCTGACTCCACAGTCCACTGAAAGACTCCAGAGTCCAATGCGCCCCCAGTTGGAAGTGGACTTGGCTGTCTAACATATCCCTTATTATCTTTAGGAGACAGAAGTGGCTGTGAAAAGGCTCCTTCCAAATGGTCCAACACTAGAGCTGTTTAGTGAGTGATCTGGGGACTTCCATCTTTGAGCTATCAACTAGAGGTACTTTTAACTAATGCAGAAGTCACTTAATTGTTCTGTAGCTGGTGACATGAAAAAAGAAAACATGAATGAGCATTTTAGTTTGCTGTCATGAAATGAGCTGCAGTTGTACAAGGCAATACAACTTGAGAGCTCAGGAGAAGTGCATCAACCCAGCCAGGTCCAGCCCAACTTTGACTCTAAGAAGCCCTAGGAGTAACTTAAGGTGCTGGATGAATACAGAAGTGCTCCAGTGTGCTCCGCCCTGGAGCATTTTATGGACCTCATAAAATACAGACATGGAAAGCAAATTTCTCTGCTGCCCTGAATTCCCTTTCCACCCTTATCCTTAGCAATTATAGGCCTGCATAGCTATTTAGAGACTATGACCTTGCATTTTAAATGCTAGTATTTTGGGGGTAATAGCACAAGACTAGATGTACCAACACTTTTTCTTTAGAATGATATTGATAAAAATTAAATGTAAATATATTCATATTCCCATCTCAACTGACTGACTTTTCCTGGGTGAGCCTTCTAGCGCATTTCTATGTGCACACATCCTACTGCTACTAATTCTAGAGTTCAGCAGTCTGTTGTTTTTTTCATAGAGATTTGCATTTTGTGATTATTTACTTGTTTATGTATTTATTCTTTGTCTCCCTCCTAGACTGCATGTACCATGGGGCAAGGACTTTGTTTTTTTTTGGTACTATGCACCCAGCACTTAGCACAGTGCCTGCCACATGTGTATTTGTGGAATGAATGAATAAGTGAATGAGCACACGTACTAGAGCATATTTACTTGCCTTGTGTGAATGGAGGAAGGAGTCCAGGAAGAGGGAAAGGTAGGAGAGTAATTTTGTAACTAACCAAATAATGAGTTTGGGAACTTAATTACAAAAGACACAATATGAATTCAGAAAATTCAAAGCTTTTCAGTGAGGCAGAGCAAAATCAGGGCAGCTTCAGTGCTTTCCTTGCTGGTTTTGTAATTCACTAGCAATGAGCTAATTCTCCCTTTTAAATGTCTTTGAGAAGGCTTTATTTTCTCTATTGCACAGAGCAAGAAATAGTCACTGTCTTAATTCAGACTCTCCCAATTTCTCATCTGAGTGATGGCAACTTTTCTAACTGTCCTGATTCAATTGTGTTCAGCTTCCTCTAATATCCCTTCTTCCTAGGGCTGTCAGAGAAATTTCTCCAAAATGCAAATCCATTCTTGCCATTCCCCTGCCTAAAGGCTTCCAATTGCATCAGATTGCCCTTAGGATCAAGTCCAAGCTTCTTAGCCTGGCTTACAAGGCCTTTCTTGATTTTACCCTTTTCTGCTGTTCCACTCATGTTCACTCCCTCTGTCCAAACAACTGCAGCTCCCCAGGAAGCCAGGCCGCCCCACCGTTCTGTGTTTTTGCAAGTGATAGTTCGTCACTTACTGGTTAAATCCTTTTCATCCTTCCATGTGGAGCTGACGGTTCACCTCATCTAGGACATGACCCTGACACATGGCCCAACAGCTCTCCCATTACCACGCCCCAGGATACATCCCTTCTTTGTGCTCCACAGTCTCTATTGCAGCCTGTCTGACTCTGGAGTGTGATTTTGTGGTGCTTAATCTGTGCTTTCACCAGATGTTGAGCAACTTGGGGACAGGGCCCTTTTTCTTCCATGCCTGAGTCTCTGGTGCTCATGCAGCCTGCATGTGGTAGATGCCCACTGTGTGTTGAGTGATTAAGTGGCTTACTCACTGGAATGGCAGCACTTCAGCTGGCCCTTGATGACAGACCTTCAAAGTATATAGGGACTGACGGTCAAGTGCAAGGGAGAGAATGAGAGATGGATAGTTGGTCTGCTGAAGTAGGCTGATTAGTTAGTTTTCAGGTAGTTGCTTTGCTCAGTGCTAAATCTAAAGTAAAGCAAAGCAAAGTAAAACAAAATCTACTGGAAAATAAAGATAATTTTTTGGCTGGGCTGATGATGATGTGATTGAGATATAAATGAGCTCTTCTTCCTTTGAAATCTCATATTTCTTTTATAGGCCTTTTATTGTGCTTATGTATGCTGTCATTGTAGTTTGCTGTATCAGTCAGTTTAGGCTAAGTTATGATGCAGTGACAAACAACCTCTAACCTTAGTGGCTTATAACAACAAAGGTTTGCTATGTGTTCATGTTACCTTTCTATCATGAGTTGGCCATGGCTCTGCTCCTTGTCAGGATGCAGGCTGATGGGCAGCATCCCCCTTTCTTTCTGGCATATTGCTGGGCTCATGGCAGAGGGGAAAATGTAAGGTCACTGTCTTTAAAGCTTCTGCCTAGAAAGCAAGTCATAAGTGGAGGTGTATCAAGTTTGCAAGAGAGGGAGGAGCAGCAGATATTGTGAACAACAATGCAGTCTATTGCATTCCCCTATAGGACCATAAACACCTGGAAGGCAGGGTTTTTTCATGTCTTCTGACCCACAAGTCTGGCACCTTGCCAAGCACATTACTTATGTTTTGCAATAAAGGGCAGAGGATATATATTTCAGAAATAATGAAGACTTATTAGGGATGCCACTCTGTTTGGTCCCCACTTCTGTTTCAGTTTCTGTGATACTGATAGTTATGAGCTCTTTTTTTTTTCTAATGACATATTTAATGCTTGATATGAATTTGAATATGTTAATTTGTTGCTTGCAACAGAATTATAGTTCATCAATGTAGGTATGTCCCATTTCCCCTAGTCTGCAGAGGGAGTTTCTTTTAAAAACCATTTTGCTTATTCTAATGTTCCATGAGGAAAAAGTGCTCAGGAAATGTTGCCTAAACTCAACAATGGCTAAATTGTTTGAACAAATCCCATGGCTTGAACTTCAGGCCCTCTGTCACTTGGTACCAAATTCACTTCTAGTTTTATTCTTTGTCACTTGTGCTCTTTCCCACATCTAGCCAGGCACACAAGCCCTCTTATTTGTTTCATTTTTTCCCACCATAGTATATTTGCTCTGATTGTTCCCTCTGCCCCGAATAATCCATCGTCCCATCTGCACGCGTTCAATTCCTTCCCAGTCCTTGTAACCTAGGCTAAGTATTACGTCTTTCACAGAGTCTAACCCTGAGCATCTAGGGGGTGTAATCAACACCTACAGGCCGTGCCCTTTATATCCTTCTTATGGCAGTTAATTTGTTTCATCATGTCAAGCAGGTTAAGGCCACAGGCTTTGGATAGTTAGATCTGAATTTGAATGAAAGGTCTACTTCCTCCCTGCTAGAAGGAAGACCATGAGGCCCATCTTACAATGAAGTCAATGATAGTAGACTGAGCCTTGCTTCTTTCCTCTGAGGCTGAGTTTGTCTAGCTGTTCCTTACCTATGCCTGCCCCAGATCCAGTGTTGGTGGGACCGTAGGCTGGGAGAGATATGGAAACAGCTTCAAAAACACTTGCAGGATCAAAGGAAGTGAAATGAAGTAGTCTCCTAACATATTTTGATCCCTGATAAGCCATTTTATGTATCCTTCCAAGTAAATAATAATTTATAAAAAGTGCCTTATTTTTCTTCCTCTCATTATGGCAGACTGAATAAATTATTATCTCAAAAACTGGGTCTAAAATTTGTTTTGGAATTCCTTGAAGTACAGCAAACATTTATTGAATGTTAAGTGGCAACTCTGGAGCAATTGTTTCCTAGGTCAAGAGAATGCTGTATCCTCTTGTATTCTTAAGCTATACATTATGAAAATCATGTAACATATTAAGGTTTAAAAATGAATACAATTTCTTTTTTTAAAGCCATAAATAAAATCATGACTCACTTTAAAGCATTTAACTCTCCAAAAAGTGACTGCTTTAAGTCCAGCCAAATGTTACTCCTTACTTAAACTGGTAATGCTGTCAAATTCTTGGATTTCTGTCTTCAACAAGGACAACTATAGGAACTGACTGAGCTCTGGCAGAGGAGAAACCCAGGTGTCTGATAAGGTAGGAAGCCTAATCCTAAAACCAATCATGATCTCTAGAATGGTCCTCGATATGGAAATAAATTTATCTTGGGGTAGCTTTTTGGGGAATCAGATTCTTTCCATACATCCTTGTAAATTAGTTTCCCGTTGCTGTTGCAACAAATTACCAAAAATTTAGTGGTTTAAAACAACACAAAATTTATTCTCTTAGAGTTATGAAGATCAGAAGCCCAAAATGAGTCATAAAGGGTGAAAATCAAGTTGTCAGCAGGGCCGGTGCCTTCTGGAGGCTCCAGGGGAGAATGCGTTCTTTCCCCTTCCACTTCTAGAGGGTGCTGGCATTCCCTGGCTCCTGGCCGCATCGCTAATGTGTACATCATTCCAGGCTGCTTCTGTGGTCACATTGGCCTTCTCCTCCACTATGGTCAAATCTCTCTCTCTACCTCCCTCTCATAAGGACACTTATGATTATATTGAGGGCCCACCCAGATAATCCAGGACAATTTCCCCTCCTCAAAATCCTTAATCATACCTATAAAGTGCCCTTTGCCGTGTAAGGTAACACTCATAGGTAATCTTAAGGTACTAGTATCACACGGTAAATGAAGTAAATTACTGTTCAAAGTGGAATTGATTCTTAATCTGCTTGATATTAGAAATGGAAAATTTCAACTCCACCTTCTCCAATTATTATATCTTTTCTTATATGTCTGGGTAGAGAATAATTTGAACCTTAATTCTGATGGTCCTTGATTTTATGAGTTCCACTAAAACCCCTGAGAGTCATTTAATTTTATGGGGTTCAATACTTATATTCAAATGCATTCCCTCTGAAATATTTTTCTTTTACTTTGTACTATGGAGATTTAGCTCCCATTTTTTTTTTTTTTAAAAGATTTTTATTTATTTATTCATTTATCCCCCCCTTGCTGCTTGTGCTCGCTGGGTCAGCTAACCACGCCATGCGGGCGGGCCTGCCCTCACCAGGAGGCCCCGGGAACCGAACCCGGGGCCTCCCATATGGTAAATGGGAGCCCTACTGATTGAGCCACAGCCGCTTCCCTAGCTCCCATTTTTAACACATATGTTTTTAGTGCTTATGTTAATTTCACTGCTTATCTTTAAATTTGACATATCATTGTTGTCATTATTGTTATTGTTATTATTTTGTATTGACCAAGTTGAATGCCTCATTCTCAAGGGATTGCTGTCAGAGTTATACAATGCAAGAACAATGGATGGATGTTGTTCATTTTAAACGTGAAATTATAAATCAATTACAGTGGTGGCTAAAACCCCTTCATGACATGCCACAATTTACTTCCAATGACATTTAAACCTATCTCACATGCTGAACAATCTGTAATAAATTATGATTTTTTTTTTTGGCTTCTGAAATGAAGCTATAATTATGACAGTTGAATTCTTGTTCTGGGAAATAAGGTGGCATTTAATTCCTTGAGAACAAATGACACTCACAAAAGAACAGTTAATTATTCTCAGCTGCAAAGGAAGGGAGGAGGGGAGAGAAAAATTATGAAAAAGAACATGGTAGCACTTTATGTGAAGTATCTATTAACTAATCCTTAACTAAGGCTGAACTACAATTGAACTTCTGGGGCAGTCCCTGAGCCCAGGTAACACCTTTTATGATTTCAATTCTCAGTACAACCCAAACAGAAGGAATTAGCAACCTGAAACTTCCTCTATTCCTTGCACGTGATAATACAAATGTTCTCACAAGCCACCTTTCATCCTAAGAATGCAGACGACACTCACACCCAGTTAAATCAGACCCAGGGGGGTAACATGGTATTAGTTTTCAATTACAGCTGTCCTAATTCAGGTCTTTAACAGTGATAGTCATTCAATGTGTACTGCAAATAAAGAGAAAGGAAACCATTGTACCCCCAGGTTTTCTTTTTGTTGTCGTTTGTTTCTAGTTTAAACAGCAACTATGCTTCCATTAGCTTTTCTCTGATGGTCCTTTCCTGTTCATTCTGGCAAGCAGCCCCAATGCAATTGCATATGCCAGCTAACACTAGGCCACTCCTCGCAGCTAGTTCTGACACCATCAGCTGCGATGTTAGCAGCCTGCTATTAGAGATGCCTCTTTCTTTGACTTCCCTTTCTTCCTTGGGAGGAATAGATACTCTAGAGAAGGGCCCTGCTGAGTGGAATTCCCCATTTTGACTGCAATTAGGGATTGTGACTTGATTGATTTAGGGGCTCTCTGAAATGTAGCAGGATCAACACAGTTGCACACAAAACAAGGCATAATCCACTGGGTTAAATTAACGTTAAATCAGAGATGATTGGATTAATTGCTATTACATTTTATCTTCTGTGCACATGTGCTGTTGGCAGGCTTTCAGAGCCTTTTTAAAATTAGCTTAGAACTGGATGGAAATGGTACAGGTGCAAATGATTTGTGCACTGGGTCTTTCAAGTACACAGTGGGCCCATAAGAAGGTACATTTCCACCCCCCCTCAAATCATATTTTGGATGTGATTTACAAAAACTGCATTGAGAATAAACTTGGCATCACTGCACAGAAGCTATAGATATGTTAAATGGCAAAAGGACTTTTTTGTTGGCTAGAAGATAATTTGGAAAATGGATCCTTTCGTACTGTCGCCCCTGGCACTGCCCCCTGTTCAGTTTTGTTTCTCTATATGATTTTCTGCCCATGGTGGGGTCTTTAGGGTCCTGGAGATCCATGCGGCAGAGCATTTAGCTTGGCATCCGACCTCCCAAAATACATTCTTCAAAAGCTGCATCCCTTCAAATTTTAAAGGTAAAATGTCGACATGGTGGTTGCTAACATTAGGATGAGTCGATTTAAAGGAAACAGTGTGAAATGTGTGATTGAAACCTCAGTGGAGTGGTCAGATCAGGGACACAAAGAGAAGGTAATCAAAAGCTGGCATCTTTTTCTGTACTCATTTCTCCATCAGCCAGGGGCTCAGACCCACTGCGGGGCTGACCATGGGAAGACCTGGTTAAGCCACTAGGATGAAAGTTATATTTTTATGCTTTAGGAAACATGGTGAATCAAAAGCTTCCTTTTAAGAACACTGTGTGCACAACACAAGAAATAGGTATTGTGCAGGAGACAAAGACTTCATTTGGGGCTGATTGTGTTTTGGAATAGTACAAATAAATTGGTAAGAGCAAGGTGTCTTTTTGTCCTTGGCCCTTTGAGACCTGCCAGTGATGCCAGGCTCCCAAGGACAACCAGTGAATATCAACATTTTTCCCTCTTGGGAAGGACCTTCTGTAGCTCCTTTGCAGCTTATCTATTTGCTTTTTTTTCTAGTTTCCTGACCTGAGGGAAACTTGGCCTCTCATCTTGCTTTATCATCCCTACCTCTGGACCTGTTCAGATTGGGGGACTTCTGCACTCTTGCTTCTTGAACCTGCCTCTGCTTGCCCCTTTGCTTTCAGCCTCCTTTGAATATCCCTCATGATACCCCTTGCATCATTTAGATACATACAAATGCCCAAATGTAACAAAGGATTGGGACTTGGGCTTGCAAAACCATTCCTCCAACTTATTAAAACGTGTGTACCTGTGTGTGTGTGTACATACAGACATAATCACTTTTCAATTTATTATTTTGAAAAGGTAACAGATATATATGATTAAGTTCACATGATGCAAACAGGTACAGTGAAAAGGAAGTTTCCTTCCTAAGTGACCTCTACTGTTTCCTTTCCACTTCAGCGACAACCACTGCTGTTACTGGGTTTTATTTTTTACCCGTTTGTCTAGAAATATTATATGCATATATGAAACACATACATATATCCTTCACCCAATATATATATTTTTAATTTATTTATTTTTTATTGTGGGTAAAAATCAAATTTTTCACAATACATACCAATATTTGTAAAATGATATATAAATATATATGCATATATGTGCATTTGCTTACAAAAATGTTATATATATATATATATATATATATATTTTTTTTTTAGAGGTGTTTATATTACCTAAATATTACACGGAACCTACAGGGATTCCCATGTTCCCCACCTCTCACACCTCCCACCACATCCTACACAAACGTCTCCCACAAGTGTGGCCCATCACCCTCAATGGACTTACACATCCTGGGGCCTTGCCATCAACCTTAGGCCACAGTTCACATCGTAGACCACATTCTCTCCCACAGTTCTGAATGGTGTGTGCTGATTTAAAATGGCCTACATTTGTTGCCACAACGGCACTCAGGACAACCTCCAAGTCCCGAAAAAGCCCTTGTATTTCAACTGCACATCCCCTCCCTGCCCCGAAAGTGTCCAGTGGCCACCAGGTCACCTCACTGTTATAATTTCTTCCATTGCTAGAATCACCATATGTGAACAACAGAATACCATCAAGTCCACTCTAGTCCATAGTTCTTCCCCCAATCCTGAGGGGACTGGGATGGTGATGTCCACTCCACCTCCAAGTGAGAGAGGGCTTATATCCCATGGATATGGTGGGTGGGATGATCCTGCCTGCAGATGCAGTCCCTCTCCATTCCCTGGGATGGCCGTTGCCCATCATTGTCTCCTCGCCAGGTGACTTGGATGAGTCCATTGAGCTGTAGGGTAGGAGTTGCAGCTCCACCGAGTTTCCACGCACACCTGGCACATAGGTAGGCCAGAGCCTCCAGTCTCTGGAAGTATACCTAAAAACTCCAGCATCACATATAAGTTTGAATAGAAGGGACTGATGAACCATGTGCAAGGAGGACTTATTTGAGTCCAATTCTGTCACTCTCAGGAGCACAGATTCCAAAATAGAGCCCACTGATAAGGCATCAGTCTCTGGGGCTATCCCCCCTTATATAGGACCTGGGTGTCTCCAGAGCCCTCCGGAGCCCCTCTGTGTGGGATGATATGCACTTTGATGTTCTATGAGATCTTACTGAGGTGTGCGTAAGCGTTACCTCTGGGATGACCTCCCGACTCTCTTTGAAGTCTCTTAGCCACTTGAACTCATTTGTCTTTACCTTTCCCCCCTTTTATTCAAGGTCTTTTTCCAGTTGTGTTGCCAGTTGGCACTGGTATTAATACCTCGTTGCCAGGGAGACTCATCCCCGGGAGTCATGTCCCACGTTGGGGGGAAGGTAATGCATTCATATGCTGAGTTTGGCTTAGAGAGAGGCCACATTTGAGCAACAAGGAGGCTCTCAGGTGGCAACCCTTAGGCACCCCATAACAGTAAGCTAAGTTTCAGTTACAAGAGCAAAGACTCATAAGGGTAGTCATCAATAACAAGAACTCATCAATGGGCCATCCTCTTTTGATGGACACTGTCCCTGCACTCAGAGGACTGTTGCTGCTCCCTTGGAGAATGTGGCAGAGCTCTCCAGGCTAGGAATTCAGATTCCCTCATTTATTGAGTGATTGTCCACCCACCATGACCATGCCCCATCCTTTGACCATTTGAACAATTTTGTATATCTTTCATGTATATTCAGATGAACTTACTCCCATGAATCCCCCCTCCCAGACACCCCCCACCAATAATCCCCTGCAGCACCCATTGTAACCCTTCTGTGATCTAAATCTTCCATGAACATGTAGCCCATATAATAATCAAATACACCTAATAGGAAAAAGAAACAACAATGATAAGCTTACATGCAAGAGACAAACATAAGGAAACTCAGGAAAAAAACAAACAAACAATCAAACAAAAAACAAAACAAAACAAAATATAATTAGCAGATTGGGACATTCAAAAAAATGGGAAAAAAAAGCAAAAGAAATGTCTTTTAAAAAAAAATTATTCTTTTTTTCCTTTTATCACTGCCTTCACCCAATATTAAATAAAATGAAATGACAGCATGCTTTTCATGCTGTTCTGTATCTCCTGACTTTTGCTTATATATATCTTGAAGACTGTTCCATATTAACATACATAGAGATGCCTCATTCTTTTTAAAGTTTCTACAGTATTCCTGGATGTGCTATGATTTATTGAACCAATCATTTATTGATAGGCATTTAAGTTGTCAGTCCTTTACACAAATAATGCTTGAACCGAATTAAATTTTTTTTTTTTAAATTTAAGAAGTTGTGAGTTAACAAAACAATCATGCATACCTTACAGGATTCCCATATATTGCCCCACCATCAACACTTTACATTGTTGTGACACATTTGTTACAAATGATGAAATAGCATCCTCATACTATTACCGCTATCTATAGTCCATAGCTTATATTTGATGATTTTTCCCCACAAACCATCCTATTATTAACACCATGTATTGGTATTGCATATTTGTTATAGCTCATGAGAAAACGTTCTCACTCTCCATCATTCACCTTGGGGTTCACTGTATTATATGGTCCCCTGCCTTGTTTAATACATCCAAAGGGTACACTCAGTGGCTCTCAGTTTCATCAGAGAGTTGTGCTATCATCAGCTCAGTCCATTTCAGAATGTTTTCATTAATTCAAAAGGAAAAATCCCATACCCCCTTATACCCCACTATTATTGACCCTTAGCGTTGATGTAGTACCTTCTTTGCCATTGCTGTAAAAATATTACAATATTAATGTTAACTATAGTCTATACATTACATTAGTTGTATTTTCTCTGGTAGTGCCATGTTCTTAACATGTTGTAATAGAGGAACATTCTTGTATTTATACTATTAACCACAATGATCAGCCACCAATGAACTATTATGTTATACATTCCCTAGATTATCCTCTAGTTTTCTTTCGGTTGACATTAACCTCCCTAACCTACTCCTTTCAGACACAATCACATTTAAAAATCAGCAGTGCTGATTATATTCACTATAATGTTTTACCATCAACTCCAACCATTTTCCCACATTTATACCCTTCTTATTAAACATTCTACATACATTCAGCATCAGCTTCCGTTCTCAACCCACATTTTCCATCTCCTAGTAACATGTACTCTAGTTTAACCCCATGAGTTTACTCATCCAATTTAATTCATATTAGTGAGACCATGCAATTCAATTTCTGCCCATTTTTAATTTGAGTTGATTGCCATTTTATTGCTGAGTTGTGTGGCCTCTTTATATAATATGGAGTTCATACATGCGGCTTCTAAAAAATTTTCTCCTAATGAGTAGGCTGCCTTTTTACCTTCTTAACAAAGTCATTTGAAGGACACAAGTGTTTAATTTTGAGTAGGTCCCGTTTATCTATTTTTAATTTCATTGCTTGTGCTTTGGATGTAAGGTTTAAGAAACCACCACATACCACTAGGTCTTGAAGATACTTGCCTACATTTTCTTCTAAGAGTTTTATGGTTCTAGTTTTTATTTTTAGGTCTTTGATCCATTTTGAGTTAATTTTTGTATTAAGTGTGAGATAATGGTCTTCTTTCTTTTAGCTATGCATATACAGTTCTTCCAACACTATGTTGAATAGACTGTTCTGACCCACCTGGGTGGGTCTGATAAGCTTGTCAAAAATCACTTGACTGTATATGTGAGGGTCTGTTTCTGAATTCTCAATTCGATTCCATTGGTCAATATGTCTGTCTTTATGCCAGTACCATGCTGTTTTTACCACTGTAGTTAAGTAATATGTTTTAAAGTCAGGAAGTGAGAGCTCTCCAACTTTTTTCTTCTTTTTAAAGACATTTTTGGCTCTTCAGGGACCTTACCCTTCCAAATAAATTTGATAATTAGCTTTTCCATTTCTGTAAAAATAAAAAGGCTGTTGGAATTTTTATTGGGATTGCATTGAATCTGTCAACCAGTTTAGGTAGAAGTGACATCTTAACCATATTTAGTCTTCCAATCTATGAACACAGAATGTCCTTCCATTTATTTATGTCTTCTTTGTTTTCTTTTAGCAATGTTTTATAATTTTCTGAATACAGATCCTTTATGTCGTTGGTTAAATTTACTCCTAAATATTTGATTCTTTTAGGTGCTATTGTACATGGAGTATTTTTTCTGACTTCTTCCTCAGATTGCTCATTAGTAGGGCATAGAAATGCTACTGATTTTTGTGTATTAATCTTGCATCCTGCCCCTTTGCTGAACTTGTCTATTAGTTTTAGTAGCTTTGTTGTGGATTTTTTGAGATTTTCTAGGTAGAGGATCATATCATCAATGAATAGCAAAAGTTTTACTTCTTCCTTTCCTATTGGGTGGCTTTTACTTCTTTTTCTTCCTAATTGCTTTAGCTATAACTTCTAATACAATATTGAATAACAGTGGTGACAGTGGACATCCTTTCAATCTTTCACCGCTGCATACAATTCTAGCTGTGGGTTTTTCATTTATGAACTTCACCATGTTGAGAAAGTTTCCTTCTATTTCTTTTATTTCTATCTTTCAGAGTGTTTTTAGAAACAGAGTGTTTTTAAAATACAGAAAGGATGCTGTATTTTGTCAAATGTCTTTTCTGCATCAATCAAAATGATCATGCAATTTTTCTCCTTCAATTTTTTAATGTGGTGTATTACATTAATTTATTTTCTTGTGTTGAACCACCTTTGCATACCTGGGATAAAACCCACTTGATTGTGGTGTATAATTCTTTTCATGTACTTTTGGATTTGGTTGGCAAATATTTGGTGAGGATTTTCGCATCTATATTCATTAGAGAAATTGGTCTGTAATTTTCTTTTTTTGTAGTATCTTTGTCTGGCTTTGGTATTAGGGTGATGTTGGCTTGGTAGAATGAGTTTGGTAGTATTCCCTCCTGTTCAATTTTTCTGAAGAGTTTTAGCAAGATCTTTGAATGATTGATAGAATTCACCTGTGAAGCCATGTGGTCCTGGGCTTTTGATTTTTGTAAGTTTTTTTGATAACTGTTTCAATTTCATTACTTGTGATTGGTTTGTTGATGTCTTCTATTTTTTCTAGGGTCAGTGTAATAATATAATAAATGAACTAGACCTAACAGACATTATAGTTTATAGTTTCTAGTTTCTAGGAATTTGTCCAATTTGTCTCCATTGTCTAGTTTGTTGGCATACAGTTGTTCACAGTATCTTCTATGATCTCTTTTATTTCTGCAGGGTCAGTGGTAATGTCCTCCACTCATTTCTTATTTTATTTATTTGCATCTTCTCTCTTTTTCTCTTTGTCAGTCTAGATAAGAGTTTGTCAATTTTGTTGATCTTCTCATAGAACCAGCTTTTGGTTTTGTTGATTTTTTTTTCTTTCTCAATTTCATTTATTTCTGCCGTAATCTTTGTTGTTTCTTTCCTTCTGCTTGTTTTGGGATTAGTTTGCTGTTCTTTTTCTCGTTCCTCCAGGTGTGCAGTTAGGTCTTCTATTTTAGCTTTTTATTCTTTTTAAATGTAAGCATTGAGGGCTATTAATTTCCCTTTCAGCACCATTTTCACTGTATTCCTAGGTTTTGGTATGTTATGATCTCATTTTTATTAGTCTTGAGATATCCTACTACCTTCTCTTGTAATTTCTTATTTGACCCACTGATTATTTCAGAGTATGTTATTTAATATCCATATATTTGTGAATTTTCCCTTTTTCTCCCTGTTATTGATTTCCAGCTTCATTCCATTATGGTCAGAGAAAGTGCTTTGTATAATTTCAATCTTTTAATTTTTAAATAAGTTTTAAATTTATCGAGATTGATCATTGGACCCAACATATGGTCTATCCTGGAGAAAGATCCAAGAGCACTTGAGAAGAATGTATATCCTGCTGTTTTGAGGTGTAATGCTCTATAAATGTCTGTTAGGTCTAGTTCATTTATTATATTATTAAAGCTCCCTGTTTCCAGATGTTCTATCTAATGCTGAGAGTGGTGTATTGAAGTCTCCAACTATTATTTTAGAGACATTTATTTCTCCCTTCAGTTTTGCCAGTGTGTGTGTCTCATGTATTTTGGGGAACCCAGGTTAGGTGCATAAATATTTATGAGTGCTATTTCTTCTTGTTGAATTGCCCCTTTTATTAATATATGATGATCTTCTTCATCTCTTAAAACATTTTTTCATTTAAAATTTATTTTGTCCAATATCAGTATAGCTACTCCAGATATTTTTTGATTACTATTTCAATGGAATATCTTTTTCTAGCCTTTCACTTTCAGCCTGATTGTATCCTTGTGTTTAAGGTGAGTCTTTTGTAGACAGTATATACATGGCTCATATTTTTTTAATCCATTCTGTTGGTCTATGTCTTTTGATCGAGAATTCAACCCATTAACATTCAATGTTATTACTGTAAAGGTATAAATTATTCATTCATTTTATCCTTTGACTTTCCATTGCCATATCTTACTATTTTCTGTCTTTTTATCCTTTTAATTACCCTTACTAATATTCTTCATTTCTACACTCTTCTCCAAGTCTCTCAGCCTTGACCTTGTCTTTCAAACTGCAGATCTCCCTTTAGTATCTCTTGTAAATCTGCTCTTTTGGTAATAAACTCTCTCAATTTTTGTTTGTCTGTGAGGACTTTACCTCACCCTCATTTTTGAAGGACAGTTTTGCCAGGTAACAAATTCTTAGCTGGTAGTTTTTCTCTTTCAGGACTTTAAATATATCATACCACTGCCTTCTCACCTCCATGGTTTCTGATGAGAGGTCAACATATAGTCTTATTGAGCTTACCTTGTATATGATGCATTGCTTTTTCTCCTGCTGCTTTCAGAATCCTCTATCTCTGGCATTTGACATTCTGAATAATAGGTGTCTTGGAGTAGGTATATTCAGATGTATTCTGTTTGAGGTGTGTTGTCCTTCATGATATTTTTGTCTTTCATAAGAGTTGGGAAGGTTTTGGTCATTATTTCCTCAAATATTTTTTCTGTTCTTTTTCCTTTTTCTTCTTCTGGGACACCTATAATGCATATGTTTGTGTGTTTTGCATTATCATTCAATTCTCTGAGACACTGTTCCATTTGTTCCATCTTTTCTCTTTCTGTTTTTTTTTTTTTTTTTTTTTTTTTTTAAGTTTAGGTGCTCTGTCCTTCAACTCACTTATTCTGTCCTCAACCAATTCAAATCTGTTATGATATGTGTTTTTCATATTATCCATTGTGCTTTTCATTCCCATAAGCGCTGTTACTTTTCTTTGCAGGCTTTCAAATTGTTCTTTATGCTCATTCAGTGTCTTCTTAATATCCTTTATCTCTTTTAGGAGATTTGTGTCAACATAATGGATTAGTTGTCTTAAATCCTATGTCTCATCAGGATTTTTCATTTGATCCTTTGGCTGACCTATAGCTTCCTGTTTCTTAGGATAGCTTGTAATTTTTTGCTGATGTCTGGGCATCTGATTATGTTGGTGGATTTACTGTGATTGTCAATTTCTCTTTTGCCTTGGGGTTTTGTTTCATGGCTCTTCTTTGATTTTTGGTTCAACTTATTCAAAATCTTTAATATTACTCAGCTTAAGTTATCAAAACAGGGCCAAGGATCCACTAATGTGGCACAGACCATTTCAAGGGGGGCCTGAGACATGAGAAACCCCCAAAAGTATTTTTAATTCTTGCAGTTTCCTGGCCTTCCAGCAGATGGCGAGTCTCAGAGAACCCTTCCATGGATATGTCTCTTTCAGCCTCCACTCACTGGTGATTCTGGTCTGGACAGAGCTGAGATTTAAAATGGGCTCTTCTGGCCAAACTCATCAAAGAGAAACCACTCTCCACCCTCTGCTGCATCCTCCCTCCTCCCAGGGTGTAAGATGTCTCTTCCCCTATCAGTTGGCTGCAGTGAACCATGGGTTTTACCCAAGCTGTTTACCTTGAGGGTTGGGGATGGGTGCCATTCCGAGCTGTAGGGGCTAATAACTCATGGTTTTCACTTCAGCCTTTTTGTCTCTCTGTCTTTCTCCATCCTGGACAGTGCACAGCACTCGCCTAGGCTGCAGAACCCCAAAGCAGCCCCCTCAGATAGCTTTGTGCCCTTCCTCCATTGTTTTTGTAAGAGAGTTGAGCCCAGCTGCCCTACTATGATGCCATCTTCCTGGAAGTCCTTTGAACCCTATTTAAAAAACACATATGCATTATATCTAAATAATAAAATTTCCTAGAAATAAAAGTTCTAGATTAAGGTTATTATGACAAAAATTTACTTCTTTCTATTTGAACTAAAACATACTTAAGGAAGGGGCACAAAAATATATGAGGAGCTTAGTGAATTACTACAAATGGAAAACCCATAAAATTAACACTTGGGTTAAGAAAGAGACTGCTGACAGTATCCCAGAAGCCACCTTCATGCCCCTTTCCATTTCTACCTGTTTTCCTCTTTCAATTCCTTAATTTTAATTCTGTATTTTAGTTTTTCTCATGTTTGGATTATAATTGTTTCACACAGTGTGTGATTTTTGTGTTTGGCTTCTTTTGCTCCTCATTGTGTTTGTGAGGGTTGTCCATGTTGGCATATAACTGTATATAGATAATTTTATTAGTGTATAGTATTCCATTGCATGGATATACCATGATTCAGTCTACTGTTGGTGAACATTTGGGTTTCCAGATTTGGATGAATAATGCTGCTAGACATAAACTGCTTTTGGGTATATATTTTAGAAGTGGGGTTGTTGAATCATAGGTTTTATGGGTGTTCAATGTTAGTATAAAATGCCAAGCTTTTTTTCAAATTTATATTCATGCCAGCATCTATAAGAATTCTCATTGCTCCATATTCTTGCAAATTTTTGGAAATCTCACTTTATTTTATTCATTCTGGTAATTGTAGAGTGGCATATCATTGGAATTTCAATTCATATTTCCCTGATTACTAAGGAGCTTGAGCATATTTTCTCTTATTTCCTGACCATTTAGATATCCTCTTTGTGAAATCTGTTAAAATCTCTTGCTTGCTTCTCTATTGGGTTGTAAGTACTTTAATACTGCTTTATATATTCTGGATATAAGCCCTTTGTAGGTTTCATATGTATAACAACATTTTCTTCTAATCTAAGGCTTGTCTTTTTCACTTACTTAATGTTGTTTTTAGATGAAAAAGTTCCTAGTTATAATGTAGTCAAATTTGCAAACTTTCCCTTAATGGTGATTTTTTTCTGATGCATGTGTACTACCTTACCTTGATGTAATGAAGATATTCTCTTATATAATATTCCAGAAGTTCATTGTTTGCTTTATTTAAATGGAATTGATTTTTGTACATGATATGAGGTAAGAGTCACGATTTTTTTTTTTTCCCTTAAGGATAGCCAACTGATTCAGCATCATTTATTGAAAAAACTATCACTTTACCTCTGAATGGCAGTGCTATGTTGCCGTAAATCAAGTGTCCATGTATTTGTGGTTCTATTTCTGGACTTTGTATTTTATTCCATTGGTCTATATATCAAACTCTTTACCAAATTACTAATTTGTTAATTATAGTACCTTTATAATAAGAATTGCTACCTAGTAGATCAAATCCTTTCATCTCTTCTTCTTTGAGTGATTGCATATTCTTGGCCACTTGCATTTCCAAATAATCCCCCCCTAAGATGGCTCCCTCATCTGTTTGCTTGTTGTTTTTTTCTAGTGGTTTGTGCTTGTTGTCTGCTCATTGTTTTTGCTTGTTGTCTGCTCATCGTCTGTTTTTTTTTTCTTTTGGAGGCACTGGGAACTGAACCCAGGACCTCCCATGTGGGAGGCAGGCACTCAACTGCTTGAGCTACATCTACCTGCCCCATATAAATTTTGAATTAGCTTGGCAATTTCCTCATAAATACACTTTGAAGTTTTTAATGTGATTGCCTTGACTCTATAGAAAATTTGAAGGAGAACTGACATCTTTATCAAGTCCTGTGAATTCTATGTTCATGAGTGAGATTGGCCCATAATTCTCTTTTCTTATCATGATTTTGTCAGGCTTTGGAACCAAGATTATCCTAGCCTTATAAAAATGAACTGTTATTCCCTATTCATTGAAATTTGCATAGGATTGGAATTATTTCTTCATCAATAAAACCCAGATCTGTGGTTTTCTACCTACAAGATTTTTATTTATAGATTTAATGGATTTAATAAGTAAAGAATTATCCTATTTTTCTTTTTCTTCTTAGGTTATTTTTCTAAGATTTATTCATTTCATTAAATTTTCAACAATATCCTATTTTTTTCACACTCTCTTTTGATAACTTTGTGTTTCATGATGTTTCCCATTTTATACCTTATTTGGTTATTTGTGTCAATTCTCTTTTTTCTTGATCTATCTCACTGGAGGGTTACCAATTTTATTGATCTTTATAATGAAACAACTTTTGGCCTTGTCAATCCTCTCCATTGTGTGTTTTATTCTGTTATCAATTCCATTCTTATATTTTTAGTTCCTTTCTTTTTACTTCATTTAGGTTTATTTTACTGTTCTATTTCTAGCTTCATGAGATGGGTACTTAGCTTATCGATTTTTGTTCTTTTTATTTTTGAAATCATTACTGTATATTTCCCTCTGAGAATGGGCTTAGTTGCATCTTACAGTATTTTAATTATCATCAGTTAAAATATTTTAATCCATGAGTTATTTGTTCCATGACTTATTTAGAAGTATATTTATTAATTCACATATATGGGGACTTTCTAATTATCCTTTCCTTTGGTGATTTTGAGCTTAATAGGCAAATAACATATTCTGATTATTTAAATTCTTTGAAATTTTTCGAGATTACTTTGATGGCACAGAATATGGTTAATTTTTGTTGAAGCTTAGTGTGTGCTTAAAAAGAATGTGTATTTTGTAGTTGTTGGATATTGTTTTCTACATGTTGATTATGTTGTCTGCTAATCATGTTGTTCAAATCTTCCAATTTTTTTGCTGACCTTTTCTCTACTTCTAGCATTTACTGAGAGAGTTGTGTTTAAGTCTTACACTATGATTATTGGCTTTTCTATTTCTCCTTGTAGTTCTGTCAATGTTTACTTTCCATATTTTGAGGCTACGGGGTGACTACAAATTAAGAATGGGTTAAGATGGACTGACCCTTTCATATGACGTTTCCCTCTTTGTAGCTAGTTATGCTTTTTGTCTATTTATCTGAAATTAGTGGTTTAACCAGTTTCTTTGCTTAAGGTTTTCATGTTTTACTTTTTTCAATGCTTTTACTTTCAAATTTTTGTTTCATTATTTTGAGATGTGTTTCTTATAACCAGCATATAGTACATTTAAACAATTAAATCTAACTTTGTCTTTTAATAGAAGCATATAATGTAATTACTGATATATTTGGGGTTAAAGCTCCCATTTTATATTTATTTCCTATTTCCCTAATCTACATTACGTTCCTATTTTCTTTCTTTTTGGTCTTTTTTTAGGTAGATTATTTCTTAATATCTTATCTGTGCCACCCCACCACCACCTTGTTAGCTATACTCATACTAGTCTTTTAGTGGCTATTTTGGAGATGGCAATGTGTACCTTAAAAATTATCAGATTTAAGATAACCTAATATTACTTGGTTCTTTTACTCATTTTCTTGACATTGCAATCATCTTAGAACACCTCGATTCCATTTAGTTCCTTCTCAACTATTATACCATTTTTGTCTCATATCTTAATTTCATGTTATTTTAAATGTCACAAGATTTTTATTGTTCTATAAGCCAATATTTATTTATACTTTACACATTTACCATTTTTGTTGCTCTTTATTCCTTCTTGCATCTCCACCTCCCATCAGGGATCATATTTGATCCTGCTATGTGAGAGAGAGGACTGCAGGAAAACAGAGATGTCCCGAGAGGCTGAGAGAGGTCCTGGAGTCTAGAACCAGCAGAGCACAGAGGCACAGAAATAGGCCCCTGAGGGGCTGGGCCCACAGAGCAGTTAAGGCTGAGGAGGCGAGCCCTGCCATATGCCTGGTTGTCATGTGGCAGGATGCCAGGGTCACCAGTAGCTGACTTTGATGAGAAAGCATCTCTGATGGTGCCTTGATTTAGACATTTCATGGTCTCAGAACTGCAAGCTTTTACCCCTAATGAATTTCCCATAGTAAAAGCTAATCCATTTCTGGTACTTTGTATTGAGAGCCCTTTGATAAACTAAGACACTCCCCCTTCTTTACTTTCTCCTTTTTTGACTTTCTGTGCTTCAGGCTTATTATATTGTTTTCTTACTTCACATTTAAAAACAGAAAAAAAAAAAATCCTTTTCTTTCTAGAGCTTACATTCCTGTTGGGAATAAAGTCAATATTCAAATAAATAGCTAAAATATATACTACATCAGAAGGTGCTAAGTATTTCAGAGAAAAGCAAAGCAGAGAAGAGGGATGGGGAGTATTGGGGAGCATGGTTGGAATTTAAAATGGAGGTGTCAGAGAATGCCTTGCCAAACAAGTGAGGTTTGAGTAAAGCTCTCTAAGAGTTGGTGGGGGGAAGGGGGTTGAGCCATGTAGAAATCTGGTCGAAGAGTGCTCCTGGTACAGGAGACAGAAAGTAGAAAGGTGAGGAGGAGTGGCTGGAATTAGATGGGTATAGGAGTTTTGTAGAAGGTATTTGGCTTGTTAGTTATGTCATAAAATGCAATTTAAGAGAAGCTATGGCTAGTGAAAGTAAAAATTCAACTTTTTTTTTTCTTTTAGCTAACTTCTATGGAGCTTATTATATGCCAGGCACAGTGTGAAGCACTTTACACACATGATTTTATTTAAAACTCACTGCAGAAGAAGACTCTAAATTACACACCGGTTAATTAACTTACCCAAGGTCTAAGCTTGTATGTGACAAAGCTAGGAGTCAAGTCCATGTGGTCTCAACCACATTCTATCCTCTGACTTGTCATAGAATGATGGGAAATTTACCAATTCAGCTAGAGAGATGTATGTCTTACCTCTGTGGGTGAGCTTTCCTGCTTCCTCTTTCTCTTCTACACACAATACCAGCAAATGATCCCAAGTTGGATTAGTGGATTAGTTTGCGATGTAGATCATTGACCTGGGCCACATTTACTTGCTACAAGCTGCACTCCTAGTTCTGGGCCACTGTTTCAGAATGTCAGTTACACAGGAATTGAGAAAGACACTGTAGATCGATAACCAAATTAAATCATTACTGGGAAAAAAATTATGTCCTATAGAGAACATTGGTATATGAGAGTTATAATATTTTAACCTAAGTCCTTTTGTATACATCTGAGTGACTGACCAATCATGTCTTTCCTTTTTTTGCCTTATATGTAATATAAAATAAAAATTAAATGGATAGCCTATGTTGTACTTAAAACAATCTAAGTCTAGATTTGTAACGTCACAAATGAGTAGCATGTGCATTCTTTAGTTTATCATCTTTACATTTATACCTGATTAACCTTCCTCAGAAGGATGTTGACTAACCCAACCCCTGTGGAACCATCAGGAGGTTGGGCAATTCATTTTATTTTGTGCGCAGTTCGGCTAGAAAGCTGAAGATTTATTGATGCAATGTAAAATATTAGCTGGCAGGTAAAAATAAGCCTGTTAATGAATGTGATTAGAACAGCAGCTGGAATGAATTGCAATGTTTGCAACATCAATGGAATTAATAGACCTTAAAATATTCAGGGAATCAATTAAAAGTCTTCGGGATTCAAAAATGTGTGTTCATGTGTTTAGCTTTAAAATGAGCACCAGGACAAGAAATGGCCAAACCTTCTGTCAGAAAAGTATTTAGGGATTCCAAGGGTGTCTGACTGTGCCTGGGCCCAGACAGCATCTGAAGGGAAACCCTGGTGGGCTGAATGGCAGGTGTCTGGGAACACAGGGTCTAGACTGTGCTTCCAAGAATTAAACAAGAGAAGCACATGAGAGCAACTGAAATGGGTGTCCTGGCCACACTCCCTGAAGGTCTGGCAACCTCATTAACCTTTGAGAAGAGCACAGGGTAAAAGAATAAAAGAAGTTGATAGTCTTTTAAGCATGTTTCTCTCTAATGGTCCCCCCAAAGACCTTGAAAAGTTTCAAACCAGAAGTTTTGAGCTGAATAGTCTTGTATAAAAGTCCTTGGGAGGAATTAATTGGACAACGTAAAGTATAAGCAACTTAACATAGATATTATCTAGCAGTCCCCAAACTGGATTAATTAACCTCCATTCCCCCTACTAACAAACAAATTAAATAGCCTTTTTAAAAGCTATGTCTTTCTTGTTTTTCCCTCTAGGGAAGAGCTAGGGGAAGAGTCCCTTGTCTTCATAATTGTTCTACAAGGCAAAATGGAAGTCTTATCTTCAAATTAGTATAAAATAATAGCATAGGACAACAAAGCTGATGTGATTAGTTAGTTCAGGCCATGATTGTCTATAACAACTATTTTAATTCTGAGACACATTCATTCCCTGAACCATGTTTAGGTTCAAAAGATGCATGGAGTTTAACTATATCCCACACCTGTGCTAAGATGTGTTTTTTTTTCCTTATCACATTGGTAGGAAGTTGTGCAGAGGCAGATACATTGAAGTCAGAATTATTGGTTTGTGAAGAGGACTTCTGGGGCTCCGAACCTGCAAACCTTCCTACTGGTTTTTCACTGCCCACACATTGACAAGCTTAAATGTCATCCCTAGATCTAAGTAGCGGGGGTTCTGCCTTGGCACCACACTCCCTGTGGACATCTTCTGGGAATGGGAGCTGGTAGGGAGATGGCCAAAGGGATGTACCCACCTAGAGCCTAGACCCATCTAGACCATTCTCTGGGGGACCTGGGATCTCAAAATTCCTGCTCAAGGCTACAGTTTGTCCTCTAGAAAGTAGTCTGTGATGCCATGGGTGTGTGTACCTGTAGACCTAAGGGGTAGACAGTGGGAGGCTTTTTATGGAGGGAGAGTGAGCACTGGAGGTGAATGGAGCTTAGACATGTGGGATGGGGTTCCATAACATGTAGCTAGGCCCCTCAAGGTGCCAAATATGTGAGTGAGGGGCAGAGATGGGAAGACTGGGCAGACTGCACAGATAGGAGGGCCCCATTGTCCTTTTACCCTAGGCCCCACAAGGATTAGGAGTTGTCCCACCAAAGTGCCACAGCCAACCCTCATCAAGGCCATACTAGGGAAAGTGCTGTCTGTGTCTTGGGCCCCTGGCAAGACACAATTTACCTACTCAACAACTTTCTCTAATAGATTTCTTCAGAAAACTCAAGTACCCACTTGCCATTTTACTGCCAAGATTATCAGAAGCAAGAAGACGTAATCCCACAATTTATCCTTCTTCAATTCTAGTCTCAGCAACTTGTCTCCCATTTTGGCAGCTCTTAGGCTTTTCCTCTTTGGCTATTCCTTTTCCAGCCAGTGTCCTGCCACCGTGATCCTGTCCCCCAAACCCAGCACCCATTCAGGTTTTTTCTTAGTGCTATTATCCCCAATGCTCTTCCACTTCAGGCCCACAAGTTGTCTTTACTGTGGTCTAATCAACTAGTGAGAAAATTCCAGGTGGAAGGAGGCATGTGGCATCATCTTACTGTGCATATGCATGTTTAGGGGATGTGGCAGATTGAATTATGTACTGCAGGAAAAATGTGTTCTTAATCTCAAGCCATTCCTGTTGGTGGGAACCCATTATAAATAGAGCCTTTTGAAAATGACATTTTTACATAAGGTGTGGTCAATTTAATCAGGTTGGGCTTTAATCTGGACTACTAGAGTCCCTTAGAAGCAGAATGAAATTCAGACTTAGAGAAAACTACGTGGAGTTGCAAATGCTGGAAGTCAACAGAACCCTGAGAAGAAAGGAGAAGACATTGCCTTGTGCATTGCCATCTGACAGAAAAGCCAAGGACCAAGGATGGTAGGTAGCAAACTCCAGAATGTCACAGCCTTAGGGGAGAATGGATCACCTTGCTGATGCCTTGATTTTGGACTTCTCCTAGCCTCAAAACTGTGAGCCAATAAATTCCTGTTGTTGAAGTCAACCCGTTGTGTGGTATTTGTTTTAGCAACCAGGAAGCTAAGACTGGGAGGTATAGCAGAGGGAGGCGAGAGGAAGAGTACAGTGCATATTCTGTGACGAATACTATGAAATCACAGATCTTGAGACTGTGTATTCTTCTGCAGTTTATGATATTTGTCAAGTATCATTTGAAGGTCCATAAAATGAAAAAGGCATTCCCTGTGAAGAGCAATAAGTTTAGCAAATTATTTTTTTCAGGCAAAAGATAAACTAACAACATGTAAGCATCTAAGCTAAGAGCCCAGGTCTTGATCTGGATATTGGAGGGGCAGGCAGGTAGAAGGTAAATTTAAATCCTACTAATTCAGGACAATATAGCAATTTGAGACCAAGAAAATACAGGCATCCTGAGTAGTGAAGACATATATATTTGACTATCCTGGGTAGGAGGACTCAAGTATATCTCTTATCACCAGCTACCTGTGTGACCTTGAGCAGGTGACTTAACAACTTTCACCTGCAGTTCCCCCATTTATAAAATTAATATAACATTTTCACTGATGCCTCCCAGCATTGTTGTGATGTTGAAATGAGACAATGGTCTTTTCATGCCCCAAGTTTTCTCTAAGATCAGTTTGTGTCTAAGATCCAGGCCTCTGTTAAGCCCCAACAAACATGAAAGTGATCACATTTTTTGTTCTGATTTCCCCACATGCCACTGCCCTCAGGACATAAAAGTTTGTTAGGTAAATGAAAATCATGCATAATAATATTCTGCTTTGGTCATACACTCCTTACCTAATGTTTTGTTTGTTTTATTTTGTTAATAGAGATCTACACATATTTTAGTGAGGCAACATGATCACACCGGGGATTTCCAAAAGAGCTCCTTAGATTGGGCAGGATCAGTTCTGCCTCTCATGAAGAAGCCTGATTCTATGAGACATCATTGACATGGGTCAGGACAGCAGCTTGGCCACTGTCCAGCTGTGGTGGACCTTGGGCATCTTATTTCTTAGCCTCTTGGAGCCCTAGCTTCCACAGATGTAAGATGAATAGTTTGAATAATATAATTTCTAGGATCCCTTCCAGCTCTAAATTTCTAGGATCCTAAATCTAGCATGCACACATGTTAAGCATTAAAAAAAAAAAAAAAAAAAAAAAGCTGCATAAGCAAAGAAAAAAACTAACGACAACATAAGTAACCAAAATAATTAACTGAATAATTATTCATTCATTCAACAAATACTTCTTGAACCTCCACTCTATGCCAGCTATGCCAATTCTAAGCCCCAGGGCAATGGAAAGAACAAGGCAGATAAGGTCTCTGCTCTCAAGGAGCTCACTACGTGGGCAGGCAAACAATAAATACAGAAAATAAGTAAACAAGAAAAGTGTTGAAAAGAACATGTGTTATAAAACAGATCATCTTGGTTCAGAAAATTCACCGCAATTCTTCCTCCCCCAAAATCATAATTAAGAATATTCTTTTAAGTAGATTTGGAATACAACTGTTTTGGCTTGCCTGGATTAGAATGAGGAAGAAAAAATTACTTGGAAGGGGGTAGGGAATTTTGAATCTTTGAAATAATTAACTCTTTGAATTTCTCAGGCAGGCTACAAAATGAACAGTTCTGGGTCTTGGATATAGCACTGAATATATGAGGTGTGTATATGGGGAAAACACTGAAAACAGTCATCAACTTACAATGGGTCACAATTTAGGCATTTACTTGTATGATACAGTCTGGTAAAATAATGAATAATATTATCCTGATATTGATAGGAAAAATATTCCAAGTGTGACTGGACTAATCTGAGAGCTCACAAAGCCTCTTTTGCTAGATAGGGTCACTATATGGTGAAAAGAGAAAAGGAAAGGGAAGAGAAGAAAAGTTTAAGGATACTTGTACAATGCCATTATTTCCAGAAAACTGGGTAAGAAGTCCTTTCTGGTTTATAATGAATATCAGTCCTTGGAGGAAATCATCACCATGTGAGGCAAAGATAGAGTGAAGCTTTTGTGGACTTTTCTAAGGGCTGCAGTGTTTGAGGCACTGGTTTCTTATTATGCCATATTTCACTTCTAAACATATGGCTTTCCTGTCCCTTGATTTAGTGGTGTCATGAATGCTATGCTTATGCTTCTCAGTCATGATTATAGTCACAAGTGGATTTTTTGTCACTCATAAATAGAACAAGGTGAGGAGGCAAAAAAAGGGCATGCACATTCTCTGAAGGATCAGGAAAAGCCTGAAGGAAAGCTAGGAAGAAGGAGGAGATCGAAGGTGGTAAGGATGGGAGAAAACTTAAGAAGACCTGTCTAAAATTTTCCAAATCTTGAAGACAAGAAATAGGAGAGTGGGGAGAAGTTGGCGAAATAAGGGCGTTTATTTTTGGGCAGGTGGAAAACACTAGAAGCCTGTGGGTATGTTGGGGGTAAACAATACTGCCTCAGGCTGGCTGATAGATTGTAACCTAACATTTATATCTAGCCTTCTTTGTAAATCACATATATGTAGTTTAAAGTATGCCTGTTTTTTGAAAGTTTGCCTTGGATATACCAGTGTTTTCAGCAGCATTGCATTTTCTTTTAAGACAAGCTTAATTCTATTCTTTGTCATTCAGCAAATCTACTGTCAGATGTGGATGATTCGCTGACATTTTAGCACCAACTGCAATCTATTTTCTTCACTGAATGCTGAATCAGAGACTTTATGCGCATAATATGGATTTAAAAAGTTTCCCTACAGAGGTTAATGTGCTTAAAGGTCAATGGAGTTGGGTATGTTTTGGAAGAATATAATATAAAGCATTTTAAAAATATAAATTTGACAGGTATTTTGCAAGCTTCATTGTCTAAAATGTAATGCTTAGTTTCTGTGAGATTAATATGCCTGCAAAAGAAATCATTACTGGTACTTTGACGGATTGAATTGTTTCTGAGTCTACTGTAACACCAAATCCATACTGAGTGCAATGTGAGCAGGGTGGCAGAGAAGGCATAACTCAGCCCTGTGTGATTATGATGTTTAAGTAGAAAGCAAGGTGCAGGGAGAGTGTTTTGCGACAACGTCCTCTCCAAATAACAGAGTATTTACTGATTCACCAAGAAAACGCCAATGTTCAAAGAGAATGCCTCATGTCACAAGCAATTAGTGTGTCTATGAAAGATCTTCTGCACTTCCCAGAGAAGACAGAAAATGTCAGATAGAACATGCAATGTAGGAATCATTTCAAACGCAATGGATACCGACGCAGAACTACAAACAATTTTCGGGTTTACACATCACTCAAAGAAGTTGGATTAGAGTAGAGAAAAAGATGACTTATAGTACAGTTTCCAAAAGAAAATCTTAAGGGCATTTGGAACAAGACAACATAACATCTGCCTTCTTTTGAAATGGAATGTACATGAAGACAAGGGTTCTGTGTCATTTCTAAGGTGAAATGTTACCATTTTGAGCATATTTGTTCTAACTCCATATCAACATTAGCCTGTACATATAAAATAGTTTATAAATGCTATGCAAATAAAGTGCCTAAATCTTAGTTTTCAAATTTTTTTCTATTTTCTGCTGAATGTATTCATCATCAGACATTCTATTGCCTTTGTCGTAATTCTCAAATAGGAGCAGACTGCCTTTTGTTTTTATTGGGAACACATTTGAACAAGCTTAGTGTTGTAACTTAGACTTGGGCTAATATTGGTGGGCACTGGGTGGCTCGAGAGAGTTGATGACCCTCTGAGGCTGCGATCTTGTAACCATCAATAGAGTTACCCCTATGTGGGTGCTGTAGTGGCTTGAATGGTACCCCCACCCCAAAACATACATCCATATCTTAATTCCTAGGACCTGTGAATGCTATCATTTTGGAAAAAGGGTCTGTTTCTGCAGATGTAATTAAATTAAGGATCTTGAGATGAAGAGATCATCCTAGATTATCTGGGTGGACTCTAAATCCAATGACAAGTATCCTGATTAGAGCCAGAGGGAGATTTGGAACAGAAAGAAGAGAAGACATAGAGGAGAAGGTGATGTGAAGATGGACAAGAGACTGGAGTTTCCATAAGCCAGGAGGCCAAGGATTGCTGACAGCCACCAGGAGCTAGAAGAGGCAAGTAAGGATTCTCCCCTAGAACCTCCAGATGGGGGCTTGATTTTGGACTTTGGCTTCCAGAACTGTGAGAGTATCAATTTCTATTGTTCTAAGGCACCTAATTTGTGGTAATATATTATGGCAGCTATAGGAAAGTAATATAGGTACCTTCAACTCTTATGGGTTCTACACGTGGGTCTTCTAGGCCTGCTCATCCTCCATGTACCAGTCAGCACTCACAAGAGACGTTAATAACACACTGCGAGGTGGCAACAGAGATGGAGAGGGTAGTTCTCAATTCCAAATGCCAGATTGTTAAGGTGTCTTTAGTTTGGAAGTGAGGACAAATGGGAACCATTTCTGCCAGCATGCTAACCACCCTACCTCTACTTGCCTCTTTTTTAATATTGTCTATCATTTTGGCCTTGGGAGGAGAGGTGTTTCAATCATCTTTTCTTTACACCTTTGATGAGGGAGAGATTCCTGCCCTAGGGTATGGGCATGGGTAACACATGATGCCTGGGACTGGACAGAAGAGATTGACAGTTTATTAGTCACATCTACTCATACAAGGCGGGGCCATGTGGGGATTGTGCTTGGCAGCAGAGTGAACCAGCAAGGGCTGTGGGAAGCAGGCTTTGTAGCACCGAAAGGGTGGGGTGACCCTTGTTTTCTGTGAGAGAATGTGATTGGCTTGTTTAATAATTCTGCAAGATGGCAGGGAACTAAAATCCTCTACTCAGGGACAGGCAGGAACTGTGCCTGGACCCTTTGATAAGGAGGGTTGTTTGGCTAGGGGACCTTACCCATGGGAGCAGAGTAGGGAGGGGAACTTGTGGTTAGGACATTTGAGGCCCTACTGGTTTTCCCCAGATGTCAAGGCACACATAATAGTGGGCCTTAATTTTCGGCTTTATGCTACAAAGAGGGCAGATGAGACAGGGAAAGGGAAAGGAGTGAAAGAAAGCAAGGAATAAGCTGAAAGTAGTAAGGACTTTTCTCTGACAGGAAGGTACGTTTATGGTCTGTAGGTTAACAAACCTTGAAAAACAAACACAAGCACACAAACAAAAACCAGTCACAAACTCAGGATAGATATAGCTAATAGCAAAAGAATAATGTGAATTTTTTTACAACCTTATCATTTGGTGAAACACATAGATTGTACCATCAAATTAGGAAATAAAATACGATTCTCTGTGTCTTGCCAAAGATCTTGTATAGACACACAGCAGTGATATGTGCATAACATCATTTAATTTAGGGTAGATTATTTTTTCTAAATGAAACAGACCACATGGAATGTAAGTATGCCATTTTAGTCCTTGTTGAAACCAGACTCGGTTCGTGTTCCCTTATTTTCTGTTCTTTTTTCTTTCTCCATATATTTGTTATCTTAAGTCATACCCTCTGATGCTTCCACCTGAACTTCAAGGTTCACTTAAAGCACACTTGTGGGAGATGTTTGTGTGGGACGTGGTGGGAGGTGTGGGGGGTGGGCAACATGGGAATCCCAGGGGGTTCTGTGTAATATTTTCGGTAATCTAAGCACCTCTTAAAAAATATATATAAAAGAAGTGGAAACAGAGATGGAGAGGTGAGGAATTTTCTTGTTTACTGTTTGTCATTTTTTGTTTACTATTATTGTTGAAATAATGAAAATACTCTAATAATGATTGAAATGATGAATGCACAACTATGAGATTATACCAAATACTATTATTGTACACATTGAATGAATTGTATGCTTTGTTAATATGTACCAATAAAATAGATTTGTTTTAAAAAAAAAAATAAAGTGAATGAGAATTTTTTAATATTATTTCTAGGTCTCCTCAGTCAATTTACTTAGGATGTGAGTTCAACCTAGTCTCATAACTAGCACATTTAGTTTTTGGCCCCCTGAATTTAAGTATTTTACATATTGAGGTGCTATGATGTCACAGAAGCAACCCTGCTCCAGAGTCTAAAGTGATGGAGTTTCCACTGAGTGAAAAGAAACAAACATCTAGACAACCTTGCAGATTGAGTTGAGCCTGCTTGTATCTAGGGGCCATGAAGAGACTGGTAAAGTTTGAAGATGTACCTTGGTAATTGCATGGGCACCTGTTACTTGTGATTATGGAAACTTGCAACTTCTGATGGGTTACTAAGAGGAAGATAGTGTTGTCAAAATGAAATGGATTTGATTTTCTTTAATTAAAACAGTTGTAGGAACAATTTCCTGAGCCAATACACTGTAAATGGCTTTGTGGAATGCTCCCATGGTGACCAATGGATGCCTAAGAAGATGTCCCTGAAACAGCTCTGCTGCTAATGCTGAACTGTTCACCAATTTTCTTTCCTCAACTATATCCCTCTTCACACCCTTTGGTCAAGTCTGGCCACTCAATAGTTACTCCAGGCCCCAAAGATTTTGTCTGAAACACCTTTCTTGTTATCCTTGCCTAATTGAGATCCTAGTTATTTCAAGATTCAATCTAACTCAGACCTCCTGTGAGGGGCTGAATAGTGGCCCCAAAGGTATCAACTCCTAACCCCTGGAATCTGTAAATGCTACCCTATTTGGAAAAAAGGGTCTCTGCAGATGTTATTAAGGATCTTGAGGTAAGGAACAGATTCTTCCTTAGAGCCTCGAGGAGTGCAGCCTTGTGGACACCTTGATTTTTGGACCAGTGATAGTAATTTCAGACTTCTGGCCTCCAGAACTGTGAAAGAATATCTGCTGTTTTAAGTAGCTACAGGAAGCTAATGCACCTCCCAAATCTAGTTCCCGACTCCTTCCTCTAAAGCCAAGCATCTCATATTGCTGGAACCTCCATTCTGGGCTCTCCTTTAGCTGCCCTGTTTTGCAGTTGATGCTTATTCTCACTGTCCATCATTGCAACATGACTTCCTTGAGACTAGTCTCTCATTCTTCTTTGTATAACCCACAGCAACTGATAGGGGACTTTGTCTTTTGTAGCTTTTCAATAGACATTTATTGAGTGAATTAAAAAAAACCATAAGGAGCTTCTACAGAAGAAGATGATTTGGACATTCAAAAGGAAATTTAATTTCCCAGAACTGCTGGGGAATCCTGAATGGTTAATTACCTGGAATACTCAGAAATAGAGTAAACTTATGAGGGTCAAAAAAGAAAGAGTTTTCGTTTTGAAAAAAAAAAAAAGTTCAGCTGTGTGAAATATCGTAAAGAGGTGAAGTTAGGTAAACATTAGAGGCTTAGGCATTCACTGGTGGTCTTTGTAGTAGATCATAAGGACTTTTACAAGGACTTAGCAAATACAGAAACACCCTCCCAAACCCAGATTTACATACATTTGATGTAAGATTTTCAAATGGCTAAACTGGCTAATCTACCATACTACTGTTGTTAGGGAAATAGTTCAGGTTCTCAGACCAAGGAGATAATTGGCAAAAGTTGAAGAAGGGGGATAATACTTCTATGCTTTGAATACAATGTTAATCTTTTTTTAAGTTTTTCTTTATTTTTAAGGAAGTTTTAGATTACATAAAAGTTACATAGAAAATATAGCATATTCCCATATAACCCACTCCCTTCCTCTCTCACACTTTCCTCTATTATCAACATCTTTCATTAGTGTGGTACATTTGTTACAACTGATGAACAAATATTGAAGCATTGCTACTAACCATGGTCTATAGTTTACATTATGGTTTACACTTTGCACCACACAATTTTATAGGTTTTGACAAAATGTATAGTGGCCTGTATCCATCATTGCAATATCATGCAGAATAATCCCAATGTCCCCAAAATGTCCCATGTTACACCTATTCTTCCCTCTCCCTCCCCTCAGAACCTCTGTCTTTATATCAATGTTATAAGTTCTGCCATTACTAGAATAATAATAAGTCTACATTGGCTCACAGTTACACTCCCCCCTTATGTTTGTTCATTCCTCAATCTTGAGGATTATGGGATGGTGATGCCCACTCTGCTTCTGATTGAGAGGGAGCATAGATCCCATGGGGCAGATGGATGTAACTGTCTTGCTTGCAGAGAGTTGTAGATGCTCTCTTTTTTGGGATGGGGTTTGCCCATCACCATCCTTTTGTTAGTTGTCTTGGGAAAGTCTGATGAACTGGAGAGTAGGTGTTGGCTGCAACTCTGCTGAGATTCTGGGCTCAACCTACTTATGAACAGACCAAAAATTTCAGTCACTTAACAGGTATAGTGCTAAGTATCAGTTCAAATAAAAGGGGCAGAAGAACGACATATAGGAAAATTATAAATGAGTCTAACTCTGTTACACGGGGGAGATAAGTTATCATATATTCCAAGGTAAGGCCCACTGATGGGTGCCAATTTCCTGGGGTTGTCTGTCCTGCCTATAGTGTCCAGATGTCTCTAGAGTGCTCAGGAGAACTCCTGCTTGAGACACTGTTTACTGTGGCAGTCAGTGAGATCCTGCTGGGATGTGTATAAGCATAACCTCTGGAATGACCTCCCAACTCATTTTGAAAACTCTTAGCCATAAAAACTCATTTGTATTTAATATTTCCCCTTTTGGTCAAGGTCTTTTTCCAAATGTATCACTAGCTGGCACTTGGAAATAATCCCTTGGTGCCAGGGAGGCCTGTTCCTGGGAGTCATGTCCCATGCCGGAGGGAATACAGTGAGTTTATATGCTGACTTTGGCTTAGAGAAAGGCCACATTAGAGCAACAAGGAGGTTTTCAGGAGGTAACTCTTAGGCAATATATATTACTAGGCTAAGTTTCTATTTTACAAGAATAAGGTATATAAATACAAGCATTAATATCAAGGGCCTGTTGTACTGATTTGTCCTCTTTCACTAGGCACTTCCTAAGTACTCTTAGAGATTCTTGCCACTCTATTAGAGAAGGTATCAGGACTCCACAGTATGGGAATTTAATAATTTGTTGGTTATTGTGTGGGTCACCCACTGAGATAACACCTCATGACCACACAAACACATTTCATTAAGGCATACCCTGGGTGCATCCTTTCCCACACACCCCCTCACCTCTGACACCCTGCACCAGTGGCCCCCCCCGCCATAGTTGTAACTTTTCTGTAATACAAAACCTCCCCCAAAACAAAGCTAAATTAAAAATATATATATATTTTATGTATATTTACAATTTCTTCTGTAAGCTCCCCCATTGTCTTTTTTTTCCCATTTTATTCTCAAAGAAGCTTTAGGTTACAGAAAAGTCACATTAAAAATATATGGGATGACATGGTATGGTACATTTGTTACAATTGATAAACAAATATTGAAGCATTGTTACTATGGACAGTGGTTTACATTATGGGTTACATTTTGTAGTGTAAACTTTCATAGGTTTTGACAAAATGTATAATGGTCTGTATCTGTCATTGCAAAAGCATGCAGAACAATTCTAATACCCTAAAATGCCCTATGTTACACCTATTCTTCCCTCTCCCTCGCCCGCCTCTCTGAAACTATGGTAACCACTAAGTTTCAATTTTTTCAAGAATAAGGTTCATAGTTGCAAGCTTGACATACTGGTCTGTTTTCTTTATTAGGCACTCCCTATGTACTGGAGAGATTCTTGCCCCTCTATTTGAGAATGTAGCAGGACTCCCCAATATGGGAGTTCAATATTTTCCTGTTTATTGTGTGGGTTTCCCCACACTGAGATAATACCCTATGACAATATGAACACATTCATATTCCATAGAAACGTGCCCCTGTTGTACCCTTTACCTCACATCCCACCACACTGACACCCTGCACCCGTGACCCTCCCCTGTCATATTTGCCAAAAGAATACAATGCTAATCTTAACCCTTACTGCATGCTATAATCTTATACATCTTCTCAGATTCTCTTAGCTAGTACCTCAATTGTTTATCTCAGCTACTGCTGAGCTGGATTGATTCTGTACAGGTTGTACAATTTTGCCACCTGAGGCTGACCAGCTGAGTTCTTGGGGTCTCTGGCTCCTCCAGCCATTTCCAGGCTTGGATGCAACATGCCACTGCAGGGCTGGGATGGGCTTCTTCAGTACTACTTCAGTACTGAGGTACATTACAGAGTGTACAGTACTGAGTGTAGTTGAATACACTCAACTATAGTAGTAGTTGAGTGACATGACTTGGAATTTGGGTGCAGTAACTCCCTGTGTGGTGAATATGGGAAGCAGGAAATGGGATGGAGCCATGCAGTTAAATTATCTCTCTTTCTTCCCTCAGAGGGACTGCTTTGAGCAATTTCTCTGAACAACTTGTCTCAAGAAGTCCAACGTGGCTGGTGGCTGCACCTGCTGAATTCCCAGCAGTGTCTTTGGGGTTTATGGTAAAGCAGTGGCCTGTGTCATGACATGTCATGATTTCCATATTTCCCTGCCCCACTTCTCTTTCATTCACTCTCACTGCCTTGGGACTCCACCTTCCAAATAAAGCACCCTTGTCCTGGGCTCTGTTTTCATTGGAACCCAGGGTGAGACATTTCTTTATCTTCCACATCCACTTGGGATGCCAGTTACTGTGGTAATACCAGCAGCACACCCCATAATTTTCTAGCCAACAGCTGACCTACCTTCTCCTTCCCAACTTCATGGTCACTGATAGAATAATTCGAAAGGCATGAAAAATTGGCCAGAATTCATTTTGAATGGCATCCTACCTATTCTGCAAGAGTTAGAAAAATGACTCCAATAAAGAAATTGTTGGTTATTTTGGGGAAGATAACTCAAGATCCATATGCATCTCATCACTAAAGCACCGGGCTCTGATTTGCTTTTCTTGCCTACGTATGACAGGAGAATGGGGTCAATTACTGTTCAAGCATCAGGAAGAAGAAGGTGATTTGGTCAAGACTCCAACAGCCTGCTTCATCCACCTCCTACTCAGCCCTATCAGCAGGCATGTGACATCGTATCCCTATTGAAACAAGTGTCCTTTAGGTTAAAAGTAATAGATATTGTCTTACTTAATTGAGAAGTTAGGATTATTACTTAGGCTTTTGGAAAACCCCCAAGAGGAAAAGTGAATCCACATATTCTGGGGGAAAGGGAATAAGTTAATTACTGGGATCTGGAACAGCTGGATAAGGGTTAATAGAGGAGGGTGAGCTTTTGAACAGGCATTCCCGTATGGGGTCACAAATTAAGCAGAGAAAGTAAAATCAGCAAGTTTCAACTTTTATTTCTAGGAGAATGGTTATGAAAGGAAGAATATGTAGGATGGTGGCTAGAGGCAGAAGGTGGGTGATGTACTATAAGACAATAATTAAGAATTGTGAATTCATAAGATTTCTAATCAATAGCCACTGCTGTTTCAGCCTAGAATTGTGAATGATTAACTTGTCCTTTGTCCTTTGGAATGTTATAATGCTGTTATGCAGGCAACCCCATCATCCATTACCCAAAAAACAAATGTTTAAAAGGACCAAGTTACTATATGTGGTATTTGCACATCCTGCTTGTGTAACATTAAGTTAAAGCTGATATATATCGAAACCCTCATGTTCCTGTCTAGTGTACCATGAACAGAACAGAATAAAAGACCCCTTGAGACACCGCAACTCTCCTGTGGAGGGCTGGCCAACCCCCTGCTGGATGGATTCCGTTACTTTTCGATGAGGTCATCCCTCATGAGTTGCAAAGCTCATTGAAGTTCTGAGGTTTGGAACCTCTTAAAAGGTATGGTCCCCAAGCTGTCAGTTGAAGTCTCACCCCAGAGGGGACGCTCTCCTTGGGACCATTTTTCCAATTGGGACTCTGATTGGCTGCAAAAGGGACTTCCCAGCCTCGTGAGAGATTAGATGTTGTATTTTCGCCCAGTTTGGTGAGTGGTTATATATACTTTCATTCTTTCCTATGTCTTTAATTTATTACTCTTCTTTTCTGTGATTGTTCAATTGTTGTAATCATTTGATGTAACCTGAAACTCATTTGAATGAGTAAATCTGCCTTTGCATAGCAATTAGAATTTCTGCCTCTTCCTTAGCAAAACAGTGAATCAGGTTTTAATTTTTTTCCAATGTCGGGTAGAATTTAGTTTATTTATGTGCTGAGGGGAAGGAGCCATCCATTGAGTTAGTGTGTGGCACACAGAGAAAACGTTTTACTTTCTGTCATGTAACTATTGAGAGTCCATAGTTTTGACATTTAATGGTCTTTTTGCTCCTCTGGGCTTCAGTTTTCCGTATTTTTAAAATGGGGACACTGTCCTTCGTGGTCTCTAAGGTCGTTGTGAGGAATGAAAGTTCACTGCCCATTCATTTTGCTGTGTAAATTCATCTTATGGGGCTTGTAATGACTTGCCTTCAGGTCTCTCACCATTTCCTTAGTCCCTGATTTCCAGAGCAGAAGTGAGTATACCACAGACCGCTTGATGTCAAGGTCATGATTCTGAGCACTCCACATGAGGGAATCATTAGGGTGGGGTCAGTAATGAAAAATTAAACAACAAAAACAAAAACAAACTTTGACAGATTGGCTGCACAGATTCTGAAATCCTCTTGTGCCCAAGGAAGCTGGCTGAAGTGTAGATAGAGATTATACAAACTGTGTAGAGTGAGAAGGAGAGAGAGAGAGCGAGAGAGTGTGTGTGAGAGAGATATGTCTAAATGGCTTTACCACAGAAATAAACAGCAGGAACCCCAGGTTCTGTTCCTAGCTGGGTAAAGCTATGCTAACTCTCAGACCTACAGGCCCTCTCTAAAATTCAAACGATCACATCCCCTCCTTGTCCAATGGGGCTCCTGTGCTCCTGGAGCTTATAGCCTCAGATTAGGCTTTTTCTTGGGAACCTGATCCCATATTCTGTGAAACTTTAAATAAATCTTTCTTGTTTTTCATAGACAACTTGTAAGAATTATGCAGAATATATTCATTTATTGAGCACATATTTGTTGAACACCAACTACGTACCAGTGGTCTTTCTAGGTGCTGGGAATAAAAAGACACTATTCCTGCCGCTGTGGAGTTCATGCTCTAGTGTGGAAAACAGAGACTGAACAGAGCATTACGTGTGGTAAGCGCTGTGAAGAACTACAGAGTATTGTAGCACACACACGGAGGCTGTTTAACAGGGGTGAGAGTCAGAGAGCAGTGTTTGAAGATATGTACAAGGCGGTTAGAGGTCATCCTCAATTGTTTGATTTTGGAAAATAAAATGCAGAGTAAAATTTTAACCCCTCATTTGATTTCCTACTCTTACCTATTGTGGGTGTGGGTCGTCTCCTGCTGAAATTAGTTGCTTCTTGCTAGGGAGTTCCATCCTCATTTAAATGCTAATACAAGCAAACATTATTAGGAAGGTAACTTTGGTGCAAAAAATAATAATAACTGCAAAGGGTCCTAAAGCCGAATACTAATTATTTAAAAGTTATCTGCTGTGTTTGATTATCTGAGCTGCTTTTTATGAATATGGATAGTGGAGGCCTGACTGTAAAATACTATTTCTAGCAGCTAATTGATCTCTTCCATAGATCAATTTGTTTTCTTATTTGTGCTTGCTTTTTAAAGACAGTTAATGTTTTCCCAATTACTTTGCTTTGTATCAAATTAACCATATCCTATGATGTTCCATTAAAGCATTTCTTAAATTCTAGCTTGAGATTCTAATGACTCATTTTCTGTGACCGCTAGCTGGCTGATGCTACGATGGCTAGGGACACAATTAAGGTAGTTTCCCAAATGGGAGAAAAACACCGATGATTTGTAAGTGGGGGAGGTAGGACTAATAACTTGATTAAGGCCTGATACATTATCTTTTAATGAATTAGCTAGAACAAATATTGCCTAATCTAATTGTGGACACTAGAAAGGCTGGTAGCCAGGAACTGTGCATCAGAAAACAAAACCATTTTAGTTGCATACATTTTGTGTCAAAACAGGTTAAAAAAACATGTATATCACAACTCAAGAGTCAAAACGTGGGTCACTTCATTGAGCCAGAAAGTCCTCAGAAGATGGAAGTTGCTATAACCTAGAAAGCTATATCCTAATTTTAAAAACTAATTTCTGTCTTTTCCTGACCTAAACCACAGATGGTCTGGAACCACATCCAAAGAACTTTTTGGGGCCTGGTCCATCTGTGTTCGAACTTGTAGGTCCACTTTAAGATAGAATTGACTGGGTTCTAATAAATGCTACATCTGGAGCAGCTATGAACCTGGATCTAAAGCCAAAGGCTAAGACTATCCTAGGTTTCCAGATTCTCTGAACTGGGAATAATTTTAATCTTTTTTTTGTAACTCTGATAAATGCTGTGAATTCTTTCTACCAAAAGTGGCACATGGGCACATATACATAAAATGCTGCTTTGTCTTTTTAGGGGACCATGGAGCTAGGGTAAGAACTCTTGGCCTAGAGATAAACTAGAGCCCAATCACTCTCATTTGGACTGGAGTAGGTTCCATCAAGTCTGCTTTGGTATTGAAGGTAATAGAAGTCCCTATAGCCAAATTTGGTCCCAAACATAGTCTTAAATAAATTCATAGTGTATAAAAATGAAATGTGGTTAATAATAATATACTCTGATCTTGATTTAATGCTCACCTTTCCCCCCTCAAAACGTGGAATCAGGGCCTGGGCCTGCTGCAGACTAGAGGCCCAAGGATAAAGGATGGGGAAGGGTTTTGGGTGCTTACACATTCCTTGTACTTGTTTATTCTCCCTGATCTTGCCAGCTGGGATTTCTGAGCCCTTAAGGTTTGGAACAAGGTGAAGAAGAAGAGGAAGGGGACAGGAGGGTGCCTGCTTGACGTGAGCTGGAGTGAGCTGGCTTTAGGTTGATGGTGCTGTCGCTTCTCCACTTTCTTATAGGATTTAGTAGAGTCAATAACAGTAAATCAAGGTAATTTTTTGACAGCAGATGCTGCTGCTAAAGGTTTGGTGAATTATTATCCACTGTGGTTGAGAATCAATGAGCTCTATGAAGAAAAGGTATCCTTATTGATGTCTCTGTCTTGTACATTGGGCCTTAGTAATTTGGAACACTTATTAATATTCTATTCAGGCATTGTTCCTTAAAGAATGGGCGTATTTGGATCTGACTTCTTTCAGCGTCAGCTTGGGAGGTGATGCTGAATTTTAGCCTGGCATTCTCTGTACATATCTTAGCCTGACATTCTCTGTACCTATAGATAATGAATGTGTGTGTATATGTGTGTGTGTGTGTGTGTGTATATATATATATATATATTCATGGTATCTACCCTCAGGGGTTATTGTGAAAGGTTATATAAGATATCTAATATATCTCTTACATTGGTAAAGATATGCTTGGCAGAATATCTAGCATTTAATAAGTGTTTAATATATGATTAAATAAAGAAGAATCATAGCCCGTTTTCTACTTTTGTATTTCAGCTATTGAATTTCCTGTGTGATTTGGAAACAAAAGCCACTCAGTGCTGACATGGAATAGTTGAGCATTTAAAAAGTGAGGAGAGTGTGGCATGACCAGGAGTGGGACGGCCGGACGTTATCTGCCTTCTGATGTGAAATTTCTCTTCCTCATAATACCTCATTTTAGGATTTATTTGCTGAAATATTTAGGAATGAAATGTCATGATCTCTGAACCTGACTTTCAATTGGTTTAGAGTAAAATACAGGGGTGGGGGTAGAGATGGAGAGAATAAAAGCAAATGTGTCAAAATGTGAACAATTGGTAGGTGAAGAGTATATTGTGCTGTTCTTTAAATTTTGAAAATTTTCTAAATTAATAGTTGGGCCAACATGAAAAATCCTTACAATATCATAAATATGTGGAGAGGATCAGTACAGAGTTGGTGCTATTATTATACATAATTTATATGTGGAAATGGGGGCTTGGAGAAGTTAGGCTCCATTACAGTGTCATACAATTAGAAGGTAATGGATTTGCTGCTTACTATTAACAATTAGTAAGGAACCCTGCTCTTGGTAGTTACTGTACCATGTTTATAGTCATCCCAGGAGCTCCAGATCTTTAGGGCAAGGTGGGTGCCACATTCTTCCCCCTGCTTTCCTCAACACTCCCTTTTGTACAATGGGACTTTTTTTTAGCTCTTCTAAGGAGAACATGGATGATTATTTTAACCTGATTTCATCCATATGAATCTATATATGGAAAATCCAATATGTTTCGATGCCAGATTCACATCAAAGGGTCCTGATACCTCTTTTCCCAGGGACTGGTGGTGCCTTGGTAGCACATTGAAGTCCACAGCCCTTAACTATGCCCTGCCTGTTTGATGGAGGTGAGCGAACACAGGAAATCTACACTCTTGTCACTTTTAGTTATTTCTAGACTAATGAGTAGGAATACTATGTTTTGGATCCAAAAGAAACTATGTCCAAACCAACCTCTTTATTTGCCAACTGCAGGACCTTTGGTGAGTCATTTACTGTTTCGATGGTCAGTTTTCTTACGGATAAAAGGGGATAATAATAACCACTTATGACGTCTCAACACCCAGTAGGCACTCAGCAAATGGTAGCTATTAAGATTATTTCTAAAACCTACACCAAGTCCTTTGATTACAGAAGTTTATAAGCACAGCACATCCTAGTCCATTCTCAGTCTGTATCAAATATTCACTGTGGCCTTCAACACATTTACTGCTTTGAGAATAAAAATAATATTCATGCTGAGCTTATTTTTCTCTTCCACATGTGGTTTCCCATAGTTCTACATGTGTGGCTTGGTTCTTGGATTCCACTTAGTCATTATGCAACATCCTGATGTTGCAAAGATGCTGTGTTGGAGGGAAAGCCATGTTAAAACAGATACAAGAGTCAGACCCATGGTTGTGGCAGGAGATCAACTTGACCAGATGTTCCCCCAACCCCCCCAGGCTGTGACTCACAGGTGGCCCCTGATGCCATGTGCAGCGGCTCCAGGGATAACCTGTTTTCCCAGCTGAGTTCTCCATCATGTTTCCATCAGAGCGCTGGTGCAGCCCCAGATTTATGAACTCCTGGCAAGGTGGAGTGCAGATGGAGAAAATTTCAACTTATGTGTGGGAGCATCAAAAATTACCGTTAGGAATTGTCACTGCTGTGACATATTAGAGAGTTTTATACTTCTGAAGCATTTCTTCCATGAAACTCCCTCAGCTGCTGACTTCTTCCCTGGCACATTTTTACCCTTCTTTCATCCTCCCCTTACTCCAAAAACTCTAATTAGGCCTACAGATTGAGTCCTTATTCTTAACACTCTTGGCTGTTGATATTTGTTAGAAGTGTCTTCTTTTGCCAACCCTCCTGGATGGATCTGAAATTCCAGATGGTCACGTCTATTCCCTGTTGATGATAAAACTCAGAGAGCTTGCAATTTGAAGTTGTCTTAGTTTTCTTTACCTCAGCAGACATGTCCATGGTCTTGCACCAAATGAGTTGCATTCTTTGGGTGTGCCTTTTGATGCTAATGGAATGCCCTGGTTTTGAAGATGTCTTGCTATGCATTTCCTTACCCTTGGTTGGGGGTGGGGAGGGGGGAGAAGAAAACTATTTAATATGAATTGCTTGCTTTTAAATGGAAAATAAATATTTTGCGTAGGTTATGGGAATAAAAATGGCTCAGACTGAGTAGAAGTAGAGCTCACTTTCTAAAAAATTCAAACACATCCTCTATGAATGGTCCAGCTCCACCACTAGCCTTTTTGGTGTATGATTCCCCAGCCTCTGTTCTAGCCAACAGCTGCTGGCAATTTAGCAATGAATCTCCCCTTTAATTAATCAATTGGAGTCCACATGGAGGAGGCCTGTATTTATGAGTCAAAATTTTGACAAAAGCATGCATGCAGGAGAATCAGGCATGCAAAGAAAATCCAATTTCTTTTTGACTGCATTCAAATATTCAGAAAGCTGCATATGAGAAACATGCAACTGCCTTTTCTTAGAAAATGAGTATCATTTTTTAAAAAGGGAGAGCTGCTTTGGTTAAGAGAGTAAACATAACAGCAGTATAAAATCAAGAACAGAATACTATGTTTAAGGGTGAAAAACAAAGTTCATAAATCCAAGATTTGGAATAACTGAGGGGTTTTAGAGAATGAGAAATAGAGAAGAGGCAAATTTTTCAACTACCAGCAGAGCAGAAACATAAGCAGAAAATATGTTTTGTTCTGGAAGTGCTATTAACATGGGATACGTTTGCTGACAGAGGGTGAAGGACAATTGGGGAACAAGGAGGATATGAAGCCCACTTCTTGGCATGTGGAATGTAGTAGGATGAACAGACTTATCTTGGACAGGCTACAGGGATGTTGTGTCCTCATGTGAGCACCAGATTTTAATGAAGATGGGCAGTGAAAGCGTTGTTTAGTGTGGAAGCTGAAGATATACTGGTGTTAGGTAACACAGAAAGAGGCTTCTGGAGCGAGCATCTATTCTGTAGAATGCATTTGACTTTGTTATTTGTCACGTATATAGACAGTCTCTAACTATCTATCTATCTATCTATCTATATCTTATCTTTACTACTTTGTCAATTTTATGTGTTTTTAAAAAAATAAAATTTCTACAACCTGAAAAATGTTTGCAAAGGCTAGAAAGTTCCTTCTACAAAATGCATTTTTTTTGGACACAAATTGGCTGAATATGGCACAAGACACTCTCTGGATAAAATGCATATACATACCTGTAATTGTATATATGTGTGTGTAGATACACAGACACAGATGAAAATTCTGGGTAAAATAAAAGAAGGCAGTCAGGTAGTAGATGGAGCTGTGTAGCTATCTAGATTTCCAGGGTTTGACAATTACATGGTTTCTACCTTTTATAGTCCTTGGCCAGCAATATCAAACAGTGATAATCTCAGGCCCCCTCTGGGAAGTCTTCCTTCCATTAGGAGTCAGCAGGGGAGGAAAGGTTCTGCCTAGTGCCAGAGTGTTTAGGGTTCAGCCTGGGTGGGTTTTTTTTTGTCCTTTTCTTCTCCTTCATATATTGTTTCCCCTCGTTAGAAATGACAGTGCTGACAATGTTGTTTCTCGGGCAGTTTACATGCCACAGAATGTGCTGAAGTTGTCTGGCAGCTCCCATGATTAGGGTAATCATCCTCATAGACACCAGTCATCGTGCACCTGCACTTTGCTCAAGTGCGCTGGAGAGGTTCAGCGGCAGCGCGGGGATGCCTCAGCCCCGGCGCCAGCTCCCTCCCTGTCTGGGGCTGCTCCACAGTGCTCTGCTGACTTCCAACAGGACTGTGCAGTGAGGGGCTTGTGGAGAAGGAGCCAGAGACTAAGTCGTTGCTTACAACAGGGATGCTGCCTCCTAATAAACTGGGCTCCTGGGAGTGCACTGAAGGGTTCTTATATGAAGAGTAATGGGGCTATCTTACACAGCAAGGTGAGAAAACACAGACCACTTAGCTCTATGTCTGGGACCAGGATTTGAGTCAAACTACATGGTAGGAGGCAACTTAAGCATGTGGACTGACTTCTATTTCTTGTGGTATGTTCTCAAACACATCCCCCCAAATTTATTCCAAGTAGGGAGCTAAGTTTGTTGCTTGAAACCTGAAGAGGCAGTCCATTAAATTTAACAGGTAGTTATTGAGTGTGATCACGTCCCAGACGCTGCTAGGGGCAAGGGAAACCTAGAGGAAAGACCTGGCGTTTGCTCCAGAGATGGTCTCCGTGGAGAATATGTAAGATACAACACTTATTTTCTATTGTTACAGAAAATAAATGCTGTAGGAAATCAGAAGTTTTGATAGCTGAGGGCTGGGATTTTGGAAAGGTTTCCCTAATGCCATGGATTTTATGCCATATCTGGGAGGAAAGGTGAGATTCACACAAGTGGAGAGAAGGAAAGAAGGTCATGAAATAATGCCTAGATTTAAAATTCTTCCAGCCTATATAAGATTTTGTTGCAATTAGGAACCAGCGTTAAGTTCTGTTCTGTTAAGTTAGAGTGTCTTTCGCCAAAAGAGAATCGGAACTGCTTGGGGAGGTGTTAGGATATAAAGACATAAAGATATAAAGGCATGTAAAGACAACTCAGATGGTAGGAAGAAATATGAAATTGGACAGAGGGAGGGAGGGAGAGAGAGAGAGATAGAAATAGAGATGGAGAATATGAATACCAGCTGGGCAGAGTCTTATTACTGCACAAAGGAGAAATTAAGTTGTGATTTTAAGAGTTGAGACATTGTTGTATCTAGAAGGGATCAAGGAAATATTATACCAGTAGTTAACATGCAATTTTACCTAGCTAATAGCCAGGAAGCATCATGGAAAAAGATTAGTTGTGTTGGACTGCAGCTAGGAGTAAAGGATCCAGATGAAAAATTAGGAAGTTAGCTTTATTGTGAATGCATCACGTGCCAGTCCTCTTTATTTCTTGGACTTTATTTTTAGACTACCTATATATTGCTTTGTATTATTTGAAAACACAAAAGTTAATTTAACTATTTCTATTGGGATATCCCAGTATATAATACATTTCCCTATAAAAAATGGTAGTGAATATGTTGTAAGGTATGGAACTATTTTTCTCCCATTAAGGCAATTTAATTTTTAGACCCCTGTTAAAGTAAGGGAACCTCCCAGCCCTCCAGTTGCCATGTCTACACCCTACCCCGCATGGCATTAGGAGCCATAATCTAGTTGAATTTCTACAAAGTAACTTGAACCAAGAAATGAAAAATGAGGATGTTCAATTTTTGCAGGATCAATTTTTGGAAAAAATCACTAGTGAATAATGGATGCAATACAATGGAATAACTGATTATTACAATGAGAGGGAATTAGGAGCTCAAAAAAAATGGAAAAGAAAGTGCTCAAAGATAATCTGATCCATAGCAAAGGATTATAAACTACCATTTAGCAATAAAGGTACTTTATGGCCCTGGAAATGAATAAAAAAAAATAAAAAGTAATTTAAGATGAAAAAAACATGAAATATTAAACACTCAGGCCATGCAATATTGAAAAGACAGAGCAAAATTAAAATAATATATAAACTTTGACAGTTTCCACTTAAAAAAATTTTCTCAGCCTGATTCTCAAACTCCTGCCACCTTCTTTGTGGTCCTTGGGGGAAAACCTGGGAACCATCAGGCTCTCCTGTACCTCCCTGTTCAGGCAACTCAGAATTACCCTGTCTCTCTGCAACTACTGCTCCAGCCCCTCTCCATCAGTGGGTCAGTCAACAAATAAGAGTATTAAATGTCAGGTACTGCACCAGGTTCTTGGGATTCTAGAGACAAAAGGATTAAGTTCATTAGGAGAAATTAAACTCTAAAAAGAAATGTGATCACCTTCTTCTGAAACCTGTGATCTGGTGCCATCAAAATCTCTTTGACCTTTTCTCTTAGACTATCTCTGTATCTCAGTGGTCCTCAGAGCGTGTGTGCTGCATTAGCAGTACCTGGGAACTTGCTAGAAGTGCAGATTTTTCAGGCTACTGAATCAGAAACTGATTCAAGGGATGGGAGTGTATGTGTGTGTGTATGTGTGTGTGTGTGTGTGTGTGTGTGATAGAAACCTGTTTTATGAAGCCTTTCAGGTGATTCTGATGCAGAACCACTGCTCTTCCTTTTGGCCTGCTTATCCTGACAATTCCAATTGCCACTAAAGCTCAGGTAAGAAGTAGTCACTTTGACACACATTCTTTTAGTCTTCAAAACAACCTTTTGAAATATCTCTGTTACTTGCCATTTCCACAGATGACAAAACTGAGGCTCAATTAGGTAAAGCTACTTGTTCAAGGTCACCGTGATGATCAGCGTCAGAGCTGGGATTTGAATCCAGGTCTGATCTGTGTCCAGAGCCCATGCTCTTTACTCTACAAGTTGTCATTTTCTCTGAGCACAACATTTTCTAATTCAATCTTTCACATTTTTAATCCTTTCACACTTCTGCTTGGAAGTCCACAGTATCCTACCTCAAAATATCTCTATTTGTCTCCTTTTCCCTGCCTCCTGCTTAGAGTGTGTTTTATTGCCATTTGTATTTCTTCTTTGGACAAATATCTATTCAAGTCTTTTGTGCATTTTTAATTGGGTCGTTTGTCTTTTTATTGTTGAGATGTAACATCTCTTTATATATCCTGGATATTAAACCCTTATTGGATATGTGATTTCCAAATATTTTCTCCCATTGAGTTGGCTGCCTTTTCACCCTTTTGACAAAGTCCTGTGAGGTGCAAAAGAGTTTAATTTTGAGGAATTCCCATTTATCTATTTTTTTCTTTTGTTGCACGTGCTTTGGGTGTAAGGTCCCAGAAACCACCACCTACTACAAGACTTGAAGATGTTTCCCTATATTTTGTTCTAGTAGTTTTATGGTCCTGTCTTTTATATTTAGGTCTGTGATCCATTTTGAGTTGATTCTTTTATAGATATCAGGTTGTCCTAACACCATTTGTTGAGGAGACTGTTTTGTCCTGTTAACATTAACTTGGTTGGTTTGTCAAAAACCAGTTGACTGTATAGGTGAGGGTTTATTTCTGGATTCTCAATTCTATTCCACTGATCAATGTGTATATCTTTATGCCAGTATCATGCTGTTTTGACCACTGTAGCTTTGTAATATGTTTCAAGTTCAGGCGGTGAAATTCCTCTCATGACGCTCTTCTTTTTTAGAATGTTTTTGTCTATTCAGATGCATTTTCTCTTCCAAATGAATTCGGTAATTGCCTTTTCTAATTCTAAGCTGCTGGGATGGATTTTGATTGGTATTGCATTGAATCTATAAATCATTTTGGGTAAGATTGACATCTTCATGATAGTCATTCTCTCAATCCATGAACACCGAATGTCTTTCTATTTGTTTAGGTCCCTTTAATTTCTTTTAGCATTGTTTTGTAGTTTTCTGCATATGGGTCCTGTTCTTCTCTGGTTAAATTAATTCCTAGGTATTTGAGTCTTTTTGTTGCTATTGAAAAAGGAATTTTCCCCAATATCCTCCTCAGATTGTTCAGTACTAGTGTACAAAAACATTACTGATTTTTGTGTGTTGATCTTGTATCCTGCCACTTTGCTGAACTCATTTATTAGTTCAAGTAGGTTTGTCATGGATACTTCAGAATTTTCTAAGTACAGGATCATGTCATCTGCAAACAGTGAGAGTTTTACTTCCTCTTTTCCTATTTGGTTGCTTTTAATTTTTTTTTTCTTGTCTAATTCCCCTAGCTAGAACTTCTAGTAAAATATTGAATAACAATGGTGACAGTGGTCATCTTTGTCTTGTTCCTGATCTTAGAGGGAAAGATTTCAAACTTTCCCCATTGAGTACGAAGTTGGCTATGGGTTTTTCATATATGCCTTTTATCAGATTGAGGAATTTTCTTTCTATTCTTATGTTTTGAAGTGTTTTTATCATAAAAGGATGCTGGATTTTTGTTGAATGCCTTTTCTGCATCAATTGAGATGATCATGTGGGTTTTTTTCCTTCAATTTGTTAATGTGGTGTATTACATTGATTGATTTTCTTATGTTGAACCAGCCTTGCATACCAGGAATAAATCCCACTTGGTTGTGATATATAAGTCTTTTGATATGCTGTTGGATTCTATTCGCAAGTATTTGTTGAGAATTTTTGCATCTATGTTCATTAGAGAGATTGGTCTGATTTTCTTTTCTTGTAATATATTTACGAGATATCTGGCTTTGGTATTAGGGTGATGTTGGCTTCATAAAATGTGTTGGGTAATTTTCCCCCCTCTTCAATTTTTTGGAAGAGTGTAAATAGGATTGGTGTTAATTCTTTTAGAAATGCTTGGTAGAATTCACCTGTGAAGCCATCTGGTCCTGGACTTTTCTTTGCTGGGAGATTTTTTATGACAGATTCAATCTCTTTAAATGTGATTGATTTGTTAAGTTCTTATATTTCTTGTAGCATCACTATATTTCTGGGAATTTGTCCATTTTATCTAGGTTATCTAGTTTGTTGGCATACAGTTTCTTATAATATTCTCTTATGATTCATTTTTTTTTCCTGTGGAGTCAGTTGTAACTCCCCCCCTTTCATTTCTGATTGTAATTACTTGCAACTTCTCTCTTTTATTCTTTGTTGGTCTAGTTAGGGGTTTGTTAATTTTATTGATCTTCTCAAAGAGCCACCTTTTGGTTTTGTTGATTGTCTCCATTGTTTATTTGTTCTCAATTTCATTTATTTCTGCTCTAATCTTTATTATTTCTTTCCTTCTGCTTGCTTTGGGATTGGCTTGCTATTCTTTTTCTAGTTTCTCTAGTTGTTCAGTTAAATCTTTGAGTTTAACTCTTTCTTGTTTTTAAATATAGGCATTTAGGGCTATAAATTTCCCTCTCAAGACTGTCTTCGCTGTACCCCATAAGTGTTGATATGTTGTATTATCATCTTCATTTATCTCAATATATTTACTGATTTCACTTGCAATTTCTTCTTTGACCCACCGATTATTTAGGAATGTGTTGTTTAGTCACCACACATTTGCAAATTTACTTTTTTCCCGTCTATTATTGATTTCTAGTTTCATTTCATTATGATCTGAGAAAGTGCTTTGTATAATTTCATTCTTTTTATATTTATTGAGAGCTGCATTGTGACCTAACATGTGGTCTATCCTGGAGAAAGAGCCATGGGCACTTGATAAGAATGTATAACCCTCTGAGTTTGGATGCAGTGTTCTGTATATGTCTGTTAGGTCTAACTTGTTTATCATATTGTTCAAGTTCTCTGTTTCCTTGTCGATCTTCTGTCTAGTTGTTCTATCTAATGATGTGAGTGGGGTGTTGAAGTCTCCAATGATTGTAGAAATATTCTACAATATTGTAGAAAGGCCTATTTCTCCTTTCAGTTTTCCCAGAGTTTGTCTCATGTATTTTGGGGCACCCTGGTTAGATGCATAGGTATTTATGACTTATATCTTCCTGGTGGATTGTTCCTTTTATTAATATACAATGGCCTCCTGTATCTCTTACAACTTTTTTGCATTTACAGTCTGTTTTGTTTGATATTAGCATAGCTACCCCTGCTCTTTTTTGGTTACTATTTGCTTGGAGTATCTTTTTCCAACCTTTTACTTTCAGCTGTTTTGTATCCCCAGTTCTAAGGTGAGTTTCTTGTAAGCAGCATTTGGATGGCTCATGTTGTTTTTATCCAATCTGTCAGCCTACTCTATCTTTTGATTGGGAAGTTTAGTCCATTCACATTCAATGATATTACTGTAAATGCACTATTTACTTCCATCATTCTATTCTTTGGTTTTCATATGTCATATCATATTTTTGTGTTTTTTCTCTTTTGGTTATTCTTTCTGCTATTCTTTCTTCTATACTCTTCTCTAAGCCTCTCTCTCCTGTCTTTTTATTTCAGGTTCTAAGCCTTCCTTTAATACTTCCTGCAAATGTGGTTTCTTTTGGTTGGATAAAGAATTCTCAACTGGCAGTTTTTCTTTTTCAGTATTCTAATTGTATCATACCAATGTCTTTTCGCCTCCATGGTTTCTGAAGAGAAATCCATGCAAAGTCTTACTGGGCATCCCTTGCATGTGATGGTTTGCTTCTCCCTCGCTGCTCTGAGAATTTTCTCTTTATCTCTGACATTTAACATTCTGAGTAGTATGTGTCTTAGAGTAGGTCTATTAGGATTTATTCTGATTAGGGTTCGGTGTGCTTCTTGGACATATAAGTTCATTTCTTTTGTGAGAGTTGGGAAATTTTCAGTGATTAGTTCCTCAAATACTCTTTCTGTCCCCTTTCCCTTCTTTTTTCCTTCTGGAACTCCCATGACACATATGTTGTTGTGTTTCATGTTGTCATTCAACTCTCTGAGTCCCTGTTCAATTTTTTGCATTCTTTTGTCTCTCTGTTCTTTTCTTTCTTCAATTTCAACTGTTTTGTCTTCTGTATCACTTATTCTTTCTTCTATCATTTCGAGTCTGCTGTTGAATGCCTCTAATGTGTTTTTTATCTCACCTGTTTTGTTTTTCATTCCCATGAGCTCTGTTACTTTTCTGCTCCAAATTCCAAATTCTTCTTTGCACTCGGTCAGTGTCTCTTGATGTCATTTATATTGTCTTTCAACTCATTAATTTGATTTTGGAAATTTGTGCGCATATCACTGATTAGTTCTCTCAAATCCTGGGTCTCTTCTGGGGCTTTTATATTTTCCTTTTCTTGGGCCATGTCTTCTATTTTCTTAGTATGGCTTGTAATTTTTTGCTGATGTCTAGGCATCTGATTAGGATGTAGTTTACCCAGATACTCAATTTCTTTCTCTATTGTAGGGATTTAGTGGCAGGAGACTGTGTGTTGCCACTGCTTTTTGATTCTTGGCTCAATCTGGATTGTTAGGATTGTCCCTGTTAGTTGCTCAAAACTGGGCACTGGACCCAGTAATTGGTTGTAGACTTGCTTCCTAGGGCCTTGGGGAGGGAAGCTATAGAGGTCAGAAAAAGCCTCTCCTACATATTTTTAATTTTCTCACATGAACTTCCTTGGTCTTCCAGCAGATGGTGATCTTTGGCAGCTTTCAGTTCAATGCCTGGTCAGAGTGTATTTGTTGCAACACAGATAGGATCAATGTGATAGAGTTTCCTGTCTGGAGGCTAGGAGCCTTGTAATTCAAACTTTTTTTTCTGATACAGTTTTCTAGCCTTCTCTGGCAGCCCCTTCCTTTTCCTGGCTAGGAAATATTTCCACTCCCCTCTGAATCCTCAACAATCAATCATGGTTAGTAGAAAAGGAGATTAGGAGGGTCGTATATCTTTAGTCCCTTGCTGGCTCCCAGGACAAACAATGGCATGGCCTCACCTGGCCTGGAAGCCTCCTGGGATACAGCAGATCAAATTTGTGAGTCAAAAGCTGAGTCAGCCTTAGGCCGTGTCCCTCTTTCTCCTCTTTTCGGGGACATCCTCAACAATCAGTTCCTGCTAGAAGAAAGAGGGAGATTGCGAAGGTCAGATTTCTCCAGTCCTGCACTGGCTCCCAGGGCAAGCCATGGTGTAGTTTCACCTGGCCAGGAAAGGCTGATGGGGCAAAGCAGACCAAATTTGTGGGCCAGAATCTAAGTCAGCCTTAGGCTGTGTCCCTCTCTCTTGCCTTTCCTGGAGTGGTGGATCCCTGGAGTTCCCTATGTCTGTAGCTGCAGGCCCAGAGGCCTGAGAATTTTAAAGTGTCTGTAGTATGGGGGTTGGTACCAGCAGCAGCAGCCGCTGGTTTCAACTCACTTTGTCCCTCTCTTCTCTGGGCAGTGTCCAGCCTTCGCCTAGTGTCTTAAACCCTAGAATATATTTTTCTAGGCTGTTTCAGCCTGTCCTCTAGCTATTTTTCTGGAGGAGGAGAGAGTCTGGTATCTTTCTAGGCCACCATCTTCCCAGAAGTTAATGCCTTGGATTCTAAAAAATATTTCCTTATGAATTCAATTTGCTTTGTAAATATTATTTAAAATGACTTCATAGAATAGTAAAAGAAAATAATACCAATATCCTTGCCTTCCCTTTCATAGATGCGGTTGCTAATACTCATCAGGCATTCATTTATTCCACAAATATTTGTTGACTTCCAGTCATATGTCCGCATAGTACTGAACAAATCAAACATAACTCTTGTTCTCAAGTAGCTTAGAGCTTAAACCGTGGTAGACACATGAAGCAGAGGCACATAATGGGATGCATATCTTCAGATTATGATAAGTGTGATGAAGTAAAAAAAATTGAGAGGAACACAATTTATAATGGGGAATCCAAGAAGGCCTCTTTGAAAAGGAGACATTTGTTGTGAGATTGAAAAGTAAATGAGAATTAGGCTGAGGGGCATGCTGATGAATCAATGCTGAGATGAATTTTCAGAAGAATGCATTGGAGAACCTTAAAATAGCAGAGAGTGTGGCCAGATAGTGGTGAGGGTTACAAATGAAGTGAGGAAAGTAGGAAGGGAGGGCCCCTGCCAGGAGGTGCGTCTTCTCATGGTCCGTGATAAGGATTTGAGATTTAAGTATAAGGGAAACTACTGAGGGGTTTTAGGCAAGGAAGTAACTATAATCAGATTTATACTTTAAAAGGATCACTCTTGTTATTTTATGGGAGCATGGATTTGAGAGATATGAGAGTGGAAAGACCAATCTTGAGTTAGTTCAGGTGACAAAAGAGCAAGCTGGTCATCATAGAGGAGAACAGATTTAAAAAATATTTTAGAGCCAGAATAAGTGACTTTGGGTGGTGGATTAGATGGAGCTGGGGTGGGGAGATGTAGGATAATGAGATGCTCTAAGTCATTGCATGCAATACAAAGAGAACTTAGTCACCACTTGATCCAATTCCCTCATTTTAGAGAAAATAGAACTGAGGTTCCAAAGGGTGAGATAATTTCTCTAATACAAATACTTATTTTAGTAAAGATAAAGAAACGAATGTTGTTCAGGCCAAAAGGACTAGCTAATGGAATTAAAGTCTATCTATATTTAGTTCTCACCTTTAAGAAAAATACTTGGAATAACTATCATAAGGACTCACCAGAAATATACATACAATAAGTGTGAGCATACAGGGAAATGTTTCCATTGTCTTTTCCAATCTTGTTTAAGTGGGAGAGCCACCTCCTCATCTGGCTGGTTTCACAGCCTAGTCTAAAGATAGTAAAATGATTCCTTGATATTCATCCCAAGTTTTTCATTTGTCTGATGTCAGACTTTATTTTTATTTAGAAATTTAACAGGAACCAGTAGAAAAGAAACACAAATATGTGAAAATTAAACAATATATGTTTAAACAACCAATGGATAAAAAGAGAAATCACATGGGAAATTAGGGAATATCTTGAGGCAATTGAAAACACAACATACCAAAACTTATGGGATACAGTGAAGGCAGTGCTGAGGGGGAAATTTGTAGCTCTAAATGCTTACATTAAAAAAGAAGAAAGATCTCAAGTCAGAGACCTAACCTCACCCGCTGAAGGATCTAGAAAAAGAAGAGCAAACCAATCCCAAAAATGAACAGAAGGAAGGAAATAATAAAGACTAAGGCAGAGATAAATGAAATAGAGAATAAACTAGCAATAGAGAAAATTTACAAAATCTGAAATTGGTGCTTTGAAAAAATCAATAAAATCAACAAACCTTACAATGACTAAGAAAAAGAGAAAGTGGACACAAATAACTAAAATCACAAATGAAAAGGTGGACATTACAATCGACAACAACTGAAATTAAAAGAATTATAAGAGGAAACTATGGCCAGCTGTAGGAGAACAAATTGCATACCTAGATAAAAAAGAAAAATTCCTAGAAAGACACAAACTTCCTACACTGACTCAAGATGAAATAGAATATCTCAACAGACCAATAACAAGAAAAGGTATTAAACCAATCATCAACAACCTCTCAACAAAATATAGTCCAGGACAAGATAGCTTCACTGGATAATTTTACCTAACATTTCAAGAATGAACACCACTCCTGCTCAAACACTTCCAAAAAATTGAAGAGGAGTGAACACTTCCTAACTCATTCTATGAGAGCAACAGCACTCTTAATACTAAAACCAGATAAAGATACCATGAGTAAAGAAAATTACAGACCAATACTTCCTATGAATATGGATGTAAATATCCTCAAGAAAATACTAACAAAGTGACTCTAACAATTATAATCTTTGATCAAGTGGGATTTATCTCATGTATGAAGGGTAGTTCAGCATAAGAAAATCAATTAATACAATACACCACATTAATAGAATGAAGGGGGAAAAAATACATGATCACCTTGATTGACACAGAAAGGCATTTGACAAAATCCAGCACCTCTTCTTCATAAAAACACTTAGAAAACTAGTAATAGAAGGAAAGTTCCTCAACATGATAAAGTGTATACATGAAAAGCCCACAGCTAACATCCTAATTAATGGTGAAAAACTGAAAGCTTTCCCTCTAAGATCAGGAACAAGAAAAGGATGCCCACTGTCACCACTGTTATTCAATATTGTACTGGAATTCTAGCCAGAGCAATTAGGAAAAACAAAGTAAAAGTCATCCAAATTGGAAAGCAAGAAGTAAAATTTTCCCTGTTTGCAGATCATATGATTCTAAATATTTATAATCCTAAAAAATCCACAAGAAAGCTACCAGAGCTAATAAACAAATTCAGTAAAGTGATGGGATACAAGAGTAACATGTAAAAATCAGTAGTGCTTCAATATACTAGTAATGGACAATATGAAGAGGAAATCAAGAAAAAAATTCCATTTATAATAGCAACTAAAAGAATCAAAGATCTGGGAATAAATCTAACCAAAGATGTAAATGAAATTGATTTTTGATTAGGCTGCCAAATCTACTCAATAGGGAAAGACTAATCTCTTCAACTAATGTTTCTGGGAAAATTAGCTATCCATATATAAAAGAATGAAGGCAGACCCCTACCTTATACCATATACAAAAATTAACTCAAAATGGATCAAAGACCTAAATATGAAAACCCAAATGATAAAACTCCTAGAAGAAAAATAGATGAGAATTATCAGGATCTTGTGTTAGGCAATGGTTTCTTAGACTTACACCCAAAGCACAAGCAACAAAAGGAAAAATACATTCATGGGACTTCATCAAAATTAAAAAACTTTTGTGCATCAAAGGACTTCATCATACATATAAAAAGACAACTTACAGAATTGGAGAATATATTTGGAAACTGCATCCCTGATAAAGTCTTAATTTCCAGAATATATAAAGAAACCCTACAAGTCAAAACAACCCAGTTACAAAATGGGAAAATGTCTTGAACAAACATTTCTCTAAAGAAAATGTACAAATTGTCTAATAGCACATGGAAAGATGCCCAATATCATTAGCCATTAGGGAAGTGCAAATGAAAACCCAATGAGATACCTTTTTACAACTAAAATGACTACTATTAAAAAATAGAAAATAAAAACTGTTAGAGAGGATGTGGAGAAATAGGAAGATGTGTTCATTGTTGGTGAGAATGCAAAATGGTGCAGCGTCTGTAAAAGACATTTTGGCAGTTCTTCAAGAAGGTAAGTATAGAATTAACCATACGATATGGCAATTACACTTCTAGGTATGTACCCAAAAGAACTGAAAGCAGGGATTTGAACAGATATTTGCACACTGATGTTAATAGTAGCGTTACTCATAATTGCCAAAAGATGAAAGCAACCCAAGTTGTTTATGAATGGATAAACAAAATGGGATATATACATACAATGCAATATTATTCAGCTGTAAAAAGGAATGAAGTTCTGATACATGTGATGACATGGATGAACTTTGGAGACATCATGTTCAGTGAAATAAGCCAGGTGCAAAAGAACAAATATTATATGTTCTCACTGACATGAAATAATTAGCATAAGCAAATTCATAGAATCAGAAGCTAGAATACAGGTTACCAGCAGTAGGGGTCAGGTATGGAATGGGGGAATTGGAACAGAGTTTCTGTTTAGGGTGATGGAAAAGTTTTGGTAATGGATGGTGGTTATGGTAAAACATTGTAAATGTAATTATCTCCACTGAATTATATATTTGAATATGGTTAAAGGGAAAATTTTAGGTGGTATGTATGTTCCTAGAATACAAGTTCAAAAACATAGGACTGTTCAACACATCAGTGAACCCTAATGTAAACTATGGACTATGGTTAATAGTATAATTATTTCATTTGTTTCATCAATTGTAACAAAGATACCACAGTAATGAAAAGCATTAATGATAGGGAAAACTGTGTGTGTGAGGGGGTAGTATATGGGAATTCTGTATTTTCTGCATGATTTTTCTGTAAACCTACAACTTCTCCAATTAAAAAAATACATTAGAAAATGTCAATTAGGGCCTGAGCTCTGTGGTTTGAAGGGAATAGTAAGGCAAAACGTCTCCTTCAGGAGCTGCCCGGTGTGGGTGGGGACTAGCAGACAGAAATGGAGGGAGCAGGTGTAGGGGTGGAGGTGGAGAGTGCCACCAGAGAGGGCATGAAAGACCACGTATGAAAGCTCTTTCAAACTATGGTAAGGAATTTGTTTTGTTTGAATATGTAAGATATACAATCATAAATCTCGTATGAGAATGCTATTTGCTACGCTACGATGAAGTAAGCTTTATCCACATTGTTGGGGTGTCTCAGAATTGATAAATGACAGTGTTGCTGTGCTCTGAGAATGAATGAGCTGCTGAGGATGCATTGCTGACCCAGGAGATCAGTTGTGTGGTTGAAATTTTGGTAGCCAAAAATGGGATGGATTTTACTGGGCTTTGGAATTAATCTCTAAATCCATTTTCATAGCCCTTTAGAACAATGTTTCTCAAACTTGAATGTGCATACGAATCACCTGGGGATCTTGTTTAAATGCAGGTTCAATTCAGCAGGTCTGAGTGGGGTTCCTGAATCTGCATTTCTAGCAGGCTCCCAGGTGGACCCAATGCTGCTGGTCTGCAGACCACATCTTGAGAAGAAAGGCTTTGGGATTTGCAGAAGACTTTTCTACATATCATCTCATTTTAATCTTCATCACAACCCTGAGTTAACCGGGTCAGATGATACCATCTTCATTTACAAATGTGGAAACTAAAGTTTAGATGGGTTAGATAACCTGGCAGAGGTAATACAGCTGAATGGGCAGGCTGTGACTTGAATTTAGTTACCTGATTTTAGACAACTACTGTTCTTGTGGCTTTTAAGCTCTAATACATGGAAGCATGTGCTTATTAATGCTTTTGTCTAGTGTATGTGTGTACACACACACAAACAGGATAACACACATGTGGACACACACATGGAAACATCCAGTGACATACACAGGGACACACACACTAGGATACACACTCTCAAGCACACACATAGATAAACACACGGACAAAACTGCCAGGATGATAAAGTCCCATTATGGCTGCTGCTGCCCAGAGGTCTGGCTTGTCAGTGCTCTCTGGAAATGGTCCAGCCATCACAACATATGCTGGAAATGTCTTCTGTGTGTGCCTGTCCCTGTGGAATGCTGGCCCCCAACTAGGATGTAAACATTTTCTTCCTATTTACTTTGCACATGAGCTAAACTCCATTGCATCTACCTCTGAAGCAGTCTGGTCCCATCCCTTAGTCAGAAAGTTATTTACTGTCAAGCTGGAAAATACTGTTCTTCTCATCCAAGGAAAGTATTGTTCTTAGATATGAAGCTTCGTACTGAGCTCCAGCTTTCTGGGAAAAGCAGAAATCTTTGAAGCATTTCCAACCAAATCCTTGGGGAAGTAAACATATTTTTCAGCTGCAGGATTCTAGGTTAAAGAAGTATGTCCCCCACTTGTTTACCAAGCAGCGTGGCAGCTGTTTGGAGGCATCTACCCCATTGGCCAGAGGCATTTGAAAGATGCACTGAGTCCCACCATACAGTCTGCTCTGGTCGTGCCCCTCTGGGAGAACGTCATTGCAATCAGCCAGGCAGCTCTGAAAGTTTAGGGCTGCAGGAATGGCAGAAGAGACATGCCTCAGTTCTCTGTTTCAGTTTTTTTGTGCTCTTTTTATTAACTGTAAAAAAAAAAAAAAAATCTTGCCGCTTTTCAATTTTGTCTGCAGGTGATAGGCAAAGAAAACCTACCCGAATCCTCTCCTGCTTCCTATTCCCTAGTGAGAAACATGGTTTCTGAGACAGTAGGCATTAGTTTCTTGGACACTGTGGGGAGAAATGTGCAGCTCCCTTCTCTTTGCCTATGTGCCCATGCTTAAAAATCTCAGTTCATGTCCTGTGCTCTCCATGAAACCCCCCTTGGGCATAGTAGCTCACTGGGATTGCTCCCTTTCCTAATTCCTAGAACTCAAATCTTCTTCACTACTCATCAGACATTTATCCTGTACAGCCTTATATGATTAATAATAATAATGATAGTGATAACAAGAACTAACATTTATAGTCTGACTACTGCTAAGCACTTTATATGAATTATCTCTTTTATTCTCAAAACAAGCATAGTAAGGTTGATATTATTATCCCCATTTTAAAATGAGAGAATTGAGACAGAGAAATTAGGATTAGCGTTTGCCCAAGGTCACACTGCTGGTAAGTGACAGAGGCTGAACTGGAAGCTGGTCTATTTGAACTCTCATTATTGTCTATATATGTAAAGACAGTGCCTTTTTCTCCTATGTGTTGGGACAGTAGGCAGTAAAAACAATCTTGTGATGAATACTAGGTCTTTAATAAAATCCCATATTCCAGCAAAACTACTCTGAGGTCACTTCCACCTTAATCCTACTAACTGTCTGAAATAATAGGGACTCCAAATGATTAGATAGCTGTAATGGTCTTGTGTTATGTGTGTATGTGTGTGTGTGTGTCTGCATTCATTTGTTTGCTTGAGATATCTTTGGAAGAATCACCTGATTTCCACTCTTAGTCCCTGTGATGTGGTAAGCATGACCCCTGATGTCCATCCTGGCACCCAATCCTTGCCAATCAGAATATTCCATGCACCTGGACACAGGAATGGGTCAGGGCCAAACCAAACAGATTGACATGGAAGGTCAAATTTGAGATTGTGGGTACTGAGAACTATATGAGCCTGAGTTTGCCTGGGGTCATCTTTGCCCCATATGAGCAAAGCAAGCCTAAGAAAAAGCCAGCATGGAAGAAAGTAGAGCTGAGAGGTGTTAAGTATAGTTTCAATGACAAGTTTGAACCCTTGAATACAGTTGGGCTTTATTCCTAGATTTTTAAGCTGTATATACCAATAAATTCCCTATTTTTGCTTAAGTGATTTGTGAGTTGGGCTTTGTTCCTTTGCAACCAAATAAGTCCTGACTAATACAAACCATTAGAAGAACCTCAAATAACACTAGCTTTAAAATTGAAACCATGGCATCTCTTTTCTTCGTATAAATAACAGTCGTTTGACCAGCAAGATTTGCTTTCTTTTTTCTTTCTTGACAAGTGCTGTCCAATAGTACTTTCTGTGATGATAGAACATTCTAAAAATGGTCTATATCTTCACTGCCCAGTACACTAGCCACTAGCTACATGTAGCAATTGAGCATTTGAAATGTTTCTAGTACAACTTAGGAACTGAAATTTTAAAAAATTAATTTTATTTATTTTTCCGTTTTACCTCAAAGCATTTTTCTAAAAGAAGACAATTTATCCCTAAAAGGAACTCCCCTTCATCTGTTATTCTCCCTTAAAAGGGGTTGAAGATTTCAACTTAAATTAAATCTTTCTAATAATTAGAGTCTCATATTTACCCTACAAATATTTATTGAGAACTTAGGTGCTTGGCAACATTTTGCTGCTAGAGACATAATGGTATGCAATTTTACTTACTTTAAATTTGTTTAAATTTAAATTTAAATAGCCACTTGTGAAGACTGACTATCTGATTGGGTAACAGATCTAGGCCATCTCTGTCCTACATGATGAATATAGGAATGCCAGATGACTCCATTGTAGTAAGTGGAATGACCAAAGAAATATAGCTCACTCACTTTGTTTCTGGTGAATTCCCAGGAGTCCTTCTGGTTTGTCTGCATGATTCCATGAATATACTGCCCAGATCTTCTAATGACAAATTCTTGATCAGCTTTGTGTGTGCGTGCACTGGCAGAGGAAGGAAAACTTTCTTATTTTAAGAACATGGCTATCCTCTCTGGTCTGTCCACCCTTTGTGAGATCTGGTCTGAGGTAGGCTCTGGGACCTCATGAAGCTGGAACTCCTTGTGGTCTAGGCAAGCGTAACATTTGGTGGTAGAAATAAAAGAATAGACACAGCGTTACCTAGAATGTGCTCTCATTTGTCCTGTAAGTCTTCATCTAACTTTGAAGAAAGAAGGTGGAGACAAATCTTAAGTGCTTACTTAACTAGAAATTAATTTGTTCATCATGAGGCTTTGGAATCAGACAGATTAGACTTCAGTCCTGACTCCATCACTTAGCACATGTTGGACCTCAGTCAAACCATTTATGCTCTTTAAATGGTGAGTTTTTGCAATTGACAGATGGAATAATAATGTCCATCTGATTGTGTCTTAGTGAGGATTAAGTGAGATGATACATTTAAACAACTTAGCAGTGTCCAGCATGGGATAAGTGACCCATAAACGTCCACCGCCATTATCATTTCATAATATTGTTGATATCCATGGGGTAATGCTGTAAGCAATAAATAGTACAGACCATGTTGGTGACTCTTTAACAACTTTTCACATCATGCATCCTCACTAGCCTGCAGCATCCTTTCAGTATGAAATTTGGCTGAAAGCTTGAATGAAGTTTCTCTCTGCAAATTTCTCAGTCTTAACTATGGTAAATGAAGACTGATGGTCAGAAACCTGTGTCTGTCTGGCATTTTTACTGATTTTCACTGCTTGGCAACTTCCTTTTCATCTTTAAAATATATCAAGGCTTCTTTCCAGTCATTGCTCTTTGCAGAAGCACTAGCCAGCCCCTCAATGTCATGAGACAGTAGCTCTTCTAAGATCCTGCTAAGGAGGCCATGTCTCCTGCTCAGACTGCCTGTGTAGGTGCCAGTCAAAGTAATTAGACTGGAGTTCAGGAAGCTTTCTTCCAATAGCATTTACTGAGCATCTGCTACCTTCCACTGTCTGTGCTGGCCACTGCGGACACAGAAACGAACAAAACAGACCTGGTCTATAGCCACCCTCATGGAGTTTATAATCTAAAAGTGTTGCCTGATGGCTGAGCATGGGTGATGTTCTAGTGCTTTGTTCACAGGATACTGGTGTGGTAGACTGAGTTATGTATGCCAATTTAGACTTGTTCTTAATCTTCACTCCTGTGGATATGAACCCATGTAAATAGGATCTCTTGAAGATGTTATTTTAGTCAAGGTGTGGCCAAATCAAATGAGGTTGGGTCTTAATCCAGATTACTGGGGGCCTTATAAAGAGAAAGAAACCAGAAGCCAGATAGAGAGAGAGCAACAAGCCAAAAGTTGACAGAACCTTTCCATTTGACGGGAAGCAGAGACACATGCCAAGGAACTCCAAGGGTTGCCAACAAGCCAGCATCAGAATGCTATAGTCTTCACTGATAAAGCACAGCTTGCTGACACCTTGATCTTGGACTTCTGGCTTCTAAACCATGAGCCAATAAATTCCTCTTGTTTAAGCCAACCCATTATATGGTATTTGTCTTAGCAGCCTGGCAAACTAAGTAGTGATTGAGGTTCCTATTTAGTTTTTATTCTCATTATGCAAAGGGAACATTTCTATGTTCAGGTAAAAATACTATGGGGATTCAGGTGTAATGGCACAATTCCAACCTTTAGAGGAAGGAGGAGACTTAAGTTTATATTATCACATATATGAGTCCCACAAACTGTCAGTAGCTCACCTTGTCCAGATTTTGCTATAATACTTACTTCAAAATAAAATAAAGGCATTTCAACATATAAGCCCCAGAAAGGATGGTCATTGACATGAAGCATCTCTACAGCTGAAACAACCATCATAAGTATCCATTTCATAGACATGCATGTACTGCCCATGTTATGCCCAAATTGAGTAGATGATGGAAGGATTGAATGTACTCAGTTTTCAAGGAGGAGGCTGTTTTCAGTAGCTTAATAGCAATACAGCTCTGTGAATTTACACAATTGCTAAATATTCTTTGAATGGTATCCTACTCCTAATTTCCAAAAAATGTAGTGTTGGGACTGCAGGAAAAAAATTCAAGGACCCAGAGGGCTGACAAAGCCAGGTTTTCGTGGCTCATGAACTATTCTGACTTAACTCGATTGTAGGTGACTGCAAATGCAATGCCTCAAGAGTAACAAAAACAGGGAAGTTTCTAGGCCCTTTAGTTCCTTTTACCTTAACATGCATTTCTCGAGTCACATGCCGCATGAGGTACCATTAATAATAGTTCACATTTACATGGATTATCTTATGCTCTTCTTACAACATTCCTTGAAGTAGGTACTATTTCTGTCTCCAATTTACAGACAAGGAAATGGGGGTAAGGAGTTACAGTAACATGCCCAGTCCTTGGCTGCTAGAAAATGGCAGACCTAGACTGCATTCAGGTTTATGTGACCCCAAAGCCCATTCTTTGTATCACAATATCTGAATGCACCATTGACATTTAAACATTTTGTCATCCCTGTAATGTTTTGTCTATAGTAAATTCTCAATAAATACTGGTTGATTTTAAATTGAGGCTCTGTTGCAGGGTTAGAAGGGGGAGGAGTCCAGTTTTAATTTGGGTTAAAAAATATTTTTCAGTACCTACTCAACCCAGCTGTCACCTGTCATTTCTCTATACCTTTGAAATTTAGATTAATTTGGTTGGAACCAACAGTTTAAATGCTGGTTAAAATCACTTCTGATGCCATGCTTTCTGTTCCTGCCTCCACATAAGTTCTGCTTCTGAGCTGACTTATGCAAGCTGACCCTGCAAGTTTCCACAAGATATCTAGCTTTACAATACTGTATTTTCCTAGTACTTTTTCCTGAAGGTTTATGGGGTCACATTGCATAGTTAACAATATTTTTTGCCAGTATCCTGGTCCTCAAACTCACTTTCCCAAACTTCTACTGTTCCCTAACCCCAGACACCCCAAATCACACATACATACTACCCAAGTATTCTAAAAGTCTGAGCTTGAGTCCCCACTCTGAACCCTCTTCATGAACTTTCCCATGAAGTATCATCCATTCTCCTACTCTATTGTCTTCCTTTGGAAATTTGGTGAATAAATTCCTGTCCATTTTCACACTAGCAGTACTGAATAACTTCTGTACTATCTCCTTTAGCCCTTATAACCACTCTTTGTATTAGGTATTATTGTCCCCATTCTAAGAAGAAAAAACAGACTCAGAGAAGTTGTGACTTGTCTAAGTCCATTTGTCATTGGGGAAGTCATGTCAGTAATCTTAACCCTCTGCTCAGGCTCTAATGCTTTTTCCACTCTATTCTGCTTCTTCAATCTGACTGAGGCATGGAGTAGAAAGGGAAAAAGGAGTGCTTCCTTTGTCAGCCAGCTCTGTCAGTGCTTCTCAGTGCAATGCTATTGATACTGGGTGGGAGGAGTCACTATGGGGAGCTATCCTGGGCATTGCAGGGTGTCTGTGGACAAGAGAAGATCATCTCTAGAGATGAGTGGACTGATGGCAAGTGGTTTAAAGTCAGTGTCTACATTTCTGTACTAATCGATTAATTGGAAGGTTAGGTTAAAATGGCACCATGAAATAAATTGGTCTTGGAAGAAGACAATGACAGTAGGGAAACAGCAACCCTCTTCTTCCCCCATTTAACACATGGGGCTGTGGAAGGCCCAAGCTACAAGGTCATTCTCACCCCTGTTAGTTCATGGGTGGACCCCTAAGCAAAAGGGAAAGCAGGCTCAGAAAGCGGTGCTTTAGGAGGCAGCAGGAAGGGAGGAAGCAGCATTTCATGGTAAGGAGCTCATTTGTCATGGGAGGGAAGAAGGTCTGGATCTGGTCTTTGGAGGGTCATGAGCATCTGTGTAATCTTGAGCAATATCCTCTTGACCTGCAGAATGAGGGAATTGGAGAGGATGGCTAAGAATCCTTTCCGTTGTGTTTCTTAGTAAGGAGACTCTGGGGAATGAGAAATCCTAGTCATTTTGTTTACCGAGGGTTGTTAATAGCTTGGTTCTTGTGCACAATTTATCCTGCTAATGATTTCCATACTTCTTGACTGCTTCAGCCTGAATCATCTTTATCCCTCAGGAGGAAGGAAAGTCAAAGTCCATGATTTCATTCTGTTCAGAAACCATAAGCCTCAGGGCCCAGGCTCAGGGCCTGTGCTGCCCTATTTATTCCTGCTGGCAAGTCGCAAGCTCTGGGTTAGGGAGCTACATGGTCTTAAATGTTAGCAGAGTCAGATGTGCTCAATGGAAACAGTCTGGCTAACTCACAACAGATTCTCAGCTTTCTTGGCTGTCCTCCAGAAATCATGTCTGTAGGATTTCTGCAACAGATCTGATAGTTGCTGACTTGGAGACTTATAAGCTGTTTGTGAATTCATGGTGATGGTCCTAATTCCAGACACAAATTCCCATCGACAGTAAAAAACTAGAAAGTTATAGAAAATGAATTGAAAGCTTATTTGTGATATGCGTGTGTGTCTGCATGTGTATGTGTGTATGTCTTACTTGGCCAGGTCTGCTATGACAAATACCACAAACTGATTGGCTTAAGCAACAGGAATTTATTGTCTCACAGTTTTGGAGGTTAGAATTCCAAAATCAAGGCTTTCTCTGAAATCTGTTGCACTCTGGTGGTAGCCTCTGCCATATGGCAAAATGTCTTCTGTCTCTTCTTCTGGCTTTTACTACTACTGTGTCTAATTTTCTTTGCTTATAGAATCTCAAGTCACATTGGATTCAGGCCCACTCTGGTTAAGTTTAGCTTTAACATCTTCAAAGATCCTATTAACAAAATGAGTTCATGCCTACAGGACCAGGGGTTAGGACTTAAACATGGGGAACCTGAATCAATGTACCATTGTGTGTGTGCGTGCGTGCATGTGAGAGAGAGAGAGAGAGAGAGATCATTTGTTACATGAAAATAATTTAGGTTGGTAGAGGCTGGATAACCTCTAAAAGATGCTGCTGTAAATATGGCAATGTTGGGAAAGAAGGTAGACTAGAATGATGACCTCCAATGTTTTTCTTAGCAGAGAACATAACTTAAACTCATGAGACCTTCTACTAAAGCATAACACGCTCTACCTAAGGCCAGTTATACCTTTTGATAATTGAGAGAAACAGGGTAGACAGGCACAAGAGAATCAATAAAATTTATCAGAATTCAGATTGGTTTCTTTCATTTTGTGTTATAGAACATCAGGTAAACTCTTTTTGGTAGGCGATTAGACTATTTTCTAACATTTTTTTTCCTCTTTGATGCATAAATGACTTTCAGTGTTTTTCCTTTGTTCAATAAATAATTCACAGAGCCCTGTCTACTCTCTCCCAGATACCAATGCACACACTTTTTTCACATGTGCCATTTGTACACATTTGTGTGGTGGAGAGGGTAATTTGTAGAGATAGGAGGACAGATCGGAACTAGTTATTTTAATACCTTTTGCATATTTGCTGCTTGTCTGTTAAGTGACAATTCCAAAGGAGCAGCAGCAAAAGTATATTAATACCTAATCACTGGTTGCATGCATTATTATCCATTGGTCAATTTTCTGCTGTTAGCTACTCCCTGAAGACAACTTCTCAGGGTAGGCAGATGCATGTATATAGTTTTGTGGACAAGTACATCATTGTTAAATAGAGTTTGAAGATATTTCTTAGTTTTTAGTATGAGTCTAGAGAAATGAAATTGTGAGGGTCAACTCTTAAATGGATGATGTAAGTTAATTTTGGGGAATTAGAAGTTAACTAGATTTATTGATAAAACATCTATTCTCAGCTTGTGATACTCCTTGGAGACTATGTCAGGAGATTTTAGAAGGGGGTTAGCTTTTGAGGGGGCAGGTTAGAATTTAACACATTTATTTACTACTAAGTTAATAATGTCTAAATGGAAACTTGATGGTCTGAAGGAGTTAAAAGAGCTCCTCCTATCACCCACTCAATTGTCCTGTTATATACAGACTGAATTGGTTTTTGAGTCAGTAGTAGAAAAAGCCAAGTAAATAAAAACAACAAACCAGGAATCAAATAATTTGTTTGAATGTCTTATTAACACTTGTTTTGGTTATCTAATGTTATGTAACCATTCATCCCTAAACTTAGTGACTTAAGGCAATTTATTAATCTCTCTCATGGCTTTGTGGGTTGACTGGACTTAGTTGGACAGTTCACTCTTGGGTTTCTTCTATCTAAAAGCCTGGCTTGGGCTGGATGTACAAGATGGTTCACTCACATGGCTGGCAGCTGATGGTGGCTGTTGGGGGGGAGTTTAGCTGGGACTGTCAACTGGAACACCTACACTTGACCTGTTCATGTGGTTTGGGCTTCTCATAGTATGGAAGCTGGATTCGCAAAGGGAGCAACCCAAGAGACAGAAGCAAGACTCCTTATGACCTCACCTCTTAAGTCCCAAAATGTCACTTCTGCTGCATTCAATTGGTTAGGTGAGTCGGTAAGGTCAGCCTAAATTTAAGGGGAGGGAAGTTAGATTCCACCTCTTGATGGAGTGAAATGGTCATGTTGCAGAAGAACACATGGAATGGGAGATGTGATCATCATTGGAAAATATAATTTGTTACACTTTTATAATTTGGTACTCAATTGGTTTGAACATAAATGAATTCTTATTTCCAGAAAATGATGCTCTCACTGGTAAGTCTTACTTGGAAAAAGGATAACAGAAAGAAGATGTAATACATCTGGATAAAAGCAGAGTGATGGAGTGCTTTGACATCAGGCTGATTTGGTCTTGAATCTTGATTTCACTCCCCTAAGACTTGTGTGACACTGGTCAAAACCAGCTACATAATTTGTGGGGCCCCATGGAAAATGAGGTCCTTTAAAAAAGCTTAGTAAGGATTTCAAGGTGGTGGAAGCCAAGTGTGGGGCCATTCCAAACATGGGGCCTTGTGTGGCTGCACAGGTTGCATACCTACAAAGCAACTCTGGCCATGGTTCCTAACCCTTCTGAGCCTCAATAATATCTTTCAATTGGGAATAATGCCATTTCCTTTATAGGGCAGTTGTAAAGAAAACATGAAATGATGTTATGTGACAGTATGTGGCCCCATATTATGTGCTTAATAAATAATGATATAAAAAGGTAGTATTAGAAGTTGAATTAATAGTATAAATGGGAATTTATTTTGGGAAATTTATGTCAAGAGAATTTTTTTTTTTTTTTTTTGCATGGGGGAAACATCTTGCCAAGTAACCTTATTTTTGCCCTCAAATTTTTTCCCCAAATTAATAGACCTCCATTAATTTCCTGTTCAAAGAAATAAGAGCTTGGTTGCAGGCCGCATGTGTGTCATGCATTTATCCCTGGGTAGAAAATATATGAAATTTAGAAAATCGCTTAACTCACATGCTCATTCACCTTATAATGTTTGCAATCATAAAAATGTTCATTTCAATATTTTCAAACTTGAGTAGAATTTCTTTTTCACAGAGTACTGGTAGACAAGCAAGGTTCCAAGTTCTTGAATTTAGATGTTTTAGTAACTTGAGCTCTTGAAGAGAATATTTCATATCAAAAGCAGAAATTGTCTATTTCTCTTTAATATTTAACAGCTGAAATGATGTAAGCTCAAATCTTCTCTTCAAACCGCTAAAACACCTTTGGGAAGAGACAACAATAAAAATTTTAAGTATATTTAAGGATATTTTTTAAAGTTATGAGTTAATGAAAGCAGGACCATTCATTTTCTGAAAAAAAAAAACAAAAAACAAAAAAACAAAAAACCCTTTGATATATTTTCCCTGCCTGGAACACAGAGTTGTTGAGAGGTCATAGTTACATAGTTTGAAGGTGAAGTGTCTGTTCTGTCTTCACTTACCTAGTGAGTTATCAAGACATAATGCTTCAGACAAATAACTGAAACTCTAATATTTTACTCAAATTTAGCTATTAGAGATTGAAGGGGGAAAATGCTATGAGGTAATTGTATTTTCTTTCCTTTCATTGCAGAATTGTTCCTTTCTCTCTCTCTTCCTCTGTTTGTGTATGGGAGTGAGGTGGGCAGTTTAGTGTTTATAAAGTATCTCCATAGTAAGACTGTCAAATGTTTTAATGGTGAGATCATCCCTAGTTCATAATGGTATTGCTAAAATCTGGTCAAGAATCTATATACTTCAATGAAGCTAATCTGAAAGACTTTGAAGTACCTTCCTATTCAGTTTATGGAGGACAAATCTTCCTAGCTAAATGCCTAACCCCAGAGGCAGTAACCCTGAAGACTCTGGGTAGATGAAGACTTGCTGCCTCCATGCAGGGTCAAGACCTGGATGAACAACCTGGAATCCTCTATGGGGGGTGTAAGAAGATCTTAGCTGGGCCAGACCAAAGAGCATTATTTTGCTCTGATCTCTTTTAAAAGATTTCCTGTGTCTATCTGTGACACTTCAGACCCTAGCTCCCAATTATCCATTGATGCTGTCTGGGACCCCCAAGTAACTCAGCCATCTGTCTTCCTGGCTGGTGGCCCCTCATTCTGTTGACCAGTAGATTTGCCTCCCTCTCTGCATGTCCAACCTTGGTAGTATCATATCTGTGGACGTCATACTAACATCTGCTGCACACACTCTGTTGACTTGGTCTACTTCCACTGCAGTGACACAGTGATACCTGGTCATTTCTCCTTCTGACAAGTGAGAGCTTTGTTATTCCTAAACATATTTGGCCTGGTGGATTCCTCAAGGAATTCTTTGAGGAAAACTCTAAACTTCTTTCCTTGGATCTTCTATGAAGTTAAAAGGTTCAAAGCCAGTGTGGTGAAGACAACCCTTCCAGCCCGAGAAGGTGTTGCCATCAACATGGGAAGGTTTACTTCTATGTCCACAAGCATATAGCTTTCTGCAAGGTATTTGGCCTGTGGCTTGCAACTCTCTATGCTTTCTTGGGACCCACATTTCTGAAAGAGCACCTTGAGTGATGTCCACAACTCTAGTTGTATGTCCAACCTGTTCTTTACTTTGAGTATAAAGTATTCAGTTAATCTTTTCACACCATCTTTTCCTCTCTTCACTGGCTTTCATCTAACCGGAGTGAATGAATGTATGTCAGCCCTCAGATCCCCTCCAGTGAGGACAGTTGCCAGCTTCTGGCTCTGCTGCTTCATCCTGGAAGGTGACAGTGGGGCCACTCATGCCATCAGGCCCACAAATCAAATGTAGTAGATTCCTTGTGGTCAGCTACAATATTGTTTCCTCTGCCCTCCCTATGAGCAAGTGGTAAGAGCCATAATTACTCCTGATGGCTGGTGGTAGGTCTTTTTTTAGCTGCCAGTGTGCTCAGTCAAATACCTGTCTGTCATCACAATCAGACAGGTCTTAATGTCTGTGCATTATAGAGGAGGACCTCGGCTTCTTTCCAGCACGTTTATTATGGTCCCAGCGTAGCATTTTATCACACATTCCTTACGCATAGCCTCCTCTCCACCACCACGGAAATCTTCCAAGTTGGCAGCTTTAGTGTCTACTGCCATTAATCTTCACTAGGTTGGGATCACGGGGCAAAGGATGATTTATTGCAATTACCTGTTATAGTGCAGAGCTCAGGTGAGCTGGGCTCAGATGCATTTCCTGGGCTCCTGTCCATTCTTCCATAGCCAAGGAGTAAAATGTGTCTGCTTTGTTTCTATGTAGATCTGCAGTCATTTAGCCATTAAATGTTAGTTAATTAACAGGGAAGTGGAGAAATAGATTTAGATAGTATTAGGGTTATGTACAGACATGGCAAAGCCTGGCAGTTCAAAGCCAGAACCAACGCTGACATTTGACAGTCAATTTAATTCCTTTGTTGTTTCTGCATTTTAAGAAACATCCAAAGAAAATTCTAAATTGCACTTACCTGACACTTTCTGCACCATCTGTTCCAGGTGATTAAAACCAATCTGCATATAACGTTGTGTTTCATTTCCAATTTCTTGCTCCCTGGGATGGCAGGGGGCAGTGCATGAAGTGGGGATAATGTGTACTTGGGTTCCGCTAATAAGGGAGAAAGAAGGGATGGAGGTGAGTAAAAGGGGAGAAGTAAGCTCATGTAAGCTCTTTGTGCAGCAATATATTGGTTACTAAAAGTGGCCCATTGTTTTCCCATTACCAGCTCTGATGGCAGCATCTTGTTTGTTTTAAGTTAAAAAGCACATATATTCTTGTGTTTCTGGCCTGGTTAGAAAGAGACAATTTTCAGAATTAGCTAAATGGAATTAAAAAGCTTTTTGCTATTGTATAAGGGATCTGGTTCACTTTCAAACTTGATATAATCTGTAGGAGACACTCTTTGGTAGCTCATTATGGACAATAATGTGTCCTCTTGAATGAGGGTGGTTGGAACTAAATAATCCTTATAGGATATTTTCTGAGTTACTATGATTTAAATACAAGACAAATCTGGGTTTGTGTCATTTTAAGGAGACACTGGAGTTAGGGAGATAATGGACCTGCCATGACTTTCCTATGGGGTGGTTATAACCCTGGATTCTATACCCATCTCTGCCCACTTCATCCTAAGCCCCTCCAACTTTGTTATGAGTCTTTACATGGGGCTTCTGGGAATGATAACATTGCAGTTCTACAAAACTTCCACCTCAATGCACCTTTCTTTTTAGCTTTAATGCAGATACATTCCCCTTGCATCCTGCTACTAATATGGGGTACCTGGGATCTCACAGAACAGTTAATGAAGCGGTTATGGTTGAGTGGTTTGTCAATAAATCCCAGACCTAGTGGATATTCCATTGGGCTGAGTTTTCACTGGTCCAGCTTCCCCATGTCAGAGTCCCAATGAAGAGAGTTATAATTCAGGATATATTCAGAAGAGAAAGAGGGCAGCTTTGAAAAGGTCAGGGATGACTGCTTGCAAACTTGCATCACTGAACTTAAGAAAGTTTTCTGTAAAGACTTTTTTTTCACATGTTCCTAGGACATAATAGTAGGGGAGAACAATTAACATAATCAGATGTGGTAGGCTTCTTCTAAAATGTCTTCCAATGATCTCTGCCTCTTGGTATTTACTCCCTTGTGTATGGGCTGCATCTAGTGACTAGCTTCTAATGAACAGAATATAGCAAAAGTGATGAGATGTCTGTTCCTAACCTCAGATTATGAACAACTTTGACTTGCATCTTGTTTGTATTCTTCTTCTGACATTTCTTGCTTGTTTGTACTGATGAAGCCAGCTGTTGTGCTCTGAGAACTGCCCTATGGAGAGGCCCACATGGCAAGGAACTGAGGGTGGCCTCTGGGCAACAGCCAGGGAGTAACTGAGGCCAGTGAGAAACTAAATGCTGCAAACAATGTGAGCTTGGAAGCAAATCATTTTCCGGTTGTGCTTTGAGATGACTGTGGCTCCCAGCTGGTACCTCGGTTGCAGCCTTGTGAAAGACCTTGAGCCCAAGGACTCAGCTATGCCATCCCAATTCCTGACCCACAGAAACTGTGAGATAATAAGTGCTCTCGTTTTAAGACATTATACTTTGGGGTATTTTGTTACACAGCAATAGATAACTAACAACAAGGAAATCTTAAATACTCAGGAATTTTTCTGCAATTCTGGTTGCTATAGAAAGGAATTGGGGAAAAAGCACATTTGTCTTGGAATCATGAATATTAAATAAGACGAATGAACAGGTAATAATCAAAATATTTTACATATCTGGGTGACACAGACACCAACCAATCAGTTGGAATCAGCTTTATTGTGGAGCAGGGTGCAGAGGCATGCCATGGTGCCAGGTTCCAAGCCTGACACTGGGGATGTGTGGGGGGCTCTGGGTGGTCCTGGGAGAAGGATTGGGGAAGCATGCAGGTAGTGATGGGGCTCAGGGAGAAGGTTAGCAACTAGGATGAGTATGTCTGTGTTTTAATAATCAGCCTGCCCAGATTTGTGCCTTCCTCCTAGCTATCAGCTCTTGGCCAGCATAGAGGAGCTTGTTTTCCGTGGTATTGCCTGAATCGGTAGGCACAGACCCTGTGGGTGAGGGTCTTTTTTCGTTCTTCCCTCCGACTTCCTGAAGAGACAGTCACGGGTTCCATGGCTCCAAAAGGCCAGAACCAGCTGCCTTTTCCATGTGCTTTTTGGCCAAGTAGCCTATTACAAACCCAAAGGTTTTAGAAAACATACCCTCTCACAGCTGGAAGCCCAGGTTTTGCTCTGACATCTTTTCTTCAGTTTTCATGCATTAGTGAATGTAATTCCACAGTATGCAGGAACCTGGGCAAAGGCAGGCCTGTTAAACATTCAGCTGCATGCTTGAACTGGGGAAATCACAGCTGCTCCTTGCTTTTAATAATGCCAGAGAAATTGGTAAATAAATAAATAACTAGGGCCCAGAGTTCATTTACTAAATACCCCAATATGTGCAAGCAAGCTGCATCAGTCACGTCAAAGGAAAATAAAAGCATAATTTAGTAATAACATGGTCTCCTGCAGCCTCCTGCTTAACGCAAGTGTTAAGTTAAAAGAGGTAAATCAGGGGTTTTGTAGCACAATTTTATACTTAGTTTTCTTTTGCTTTTTTAAAAAAATGAACAGGATCTGGGACCACCTCCTATGTTAGCAGGATCTGGCACAGTTTTCTTTTCCGTGAAAGGGGAGACTTTTAAAAATAATCGTTAACAATTATTCTTTATTTACCCTTCATCTAGGGAATCTCCCCACATGTAAGAACCATGCCATGTTTAAAGTGTTTGCGGGTATTTGAGAGACTTAACATCCCTCACGTCAAGGACTGGTTTTAAATTCTAGTGGAGCAGAAAGAGTGCAGGGCCCGGACCCTGACTGAGGAAACTAGTTTGCACCGGAGCAAGATCTCCCAGAAAACCTTCCGTATTTGCTTGCCTATTCCCAGGGACCTCCAAACCTTCTGCTATCCGGGGTTGGAGAACAGACCACATAAAGACGGCTTTCTGAGAGCCCAGGACCTGGCTTTATGTGAGGTACATTCAGCCACAGTTAGTGCACTGTCCCTCCGCATTATGTTGGACCCCTCATTCTCCTCTAGCTTCCCAGTCCCAGCCCCAGAATTCACCCACCCTGGCCGCCTCCCCGGATTCATCCCTCTCCAGCTCCATGGATCGGTCCCTCCCGTGGATCTCTACTTGCTTACTGCCTGCCACCCCCCCGTACCTCTGCCCCATTTTTTTTTTTTTTTAACAAATATCCCTCATTAGTGTGGCACATACCTCTGCCCATTTTTGCCCTGATTACTCATGCCCTCCCTCCCTCTCCGTGCCCAGACTTTTCACTTCCAGCTCACTGTATGGTTCTGTGTTTAAATGTGCTCTCTACAACCCTCGCCCCCCCGTCCCCCAACCCCCAGCAAAAACAATGGCTTTTTTTTCTCTTACATAAATGTTATTATTATTTTTTTCATATATATTTTAAAAGATGCTTAGATTACATAAATGTTATACAAAAAAATTACAGGGATTCCCATGATCTCCACCTCCCATACCTCCCATAACCTCCCACATAAACATCTTTCATTAGTGTGGCACATCACCTGCAATGGATATACACATCCTGGGGCTTTGCCACTAAGCATAGAGCACAGTTCACGTCGTAGACCACACTCTCTCCCACACAGTTCTGCATGGCATACTCTGATGTAAAATAGTCTATATCCATCACCACAGCGTCACTCAGGACAATCCCCAAGTCCTGTAAAAGCCCCTGTATTAGAACTGCCCTTCCCCTCCCTGCCCCAAAAGCGTCTAGTGGCCATTGGCTTCACCTCACTGTTATAATCAGACGATGATGGACAACGGCCATCCCAGGGAATGGAGAGGGCCTACAGCTGCAGGCAGGATAATCCCATCCACCGTATCCATGGGATATAAGCGCACTCTCACTTGGAGATGGAGTGGACATCACCATCCCAGTCCCCTCAGGATTTGGGGAGGAGCTATGCACTAGAGTGGACTTAAAAACAATGGCTTTTTCACTTCATGCCCTTCAGTGAATTTACCTACCATAGGAGAAGCATCATCTCTGGATCAGAACACCTGGCTTCAAATGCCAGCTTCCCCACTTAGAAGCTTTGTAATCTAGGACACAGCTCTTAACTTTGCTAAGCCTCAGTTCTCATGCTTAAATAGCAAACTTCTTCAAGCCTCAATTTTTTTCCCCTTAAAATGGGAATTAGCAATCCCTAACTCATAGGGTTATTGTACATATTTGTAAAATAAAATAATAGGTGTAAAATAATATAATAGGTATAAAATGGTCACATAGGAAGCCCTCAATCATTGTTATGTACCTATGCAATTTAATACAATAGTACTTCCACTGACTAAAAAATAATTAGGTTGTTTTATTTTCTTAATCTCCTTATTAGGTAAGTGCCATTATTATCTCCCTTGCACAGTAAAGAAAATGAGGCTTAGAGGGGTTAAGTAACTTGCCAAAGTTCACACACCTAGTGAAAGAGGTTTGGATTAAGGCCTGACTCTAGAACCTTCCTCTAGGTTCTTTTAAAATGATGAATGATTTGCTCTCTCTCTTCTACTATTCATTTTGGCCAAGAACTGATGAAGTGTTTATGTTTCAAATGGTTTACCCATACAAAGGGGGTAAATAGAGGGAGTTGAGAAGTCAACACAGGTGTAATTAAGCAGATCATCTGCTGTTGATAGCGACTCTCCCAGATGTCAACAAAACAGGCTCTTAAATAGAGTGGATGCTGGCAGTAAACTTGGAAGCAAGCCGTGTGTATTAGTCTGCCAAAGGGGTGCTGATGCAAAGTACCAGAAATATGTTGGCTTTTATAAAGGGTATTTATTTGGGATAAAAGCTTACAGTCCCAAGGCTGTGGAAAGTCCAACTCAAGGCACCATAAGATACCATAAAAGGTGTTTTCTCACCCAAGTCAAGTGCCGTGTGTTGAAGCAAAATGGCGGTTGATCCCTGCCTGGTCTCTCCTTCCCCTCTGGGCTTCCTCTTCTTCTTGAGCAACATGGGCCCAGATTCTTGAAACTTTGTGCTTAAGTGATCCTGCTGTCCTCTGTCTCCTGGCATAGAGCTTGTTTCTTTCCGGACCTTCTATCTCAGTCCTCGGCTGGTCTGCTCTCTTCCCAATTTCAGCTGTAAGCTATCAGGCAAAATGACTCATCTCTCCCTGAGGCCTCAGCTGTTTGAGCCTTCCCCTTTCTGTTTCATGGTAGGGTCAAAAATGGCAGAGCTCTCTCTTTTTCTAGCTGTCTGTGTGAGTGTCCATTTATATCAGACCCAGCAAGGGGACGGGGACTTGGCCTGAATCTCGCCCAATGACATAATGGAATCAAAAGCCCAAAGCAATCTTATCAAATAATCTAATCAAAGTCCCCTCAGCTAAACTTAATGCAATCAAAAGGCATCACACCCAGAGAAATACAAACATAATATTTCTCTTTTGGGGAGTCATAAAATAATCTCAAACTGTCACACCCTGCCTTAGAAAAGAAAGGATCACTGCTAATGGAAGGGAGTGGTAGCATAACAATTCAAAACGTAGATAAATAACAATAACATAAGTTATCAGTCTATGTGGAAATCCTTAACCCTGCAACCATGTGGAGAAATCACACCATAAAAATCATATCTAAAAAGGCTAGAAACCTGCCCCTGCCCCTTCCATTTTTCTCTTCCCACCTTCATGTCAGAGGTGATGCTATACTTTCATCTTAGGTAGGATGTCTTTCTCTCTGTAGATTTCATGTCTTCCTTATACATTCTTGATTTGAAGAAAGGAAAGGAAATTCAGTGAATTTTTTCCTTAGAATATATCCAAAGCTTTCACTGAAGGGTATGATAGCTTCCTTGGCTTGGTCATTTGTTCAGTGTTGAGGATGGAGCATCAGGGCACTCCTCTGGGGAAGCTGCCCTTGACCTGTTTTGTCATAGAAAAAAATGAGGATCTCCCAAATTCAAATTGTCCTTCCTTTCTAGATTTGCTGGGCTGCAGGAGGAATGTGCAAACCAACAGAGAATAAAGGAATAATCGAGGTAAAGAAAATCTCAAATAGAGGCTTTCTGCTTAAGGAGGTCAACAATCATAGTTTATAAAAAGACCCAACAGTCTTTTTTCAGGTCCTAACGCATGCCAAGCTCTTTTCTCCCCCAACAACTTGACATATGCTGTTCCTTCAGTGCAGAACACTCTTCTTTTTGTGCTTTGCACAGGTTTCTTCTAGCTTAGTTGTCAGCTCTACCGAGATGCTTTCCTTAACCATCCCATGCTCTCCTATTAGTTCTTGCATCCTACTCTTTTCCTTTCTAACACGTATCCTGATTTACAATCATAGGCTAATTTGTTTTCTTGTTTATTTTCTGTCTTCCCTTTTAGACTCCAAGCTCTACAGGTCCAGGGCCACATATCTCTCTTATTTACCAGTGTATTCCCAGCCTAGCATAGTGTCTGGCACAAAGGAGACACTTTTAAAAATATTGTGAATAAAGGAGTAAAAAGTTTGACTCTGAGAAGAGCAGATACACCATTCTCAAGCTAGCTTTGGTCTCTCAGAGGCCCTGTACAGTTATCAGTTCAACAGAGGAGAGCCCCTTCTGCTGACCCCAACTAGATCCTTCCGTAGAAGTACCCCTAGCCTATTTCCCATTGGGGGGCATGGGTAATTTGGGGGCATTCCATCCAGCTTATCACTTTAGTGCTCAATACCCAATGAGTGTAGACTTAATATATGGGTTGAGAATTCTCAGTGGTCTGATTTTTAAAAAAATTTATAAATATTCCCTGTCATCCCATGCCACTTCCTTCATGTACACAATCATTTATCTCTAATTTATGTAGCACAGTCTATTTTGTGAAAGCAAGAAAAAGCAGACCAGAATATGTTGGGCACATTTTCTGTGTAAGGCATTATCCCGGATGACTTGTTATGTTGGCTTATTTAATTTTTACAACAAAATTGTGAAGTGGGCAATATTACCCTAATTTATACAAGGGAAAACTGAGGCTCAGGGAAAGCAACTGCCCTAGTTTCCTTAAGTAGGTAGAGCACATGTTCTTTCTGTTACATCACAGTGTGTGAAACAGAATGGACAAGGGCATACCAGACTTTGTAGAGAAATGAAAAGCATAGTCAGATTCTTTAGAAAGGCTGATTTCTTTAGATACATTATCTGGAAAAATAATATACAAGTCTTTTTGATCAGTCACATCTCAGACTTGATATATCACATTTCCATAGTTCTAAGATATAGTTTTTTTCATAGTTTCACATCTGAAATCAAGATGTGCTCTACCCAAATGGTTTAATGGGTTAGTGTTTCTTTTTCCACCTAAAAGTTATTAATTTGACAATGCTATAATCAAAGGTGACTTGGAACCAAAGTGTGGTTTAACAGTTCCTGTGACAATGCCAGGTAAAAGAAACCCACATTTTTCCCCACAGCTCATTATTTTTAAAAGAAAATGGTCACCCATAGAGTATTTCCTACATACTCAGACATTATAATGAGTAATTTTTAAAAAATCATTTAATCATAGATACAATAATACTATGGAGTAAGTACTTACATTAGAATTTATTTTATAAATGGTGGAAGTGACACTCAGAGGAATTAATAGATATTAAATGGCAAAGCTGGGATTCAAACCCAGATCCACCCAACTTCTGCGGTCATATTTTGTTTTGTTTTCAATATGACAGAGCAGTGGAATTTGGCTCAAGTTCAATGTTATGAAGAGCAAAGAGCAAATTGACATCTTGCAAAAGTTGTTTTTGAGGATAAGAAAATGTGTTTGAAATTTTTAGAGATCCTGTAATATGTTTTTAGTTAACATGATTCTCTGGTTCCTAGTCTTGAACATAGGACAGTCTCTTTTCAAACAACGATTTTTGTTATCACTTCAGTAATATGTTGAAATGAACCCAAAAGAATAATTATAATCTGACCAAAATACTTCAGCTTCCAGGGAGAGCATGCAGGTAATGAGAACTACAAGGAAGATGTGGGCGAGGGGGATTGGCCATCTTTTATTCTCATGGAGCTGCATGTTAACACGTCCTGCATGTATCACTTATGCTGCAATTCAAGGCAAACTTTGCCTCTCCAAAAGTACAGGGAGAAAAATAGAGGCTCACAGGGTTTGGTTTCCCTTTCTGGTACTGATTCCATCCTGGCTGCACACAGTGGTCACCTTGTTACTGGAACTGGAACAGATCATTTTGGAAGCAGTGAGGTAAGAGCCCAGCAGAGTATGAGAAGTTTTTCTCCCACTAGCAGGGTATTTGGAAATACTTTCTTTTGCTTTTCATTGAGGGATCAGTGGTCCAAGAGCAGTGTACCCCAACTATCTTCTTAATAGGCATTTGTATTAATGAGAATTCTTCAGAGAAACAAAACTGACAATATATTTACATATATGAAAATATTATGAGATTTATTATAGGAATTGGCTCATGGAACCATGGGGATTGGCAAGTCCAAATTCCTTAGGGCAGGCCACAAGTTGGAAACTCTAATGAAGATTTCAGTGAATTCCCCAGGAGAAGCTAGTTGGCTGAAGTAGAGATAGAAATTTTTCTTTCTGACTACTGAAAACACTTTTCCCTTTAAGGGCTTCAACTGATTGGGTGAGACTTCTTTTATTGCTGAAGGCAATCTCCTTAGTTAATTGTAGATGTAATCAGCTATAGATGCGATTAACTGACTAATGAAATCCACAAATATCCTTACAGTAACAATCAGGCCAGTGCTTGCTTGCCCAAAAAACCAGACATCATAACCTGGCCAAGCTGACACATGAACTTAACCATCACCGTTCTGCAGAAAAAGGCCTATGAAAAACTAAGTTGGAGAAATATTGGGGTGTGATAAACAATGTTAAAGAGATTACGTTTTTGTAGAACTTCCTAGAGCCTTTCACAGACTTGGAATGCCTCAAATATTGTAATGAACATTTATACTTCTGAAAAGGTAATACCAAGTAAAAGGATAAGTTTAAAAATTATATTTAAAACTCTTTTAAAATAAGATATTTAGAAGAAGCCCAATTTATATTAGATGCCAGAATCAAGATCAATAGCATTAGACAATCAGGAGTATGAAGCCAATACTTTATATACTATAGTATAAAGAATTAATGGAATTGAACTTAAGCTATGACATTAAAAGCAATGGTACTCATATCAGTTCTGAATTAATTCCCTTCAGGAATGAACTACATAAGTGTGGCCATCAAGATGCATCCTAGTGAGTAAGTGAATGCAAAGGGGCCTCTTCTGTAACTGGAATCATGGATACACTGGTGAGAATGGAGAGTTAAGGGGAAAGTCTAGAAATAAATGTCCTCAGTGAAAATAGAATGCACTGGACATGAAGGGAGTGGATTTACTAGGAGAGAGGGTCTAGTTGAACCTAGCCATATGGTCAGTGCCATAGCCGGGCAAGCCTGTCAGGGCAAGCATGCTGGGAATGCAGGCAAAAGGGAATTGTCCTGAAAGAACCACATGCATTCTGCCATGAGGAAATGAGGACAGAGGGCTGTGGGCAAGACTGCTCAGTGACTGACACTTGTGCTGATTGGAACAAACACTGGATGTTGAATCATGACTATGCCAAGTTTATTAGGATGGATGGGAGCCTTCTAATACCCTAAAAGCATTCAATCCAGGGCAAACCCTACTTATCCAAAGTGCCAAACACAAGACTAGCTATGTTTTGCAATGCATGTGACTACATTTGCTCAACTGATTAGAGCTGTGTAGATAGATTTTCCAAGAAAGTCCTCTTTCTCTAATTACTCCCCATCCCAAATCTCTCCCTTTATGTAGCTACCATTTACCATTGAAAAATATGTTGGTTATATTAGAATTTCAAGTTTACTAGATTAGATAGAAATCAATATTAACTTTAGAGAAGAAAGCTTGCCTATGCAGACCCTGCACCCCGTTGCTATAAATATGTTATAATTTGCTGTCAATATTGACGAAAGACACTTTGCCACCAGCTTCCCAACAGCAGGGCATGAGCGTGAGATTATACCAAGAGACTTGATAGTTGGTCATCCCTCCATTCTCTATCATGCTGTCTTTTTTGCATGTAACACTGATGGAAATATAGCCAGATATCTGGAGAATTACAAATGGCATATGCATGGCTGAGTTTTCCAAACTAAGCCACATTCTTGGAGTAATAGATGCATATTGATTACAGTGCCATCTAACACAAAAAGCAGGGTAAAGATTCTAGCTCATTTGGGCTTGGCTTTGCTCCCCTTTATACCTGTCCTCTGCCCACGGTACTAGACATGATATTCCCATGACAAATCACTAACTTCCAAGATTCTCCAGATAACCTAATGGTTTAACATCATTAGTGAATTAGTTTCTCTCACTCATACACACTCATACATAATCACACACATACATTATAACCTTCTAATATTGTTCTCAAAGGGTTGCTTTTCATTTTTGCACAAAAGAAAAATTGTCACAGTTATGGTTATATTATGGTATGTATAAATGACCTTAATGCTATATAAAAATGCAGATCTTTAGGAAAACTTCTTTCAAAATATTTTCAATCTTTTGAAAATATTGTGAAATAAAATGTAATTTTATGACATAGAAATGGATTCATTTCCTCATCATGTCCTATAAACAATTGCTAAATTTAAATCATTCTATCACTATGGTTTAAATATCTTGCCTAAATATATTTATTATACTGAAATATGTAATGTTCTGGTATACTTTATTAGAGATTTAATTGTTTTTTATTTTCATTTATAGATAGTAATGAAAATCATCTTTGAAGGTAAAATTTCACTCTTCTCCTTGTACTTAGAATTTTAATGCATGTGGTCTTCGGGCGTGGGGCATCTACTATATTCCAGATTTCTCCTGTGATGTCTAAGATGTCTTCTTAGAAGGCAACCCAAGGAAGGGAAAATTTGATATGAGGTAAAGTACTCAAAATCGCCTTGGCTGATACTCTATGCTCTATGGTTTTAGCATATAATTTGCGACAGTAAATAATTTTCCTTTTCTCTGTTACAAGTCTAATGTTTGGTTTGGATGCCAGAACATCCAAAATGTGGAAAATGTGCCTAATCTTTCTTATATTTGTCTATACCTTTTCCTTCTAGCCAAAAAGCTGTCTCCCATACTTTCTTGTTTATAAAATCTTTCTGGAACTTTGTTGCTTTGGCTTTAGTATGCTTTGCCAAATTTACTAAACATTGATACTTCTATTCAATTCTATACCTGAGTCTGAATAAAAATATTAAAAGCTAGGCAGCAAAAACCATACTGAGGCCGGTGTTTCATTTAATCAGTACGTAGCCACACAAGGAAGTCTGGGATTCCCATTTGGTTCTATATAATGCCCTGACTCTATATGAAAAGAAAAAAAAAAACCAACACAAAAAACACCACTTATTCTGAGATTTGATTTGCATGTCCCTGAACCCCATAATTTGTCTACACTATGGCAGGCCTGAGAATTTCAGACTACAATTATACAACTGTTAAGCTCTTTGAGAAGGTGCCCCACATATTTGTAGAAAAGCACATCTCCCTTCTAAGTCATTGAAGCTATACTTTTTTCTTATTGCATTTCTATTGTAGACATCTAAAATTACTGGTCTTGAATGCCCCATTGAGCATATTTTTTTTCTGGATATACTAGAAACAGTATTTTCTATAAATAAAATAGAAACTCTATTTTAGAAACGATATTAATTAAGAATTAAGGCTGGGGTTCTCCATTTGTTCTTTATTCCTAGCCCCAAATCTACAAGTTTATTGCTGTTGTACTTAGAATTCTTCAATTCAACTTGTATTTTTAAAGTATCTGCTGTATGTCCAGTTCTTGCGATGTGAGGAGTCCCCAAGGGATCTTGGACTCTTTTAATTTACAGTAAAGTCAGAGAGGTGAGACTCACATACATTAAGCAACCATGGAGACATCGAAGGTGTCAGTGTGATGTGGTGCCAGTATATGTACTACAGTGCCCTTAGTCCTCCAAGTGGGGAGCCTGGGCCAGCCGCATCAGCGTCACCTGGGTGTTAGCTAGAAACGCAATCAGTGTTTAACGAGTTCTTCTTCTGAAAGTTTAATCAGAGAATGCCTGGGGGAGCTAGCCCTTGAGGAGCTCCCTAGACAGGAGTTGTGGGGAAGGCTCTATGGAGTTCCTGGAAGGAGGGTAGGATCTGGGTAAGTGGGGAGCAGTGTGTTCTAAAGTGTCACTTTTGCTAAAGGGCTGCTTGTTTAAAATGCCAATTCTTGCCACTCTCCCTCATCTCACTCCCTCTGTACTGAGTTGGAATCTCTAGAGTGAGCCCGAGGAAAATGCATTTTGAACAAACTCTCCAGGAAACTTTCAAAACTAAATTTGAGAATCACTGATGCAAATGAAAAGAGAATGTAGTCAGGACAGGAAAAGTTTGCATGTCGACGCCCCACTCCGGGAAAGCGTCCTATCTATCTGGTTTCCCCACTGCCCTGTCCTTGTTTAAGTTCCCATCATTTCTCACAAGTCTCCATTCTATGTGGCTCAAATGGTTGGGCGTCCATCTGCCATATGGAGGGACCTGGGTTTGATTCCCGGGACCTCCCGGTAAAATTAAAAAATAATAGTAATTTATCCTTCTTATTGTTGCCAGAATGAACGCCATACAAAACAAATCCGATCATACCTCTTACCAATTGCCAACGAAAGCCTCTTAGTGAGGCGAATGAGGCCCTTTATACCAGTCCTTGCCTTGTTCTTGAAACTCTTTTTCCACCACTTCACCCCAATGAATCACCAAGTCCAGGCAAATGGAGCTGCTCTGTCTGGAACATAGCACCCCTTTTGCGGTAAGGACATTTCCCTGTAATGTCCTTTTGGTCTTTCTCTGTCTGGCAAACTCCTCATCCTGCATCAAAAAACACTCTGGCAGAGGTGAAAATAAATAGTCTTTTTGCAGAGCTCTTCTTTTCTCTCCATATTCTAAGGAAAATTCAGCTTTGGGGAATGTGGTTTTTCTCTTCGGGGGAAAATAATTTAATGGGCTTTCCATTATACAAAGGCCAGGCATAGTCCAGATGGAAGAGTTGGAGCAAATAGGAGTGAAACTGATCTTTTATAATAAAGTTCTAAGGGTGTCTTCTTTGTGAGAAGAGATTTTTATGATGTCACCATTTGGTTTGCACGTTCAGTTGTTGGTTTCCTCTCTGGTAAAGGGGAAACCAGTGAAATGGACCTGTTCTGTAGTGGCGAGGAGATGGGGGCAGAGAATATCCTGACCTCCCAGGAACAAACCAGGGATAAGAACAGAGAACCCCTTGGGATTCCCTGAGAAAGGCATGGATGGTGTCTTCAGTGATAATCTCACTATATTTTAAGTTTGTCTTTTCTGAATTGCAATTTCATGGGTGCTATCCTCAGGGCATTAGTTAAATTGGTCACTATTATTGGCCCCACTTGGCCTTATGTTAACATCCCCTTTGGGAATAAAAAGACGGGCTGTAGCCATATGTTGGAGCTACAGAAACATAGAGAGAAGGTGAGGAATTGAAAGCCTTAAAAGAGGAAACACTGAGCATTGGTCCAGAGGCAGAGAAGATTCAGGTAGTAACAGAGCAGATAAATACTTGCAAAGAATCTTTAAATTCATTCATTCATTCATTCTGCATTCACTTAGTACCTACTATGTGTCTGGAACTGATCACCTCTCTTATTTGCTTCACTTATTCCGTGGAGAAAATAACATAACTCTTCCAGTTGTCCAACCTGGAAATCGATCCTCAGGAAATCTTATACCCATCTCTGAGTGGCTCAGTTTCACAATCCTTCAGAGCAGTTAAAAATATTTTCTTCTCATTAAGCTACCTATCCCTTTAATCCTTGCATTTTATTTCCCTGAAAAATAGAGATGAATTTCCTCAAATTCCTGTCCTTCTGTGCCAATTTTTAAAAAATTTATTTTACCTTCTTTATTCCTTCCTTCTCAGGGGAAAGGTGTCTGAGGCCTTTAAAGTTAATATTGCCACAATCAGTAAGAATGGACAAACAGCTCAACAGGAAAGTGGGTAAAAGGATGAACAAGCATTTCTCCTGGGAGGAAACACACACGGCCAATAAATATATGAAGAGATGCCCAACACTTACTCCCTCACTTTGCCTGGATTCTCAGCCCCTTCTCTCTCCTTGGGGGCTTTGCTTCCACTCCCTCTCTGTAATTTCTACATTTTCAATCTTTCCCACTCAAGTGGCTCTTTCAACTCAGGGCTTTACTATCCCCAAATCAGCAGGTTTCTACTGTTGCCCTGGAAGCTATTAATTTTTCTCTTTCCCTTTACCACCACGATTCTTGAAAGCCCAAATGCATTGTGTTTCCTTACCACCTCTACAATCCCCATTCCTCTGCAACCTGACTTCTATCTCTGTCACTTCAGTGGCCAAGGCTATCCGTGAACCCCTTATCTCCAAATCCAAAATCCTTTTTAGATCCTCATGCCACTGGATATTGATCTCTTAGCAATATTTAAAACTGTTGATAATCTGGTCCCCCCTCCCCCTTCTTGAACTTTTCTCCTCTTGGTTTTCTTCCTACTTCTCTGTTTTTTCTCAACCTCTTTCAGTACATCCTACCTTCCCATGCAGCTGTGCCTCAAGATGTATCCTTGGTTCTCTGCTTTTTTCCTCTCTTTATTCTTCTGTCAAATACTTTCCTTGAGCAAATTTATGTACTTTCTAGGCTTTGACTACCACCGTATGTATTTGGTTCTTGAAACTCTAGCCTTGCAACTCTTGTTCTATGTAGGTCATGTTTCTAGCTGCATCTAAAAGAGTTGTAAATTGCAATAATAAAATAACCGCAACTTAGGGCTGTTGTTGGGATAAACTGAGATAGTGACTGTAGAAAGCTTAGCACAGTGACTGGCATACTGTAAGCCATCCATATTAGTTCTTTTATCCTTCACAAAAGTAAAAGGATGACAAAAATCAATATCAACAATAATGACCACAAAAGAAAGCCACAAAACTGTAAGACCAGTTTCAGGACAGTGAAAATTCTGGGTGACTTGTGGCTTATAAACAAATTGTGAAGAACCATTTAAGAGGGCCTTTTTAGGGCTAATGCAATACATTCTCTTCACTGAATATGTCCAAAACTCTGCCTTCTGGGCATGTGGTAGGATTGTACTTCCTGCCTCTTGGGGCTGGCAGGGCTCTGCGACCAGCACTGGCCAATAATTTTGTGAGCAGAAGTGATGTGCAGCACCTCTGGGCCAGGCTTTGAATTGCTGGTGCAAGACTCCCTGCAAAAAAGTTCCAGATAATGGTTGCTCTATCTGTCTGGTTCCTAGACTCTTACGATGGACAAATGACAAATGACATGCAGGTTCACAGACTTTCATTTTTTTATGACAAGGTGAGTTATAAGGGGTTACTAGATTTGGTATACATAAAATAATATAAATACCTCCCCAGGGTTTAAAGAGGCAATTCACTACTCCAAAGGATGGTTTCATTTCTAGGGACACAGAAGAGCTCCCACTATGTAAGCTTACATCCAGCTAGTTGGAATGCTCAAAGTTTAGAAAAATCCTTTATCATAGGAGTTGAATGAGTTGGTTGTTGCTTTCCTTTGCTGAAATTCTCATTTTGTACTGATCAATTATTATTAACTCAGTTTCTTCATATCAATTTACTTTACATAAAATTTAAAGCAATTTAATTGTTTTATCATAGTGTGTAGGATGCATATTTGTTTCAACAGTATTTCTGGTATATACTTTTCTAATAACTTGATTTTAAGACATATTGGTGTTATAGTTCAAATATAAATCTATATTTTTCCTAAAGAAAATACATACATACTCCATTCAAAATTTGCTTGCTTAGTGTAGCAGTTTGATATTTATGAATTCCAGAAAAGAAGGATTATGTTTGTAAACTGGTCTGTTCCTCTGGGTGTGATACCTTTGATTGCATTATATTCAGCTGAGAACTTTGACTACATTATGTTAAGATTAGGGCTTTGAGTCAACCATGTCAGTAGGGTGTAACTCAGGGTTGAGTCCCCGCCTTCTTGGTGGGCTAATATAAATGGACCCTCATAGTAGAATAGTCACAGGAAAAGAGAACTTTGTCATGACACAGAAGAAGGCACAGTGAGCAAGAAAGCTCCATAGACACAGCAGTAGAGAGAACTTTGACCCTACAGCCCTGGGAAGAGAGATGTTTGCCTGATAGTTTACAGCTGAAGAGAACAGAGTGGCTGAGCTGAGGAAGCCTGGAAAGAAACAACCCTATGGCAGCCTACAGCTGAGATCAGAGGACTCTGGGCCCATGGAGCCTTAAGAGGAAGAAGGAAGGAGAGACCAGGCCCGCCATCTTACTTCAACATGTGGTAACTGATTTGGGTGAGGAAGTACCTCTTGTGGTACCTTGAGTTGGACTCTTTAGGGCCTTGTAACTGTAAGCTTTTACCCCAAATAAATACCCTTTATAAAAGCCAACAGATTTCTGGTACTTTGTGTCAGCACCCCTTTGGCTGACTAATACACTTAGTAACACGTCATTGGTGATATGCTCCCTATAAATTTGTGCTACTTAAAAAAAGCTTAAAATATAAGTTAAGTAATTACAAGTGTAATAGGATGGTTGGGCTATTTTTAATTTATAGGGCATTTAAAGTATACTTAACCTTATTTAATTTCATAAAAATTTTGAAAGGCAAGTATTCCCATTTTACAGAAATGAAAATTAATACTCAGAAACAGAGATGGGTAGAAAATTTTTGAGTAAGATCATATTTTTCTTTACGGGATGAACAATGAGCAATTAAATTATGCTGTTAGTGATAGGTTTATTGCAATGTTTAAATTTTATTCTATGCAATTACTTTTTATTACTAAACTCTGGAAAGTGGGAAGGGGTTGGTTACATGAGTCACAGGCTTTTTGGTCCTGAGACAGGGGGCTGGAATAAAAACATTTGAGAGTCACTGACAAAAGACCTCTTTAGTGGCCTGAAGAAGGGCTAAGTCTCTGGCATAATCTTGTTCAAAGTGTCATCAAGTTTTCAGAGTTTGAAGGGTTGCAAAAGGAGAAGGATTAGATTGATCTTATGTGGTTCCAAAGAAAGGTTGTAAACTCATGTGTATATGATCAAATAGTAGAGTGGAAGACACTAGGGAGTTCTGGGGATTGTGGGAGTGTATGACCCATTTAAAAATATTAGAAAACAGACACACAACCCTAAACAGAGCAAAGCCGGCCTGCAGGCTGAATTCTGACACTCTCTTCTCTAGAGGTAGGAGCAACTCCATGAGTGGCAGAGAATACTGTGGAGAGGGAGACTTTGGTTCAACATTGACTCACTTTCTAGTAACTGGTGCTGCATGAAGTTGAAAAGGGCTGCATGTTATCTTGCTGGAGATGGATGCCAAGATTTACTCATCCTTTATTCTTACACTCTAGAATCTACATTCCATATTTCTGGTGAGGCAACACTTACTTTGGTACACTTATTCTGAATTTGGGGAAACAATTACATGACTCTGCCTTTTTTCTAATTCTGATTTCTCCTGGATTATTAGCAGTGATTCTGTAATTCCATCATGAAGTCATTGGGGGTGAGATATATCCAGGATTGGAGACTTTATTTTAAAGCATCTACAGAGCCTATTAATCTTTACTTACCATAAGATTCATAATACTTTTTGGTTTGAATAATTTTGGGGAAGGAAATATATAAACAAAATAGGAGATGAGCAATTCTATCTTTTCTCTGTCATCATCTCAACATTATATCACTAACTCCAAGCAGTGGTTCAATCTCTTCCATATATTTCTTGCTCCCATAAAAGTTTAAAACTGTTTTTGTTGTCCTTGGCATGTTCCCCAAGCCTCAGCTTCTTCCACTCTTAGCCAAGCTAATCCCTCTGGTTTGTGCTGTCCCTTCATATTTGATGACTTACACAGTCTGATCAAGTTCTTTTAGAATCCTACTTCAGCAGGGAAACCCCTTTGTAGCCACACCTGCTTCTTTGATTGCCTTCCTTCTCCTGTTTCCCCCATGACTGTACTGAACTTGACTGTCAGAAATTTGTTTGATGATAGCTTCCTACACATAGAATCTAATGTCTGTGGTAACATACTTGTCATTTTCCCCTGGAACATTTTGAAATCTGCTTGCCTAAAATCAAGGATGCCTTTATGATTATGCCTTTAGTTCTTTTCATTGCAATTCAAACTAACTGTTGACACAGTGACTTTCAGTGTTACTTACAGTTCTGTATTACCAAAAAGTTCTCTACGTTTATGTCCATATCCAGTGGGGGGCAATGTAGTATGGTGGGAATAGCAAGGCTGTCCCTCTAACGAGCTGTCTGACCTTGGGCAAGTTGGTTAACCTCTCTGAGCCTCAGTGATGTTTCTTCTCTGCAGAATGCAAGCTATATGTAGCTACCTTGCAGGATTACTGTGACAATTAAATGAGAAATGCTCTTAGCACAGTTATGATATAGGGATTCTGTAAAAAGACAGCCAGCATCTTCTTTTAAGATGTAAAATTTTCAGCACAGTATGTCAAGAATTTACCAGAGATTTCAGTTTTAGCAGAAGGAGAAGCAACTGCCATTAACTAATGTTGAAGGTAATGATGGTGGTGTTGATGATGACTTTAGCTACATCTTTTTGGAGCACTTACTATGTGCCAGAGTTTACATTCATTGTCTTATTGTCTTATTTACCCCTTACAGCAGCCCTGTAAAAATAAATAAAATAAATAATAAAACAACTACTATTATAATTCCCATTCTTCATTTGGGGAAAATGAAGCTTAAAGAGCAACATGCTCAGTATTATAGACCTGGAAGTGGCAGAGCCCAGATATAAACCAATATGTCCTTGACTTTGACGTTAGTGCTCTAGATGTTCACTGACTCCCTCCACTTGTCAATAGTAGGTAAGCCATGGCTGTTGACAAGCCTGTCCCCATGGTCCACCCAGAAAGTCTGTGTTACAGCCCACAGTGACTCTGCTTCTCTGCCTTCCTCCATTAGGCTGACCTAGTTTTCTCCATGGTGTCCTTACTCTCTGTTCTTTGTACATGCACACAACTGGATGTCTCTTCAGTCTCAGAATCTGACAAGGGAAATGATTTTATTTATTCCAATGTGGTTCCCATTCTGCTGTGTTGAACTCCCTTTCCCCATTTTGCACTTCTCAATGACATCTTGGTCCAATTCCAAAAGTTTCCACTCCCCTTCAGTGATTAACACAGTTCCATTTTAGTAGTTAAGATTTCCTCATGCTGATTTCAAAACTTCAATCTTTGATTTGATTCAAAACTCTTCTCTCTCAGAGCAGGCTTCCCAGCAGGGGTCTAGAGCAGAGTCAGAGTTGTCTTCCCTTTTGCTCTCCCTTCTTTCTTCCCTAACTGAGGCTTTTGGGATTGGGATAGAAAGGAGGAAGAGGAAAACAGATCGTCATTTTGTCTGACTGTCCATGGTGAGGATCCTCTCCCCTGTTTATGGGTCATGTGATTATATACTACAGCAGATAATAATGCTCCCACAATTGGGATGCATACACCTAGGGGAGGTACATGATGATCCTAGGTGCTCCAAAAAAATATTAGAACTTTCCTCTATAGTTATTTTTTTTAATCCAAAGAAATTAAAAAAAAAAATGCCATTCAGTTCCACTAATGTTTAATAAGCAGGTGGACACCAGCATCCTCCCTGGATCCCATATATCAGAAGTCTTATATGATGTACAGGGCTTGAACGTTCCTAGGTATGAGTGGGTTTCTACAAAGCAAAGGGCTTGCCAGTGGTGCTTTCCCACACTCATTGGCTTTTAGTGTATTCAGATACTTTGCAGTTTACTTGAGGAGAGTTAAATGTATTGGTGGATAATATTATCTAATTTTAGCTAAACCAACCTCCACACAATGTACAAGTGGTTTTAGAAGATCTTTGCTAAGAATGCACAAGTTGAAGTGAATGCTAATAATGCAAACACCAACAAACAAAGAAAATGGCAGAGCAGATATTTCTCATTTCCCCAGTGTGCTTCTTCACCTTTATTTCAAGGGAAAGACTAATGGTTTGAGACACTCCAATCAGATGTGACAAAAATTTAACCAAAATTTCTTTCTAATGATCAAGGAGAGTATTAGAAATATAGATTTACATTCGCATCTTACCTCAAGTTTGTTTGACCATTCTATATTCTTTGAGACAACATAGCATCCCTCCTTACCCAATTCTGTCCACTCCTTCCTTTATTCTTTGATATAATATAAATAGATGCAAAAGGAGAGGAATCCAAGACAACTTCAGAATTTCAATGCTGAGTGACTGGGAATTCAGAAATGAAAGGGTGGATAATGTTGGTTTTGGACAAGTAAATCTGAGATCAGAAGAAGACATCTAAGAAAAGCCTGAATGATACACATATACATTCACATACATATAAAAATAGTATACATGGAGATATATATTTAAAGAACGAGTTCTATTTTGAAGAATTTGAAATAATGGCTTTGTAAATTCAAATTTCTTTAAATGGCAGTGTATTGCCATAGTGTGCTGAAGTAATCGCTAGATTGTGCTTTTTAAAATAAAGATAATAAATATTTGAGTACATTCATAAATAATATATTTTGAGGGGGCAGTGTTGGTTTCAAAGTGGTGATTCCAAAAAAATATATAAACACCATCCCCTTTTAATTGTACATTTTGCAAATAAAATATAGCAGTTTTTAAAAAATGTTTCTTGCTTGTTTTTGAATTTTACAAATTCAAGTTTTTAAAGTGTCTCCTCATTGATGGTTCTTGGACTGGTTTGAATGTAAAATGATACTGCTGTTATCAACTCAGCATGGACAAACACCAGTGACCAATTGTAAGCGAAGTTGGATGCGTTTCATGGCCCTACAAGATCTGAGCACACTACAAAACAATACCTTGAGGCTATGATCAAGTCTTCTTTTCCTTAATCATTTGGACCCTCCATGATCCTTGCTGCTCCCCTGCCAAGACTCCCCTTCCCCCAAATACTTGCACCTATTGTCTGGTGCAAGGGGAAACCAAGGGAATGAAAATGAGTTGAGGGCTTTTGGTACCGTGAAGTTAATTCAGTTGAGTTCATCTTACTCATTTAAGATTGGTCAAAATTTTGCAAATGTCGTATAGGAACAATAGGATCCCAGTGTCCTGTGCAGCATATGTGTACACCCAGCAAGCATTGATTGTGCAGCTCTAGTTCTTTAAAAGGAAAAAAAAAAAAAAAAAAAAGAGAGAGAAAGCATCCCCAAATCACACAGTTGTATGAGGCAAAATATCTGATTCCAGAGTCTAAAACTGCTTTGTGTATGTAATTTTTGAAAAGAAAAAATTACAAGCCAGCAGCGATGAAGTGCTTAGTGCAAGATTTCAGTTTTCAACCTTGCAGCTATTACATTTCAATCTGAGGCAGCAAGAAGATTCTGCTGATCCTAAGCTAATGAATGTCAAGAAGAAAATGGCTTGCTTTCTTCTGTTAGCAGGTGGCTATTGTTTTAAAAATGAGGAACCTCAAACTTGGCCGGAATCCAAGGCATGTCACATAATCCTGATCTAGAGATATGCAGTGAGAATCCCCAGCCCCCAAATATTTGATTAGAGCATATGTAAATTGTCGTGTGTTCTTGGCATGGCTGAATCAGGAGTGACAATGTAGATTATGATGTTCTTATACAATCAAAGGTTATTATTATTTTTTCCCCCCAAAGGAAGTAAAACTTGCCTAGTCAGGAGAGCTGATGCCTCTTGGTATGGCAGATAATTTCTGCAGATATTGAATGAGGAAATAAACAATGTTCATGACATAAACAACAGCTCATGACATTCTATAGAGTTCTTGAAAAGTTAATAACATATCTCACGCTGAAATATGTATCATTAAAAGAGCTATCAGCAATTGTTTTATTGACCCAATTTCCGAGGGCTATAGTAACTGACCCTAAGCCCCAAATCAGAAAATTAGATTTCAGAGCCTCAAATATGTATCAAAACCATTTAGAAACCATATAGCAGCTAAAATATGAAACACACTTTCATGCTGTACAATTAGTTGACAAGGAATTTCAACCCTTTATTTACTATGTGTATGGAACAGTATCTGGAGAAATAAAAATCACAGTAAACTTAAGGTTCAAGGCTTTGCAGAAAACAGCTTCCTCCTCTTTCTAAAGTCCCTGGTTTGATCCCATGGATCTGGGTATACAGAGTGGGTGCTCCAACCCCATTCCAAATATAGTAAAAAAAAAAAAGCTAGGTAATGCTTCTCTTATCATAGTGATAAAACACACTGGAGACCCAAATTTATCAAGAAAATGATGTCACTGTGATTTAACACAACAGAAAAATGAAATTATATGTACTTGATATAATTTGCCAGCTACAGAGAATTCTGAATGGCTAGAAAGCAAAACCTAAGGGTGTAGGGATTTCATATATAGCTCATGCAGGATTCCAATAACCAGAAAAATGCTTGGATCCCAAAGGTGAATTAAAGTGTTTTTCACTCAGTAAGGATGAAGAGGGGGAAGGGACAGAAAACAAATGCAGACAAGAACCAGTCTTGCCTGGAGACAGAAATGTATGAGATGCCTCAGAAAGACAATAGAAAACTAATGAGGTAAAAAGTCTGGCATGATTGTGATCTGATTTTCACAGATTAAACTAATGTCAATGAATAGAAAAGAAGAGTGAATGAGCCTAAATGGCTTTTAGACACCTGCAAATAATTGTATTTCCAGCAATAGATTGTTTGGGCATTGTTTTATATAGCATTTTATAACAGAAAGGCTGGAATGGGGATTTGGAAAAAGGTGGCATTTTTCAGCTCTTCCCCATTCCAAATATGTTTTCCCTTATAAGCTCCCATCCCAATCTGAGGATGGGATATTGTATAAATAGATGAATAGTCTTAAGAAGGAGCTGCCTAACGATCACTCTGCTTGACTTTTAAAATTCTATAGTTGTGTTGATAAGAAAATAAAATTATTGAAACTGAAAGCTGTTCCCCAATCTTTAGAAAGAAAGATTTCTAGTACTAACATTTTAACAGCATGCTATCTGTATACAGTATATGGGTTGCAATTCTTGGCATAATTCTAGGTTCTGCTTTTGATTTACTCATTTTATTTTCTCTTCTTTGGGCCCTTGATTAGTTATTTCTGGGTATATATTTTACTCAAATTCAAGGGAGGACCTCTTGATTGACAACCCCAGGTGAGGAGACATATTCCCGTTCCTTTGGGCAAAACCTATAAAACAAATGGGTAAAATATAGTCTAAGAGCTACATTAGAATAGGGGAGAGGAGGATCTTGTTAATATTCTCAAGGCTTGATATCTTTTGCTACCATTTGTGAAACAATACAAATGAAAAGATGATCATTGTAAGACTTACAATATTTGGACTCTGGTAATTCATCACTGATGTGGTGGATATGTACTGAACACTTTATTTCAAAGTTTTCAAAGTGTGATTAGCTTAATATGGCTTCATCTTACCAGAAAACAGTTTGAATTGCCATAGAACTACAATTTGATATTGAAGGAAGAATCATCAACTAAACAGGGTAACAAAGTCATGTTAACACTCTAATTCCCCTTTCCTTCCCTTTGCCTTTCCCTTCCGTTCCTTCCCTTGCCTGCCACTCATGCTATCTCATTTAATTCTCACAGCAACCCCGCGAGGTCAGCAGGGCAGGTGTTGTCCATAACTTTTGATGAAGACACTAAGTCAAGGTACAGAGTGATTTGCCCAAGATCAAGCAGTTGGTAGTTGTCAGTGATGGTTCTAAGGCCTGAGACCTATGACTTCCACCCTAGTGGAAACTGATGGGGCTAAATTCTAATAATGGATTTAAGGTGCAGTGAGTATTGTCTGAGTTCAGTATTTAGGGTTGTAGTAGCTAAACTCCTATGAAAATTCAGCCACAAGCCTCTTGTTAATTCATGAAAAATTGGAATTTTAAAAGAATACAATCTTACCATGCTATTAGGTTAAGCACCTTCTAAAACAAACAAGCAAACAACGATGTGTTGTAAATTAGAACATTTTGGAATTTGTGTAATTTAAATGGTTGAGTTATTTTATGCTAGGGAAGTGACTGCACAATATTCATTAGCTAATTTTCATGATGTTTTGTTGTGTTTTTTTTTAAACACATTGGGCCAAATTACACTTTCAGAGATGCCCACAGAATTTTAATTAACATAATAGGTTTCATTTCAGTTCTTTAAATAGTGGTTTCCTTTTGATTCAGGGCGGTGTCGAGCATTATAATTCCACATTTTGTAAGGGAAGAAAATCAGCGTTTGTAGGCTAAGTTATAGACTCACAGTCTGACAATGACTTGTTCATCATAGGCGTGGGTCTTATAAAAGTGAAGTCTCTGCTTTAACAGGGTGGCCACTGGTGACAGAATCAGCGGCATCCACACTAGTCCCATTGAATAGGCTATCTTCTCTATGTCCCACTCCAATTGCGCCCCCCTCCCATTTCTCCTTTTGTTTTGTGGAGGTTATAAGAAGCATGGAAAAGACAATGCAAAGATTTGAATATGTAAAGTGAGGTTGTTAAAATATTCTCTGGAAAATGTCATAATTAAAATGAAATGCCATTGTTTATATTTATTTGGCAGTATATCCCATCAAAGCTTTGCAAAGACTTTAGCATTAATTGTCACCATTCTTGTGGAGGTAAGTAGTAGTATCTAAAAGCCAATAGGTTTACTTAAATTTCATTTTTTATCTGCATATGATTTTTACCCAAAGGAACTTGATGATAAAAGCAATACTGAATTTTAAAAAAATGTCATTTTCATGTCTGCAGGTTTCAAGATTTGAGTGTAATGTACGGTATCTCACAAACTGCATTCTAGGGTGAAAAACTCCCAGGGAAATGGAATTACCTTTAGCATCTTAGAACTATTATCACTTGTCTTGTGGATCTATGGCTTAGGAAAAAAATATATTAGCAGGAGCCAGGGAGCATTCCATGCTTAACACAAGCAGCTGTTAATTATAAAATGGCAGCCGTTTGTACTTTACTGAAAATGTTGATATGGCTCTCAAAGAATTTTTAGGAAGGCATTAAACCCTTTCATCTCTGCTTCTGATTTCTGCATTTGCTACCTTCTTCCCCCTTAAGCATGCCTATTTTCCCTTCAGAGCCCTATCAAAGCTCATAAACCCAATAAAATATCTTTTTGGAGGGAGCCAAAATGTATTTGAAGGAATTAGGGTTGATTTGGGAGATGCAATTCTGGTGTTATAGCAAATTAGTTCTGTTAAGTATGAGTAAGATGAGTGTTCTGTATACTGTTCTGCAGTAAAATATATGACCATGTGTATGAATGTATACAGGTTCAGTACACTTACATAAAAAGCTGCTTGCATGTATCAGTAATGCTGCTATAAAAATAACAAATTGGTCAAGGACAATAGCTTTTTCAGTAGAAGCTGTAGACGCCAGTACAGTATAAGATATATTTATTTCTTGTATTCAAGCCTGTCTTTTATTTTGTTTACACAACAAAATTATTATGCTAATTACATAGTAATATGCTGCCCCTGAGAACTTTCTTCGCTGATAGCATCTACTTGGGGATGCAGATTTGGAGCCAGTATGTGATTATTACTATTTCAAAATGTTATTATCGGAATGACAGTCTTGCCTTCCAAGGGAGTCCTCTCTAGGCTCTTTATGCTGGGTGTGGAGTTTAACAATGTACAGTAGTAAAAATTCAGGAGGGATTGTTTTTTTGGGGGGGGACATTTTGTTTTAAAAGAATGTTGGCAAGCAACATTTTGGACTAAAATGTGTAAGCTTCGTTGCGTGCGCGCGCGCAAACGGAAGCTCACGCTAATGCGCGGGCGAGCTCGCTAGGGGGAGCTCTTGGCTGGCTGTTCGGTGGCCGACCATTGTCTATAGGAGACAATTTTTCTTTGTTTGAAAATTTACAAATCATCAATGAAAATGCCACAGATATGGCAGAAGTTTTGGGACAAGTCACTGGCTCCCAGTTCTCCTGCCTTCAGGTGAGGGCGTGTGATGTGTTCCCCCGCTAGTCCCCTTGCCCAACAATTGTTTTCCTGCCTCCCCATAATTTAAGAGATTTCAGAGCTACTGTAAATATTTCTTTTCACCCAGAGATAGGGCTTCTTTACAGTCTGTTCCTTCTGAAAGATTCTCTATTGAAGCCTGATGGTAACAATGAAAAAGTATGCATTTTCAAAAGCGCTTTCTTTCATCCTGAACTCAGATTAATTAATTCAATGATGATAGAGATCTGATTGCCATCAAAGTTATTGCAATGCAGGTTTAAAAACTGAAAACTTAGTGATTACAAATGCACCTGATATGAAGAGTTATTAAGGAGGAAGTGATCAGCTAAAGGTACAGAAAAAATGTTTGAAAATATTTTTAATATCACTTTGGGAAAGGCAAGAGACTAGCCCTCAGAGAGGTAATTATTGGCTTGGACAATTTTTGGTTTTATTAATCTTATTCTCCAAATGTTTTCCTCCTACACCTCACCAGTTTTTTTTTTTTCTTTTTTTTTTTTTTTTTTTTTTAATTGGAGGGGAAAAAAAATAAAGCAAAGTGCTTCTTTCCCTACCATGTTCCTTTCCTTTTTTCTCCACTCTAATGACATTTGGCAGGCTCGGCTGTGTAATGCTTGACTGGTTTTATTGTTGTCTGTTCCCAGTGGGGAATAGTTGACACTGCTCTCTGTTTTCAATTGATATCCATTTTCAACAATATTGCTTTCTATTAGATTCCTGCACAGTTTGTGCCAAGCAAACTGAATATTTACTGGGCTGACCTCAAAGCCTTCAAATCAACAAACACTAGAATAAGCAAAATATGCATTTTTAAGATCAAATGTTTTCAAATGCTCCTTTCAAAATTATTATTTTTAAGTGCACCGTGAACTGCGGATTGAAGGATATTATATTTCCACTTCTGTCAGCCCATTTTTATTTATTTTCACACATTAAATAATGGGATTAAACATTGAAAAGACTAGTTGTATACACTATCTAAGCAAGGTTAAAAGCAATCAATTTTTCCCTATTTAGCAATCCCTCCTTCTAAGCAATAAATCATCTTTGCTCATAACTTTTTAGTGTGGCTATAGTTAATAATATCACATTGAGCAAAGTAACTGAATCTGACAAACCTGGCAACAGCCAGCCATTTCAAGACCTTCTCAGTGATCAGGGGGCTCCATGTTAGAATTAAGGCATGGCAGATTGAATTTAGCCATAAAGAAAGCCAGTGAATCACGTGAACTTTTCTAACATCTTTCCTTCAAATTGGTAAGCGAAGTTTGCAGAATCTTAATACTACACCCTACCTACATCACAGTATATTTGGCTGCAGCTGGCATATAGGAGAGAAAGATGTTTTATTTTTGGAGATAATCAAAGGAAAGAAAAGGATTGATTTTATGATGAGCACCACATGAACTATTGCAATATAGTCAAATATGTTTAGTTACTTTAAAAAAGGCTTGCAATTCTTCTACACAGTTTGAAACAAACCATAATAGAAAGCGTCTGCATAAAATTTATTAGTTAGGCAGAGGTAACTATTGGTAATTCAAGCAAAGACGCCTGCATGATGAGGTTGTTGACTTACGGTAAGGGCACTGTTAAGAACCATTTTGGCCCAAATATATATTTTCAAATGACATTTAGACTACCAAACCCATCAAATTACAGCAGATAGAACTGCTTATTTTTTCTCAAGGCTCCAATATGTAAGGAAAAGGATAGTGAATGAATTTTCCACTTAAAAAGTTTTCTCCCTCTCTCACTTCCTTCTTCTCTCCCTTCCTCCCTCCCTTTCTTCCTTCTTCCCTTCCTTCTTTTCTTCCTTCCATAAATATTTATTGAGTTTCCAGATCTGCAGTCTCGTTTCTCTGTTACCCTTCACTGAATCCTTGCTACCTGCCAGACCCGTGGTGCCAAGCATTTCCCATACATATCATTTACCTTTCAGAACAGCTCCGTTACCATCTCCAGCGGTGGGGCTCAAGCCCAGATGTACCCATGCTCTGAGCCCTTTGTTTTACTACCTCTCATACTATGTGTGTGTCGCAGTTGAGACACAAGAGCCTTTAATAATAGTCTACCATTTGAGGCATCTTACTTAGAAAATGTGGTCAAGTAGAGACTGCGCAGGCCTGGCAAGCAGTGGCCTGGGTCTGATATGCTGTGTTGTTCTGGGAAAATCCCTTACTCAGCTTCATTTTCACCATCTGTGTCTCAGTTTTACTATTTGTAAACCATGCGTCATTAAAACTGCCCGATGGGCCTTTCATGGGCATATTGGGAGGATTAACAAGAGGCTGCAAATTCTCCTTCCCTTATTGAAAGAGAGGTACTGCAAGAAATTCAAGGCAGGGGACTTTCAAGAGAGGGGTTGCCTGCACTCACATTTAAGCCCCATTTTCTAAATTAAATCTGACATTCTTTGGCTAGGACATGGAGCATAATTAATCAAAAATGCAATTTTCATGGATTTCAGAAATGCCTGGAAGCTCATGGCCAGAAATGAACAAGCATAATAGAATGATGTGGTGAAAGGTGTTCTCTTTGGGTGTTTAACAAACTCAGGTTCTAATCCAACACTCTCACTAACTGCTGTATCAACCTGGCCAAACAACTTGGCCTGCCTCCGCTTTGTCACTTGTAAAAGCAATGCATTCTCCTGCTGCCTCACAGAATTGTCAAGGGAATACAACTAAGAAATGTGTGAAAGTATTTGGAATAATATAAGGCATTATTTGTATGTAATTTTTGAAAATGGGATGAGATAGTCCCAAATTTTCCTCATTGATTAATTACAGTTACATTAAAATATATTATGGGTTATTTAAAGAGTAAAGACACCCTATTCTCTCCATTGTTTCTTATCCAGCTTTTAAAAAAATCATTACATTTGAATTGCCATCCTGGTTGAGTTTTTATTTTATTTTATTTATTAATTTATTTTAAAAAAATTTAAAAAGATACTTAGATTATACAAATGTCACATAAAAAATATAGGGGATTCCCAAATGTCTCACTCTCCACACCTCCCACATTTTCCCACATTAACAACAACCCTTATTAGTGAGGTACATTCATTGCAATTGATGAACACATTTTGGAGCATTGCCACTAAGCATGGATTAAGGTTTACATTGTAGTTTACACTCTTTCCCACACAATCCTGTAGGTTATGACAAAACTTATAATGGCCTGTTTCTGTCATTGCAATGTTCCCTACCCTCAGAACCTCCAGTGGCCACTGCCTCCACATCAGTGATATGATTTCTTCTATTGCTAGAATCACAATAAATCTATAGTAGAATGCCAGTAAGTCTACTTTAGTCCATAGTTCATTTCCCATTCCTGAGGATTCTGGGATGGTGATGTCTACTCCATGTCTAATTGAGAGGGGGCTTCAATCCCATAGGGCTGATGGATGAGATTCTCTTGCTTGCAGTTATAGAATCTCTTGGTTCCTTGGTATGGTAGTTGTCCATCATCATCTCCATGTTAGTTGTCCTGGGTGAGACCAATGAATTAGAGGGTAGGTGTTACAACTCTGATGAGACTCAGGGCCCAGCTGGCACATGGACAGCCCACAGATTTAAGTCTCTTGGATGTACTCCTACCAACTCTAGTACTAATTATAGGTTCAAATAGAAGGACAGAAGAGCCATATGTAGGGAAACTGCAACTGAGTCCAACTCTGTCACTCTGGGGAGCATAAATTCCAAAGTAGGGTCCACTGGCAAGGCACAAAACTCCTGAGCTATCTGCCCTGACTATAGTGTCTGGATGTCTCCAGAGTCCTCAGGAGCCCCACTATTTGGAACAGTATCTACTTTGTTAGTCAAAGAAATCCTGCTGAGATATGCATAAATGTAACCTCTAGAATGACCTCCTGACTCACTTTGAAGTCTCTTAGCCTTATAAACTCATTTGTCTTGACCTTTCCCCCTCTATGATCAAGGTCTTTTTCCAGTTGCATTGCAGGTAGTAATCCCTTGGTGCCAGAGAGGTTCATCCCTGGGAATCATGTCCCATGCTGGGAGGAAGGTAAAGTATTTTTGTCCTGAGTTTGGCTTAGAGAGAGGCCACATTTGAGCAACAAGGAGGCTCCCAGGAGGCACTGGTTGAGTATTGAGACAGCTATAATACAGCCCATTCTCCCAACATTTTGTTCCTGAAAAGTATTCTCAGATGGAAGATGCTTTTCACTCTTAGAGAGAATGTGCATGACTCATGATCAGAGTGTTTTCTCTCATGAACCTTGTTCAGGCATCTGCAGATAAAATATACAGAGCACTACCTGCACAAATGGTTTTCTTAGTGTCCAGGGTACCATCCTGATATTCTTACATTTAAGACCAAATTTCCCAAGTGCTATCAGAATTCAACTGTTCTTTACTTGATTCTTGCATTCTTTCAGATTCAAAGATTATATATCAAAGCAGTGGACATCCAGATGACAAAAGAAAGAGAAGAATTTCATTGAGATCTGTTTCTTTATTTACTATTTTATTTAAATTGGATCAGCAAGATGAAACTTCCATTTTCTATCCCTTGGAAAATAGACTTGAGTCAACATAACTTTGGAATATCGATGTTCCAAGGTACCTAGGATTATCTTGATGATGAATACTGTAGGTAAATGAGTATAAGTTACTGCAAGGATATAAGAAGGTTATTAGGCAATAAAATAAAGGGTAGAATAAATCACAGTGTGTTCTCTTAATTCCATTTAGTTAAATCAGTTTTAAATGAATTCCTCTATCCTAGAAGGGAGAAAAGACAAAAAAAAAAAAAAAAAAAAAAAGACCCATATGCCACGAGCCTTATTTGTGTGTTGAGGCTTATTTGTGTGTCACGCCTTAGTGGGGTTTAATGTCTCCAGATCTCCCTTGAAATTATTCAGAGCAGACTATCTGGGAAGCTACCATGGTTTGAGTATGCTAGGATGTAAGTGGCAGCTCTGTATTCCAGAGAGAACAGAGAACAGTGCAAGAAACAAAGGCAGTGGGTGTGGAGATGGCAGTTGGTGGCTGCTGCTAAAGACCTGGGATTTATTAGAGGAGAAGTCAAGTTGAGGAAATTGGCACCAGGGAGAGGAGTAAGAGGCTGACCTGACTTCATGACTCACTTGGTAGTCATGTTAACTAACCAAGGTGAATATTTAGGATCTTCATCTCTAAAAAGAGAGTTTAAGAGAAAAAAGGAAGATCTTCAAGAAAATTGAAAGTAACAAGTGGGATAGTGTTTATAAGAGCATTTTGTCCAAATTACCAAATAATGTGCAAACATAAAGCCCCCTTAAGGTTGAATGTGAAATTGGCACAGTTACAGGAATAGGAAGAGAAGCCTGAAAGGGTCTTCTGAGGTTTGCAGTCATGGAACCCTGCCCGGTACTCGATCATCAGGACCATCTGCAAACAGCTTGCAGTGGCTGGACAGGCTGCTGTGCCCATCCCAGTATCCCTTTGGCAGGCACTGTGCCTGCCCTGAGCCCTCGTTTAGTAAGGAGACAGAAACGGTGAGGACCCAACTCATGCAGAGTTGTGGTTACAGCTTGTGAGATTTAACCTCAGAACCTTAACATCAGGAAAGTGATCTGGGGGAGCATACCACCATGAAGAGACTAGAGGAAGAAGGGGAGAACTTTAAAATATCTTCATAAAGGAAGAAAATATTATAAGCCCAGAGGAAGATTCTATAAAGGCATAGTTTAGTGTAGGCTGGATTTCATGAAATGAAGAAAATCAAACCAGAGACCTGTTTGCGGAGTGGAGGCATGATTATATCTTTAGTTTTCTTAACTAAATAAATCCATCAGCTGACAGAGAGAAGAGTGTAGTGGATTAGACAGAGAAGGCATGATGGAAGACATGAAGGCAGGGTCAACTCGGGGAACATTGATCACAGTCTCATTAGGCCTGGAACAGAAACAAAAATGAATTTAAAATGTGAGGATGGGGAGGGGGAGAATAGAAAAAGGACCAAAGGGAAATATCTGTACATTTTCCAACAGTGTGATTCATAACACATGGATGAACTCAGACATTGAGATCTAATTCATCGGTTAAATTCCTGACATACTGAGCCAGGGTAAAATGTTTCTATCACTTCATCATCCTATCTCTCTGTCTCTCACTGTCAAGCACCCTGAAATAATTTTCATAGCATAGAAAAGGTATTCTACTCCTGATAAGTATTTTTAGTGTTATAATACTGAAAAGTATATTCCAAGGAAAGCCAAATAAAGAAAGGGTGCTGGCAGAAACAGAACAAAAAAGAACTTGAAACCATTGTTACTATTGATAGGTCTTGTCTTCAACTTAGATAGTAAGAAGCATGGAGACATCTATAAAAGAACTGATTGCATATTTCATTAAATTGGAAGTGAAACTGATAATAAAATTTAATATTAGGAGGAAGCAGAATAATTGGAGCAAAATTAAATGAACTATTTTTAAACATTTAATTTTACTCTTCAAGGCCCTTTATCAGCTGCCCCACTATCCTGTCCTTCTTCAAACTCCATTTCTTATTATTTTTCATTTACTTGAAAAACTTAGTGAACTTATATTCTTTACATTAGTCTTCCTTTCTGCTCACAGCATCCTTTTCTTTGCTCACACTGTTTCCTTTGCCTGCCTTCTCCTTTCTCTTTCATTCTGTTCCCATTACATGCTTCAAGAACTGGTGGAAAGCTTTTCTAGGCAGTTCTCCTTGAATAGTCCCTCTGGAGTTCAAGGGAGCCCAATAATTAAAATTTCTTTTCCCTACCTGAGCTTCTAACCACTTGAGAAATAGAAAGATATAGGACAAAGTCCAAAATATGATGTTTATTCTGATAAAGGCTGATATTAGAAAATATGGTAAGTGAACTTCATAATCCAGAGTTGGAAACATGGCCTCACCCAGCCACAGGCAGAGTTGGCTCATGGCAGGGATCGGTGCCTATTAAACTCACAGCAAAATATGTGATCTCTGTGGACAGGCTCACTCCCAAGAGGAGGAAGAAGGGACAGAGTTATGCAGACCCACTTCCTTACCCCAAACTCATCAGTTGATGAGTGAAACAGAATGGAGAGAGACCAGGAAGGTCTCACCACTGGAGTCCCCTCTACATGGAAAGAAAGAACAGAAGTAGGGGAAAGTATTATTCCCTCAACATCTACCCCATTAAAAAAAATTTCTTTAGGGATTTGTTCTATAATGTCATATTTTTATATACCGTGATTCAGTTGTGGTTCATTAGGGAAGGAGAGCCACTATAAGTATTTTGGGCTAAAGGATTTCTTAAAGGACTCATATCTACACAATTGTGGTAGGAGCTGAGGAAGTGAAGTCTCAAAAGGGGAGCTGGAGGATGGGAGAATATCACTCAGCATTCATCCTGAAGCTCTGGGGTGGGAGGACAAGTCTGAGAAGGAAATTTGAGAAGCCAACCATATCTAACTGCTATGGGACTGCAAAGGGGTGGGGATCATGGAGAGGTCTCTAGGATGCTGTTGCCTCTGTGTAGCCACTGCCTTTGTGGCTCTGTTGTCAATCGTCTGGTGGTAGACCTGGGGCTATGTGTTCAGAAGGCCACAGTCAAGGAGAAGAATTGGACCTGAGGCAGAGGAAAGCAAGGGAAAGTGGAAACTCAATGCACCTCTGATCAGTTTGTCACCTTATCTACTTGGGGAAAACTTCAGGGATTAATGGATGCTGTTTTTCCTCACTGGTCAACTCTTGCCTGGGATCATACAGGGAAAGGAATTCCAGAAAAAGTAGTCTCCAGCTTAAACAAGTTGATGATAGAACAATCTAGCACAGTGAGAATCTTGTAACTTGGCTTCTTTATACACCTCTTTTAGCCAAGTTTAACCTTAAAATAAAAACAAGAGAAAAATCATGCTTTTGCTTAACATGATACAATGAAAAATCACTGGAATCCATTCCCCAAATGAAGATATATAAAGTCTCACGTGTCAAAATTTACTCATCTTTGGGTGGTGTTCATTCCTCTTCTAGCTCAATCACACTCACCTTGGTATCCTATAACTTAAATATTAATTAATATATAATGCTAACTACTATGACCACAACTTATGGTCGATAGTAGAGGAATCACAGAGAGAAAAAAGGAAATATATATATATATATACACACACACACACACATACATTCAAATCAAAGTAAAGAAGAATAATTGTATACTCCTCTTTCTGCAATTAGTCATGTGTTCACCATAACTTCTTTCTTTCAGTACCCATTCCATATTCCCTTTGCCCCAAATAAGCACCTCAACTGTGAATTCCATGAGTATAAACCCAATGACTCACTTTATTTGTTGAAAAATGAGTTCCCTGGTCAAGAGCAATGTTATGCAGACACTAGTATAGTGAATCAGGCATTCTTCAAGTCTGCCAGATGGTGGTTATGGCATATGTATTGTGGAAAGGGAAGGCAAATCCATAACCAGAGTAAGTGCCTATTCCAGAGAGAACAAATGCTGTTTTTCCATTACATGGAAGTGGTCCAATGAAATCAACTGGCCATTAGATGGCTGGCTGATTCCCCAGGGAATGGTGCTATATTAGGGGCTCAGTGTTGGCCTCTGATGTTGACAGGTTGTATACTCAGCAATGACAATAGCCAGATAAGCTGCATCTGGAGGCTGTTTGGACCCAATCCAAATTGTTGACCCACAGAACTATGAGCAAATAAATGTTTTAAACACTAATTTTTGAGGTGGCTTTTTGTATAGCAAAGTAACTAAAACAGAAATTGGTACCTAGTGAGGTGCTACCATATCAACAACCTAAAGCAACTGGCTCTGGTTTTGGACCAAAACATTTGGCTAAATTATTGCAGGTGGTACTTTAAATGATAGAAAATATACCTAATAAATTTGTAGATCTGGCTAAGGAAAATTCCAGGAAGAATGCTGATAATGTATGGGAATAAAGAAATGAACTAGAGAAAGAACTATTCATTTTGCAAGCAGAAAGTAGAGGAAATACAGAGGGCCCAAGACTTTCTAGATTAGAAAGTAAAATTGATTTTCATTTCCTGTCTCTCCAGTTGGCAAAAGATTCCTGTAAAAATCATTGGGCTAACTTTAAGTCTCTTGTTTAGACCTGAGAAAGATTTATAGTTGTAGAATCTCTCAACTAGGTGAAATAACATCTAAAGATCTTAGAGTATTAACCCACAGCTTCCTGATATAGTACCCAAAGAAGAGAGGAGACTGACTGGAAAATAACTCTGTGTGTTCTTTATCTAATGAAATGGACTATAACGTGATACATGGGAAACCCACAGTTTTAAAGGAAGTTGTATAAACTTGCACTAAATGGGACCCAGACAGTTTTAAATGAAAAGATGACATTGTGCTCTCAACTTACATTGGACAGGAAGCAGGATGAGCAGAGCTATTCACCTGTAAACAAGAAATCTCTCTTATGGTAAAGAAGGAAGCCTTAGGGGGTGGAGTCAATGGTCAGAGTGTGGAGCCAAGAGGCATAGAAAACTCCAACTCCCTTGAAAATAAGTGGCACCTATCAGTAATTATTCATTCCCCCTACTTGGTAACATGTACATGACTGTATTCCAGAATTACTGTCAACCAAAGATGCCCATATGCTTCCCATTTCTTCCTATTTTAAATAGACATGTCTATAATGACCATCCTGTTGCTATCTCACCATGTGTGTTGGGTATGTGGGTGTGGTTAAGATAAACTTTTCTGTGTAGTTTACAGAATTCTGGATCAAGAAGAGCTACATGCAAGGAGCTATACCCAAGGAGCCTCATCCACACTGGATGGAGTTCATGAGATACTAGAATTTGAGCTTGATGAAATAATTGCATGAGACTTTGGGGCAGCCTTGGTAGGAGGTTAATGTATTTTTCATGAGGAAGGAATGTAAATAATTCTGGCCAGAGGCATACTGTGGTGGATTAAAAATGGTCACAAATTCTTTGCAATTTGTCCTATAAGGAGATGGAGTCTGTTTCTCCACCCTGTTGAATCATGGCTAGATCATGACTTTATTTGACCAGCAGAATGTGACAGAATTTGCAGTGTGCAAATTCAGAACATAGGCCCCCAGAGGCCTTGCAGCTTCTTCAGCCATGCTCTTGGTACTCAGCTACCCTGTGAATAAGCCTGTACTCTTTTTTTCTTTGGAGCAGGGGTTCTTAACCTTTTTTGTTCCATGTACCCCTTTGCCAGTCAGGTGAAAACCACAGACCCCTTACTAAGTCCACACTATACTGTGTATTATTTAATAAATATATCACACCTGTACCCACATGTCCCCACAAGAATGTTTTTTTTTTTTTTTTAATTTCAATTCAAACTCACAGACCCCTAGTTAAGAACCCCTGCTCTGGAGGGAATGGTCCAGGCATCCACGATTTGCCATCATTTCCAGTGAAGTCCCCAGATTGAGGAGTGATCTCAGCACACACTATGTAGGACAGAGATAAGCTGCCTCAATCGTTCCCAACCCAAATTGCCAATGCACAGGATTGTGAGCAAATCAATGATTTTTTTAAGCCATGAAGTTTTGGAGTGGTTTGTTACCTAGCAAAATCCAGTTGAAACACCTGCATTTTCAGCTTCACATATAACTCTTCTACCTTTCTACTGATATAAAAATCTTGAGGGCAGTGACTATATTTTACAACTTTTGTGAATTCTGTAAAACATCATATGGCTGGGTATGGGATGGTACTTTATGAATGCTTTTTAATGTCCTTGAAGCTTTTATTCTTCTGTTTGAAAATACAGAATGAAATAATATGAGAAAAAAGAGTTTCAGCTAGCTCAGGAATATCATAGGGTCTGCTGCTCCCCTCCCCTCTCTTTATGCCAACTTGTTGGTACAGGTGGAAGAAGTGAGGTATTCAACCACTGGTCTTCAGGATTGGAGGGAACCAGATTTTTCATCTATATTGCTGTTATTCTCTTTAGTAAAGCTTAAAGAAGTAAAATTTTAAAAATAATAAAGACAAGAACCAAAAGTGTTTGGAAGAGGGGAGTGTTGGCCCCAACTCTCAAACTTTCACCTGGTGCCCACACCCATCGCTGGGCCAAATAATCAAAGCAGAGAGTCAAGAGCAGGCCTGTGATGGTCAGAACAATTGCCTGGAATTATTTTGCTTCCTTCCTGATCAGATTTTGCTCCTCTCCTGTTTCCTCCTGGATCCTGACCTCTGGTCTTACCTCCCATTTGCTTCCTACTCTGTCCCATGAAACTTGACATTGCTAGTATGTTTTCCTGGCTCGGACCATTAGCAATCCCTATGAATGTTGGCTTAGACTCACCCTCTAGATCTTTCCATTCATAGTTGGCTTAGATGGGATGCCCTTACCTAATTTCAGCTCCTCATGGACTATCTGTCACGAATTTTCCCCGGTTAAGAGGGATTCAGGTTGAAAAATGGAAAAAGACTTGAAAAGACAATTGTCCAAAGAAGAAATGCAAATGGCAAAGAAACACATGAAAAAATGTTCAACATCATTAGTGATTTGGGAAATGCAAATCAAAACTACAATGAGATATCATTTCATACCTATTAGACTGGCTGCTATTAAAAAGTCAAAGACTGTAAATGTTGGTTAAGATGTGGAAAGATAGGAACGCTTATTCACTGTTGGTGGGAATGTAGAATGGTACAGCCACTGTGGAGGACTGTTAGGCATTTCCTAAGGAAGTTGAATATATACTTGTCATGTGACCCAGCAATACCATTACTAAGTATATACCCAGAAGAACAGAGAGCAGTGACACAAACAGAATTCTGCACACTGATGTTCATAGTGGCATTATTCACGATTGCCAAAAGTTGGAAACAGCCCAGGTGTCCATCAACTGACAAATGGATAAACAAATTGTGGTGTATACACAGGAGGGAATATTATATAACGGTAGGAAGAAATGAAGTTGTGAAGCATATGACAACATGGATGAAACTGGAGGACATTATGCTGAGTGAAGCAAGCCAGACACAGAAGGACAAATACTGTATGATTGTGCTATCATGAACTAAATATATTGTGTAAACTCATGGAGTTAATATTAGAATATAGGTCACCAGAATATAGAATGAGGTTAGAGAATGGAAAGCTGAGGTTTAATCTGTGCAGAATTCGTAAAAAGGTTGTTTGCAAATCTTTGGAAATGAATAGAATTGGTGAAAGCATATCATGGTGTTTGTAACTAGCAGTGTTATTATATTGGTATGACAGTGGTTGAAAGGAAAAGTCTAAGGTCATGTATATTACTAGAAGGAAAGCTAAAAACTGTAACATGGTACTGTATATGACAGTAAAACCTCATGTAAAACACGAATATGGGTGATATTGCATATATAAGACTGTTTTTACACAATATAAATACAATTATACTAGAGAGAAGGATGTATGGCAGGGGAAACAGAGTGAGAGGTGATGAGTTTTGTTTGTTTATTATTATTGTTATTATTGGAATAATGAGGGTGCTCTAAGAATGACTGATGTAATGAATGCACAAATATATGATTGCACTGAATACCACTGAGTATATACTTTGGATGGATTTATGCTTTATCAATATGTAGCAAAAAATTGACTTGTTAAAAAAAAAAAAGAGGGATTCAGGCTGCCAGTAGGTTTTACAGACAAAATATTGGGGTAATGGTGGTTTTGTGAATAGAGAAGAGAAGGACTCAGAAGGCCCACCTCACATCAACGAGCTCTGACAGGCCATATTTACCTAGGGCTCCAGGGAAATCTCCTCATGGGAAAATTCCTGAAGCTGAAATGGTAGATAACCAGAAGAGGACTTAAAAAAATAAATTCACCTTCTAACTCTCCTTCCCAAGTGAGGTTCAAGCCCTGAAGAAAGGGATGTCCCCTCTAGGTCTGTCTTATTTATTCTGTGGGAGACCCTCAAAAGATGCCGCAAGAGTGCTGAGGAGTTGATGAGGATGTCACAGGGATTGACTTCAGGCCCTCTGCTGTGTTTCTCGTGCTGTCAGAATCTTGGAGGTAGTTGGCACAAGTCAAGACTGGCTAACCAGATAGAGGGAAATGCTAACATTTGAAAAATAGCCATGTAATATTTTGCTCATGAAATTATTTAAAGTACAAAGTAATTTCTCTTGCTGAAGTTTGAGAGGTGATTCTCAGGCTTTGTGTTCCTTAGAGCAGCCGGTGTCCGCGGAGCTGCCCTGGGAGCTCCTGCCCCTGCTCCCACCAGAAAGTCTGCTTCAGCTGCTTTAAATGTGGGATGATGTATAAGATGACCCTGGTGTAAAGATTCCTCTATCCTAGAGTATTCAGTGTCAGTCTTAGACAGAACTTCATATCCTCTTTGTTCTTTTCGCCTTATGAGAGCTCACCATAAGAATTTGCTCCGTAAATGTTTGTTGACCGACTGATTGAATGTCTCCTCACTATAAAACAATAGAATTTCTTTAAAGGACACCATATGACTTTTAATTTTGGAATAAAGTCAGAATATGAATTGTTCCTGATGTACTTATTTCAAGAGTGACACATGAATCTCCAAAGTGAGTTAAGAAATATGTGGGTAGACAAAGGTGAGCAAATGACCACACTGCCTTTCTGTGTATGAGGCCTCATTAATACGTCAACATTCATCTAAAGAGAGAAGGGTGTGTGTCCCCTCAATCCCCTTGCCTCCCATTATATTTTTGCTTGATTACTGCAGGTGTGCAAAAGCCTTTTCCAGGTGAAACTACATGCCTCTGCATAGGAGCTTAGGGCTTGGAAATGCATTTATTAACTGCATGCCAACTCCTGCAAAACTCCCTGAGAAAATTGTAGAACACCTGCATACTAATGGTTTTTAGTTGGAATTATTTTATTGCACAATCAAAAACCTGCAATTGTATCATAGAAACATGCTACATGACTCCAAGTATAGAAACTGGCTGTGAACTTTATTGCTGACACTTTATTTCTTGTAATTAAACTTTTACTTTTATTTCACTTATTTTATCCCATGAATAGGGAAAGAAAATAAAACATATGGGGGAAACTGCAGGATGATATGGTTTATTCCATGTTTTGTTATTTTTAGCTGTTCACAATGAACTCACAGGCCTGAAATTTGTACCCAAAGTGTATTAAAAAATAAATTCATTAGTTAAGGAATACTGAAGAACTGGCTATATGTTTTGGTTGGAATGGAATCCTCTTTATTTCCTTGTCTTGTGGAAAGCAATAGGCCACAATTGCCTGCATTTTCTTTTCTCTTTGAAGCCGCTTCTGCTTCAAAGACCATGAACCTGAACTGAAGAAACAACTCTTTCCTGCTGGCGTCAGGTAATTCAGTCTCCATGATGTCTTAATCCTGGGCCTCCGTTAATTGACTTCTGTGCTGAGCTGTGGCTGCTAGTAGCTGCAACGTGGATCACAATTTATAAGGCGCTAGAATCGTTTCTCGTCCTCAAATTAGTCCTGAGCTATATTCCAGGAAAAAAAAAAAAAAAGACTTCACTCTCTTAACTGTACTGCCACCTCAAGTGAGACTTTCTTACCATCTCAGAATGGATGTTTGCGTTTTAGGAATTTACTTAGGGCAGGTGTTTTTAACTTTTTTTGTTCCATGGACCCCTTTGCCAGTCAGGTGAAAACCATGGACCCCTTACTAAGTCCACACTATTCTGTGTATTATTTAATAAATATATCACACCTGCACAAACATGTCCCCACAAGAATAGTTTTTTTGAATTTCAATTCAAGCTCATGGATACCTTGCTAAGAGTTCCTGATTTAGGGACAGATAGGATAAAGCATTAGCACTGGTGATACCTTGGTTTAACAAATTTGCTCCACATGGTCTGTCTTGTCAAGGGGAACCAGAGCCCCCCTGATGCTTTTAGGCTTTTGTGAGGGGTAATCATTATCTAGAGACCCTGTTCTGTACTGAATCCAAGGTAGAGCAAGGATCACCTCCTTTTCCTTCTCTGCAATGTCTAGGGTGTTTTCATTAAAGAATTATTCTAGATCTAAGTAGCAGGGGCAAAAGAAAGGAAATTTATTTCTTCTATGGTCCCTTATGGCCAATTTCTACACATATTACCTTAATTTCTTCCTTTCCATCTTGGTACTCCAACTTAGAAGGCCATATTGTACACACATATACACATCAGTGGGTGCAGCATTCTGTTGGACCCTTGGGATAAATAAGATACATTTAAAGTCCCCAAGGCATTCAGAGTCCAGAGTCCAGAATTGATGGTACAATTTAGGAAGAGCTTTCCTCTATGACTTGCCATTTAATGATTCACAAGCCTTTGCAAATGTCATTCCTACGTCTAAAATTTTCTCCCACAGTCCTTCATCAGAATACCCTGTACTCACCTTCAAAGGCATCTTGTCCTTTGGAGACCTTTCCAAAGTCCCCAGACTAATTTATTGATCTGTTTCCATGCTGAGTCTGTCTGCACCCTGGTCTCGCACTTACCACACCGGAAGTTTATTCTCTGGTTTTAGGGTCTGTTGGCCCTGTTAGACAATTTGGCCTTTAAGGGAAAAAACCATATGTGTGTGTTTGTGTGTGTACTTATTTTCGATGGCTAGCATAGTACTTGGCAAATACCTTTTTAAAAAAATAATTTATTGTGGTAACATTTACATAACACAAAACTTCCCACTTTAACTACTATTGTGTAAAATTCAGTGATATTAATTATACTCACAATATTGTGCTACCAACACTACAATCTACTACCAAATGTTTTCATCACCCCAAAGAGAAACTCTGTACCCATCAAGCAGCAACCCCCATTTGCCCCCTCTTTCTGCCCCCCTCTGCTGCTCCTAGCCACTGATAATTTGTAATCTACTCTCTGTCTCTATGCATTTGCTTACTCTAGGAATTTCATATAAGTGAGATCATACAGTATTTTCCCTTTTGTGCCTGCCTTATTTCACTCAGTCTGATGTCTTCAAGGTTTATCCGTGTTGTAGCATGTCTCAGAACTTCATTCCTATTTTGGAAAATAGCTTTGAATGAATGTTTGTAGATATTTCTCTTGTCCTATATCAGGCACAGATTTGTTAGGGATTTATAAATAAAAAATAGCTAAAAACACCTAGCAATAAAGACCCCTAGAACAAACAATGTATGTGACAATGCTTTCAAAATAGTAAAAACAATTGACCGAAGTATATTTTTAAAAATAAATACCATTTTCATCTTATTTCTTAATTCATTTAGCTGATACTTTTCTAGCAAAAACTGTGAGCAAAGCTCACATAAAACACGTAGGGTGTATTTCGGAGACTTACCTGATAGAAGTCCAGATCTTTAGAGGACTAGAAGTTCAGGGGTAGCTTTGAGTGTTTTGCTGGCCTCTGCACATTGAGAAGTGAACTGTGGCTGGGGTGTGCAAAGCACTAGGGCTCTTGGTAGGAGATCTGGGCTCTAACCAGCTGATTGAGAGACAACACCTCTCTGTCCACCAGTGTCCCCATCTGTAGAGCCCAGATAATAGTACAAACCTCTGGCGAAAAAATACACCCTAATATAAACTATAGACTATAGAGAATGCTATAATTATATTCTTCCCTAACTTGTAACAAAGGTACCCCACTAAGGCAAAGTGTTAAAATGGGGGCGGGGGGAGTAGAGGGGAAGGTATATAGCAATGCTGTATGTTTTACATGATTTTTCTATAAAACTACAGTTTCTCTAATTAAAAAAAAAATTTTTTTTTAAACAAACAGATTGCTAAACTCTAAACCTGAGATTAGAAGGGCAGCTTTGGGGTCACCTTTAATGAATGTTGGGCTTTGATGATGTCTTCATTTTGCTTTTCCACAGAAGGTGAACTGCTGTTTCTCCTTCTATTCCCAAACCTGCTTCCTGTGGAGTGTATAGATTTTCAATTCTGCCATCTACTTTCTCTCATTTATATCAAAATTCCACACTGTGATCATTCTTTTATCTTAACTACTATTTTTATCCCCCACCTGCCCCCTCTCTCTACCAAGATAAACACATTGGCCACCAGCTGTACATAAAATAAAAATGCAAATTCTTTTTGGATTCCACCAAGGTTGGAGTGCAGTTTTTTAATGGTGTTAAAATACTTCCAAAAATGTAATTTTTTTTTTTTTTTTTTTTTTTTTTTTTTAAAGAAAACTAAGTCACTGAGACTATTTGATTTTGGCTTCTACTATATAACTTTTAAGATTTTAGTATCTTTGTCAGTCATAAATTGACCATGAGTTTTGCTCTGATGAAAATTACTTGTGCCAGAAATCTACACTGGGTTGAAACATTCTGCTACAGTAATCCCTATGGATTAGAGCATATTGAAGCACAACCATGGGAAACAGAATGCTTCTTTTAAACCACTGAGCCAACAAATGAGGTCATTTGATGCTGAGAGACTGTGAACATCTACTAAGGGGCTAGTTCGCAGCTACATTAAACTGGTTTGGGCCTGACCATCCCTTAGTTGGTGGTGGGAATACTAGGGATTATTTTTCCACCAATCTCCCTTTGCTTTTTTATCTTTCCAAGTTATAAGTTATAACACAACAAAATAAAAGGTGGTTGAATCCATATATGGCTAAACCTAAGTCAACTTTTTGTACAGGTTCTATTTCCTTTTAAATATTCTGTGTCTAAATAATTTAAGAATGCCAATGTGTTAGGCATTCTAAGTGGGGAAGATTTCAGGTGTCATCTCTAAAGACAATTCAGAAATATTTTATTTTGTATCCCTCATATGCAAAAATCAAATGAAAAATCAAATGAAAAGAAAAATGGGACAACAAAACATATTGCAATCATGCCTGGCTTGTTTACTTTAGGAAATCTCTTAATGCTCATTTTAATCAATTGAAAAGAGATGGTTCATCAGATCATAGAATTTTAGGGCCGAAAGGAGCCTTAGAGATGATCTCATCTGATTCTCTCATTTTATGGATGAGGAAGCTGGGACCCAGCAAGGGAAAGAGGCTTTCCTAGTGTTCCATGGCTAATTAGCAGCTGGGCAGAGAATCCAGAATTTAAATGCCCAGCCTGACTTGCATTTCCCTAATGGCTAATGATGTTGAGCATCTTTTCATGTGCTTATCGGCCATTTGGTTATCTTCTTTGGAGAAATGTCTATTCAAACCCTTTGCCCATTTTCTAATTGGGTTGTTTGTCTTTTTATTTTTGCTATGGAAAACAGTGTGGCAGTTCCTCAGAAAGTTAAGTATAGAATTACCATATGATCCTGTAATCTCACTTCTAGGAAAAAGTGCTTATGTCTAATATCAAAGAAAAAAAGAAGATAAAATCTCAAATAACATGCAATTTTAGGCAGCATTTCCAAAAATAAAAAGAAATCTAAGTGGTGGGGTATTTGCAAACTTTTCCTAATAGGGTGGCCATATAATTTATTGTCCAAACTGTGATGCCTTTGAGAGTAAAGGGGGCATTATAAATATTTTTGTTGAGGCAACAATTTGTTTACCTATGTTCATAGCAGCATTATTCACAATAGCAAAAGATGGAAGTAACCCAAATATCCATCAAAAGATGACTGGATACATACACGCAATGGATAATAATAATGGAATATTATTCAGCCATAAAAATGAATAAGGTTTTAATACATGCTACAGCACAGATGAACCTTTTAGACATCATGTTGCACGAAATAAGCTAAATACAAAAGGACACATATTGTATGATTTCACTTATATGAAATAACTAGAATATGCAGATTCATAATGACAGAACACAGATTACAGTTGCCAGGGGGCAGTGGGGAAGGTAAACTCTTTAGTGAGTTTTATTATAAGAGGTTCAAATGTTATAGTAAAAGTCAGGAGTGTGGAGTCTCACAATTTTTATTTTCTACCATGAAAGTTTCAGAAATCTTTTCTTTTTACCTAGATAGAAAGCAATCAAGGCTTTCTCTCCCCTACACTTCTCCCCACTTCCATGCACTTCAATTTCATATACAAGTTCCTCTTTATAAGACTTATATGGATGGCAAAATTCAAATTGGATTATTTGGTATTGAATATTTGTCTAAAAACAGCTTCCTAGTTTCTTTGTCCTGACAAGACAGGTTGCTGCTGAATTTGATTTTCTCACTTTTAGTTGGTTTTATAATGGGGCTGTTGAAAGCAATGAACGGTTTAGAAAAATACCCTTGGTGTTGTGAAATAGGGACTATTTCCAAAGCTTGTTGAAAATCTGATTACATTAGCAATTTCTCAAATCCATTGTATTAACTTTGTAATTTGCTTCCATGACCCACAGAGTCTATTGACTTGGCCAGTGACTTTTTTTTTTCTTAAAGGAAGAGAAAAAGCCTGTCTCTGTAAGGAAAATACAAACTTGGAAAAGCTTGGAAACAATGGGTTTTTAGATTGGCCAAAAAGTAAGATTAAAATCTATCCAATTTCCTTGTCATTGTTTGCTATGTGTTTGTAGGGAGCTGGGAAGTATACCTTGATCGATAGCTCCTTCAATTTCAGGCAGTGCTGCAAGTGATACCCACAAGGCTGGACTCTGAGAAGGTTTTTAAATTTTTTTTTCCTAGAGGAAGGGAGAAACCAATATATTTGAAAATAATCAACAGTTTATTGAACCTAGCACATGTGCCCAGAACTTAATACCCAATTCTTTATTTATATTTTCCAACTTAATCTTCACAACTATCCTGTGAACATGTAAACGAGGATTCATCCCAGTTTACAGATGAGGAAGCTGAGGCTCAGAAAGGTGGCCTCACTAGGAACTGGCAGAGCTGGGATTTGCAGCCAGTTTTCTCTGGCTCCATTGCTTCCACACTTTACTCTTAACCGACCACCCTGCTATGCCCTTTTTGAAGACTCTTTTGGATTTACCTCGATATTGAAGGGATTCTGCCATGGAAAGCCAACGATCCAATCATCAGAACTAGAACATATCCATGCACTCCCCCATTTCAGCAGGAGGGCACTGGCTCCTGGGTAGCCAGCTGTACCTGCTACGGCCCTCCCTGACTGTGGCTGATGCCAGGAGCAGCACCTGCAGCGACCACGGCCAGGCTGGACGAGCCTGAGACAGAGCACCTGGCAGCTGCATGTGTGCCCAGGCTTCAGCACCCGGCTGGACCCCCTGCTGCTCCACCATGGACAACGGAGGTGGGGAAGGGAGGCGGCTTATGGTGGTCTTCACCTACTTTCAAAGGGAGACAGCAGTGCTTCTGAGAAGACTCCTTCTACTCCCTCCCACCCCCAGGGCCTCCTACAGCTCACACTAGTCACTTTAATTGATGGGAGAATGATCTGTCACAGCTGTTGAATAATGCACACGCTGATGATTTCTTAATAACTTAAAAGCCCTTGAAGGGGGTGAGAAGAAGGAAGTAAAACATGTCCCCTCCCTCCTGCAAAGGGAGAACAAAAGCCTTCATTCAAGTCACCCACCAGAGGAACCCTTGAACTGCCAGGAGAGAACTGATAACAACTTCTGGGGAAAGTAACCTGGTTTTATCAAATTCACCACTGCCTCAAGCATGACCAGAAACACAGCACTCCTATTGGCTAAGGATAATAAAATGCTCAATAAACCAAAAATTATGATGGTACAGTCAGGTAACTCTCAAACACCCATGTTTACAGCATACCTGGCAACTATTTTTACAGTAAAATATAAAATACGACCTATTAAATAGCACAGAATTGGTGGCATGGCACACTTAGACTCTTTAAGCTGTAAGCCAGAGTTGGAAGAGTTTATAAACTCCGTATAACCCTTTGCTATCACATAAAAGTTTCGAATAAAAAGAGTAGTTTGACAAACTGCAGAGGTCAAAACAAAGTGCTCCTATTTCTTTTCTGAAGAAAAGAAAGCTGAAGAGTGACCAAGCATTGGTGTTATGGAATTGCTTTGCCCCAGGGGATAAAAAGACTGTGAGGAGAATTTCAGAGAATTTCCATCTTCTCTTTGATTTCTATTTTAGAGTTGAGGGCAAACATCGAAAGAAGAGATCTTTTGTTAAGTAAGGTGTTAGAATAGCGGTGATTCCTGTCAGGCAGGCATCTCATACCATTAGGGCTAAGCAAGGCAGAGGGGAGCCCGTGGCCGCTTTGGGTTTGTGTTTTCTGTAAGACCTGACTATTTTATGGGCCTTCCTGATTCTAGTCTCTTCCACATTCATGCCAATCCACCCTGCATTCCATCCTTTGCCACTCTTTTCCACACCCACCTCCAATTTCTTCACAGTTTCCTGCCAGAATCAGCAACTCCCCTGCAGCACCTCCCTGGGCACTGAGCACCTCCCCAGACTCTTCTCTGTTCTCCAGAATCCTCATTCCCCTCTCCAACAGCACAGTTCATTTTCCTGAAACCCTCTGTCTCAGGTTGGATCCTAGGGAACAGATTCTGAGATGGAGATCAGCAGGCAGGAAGTGTTCCTGGGAAATGCGTTCAGGGAGGGGGAGTAAAGGGAGCAGGATTGGGCAGAGAGAGAAGGTGATTGTGGTGTAGTCAAGGCAAAGCCCACGTGGAACCCTTCAGAGTTGTCCCAAAGGGAGACAAGGGGCCTTGGTCTTTGTACTCCCACGTCAAGTCAGCAGAGGCAGGCTGCCCTGGGGAGTCATGAACTTGGGTAAGGCAGTTCCCTCCTGGGGAGGAATCAGCTGGGAGCCCTCAGCTCCCAACAACCCCAGCAGCTAGGGGGATGAATACTGTATCTTTGTCCTAAAACGGGCAGGGATGCACTTGAGTGAGGCACCACTGCATTCACGATGCCCACATTTTAGGAGAACCCACACGTGAAGAAAACAAGACCTTACAGAGAAATGAAAGTTGCAAGGGAAGTTAAGAGAAACCTTTTAACTACTTTTTACATTTACTGAAATATAACAACAAAAGAGCACATTAAGTATCAATAGTATGTTACACACCTTAAATTAGTAATAATTAGGACTCTATTTATCATTTATCTCTTTCAGGATTTCCCTCTTCTTAGTTTTAATAAAATATGTATAAATGTGTTTTTCTTTCTTATAAATAAGACTGTAAAAGCTACCATTAATTACCTGCTTTATTCTAGATATTTTGCATGCATTTATCATATTCAGTCTTCATAAGACTCTGTAAGAAAGATAACCATTATCAAGAGAAGGAATGACTTGCCCATTTCACACGTAAGTGACAGAAATAGGGTCTAAATCCAGCTGACCCTGAAAACTCTGCTCTTTCAACTTTATTGTGTTGCACTTCATCCTAATTCATGTTGTTTTCCTTTTTGGTCTTCTTTTCAAATATCCAATGCCTTTCTGATTTTTGTTTTCACTGCAAGTTATAAAAATCCATTCCCTAAATCTATCTGTAGTCCCCCAAAATGAGAGACTTCAGGAAACTGTACTTACCTCCTCAGAGTAGCTAAGTGGGTGGTCCTCAGAGACACCCCACCACCATCACCACTACCCAGCTGAGCACCATCTGTGTGCCCAGGATGGTGTCTCAACTAACTCTTTCCTCTTCCATCAATGCAGGAGGGTCTCAATTGGCTCACAATGCTTCATGGCAGCAACCTCAATCTATATTCCACTCTTCTCTTTGTCTCCCAATCCCCAGATTCTTTTTTGTTAAAACAGCTTTATTGAGATATAATTCACCTATTTAAAGTGCACATAGACTACACTTGATACTACCACCCTAACCAGTAGGAAGTAACTACAGAAGAATGTCCATGGCCCCTCAACACCCCCTTAAGAATAAGGGCGTGAACTCTCTAGAGGGAAGTTGAGGCAGGTTAGTATAGTGAAAGAGGGAAGGCGGCTGGCCCAGCAGACAACATGGCCGACAGACAACATGGCTGCGAGACCTCAACCTTGAGGTCCCAGTTGGGACTGTTTCTAGGGCTGAGGGCGGGGGGGCTGGATATTCCAAACAGGCCTCTCCATTGGCCCCCACCATTGGTGGGGTAACCAATAACAGCTGGGGCCCCTCCCCTTAGCATTAGCAAGGAGAGGAAATAATTAATAGTTTAAAAGGTGACCACACAAGCCAAAACACTCTCTCTGCCTAGAAGAGCCCTCACCAAATCTCGGTGCATATTTCCATCCTTCTCTTCCATTTCTCAGCAAGCTCTGTTCTTTTCCCCCGTTTTTCAATAAATTCTTTTTACTGGGCTAAAAAAAAAAAGTTACACTTTTTAAAAATTCTAAAAGCCATATGATAAATGGCTTTTAGAATAATCAGAGTTGTGTATCCATCACCACAATCAATTTTAGAACATTTTCATTTCTCTAAAAATAAACCCAGCTTCCCATAGCTGTCACCCAACTCCCATTTTCCCATCTGTCCCCCACTTTACCCCCAGACCTTGGAAGTACTTTCTGTCTCAATAGATTTGCCTATTCTGTATATTTCATATAATTGGACACATCCAATATGTGGGCTTTTGTGTGTGTCTTCATCCACTTAACATAATGTTTTCAAGGTTCATCCATGTTGTAGCATGTATCAGTAGTTGATTCCTTTTTTATGGCCAAAGAATATTCCACTGTAGGTAAACAAACCATTTCAGGTGACAGAGGGCATTTGGGTTGCTTCTGTTCTTTTGTTTTGGCAATTATGAACAATGCCACTGTGCACATTTGTGTACAAGTTTGTGTGTGGACATATGGGTATGTGTCTAGGAATGGAATTGCCCAGGTTATTTTTTTCTAATTGTTCTCAAAAGAAATGACTAGTGATTTATACAAATTCAAATCTAAAATTCTCATGATCACAGAAAGGGAATATACAAATTCTCACAACATGGAATTTTAGGCACAGGAAAGAGTGGTTTTAAAGGAACATATATAGTTATTTAAAAAGCCATCTTACTGAGTCCCTTTACCAGCATGTTTCATCTAAAACCCGACATGGTCACTACTAAAAATTCCTAGAGTTTGAATCTTCAGGCAAAAAACCCCACAAAACACAAAACAAACAAACAAATAAACAAACAAAAATCCTCAAAACCCCACTACTTAATCATTTCAGAAAGGTCAAATTTAAATAGAGCTACTCACTCCCCTCTCTTTCTGGCTCTCTGGTGCTTCTCTCTCTCTCTCTCATTCAATTGACTCTATCTCTATTTAAATCCAGCAAGTGGACTTAAGAGTGAAAGCCAGGATGGAGTTCTTTTTTATACTAGAATGGTAGAATTACAGTGTGATTCTTTGTAAATAAAAGAAGAAAAGATTTTCATCTGTCTGAAATAATTTAATATAACCTACCTGGAGGCAGAGGAGAATGGAGCAAATGCTTCTTCTAGTCATTTCAAGCTCTATGATTGTATTTTCAGAGGGAAAGAATAAAGATGCCTGCTGCTCTATGCATTATTATACATTTTGAAGAGGATTCAAAGTTTAATATTTGTCATTCAACTACTTTCCTCATTTTATGTCTAATTAACCAAGAAATTGAAGTTTCAAAAACATTCTTGATTTGCCATTTTCCCAAATGTATTTCCATGCAACATTTATTGATATTCCTTCTAGGTGTGTGGTGATTCCTTAGGGACCAAGGAAATGGGGCTAAATGAAGAGAGTGTGGGACTTTCTTTGCAGTGTTCATAATCCAGTGAGGAAGGAAGACATTTTCACAATCAATTAGAATGAACTGCTAAGCTAGAGGTATGAACATCATTTAATGGATACATAGAGGTGGGCTCACTGAATTCTGATGGAGGGTAAGAGGAAGGTCAGAAAAGCTTCACAAGGAGCTGATGTTAGAACTGGGTCAAGGATGAGCAAAATCTCACTCAGGGCAGAGGAAGGAAGGAAAGAAATGTTCTCCGATCCACTTCTCCATGGAGACCTTAGCTAGAGCTGTTGTGATTTATCTTCATCCATTTTCTCTAATATGGGGAACCTGAGGGATAGGTAGAAAAGGCATGAGGCTCTGCCAAGATTCCGGTGTCCATCCATTTGCAACTGTTTATCAATGCTTTGCACCCTCACCCGCTCCCCACACTTCAGATTAGGAGGCCTTGGGCCATGTTCATGTGTATTTGTGTGTGTGTGGGGATGCCTGCATATTACAGCTTCATCACACCACAGTGGTTTCCCAGCGAGAATGTTATCTTTCTCCTAAGATAGCCAAAAAGAATAGCACTGTTTCTCTCCAAATGACTATCCCCATAGAGTTGACTCCCTTCTCCCAATTTGTTTTATTTTGAAGAATATTTTAAAAATATCTGTTCATAAATAACACACAGCAAAGTGCAGGCATATTTATCTCTCCCTTTCAAAAGCTTACATTTCATGGGCATGATTAGGTTGCAAGAGAAGAACCCTTTTGTGGGATTTGTTGTAAATAGCCTCGTGACCACACCCCCACTCTCAAGTGAAGGAAGTGAAGTTGTACTCAGTGCAGTTCACTTTTCTCTGGCTTCCTACCCACACCCACACTCTCCTGCTATTCAACCATCCCTCTTGCCCTCAGTAATGGTTATCTAGTCCCTCTGAACTGTAAATCCTTGGCCTGAAGATGTGTTGCCTATTCCACAGAAACACATCATAGTGGTGGAATCACAGGCACTATTATTGGCCTGAGGAGAAACATTGCAGTGAGGGACCTGTCCGCCACATATCAAAGTTGGCAAAGGGTGACATGTGACTATTCTAAGGGAAGCCCTAGCTGAAATTTTATGAAGGCAGAAAAAGCTTTCCAAAGAGGTAGAAGCTGCCTTGTCTGCTCCCACAAATCTTGGTCCACAGTGTTTGAACTCTATACCTTTTGGGTTCTGATGGTTACTCGCTGCTGTGACTCCTGTGGATCAATCCTATTCTCCACCTTTCTTGGGTTTCCAGGTAGAGAGGCCCTGAAGAACTGTTTCTTATTCATGGATAAAATAGTGGCTCATCAGTTACAAATTTCCTCACCATTCTGCTTTTCCACTTAAAAGCATCAGATTCTGTGTCTACTGAGAATTCTCCCCACCTCCCCACATCTGCCTCCTCAGATCTGAAGTCAGCCCATTTCCCTGTGTTCTGGATTCCACCCCTTGTACACCTCAGGGATCTTGTTCCATTGGTTTCTCTCTCTTTCTTGCCTATGTCTTTAAAGTATCCCTCTCTGCTGCCTGTGTGGTTCCTTTCCATGAGAAAAACATGTGCAAATCATACTCATCTGGGAGCCTGAATCTCCTCTAGCTATTGCTCACTCTCTCTTTACTGTCTCCAACTTTTCTTCAACTCTTTGCATATTGGCATTCTTCCTCTCCAATCTGATATAACTATTCCTTTTAACACCACCAATGACTTTCTAATGGTCATTTTCAGTCATTTTACTTGATTTCCCTGCAATATTTAACACAGTTGCTCTTACCATCCTTCTTAAATTTTCCTTCCCCATTTGGTTTTTTCACTGGGCTCCTTGTGCCTCTACTTGATCTCTTCCTCTATAATACCTTTAAATATAGATATTTCTATTAATTTGCCATCAGCCTATTTCTCTACTTTAGTTTTTTCTTGGATGTCCCATTTACTCTCACAGCTTAAAATTCACTTTTATGCTGTTGACTCTGAGCCCACATTTCCCACCTGACTTCCCTCCTATGCTCCAGACATGAAGATCCAAATGCTAATGAGCATCTATACCATCCAAATGAATCCAAAGGCTCCTCAAACTTGCTCCATCTTAAAGTACTTATGTCTTCTTCCTTCACCACCTTATTCTCTCTTCTATATTCTCAAAGAAGGTGCCTGGCTTAACTATTCACCCATAGTCCTCCTAGATTTATTCTTCTCCTTTATCCCACAAAATCAATTGAATGATAAATCTCTGACAAGCCTAAGAACTCCCTTATCCATTTCTTCTTCTACTTCCTTACTGTCACTGCCTCCATTCAGCTGTTCATCTTTTATCTGGATATTCCTGCTGCTTCCTGTTTTCTAATCTTGCCCCTCACAGTCCATCCACCTTGAACTTTTTAACTTGTAAAGTTGATCATGTCAATCTTCAGTCAGAATTCTTCAAGGCCCCTCATTGCTTAGAGCAGAGAAAGCCATGACTCATGGACCAAATATGGCCCACTACCTGTGTGGCAGTTTGATATTATTTATGAATCCCCAAAAAGAAAAAGTTTATGTTTGTAAACTGGTCTGTTCCTCTGGGTGTGATACCCTTTGAATGCATTAGATTCAGCTGACATATCTTGATTAAATTACCTGTTAAAATTAGGACTTTGATTTGACCATGTCAGTAGGGCATGACTCAGGGTTGAGTCCCCACCCCCTTGGTAGGCTGTTATAAACGGGCACTCACTCAAGAAGACACATAGAAGAAGAGAGAGAGAGAACTTTGTCAGTTTTGATCCTGGAGCCCCAGGGAGAGATGAGCCGTTTGCCTGATAGTTTGCAGCTGAGTGATGATATAAGCAGCCCTGAGAGATGAGCCCTATGCAAGCTCACAGCTGAGATCAGAAGACTGGGCCCACAGAGCCTTAAAAGGAAGAAGGACTGAGAGACCAGACATGTGTGCTTCAACACATGACAGCTGACTTTGGTAAGAAAGCAGCCTCGAGTTGGACTCTTTAGGGCCTTGTAACTGTAAGCTTTTACCCCAAATAAATACCCTTTATGAAAGCCAATAGATATCTGGTACTTTGCATCAGCACCTCTTTAGCTGACTAATACAACCTGTTTTTGTAAATAAAGTTTTATTAGACCATAGCCACACTCATTCATTCATATATTGTTTATGGCAGCAATGGCAGAGTTAAGTGATTGCAAAAGAGATCATAGGGCCTGCAAAGCCTAAAATATTTACTACCTGGCCTTTGTAGAAAATGTTTGCTGGCCCCTGATTTGGAGAATTAATCACACTTTCTTGGTATGGCACAAAAGATCCTCTAACATGAGTCTTCTGTCTCCCCAGATTCATATCCTTTAACTCTCTAATATTAATAGAAAGCAATATTGGATTTTTTTTTTTGTATGCAAGCTGTGCACTATGGTGGTTAAGAGTCAGATACAAGCAGGATGCCTGTGCTCAGTTCCTGGTTCTGCCACTTATTATTTGCATAATCTTGGGCAGATTTTTTTTTTTTTTTAACCACTCTGCTGTTCAGTTTTTCCTTCTGTAAAATGGAACACATCAATGTTCCATTTTGGGGGCAGCTGTGGGTAATGGAGAAAGTACCAGATAAGGTTTCAGAAAATCTTAATTCAAATTTTTACAAGTCCAAATAACTCTGGAAACACACTTACTGTCTCAGAGTCTCATTATTTGTCCATAATATAGAGCTCTGATAAAAATGATTGTTTGGGTAGGGATACCCAAACCCATTTTTTCAGAGCAATGTTAAACATATCAAAATATATGCCTACTTAGATAAATCAACTTCTGTCTCAACTGATTTTTTGACATTTGGTAGGAACAAAAATTCACACACCAAATTTTTTTGTATAATCTTTCTGTAAGCCCACAAGTTCTCTAATACAAAATTTACATACCAATACAAAAAATTAAAAAGTGAGTAAAGGAAAATAGTAGTATTTGTGGTGGATTGAATTGTGTACCCCAGTTTGGACATGTTCTTGGTCTTGCTGGTGGGTGAGGACTTATTGTTAATAAGATTTCTTTAAGATGTTCCTTCAATTAAGGTGTGGCCCAACTGAATCAGGGTCATTCTTAATCCTATTATTTATAGGGAAACCCATGGGTAAAGAAGCCACAGAGAGTGGCCAGAAACTGGAAGTCGACAGAACCTGGAAGAGAAAGGAGAAGACATGGCCATGTGCATGGCTTTGTCACAGAACAGCCAGGAACCCCAAAGATTGCCAGCCAGCCAGAAGATACTGACCCCCCAGAGGAAACAAGCTTTCTAGCCTCTGAAACCATTAGTCAATGAATTCCCATTATTTAGCTAATCCACTGTATGGTATTTATTTTAAGCAGCTAGCAAAACTAAAACAGTATTTATGAGGAATTTTAAAATTTATTGAAAAAGAGAAATGATACCTCTTTTTCTAAAAACAAAAACAAAAACAAAAACAATCATACCACACTGGATGTAAGTGTTATAGAAACTGGAAAGGTCCATATCTATGTAAATTATTGAGCACAGACTTTTAATGCTCACCCTTATCTGGCTCTCTTCATCTAAGTCATGGGAGAAGTATGCTTTCTGGCCCTCTTGCTGTTAGGTCAGTGAGCCATGCCATACATTACGTCCTGGCTGAAGCACTAGACTGGTGTGAGACTAGCTAGTGCTATCTCCCCTGCTAGATGGAACAAGGAGGCCCTGTATTCCATATGGTGCAGCTAAAAGATGGTGGCACAACTTTCATCCTGGGTTATTGAGTCTCCATATGGGGCAATGTTACTGTGGAGTGTTCCTGGACCCACAATGGATTTTGTGACTGTGGGCAACGAACTGTTGTTGGATTAAATCCCAGAGATTGGTGTTGTTTTTGCACCCTAACCAGCCTGTCTTGGATTATTATTATGTAAGAGAATAGTGCCTTTTCTTCCCCTCATGTTCTTAAGGCATTAGAATTAAGTGGATTCACCTGGACGGGTAGAGTGGGCTTCCCAGTCCTCAGCCTGGTATAGAACACTGTAAGGACCACACACTATTGTTCTAGGCTGATAAGGAAGGGTGACTCTTTGTGTCTGACACCTGGTTGTTTTTCCTCTTTTAATTATCAGTTTTTGTTATTGTACTTGGGAGGCGAGGCTTTAGGAGCAAAGGCCACGGCTTTAATGATAAATGCCTCCTCAAACATTGCTAACCTGAAAATAAAATAACATAAAACCTCGCAAATGAATGTGGTAGCAAGCTGCAAATGTCAATTCTGCCATTGTATGGATTTAAAATCAAATGTAAACAATGTTTGAGGAAACACTGACCTGAATCAAGTCTCTTTTTTTTTTCACACTTGTAATTAGTTCTCCTGCAGCACACTCTGGCTGAAAGCTCAGTCAGCTCCTTTCTCCCCAGGAAGCTGAGAAAATTCTCACCAGGGCCAGTGCAAGAGACAGAGCCCCTGGGGATGATATCTGCTGAGGCTGCCACTTTGTCCCCTTCTGGTGAAGGACAGTTTCCTTGGCAAATACTTCGCTACCTTGATTTGCAGGCTGTAGGTAGAAATTATTTCTCTCTCCATTATGGGCAGTCACTGGGGTGCAGAAGTTGGATTAAGTAGGGGTGGTGGAAGTATGACAATGAGAAGGCTAAAATTCTAGAAATCATGTAACAGACTTAACCAATGTTGAAAATATTAGAACTGAAAAGAGATTTTAATTAAAAAAAAACAAAACTAAATGGCCACACTGTTATATACCTTTTTTCATGTTCTTTGGCACAGTGTTGACTACAGACTTAAATTATCTGAGGGTTTCTTATTTTGATTTTGAGTTTGCAACTTCTTCAGTAATCAAGACTTTTGATAAATTACTTCCCTGATTGATAAAACAATGAGTAAGAATGGATGTTTTTAAAATTTTGAGCTACAATGGCTAGTTTGAATTTCCCATGGTGAGTATCGTTACTTTAGGCCCTCAAAACAGATATCAAATTCTGTGTAAAGGGGAGCATATGTAGCTCAAGTGGTTAAGCACCTGCTTCCCACATGGGAAGTCCTGGGTTTGGTTCCCGGTATCTCCTATAAACAGAGACAAACAACAAGCAAACAAACGAAAAGGCCAACTCAGAGGAGCCAGTGTAGCTCAGTGGTTGAGCACTGGCTTCCCACATACAAGGTCCAGGGTTCAATCCCCAACCCTGATACCTCAAAAAAAAAAAAAAAAAAAAAAAAAAAAAAAATTGTGTGTAAAAAGTACAAATCAGTTAATAAATGAGAACTTGAGTCTCTGGAGCTGTTATTTAGAACTATATTCAAATCCTGACTCATCCTTGTTAACATCCATGCCATTTCAAAGTTTATTTGAGAGCCTTTGGTCAGGAAAATATTCTCAGACCACCAAGATCATCTTCTCTGTTTCTAACTCAAAGAATTAAAGAAAACAGGACTCTACTTAATGAGGTAGAAAAAAGCATTTAAAAATCAGATAAATAGCAAAGACTTTAGTATTAACAATTTATTATTATAGTATTCACTCACTGTAGGCAAGCTGGATAGAAATGCTCTCTAAAGTGCTAAGTAGAAAGAATTTAATGATTTCACTTTAATTCCCTTTGCACTGCAGTCCATTCTGGAAAGAAAAAATAAAAACCATCAACGCACATTATATTAAAGGTCTGAGTCTCAAAAGCAGCTCTAATCTTTAGCAGGAAAAACAAAGTATGGGAAAATGGGTCCTGAGTCTACTGAAACTTCATCATGATTGATGAAGGCTACAATTATCAATAGCCAGTTCCACTGTTATGATAGTAAATTAAAATACTATTCTTTGCCTTAATAATAAAAATGAATAAGAAGAATAAGAAATTTAAATTACTTGGCTGAATGAATTCTTTGGCTTGCTTTTTCATATCTTCTTCCTTTGCTGAGGCCTTATATCTGATATCCTTTAGATAGGCAGAGCAGAGAGGAAAATGGCTCCTTACCTGTCTGCTTCCTTTTTTTTCTCTTCTAATCCTTCTGGTCTTTGCTCATCATTTTTTTTTTCCAGGTCATTACATCCCTTCTGGATTAATTTCTTTAATATCCCATGGCTGGGCTGCCAAAACTCGTTTCTTCATTACTGTTCTTTGCTTAAGGGTGGCAGTTGCTGAATCCTCTGCCACATCCACTTTGATCTGCCTAGTATTTTATTTTTTTATAAGATCTATTTCTTTTTTCTTTCTTTGTTTATCCCAGTGGCAGAAAAATAGGATTAAATATTTCTATGAAGCCAGCAGTTCTCTTTCTGTCAAAGTGCTGGCAAATAGAACACATTTACCTGAAAAAAAAAACTGCATTTCTCTTTAAATCATGATTTTGGACCCTGTAAACTTGCCTTTGGATTAACTGAGGACAGGATCTCTTTAAGCAGATTATCTTGGCAGAGCCAGTTTAACAGTCTACAGGTCTAAGTCCAGCTCCTAAATCAGTCTTCTTGTCACTAGCCCTGCGTTCCTCCAAACCCATCCCAAAATAATCATTCTGAAACACAAATGAGTACATATCACTCCTTGGTCTGGAATATTTCATGGGCTCTCAGCTGCCTTTAGGAGAAATTAAACTTTTTAGAAGGGCATAAAACTCACCCTATTTTTTCCTGCTTTCTTCTCCAAATTCACTTCTTACCATTTTTCTCCCCATCCATTATCCTGAGTTTCCGCCATACCGAAAGACATGGGGTCCCCAGGTTGGGAGCAGCTTCTCCCAGCTCTTGGCTTTTAAATCTGCTATTCCCTCTCTCAGGAATGCTATTCCCTACTTTGTCTCCTTGGCAAACGCCTCACACTTTTCAAGATTCCACCCAAGTTACCCAGTCTGTGAACATTTTCGCATTTGCCCAAGGCCCGCAGCCTTATAAGGCTCCATAGCACTTTTTACACAACTCTAGTGCTGCACTCATCATATACAATGTTTACAATACAGGTTTACTTGCCTGGATTATCCATTAGGTTTGAGCTGCTTGAGGACAAGAGCTCTGTCCTTGGGATTTCTGTACCCTGTCAAAGAACCTGGTCTACCACACTGGGTCAAAAATACTATGTGCTTGGCTGGATGAATGAATGAATGGGAGGTAAAGTAATTCAATATTTCTCATTAGTTGCTTGGCATAAATTATGAATCACTTTATATATTTTTTATTTTTAGTATGCAATGAATATTCCCAAATGCAGATACTTAATAGTTGTTACTGCTTGTATTATAATTAATTAATTCTCATGCTTTGAATAATATGAATTGATTATATACACAGTCTGAATTTAATGGGAATTTGTGGCTTTTTAAAAAATAATTTTGTACAGCTTCTCTTCTTTTTCCTTGATAAACTACATTTCTTTTGATTTTGGGGAGAACAAATAGGATTTGGACCCTGTTCACTTTAAGAATGTCCTTTTTCCTTCTGTGTCCCAAAGAAAAATTGAATTAATGGTCTGAACTTATAAAAGCAGTGTTAGATTAAATACTGGGGTCATACTATATTCATAGCTATTTTCTTATATTTTTCTATATTTTATTATATTGGTTTATTGTGAGCATTGTATGATGTTATTAAATATTCTAGGTAAATATAATTATTGGCTGCATAATACATCATTGTGTGGTTTTACCCTATATTCATTTCTTCATTCCTCCAGTCAACACTTATTGAAGTAAGTATTGTTTCATTAAGCTTGTGTGTGTATATAAAAGTATACTTTTATACTATGTCACTATATAAAATGTGTTTCTTATTATGTATCAGGGTTAATAAAGTTTGAAGACCACTGACTTAAAGGGTAATTCTGAGACTACCTATTCCTCACTTAACTCTGTAATTTTTTTTTTTTTTTTTTACAAAAGCAAAATCAGGTTAAGATGAATCTCAAGAAGGGAAACTTTCAAAGGTTTAACAAGTTTAAGGCATGTGTGTAGATGTTAGGATAGTCCTACCATAGAATAATTAAATACATGATGGATAAATGTATTGTAACATGCCTGATTTCTTGTATGACTTACAGAAACCATACTTATTATTTTTAATTCATGGTCCCTATATCCACACAAGACCTCCTGACTTGTTCCACCTCCCAGAATCCCTGTCCCCTGCCATTCACTACAGCAAGCCAGGATTCCCCTGAATGAAGGGCCCAAGACAATGGACTCAGTTGACCATGGTCAAGTGCCGCTTCTACCTCCAACCAGCCAGCCAGGATTCTCTGCTGTCATTCCCACTGTGCTCTCTATATTGTTGTGACAGTTTGAGATTATTTTTGTGAATCCCCAAAAGAGAAAGATTATGTTGTAAACGAATCTATTCCTCTGGGTATGACACCCTTTGATTATATTAAATTCGGTAAAGGGCCTCTGATTAAGTTTACTTGAAAAATCAACTTAAGGTTTCTGATTGGGCTATGTCAGTAAGGCATAACTCAGGTTGAGTCCCTGTCCCCTTGGTGGGCTGATATAAATGAACACTCACTCAAGAAGACACACGGGAAGAGAGAGAGCTGTCATTTTTGATCCTGAGGCCCCAGGAAGACACATGAGCTATTTGCCTGATAGTTTGCAGCTGACCTTTGGCTCAATAATACAATTGTCAAAACTGAACCATGTCTCAGAAGTGAGCTGCTTTATTTAAGGAAATCAGAATGGTGGTCTCCACCCTAAAATACTCCCTCCTACACTCTTGCCCTGTTGGATGATCACTGCTATAGGAGTTGGATACTCTCAGAGTGCTTGAATTAACTCTAGCCTAACCCCATAAATACATGGCCTGGCAAGTCCTCTTAGGTGAGTTTTCCACAACTCATCTTCCTGATTCACCATTTCTAATGTTAGTAATTTACAGTAATGAGCCATGAGCTGGGTGAGACCGAGGCAACGTTCACTCTACAGCGAGTGGCAAAGTGTACTTGAGGGATACATTCTCTGTATTCTGAAAGCATCTTAATGATCTTAAGTGGTTTGGATGTTTAAAGCACGTTCAAAGGCACTGAATCAATTGTACATCATTAAAAAAATACAATACTTGGAAGCTGAAGGAATGATGTCTGTTTTTCTGTCTTATGCCTGCAAGACTGAAGAGGTGGTAAGGTAGAAGAGTGTTGAAGTAATACTTCCATGCCCTGGAAACACAGGGTAAATACAGGTTTCATTGTGTGTTAATGACTGGGTTATGATGTTCCTGGGTAAGGATGAGTGAATTGAGCACATTGGGGGATCAGGGAATATCCCGAACCACTGTTTTTTCAAATGATTTGCATTCAGCAAAGCACCAAACATCTTTAGCAAAAGACTACATCACGTTTAAGTTTCCAGTGTATATATGTCAGAAAAAGGAATCTACATATTTCCAAAGACTTTTCCTTCTTTTAAAAAAAAAAAAAGGGTAGTTAGAAACTCTTAGAACGGTCTTTCATAACAAATTATTTCTTTTGTGATAGTAAGAATGATAAATCTATAGTTACTAGAACATACCCATTATCACCAGGTAGAATGAAACACTCAGTTCCGAAGGTCAATTTCTTACTATAAGAACCAAAGCCATCAATTTGATGAATTGCATTTTTCTTTCTCTCCGAATGGGCCTTTTAATATGGCTTTATTATTGAATGGAATAGAGAAGTCTAGAGCTGGGAAACTCCTGCCAGATTTTTGAAAATCCATATTTAAGTTTGTCTCTAGTACCTCTGGAAGGTATCCTAGCATCTATGCGGTGAAAGAAATAGGGCCATTGACTTCAGACACACTGAGTTTGCATGCTGACCTTGCCGCAGACGGGTGGAGTGGCCCGTGGCAAGTCACTTAACCTCTTCAAGACTTACTTCCATGGAAAGAGCACATACCGTCCCTGGCTGTGTTATTGTGAAAATGAAATGTCTAGTACATGCACAATGCTTTATACAGGGCCTACTGGGAGTAGAGGCTCACGGTAGCAGTCAGGTCAGAGGTGCTGCCCATCACTCTCCTTTGCACTGATAGGGCAGACACCCTTGCAGAAGATACGCTGCTTTCCCCACACTGGACACAGATGTCTGTTTCCTGACTTGTTTGCTAGTCCTGCACTGTGCCGTTTAAGGTCAGAAAGGTCTAGTCACACTACAGAGGTGCCTTCCCTGAAGCTCCTAGTTAGAACTTGCAGCATCTACTTTCTTTTCTTTGCTTATGATCTCCTCACTGTGCCTCTCACTCCCACCCTGTTCACAATTATCTTTTCCTTCCTGTGCTGAAGGATGAGGGAGCCTAGGAGGAAACTGGGTCCTTTGTGTAAGATACATTCCACTATCTTAAGTTTTGTTAATGTTGGTTCAGTGCCCACAGGTATTGCAAGGACAATGAAAATATGGAGGCCACAATTAACTATTTCTGTCTAGCAGACAGACGGAAGAATGAGTGTTTAAAAAGAAAGGACTCAATGTTGAATTAGAAAACTGGTAGAAGCTGCTGTTGCTTACAAGTGGATCAGCATTGTTAATACAAATCTAATCTTGCTTCACTTATCGAAGAGACCAGACCTAGGGAAAAGGTCATTCCTAAAACCCAAGATAGTATAATATGATATGATATATGATATGTTATAATATAATATGATACATATGGATGTGTGTATATATGTGTTTATGTATAGATATATATGTATGTATATGTATTTCCCAGTGGAAGAGTGGGTAGGGAATAATAACTAGACCTTGGCTTCAGTTCCTTTTCTATTAATAGGTTCCACTGAGACAGGTTACTTTACCTCTGTCTCCATAGTTCCCTAATCTGTAAAGTTGGGGTTAATGTGTCTGTCTTCCCTACAATTAAATGTTATTTTGGGGGATAATATGAGTTTAACAGACATGAACTTACTTTGTAAATTTTAAAGTACTCTAATAATGGAAGGAATTATTATTATCTGGCTCATGTCCCTGCAGCAGGAGCAATCAGGAGGCTGGAATGGTCATTCTTTGGGGACTCTAGTCTATGGTGGACTGTTTTAATTTAGTGTTTTTTCATTCATTGATAAATTTATTCAATCAATCTTAGAACAAACTTGTATTGAACACTAATTATGTGCCAGGCACTATGAAAGATGCTTAGGGATGTAAAATGAATGAGCAAGAGCCCTCTCTCAAGAAACTTACTAGGGAAGGAGATAAACCAGTTACCTGAGCTTGAGGATGGATATACACCAGGCTTCCATTCTTGCACAGACTCAAAATTTTCACATAGCCTTGGGTCTCCACCTGATTGTGGGGAGTCTCCCATACTCATGTCAATGGTATGAGTACTTGTGTGTGCTTGTGCATTTGTATGAATGGGTGTGGGGTGCTCTGGGAGGTGAGTGGGGATGCACCCATCCATGTTCCTCCTTCATTTATACTCATTCCCGTGGAGTCTCATGGAATATTGTGTTCATTTCTCTGGGATCTTAGTCATGCTTGAAAATTACCAGTTTATGGAAATTTGCACATGTCCAGATAACGATTCCTAAGAGTTAAATGTATCAGCTGAACAAACCCATGCACTTCAGATGTGCTCGGTGTGAAACATGTTGGGCTCTTTTTGTATCCAAAATTTGGCCGTCCCAGCATAAATAAACCCACTAACATGATTCCCTCATGTCATTATTTATCTAGCAAACTTCAATTCTCTGATCTCACATGAAAGCAATTCTTAGACAACATGTGTGTATATGAGCCAAAACCAATATTGTCTTAAGGAGCTATAATATTGCAACTGCCCTTTCAAACTGTGTTGATGGTGTACATAAAATGGAAAGACTGCAGACTTCCCTGGAAATTGCTTTGCCAAAAGATTTGAGTGGTCCTAGGGTTTGTCTTAAGATGTAAGAGCTGCATGAAAAGTTAGTAACAATTGGGGCCAAATCCTTCCTTTCCCAGATAAGGTCTAGAGTGATGAAATGGATTTCCTAGTTTTTGGATTATTTGAATGAAAATATAATGCAATTTGGCTAAAATATATATGCTTCATGTCTTTTCTGTTTTATCCTCTTTCTATTTGGTTTCTCCTGCATTAATTTCACATGATTGATCTTTTCATTCATTCTTTCATGCATTCATTTATTACTCAGAGATATTTGGAAAGCTACTATGTAAAATGGACTATCCTACCAAAAATTCCTTTTTTGGAAAATGTTCAATTGGGATAAATGAAGTATAGTAGTTTCTCGTAGTTTTCAGTATTATGTGCCTGCTAAATTCTAGCAAATTCATTCCCTCTTATTAAAGGCTTCAGATATTTTCTCCGAGTCTGTAAAAGGTGAAAAAAAAAATATAGTCAAAGTAAAGTTAGGCTTTCTGTTCCAATATCTATTAAATTTAAAGTGCCATCTCTGGCTTCTGGCAGTATAGCAAGAAGGTTAAGAGCATGGGCTCTTAAGTCAGATTGCTTGGGACCAAACTCTGGCTTTGCCACTTTCTATCTGTATAAGCTTAGGCAAGTCATTTCACTCGTCTACACCTTGATTTTATGATCTGTAATGTGGGAATGATGACATCTACTTCGTAAGGCCCTTCTGGATATTAAATGAAAGATCCCTGAAAGCACATAATGCAGCACCTGGATCATATTAAATACTTGATAGATGCCAGTTGTGATTGTTGGTGTTGTATATAATGGAAGCCGTCTTTTTGATTCCTGTATTGGCTTGCTAGCACATTGGATATGCTCTTCCAGAAATTTCATGTCTCCAATAATACAGTACATGATGCTTATTTAGATAATCTAGGGCCGCACTACTTAATTTTTCTTAGAGCCCTAAATGCCAGGATGGGGCAATAGAATTGATGAGGCCATAGAATTGATGGGCCCTACCTCTTATCAGTGAGGATCCAGAGGGGTAATGTTTTATAGCTGTATTTCTAGGAATGGATGGGGTAAAATGGAGTGGTAAAATGGAAATGTAAGGAATAAATCTGGTGGAAACTGCATTCATATTCTAGTATCCAGGAATATATTGGGGGTTTTCGCAAACTTAGCCTTGCAGCAGAATCACCCAGGAACTCTTTAACAATGTAGATTTCTTATTTCCGATTAGAATGCAATAAATTAGAATGTCCTAGGATTTCTTTTTTTAAAAAAATACATTACTTCAGATAACTTTTATGCAGCTAGCTTGACACCAGCATTTGAGAAGCATTGTCATACACTATAGTTGATTATTAATGTCTAGCTGTCATTATTAGGTAGATGTTCTAGACTGGGTTGAAAGGATACTCACCCACTGAATTTGTCGTTTGTTGTAGCCAACCGGAGGCCCATGTACACTTACTTTGGAATGGTGACATTAGGGGACAGAAAAAAAGCAGACCAATAGTGAGGGGCTTCTGTAATTCTTGTGGTGATCTTTTGTTCTCTGTGAATTTCTTCAAGACTTCATCTTTAGAGCTTAGAAGACAGGATCTGATCAAACTATAGTTCCTGGTTTGATATATAAGAGCTCCAGCGAATTTATAGCTTATGTTTGTGATACCTAGTTTAACAAAAATCACTGGATAGCTGAAAAACTGAAACAAAAGTTTAAAACACCAAAACAAACCACCATTGTCTCAAAGAAACAGTTTTCTTGAGTGTTTTAGACACTACATTTTAAAATTCAGAACTAGAAAGTTTAAATCCAAGTTTATGGCTCACTTTTCACAAATACAGTATCGGATGTTATACCATGTATTTTATATACTCATCTTGTTTTTGGACTTTGTCATTTTTTCCTGTCCTTATTTACCCTTTATCATGGTTTTCTCAGTTATATATATATATATATATATATATATATATATATATTTTATCCTCTTGTACTATATGTATTGTACAAATTATATAAAATCATACTTGGAACAAGTTGAAATTTGAACATTCAGATAAATACATGCTAGGCAATTGCCGTATAAGATATAATCCTTGTCCTAAGGATTTCATAGTTTAATAACCAGGGAGTCATATAAACACATAAAACAAATTGCAATGCAGTGTGGTAAGTGCTATGAAGGTGTTATGGACACATGCTACAGGAGTACAAAGGAAAAAGCATTGCCAATTTGTTCAGTAGCACTTATTCTGTGTCTGGTAAGTGCCAGCAATACTTTTAGGTCCCAAAGATACACACCTCCTTGGCCAAGAGAAACTCAAATATGTAAGCAAATAACTATCCTAAATGTGATTAATTCAAACACTGAGGTATAGATAAAATGCCATGAAAACACAGATGAGGGTCAATTAATTATATGTGGGAAAGGAAGTCTCAAGGAGAGAGAGTTACAGAGAGGTTATGACATTTCAGCTTGATCTTGTGCATAGCAAATGACTTCCTATAAGGTATTTCCCACCTGTTTTGAATTAACTAAAATGATTAGGTCTTAGAATTTATAAAGGTCATCTTTACTAGAATGGAAAAAGTGGATCTCTCTTCTAAAATAACCAGTAAAAGTCATCAGCTTGATATGGGATGGCTACCAGAATGAATTAATGCTAAAGTTCATAAGAAAGAAGGTTTTTGAAACTGAGATAGCGACAAACTTAATTGGAATTTTGACAGAAAATAGTGCTAATTATTTTACCAGTTATTATCAAACTTGACTAGATACGTAGAACTTCATACTGTTTGTCAGCTCAAGAAGTTGGAGAGCTTGGACATCCCTAAGTGTGCAACATCTGATTTTGAACATCATAACAAAATGTTCAAAGAAAAATAATCACAGCTTCCTCCTATCCCATGTTTCCTCTTATTTGTGCAGGACTGATTTAGGCCTAACTATAGTGAAAAATCACTGCTACAGAGATAAACAGAAGCACAGCTAACACTTTGAGGAAGAAATATTGCTACCTGTTTTCCAAGCCTACCTCATTTTCCTGCTGGGTCCACAGCTAAACTCTACTTCCCTTTGCCCTTGCTGATGCCTGACACTGATAGAACTGGCCAATAAAAATCTGCTATGTTTGATCTTTTACTCTTTTGTTTTCCCTTCCATAGGGGCCTTGGAGGACACTTGTTGACAATAATAGTGCCAGGAGATGGAAGGAGTTTAGATCCCTGAGGCACACTTAAAGGAGTGTTCCCTAGGAAAGCTGCCTGACCAGGAACATCTTCATTGGATATTGTCTGAGCACAACATTACCTTATATTTTGCAAAGTGAATGAAATTTGGGGTTGTTTATTACAGCAGCTATTCTACCCTAATACGCACACCATGAAATAATGTAAACACTTCTGCTTTTTATATTCACCTCCTTCAGATCCCCTCCATCCATCTTTATAATCATATAACACACTGGCTGACTCAGTAAATGTTACAGAATCTATGAATTAACATAGTCTCTTCAGACATTGAGCAAGGTTGATTATTGCAACTTCAGTTCTATTGAGTATGAATGAAACAGGCAATGAGAACAAGCAGAAGATCATTCAGGTTTCAGAAGAGATACATTACATTGAACATGATGCATTCATTTTTGTAGCAAAATGTAACATGAGGGGAGTTTTTGCTGCTGTTGGGGTGAGAACATTTTGGTATAAGGCCTCCGGCATGTAAGGAATGAGTCAGTTCACTTGGTTTTGGTCCTTGTAGGCCTGGGATTGTTTGGCAGAGCAGTAGGGTTTAAAAATAGCTGTTTCCATTTATGAGTTCTTAAATTATTTCTATGTCATTCCAAGAGCCTCAAACAATTTAGTCAGTTGAGAATAATTCACAAGCAACCCTTACACATCAAGCACTGTTCTAGTTGCTGGGTCTAACACAGTGAACAACACAGATTTGGAAACTGCCCTCAAGAATCTTATCATCTAATAAGGGAAATAGGCATTTAAAATACAGTAATGGGTGTTGTCATGGAGGCAACATAGGGTATGTTTCATTGTTTTAGCATTCTCTTTATTTTCTGGGACAAAAAGTCAATCTTGTATTTCTTTTGTTTCATAGAGCCAAAGGAATGCCAAAAAAGAATTTCTATATGTGAAAAAATTAAATTCAATTATTAAGTTCCCTAATTAAAAAAAAAATCTCATTGGTGATAATGGGAGTGGTTTGGGTAGAGGGGTAGAGAGCTGGGAGTAAGGTAAAAAACACTGTAGGAATTTACCGTAAGGGTTATTTTTGTGTTAAACATGCTGATCTATTTTAAGGCTCTGATGGGACCATGTATCTGCATTTATCTGCAAATAGGTAGCTATATATCTTTATATTGGCAGCCATAGATATGTGGGAATTTCCTTTTCATCCCTATCACTAGGTTGCTTGGTGGCTAAGACCTTATTAATTCTTTAGTTAATTCCTTAATGAGGTGTCAAAAATAGTGAGTTATTGAACCTACATCCCTGTCTGGTTTTCTTGCACTCAAATTCCCATACCTCCAATACATCACCACATTGCTATGAGATTAGTCTCCTTAAACTCAGCTCATTCTACAGATTTATCCTGTTCAAAACACCTTCAGGGGCTCCCATTGCTGATTGAATTATATCTGACTCCATAATAGCATATTCAATGCCCTTCCTTGCCTGCCTCCATATAGATTTCTAAACTCTTCAATAGCACTTTTCCTGTCCCTCCTTCCTGCCCCTCCAGCACATGCCCAGAGTCCTGAGTGTTCTCTCAATCCCACCTCACCTTCAATGCCCTTCTGTATTAGTCAGTGTTCTCTAGGGAAACAGAATCAACAGGAGGTATCTGTAAATAGTATGAGATTTTATAAGAGACTCATGTGATCGTGGGGGTGCACAAATCCAGGTTCCGCAGGCAGGCTGCAAACCAGGGGCTCCGATGAAGTTTCAGTGAAGGTCCTTGATGAGTTTCCGGGAGATGGTGGCTTTCCAAAGAAGAGCTGGGAAATTCTCTCTGAATGCTGAAATCATTTCTCCTTTTAAGGCATTCAACTGTTTGGATAAAGGTCACTCATTGCTGACAGCAATCTCCCTGGTTGATGCAGATGTAATCAGTCATCTATGCAGTAAACTCACCAATGATTAAAGCCCATAAATGTCCATGTATTAGAATTAGCCCAGTGCTTTGCTTGACCAAACAACTGGGCATAATTATCTGGCTGAGTTGATGCATTAGCCTAACCATCACACCTTTCTTACTTCAACTTCTTCACAGTATCCCTCAAGGCTCTCCCACGACTCCTCAACCCATGTGCTTCTTGCATTCCAAGTTAGCCTGCAGAAATGCCCTGCTGACTGGAGTAGAAAGTCAGGGTAGCTGAGCTCAGCAGCAGGGGACTAGTCACTAGAGAAGAGTGCTGCAGTGATGCTGTCAGAGAACTTCTGTGGGAACCTATTCAGTCCTGCCCTGCTGACCTCTCTCTAGAGGGTCTCTGATCTGTTCCCTTATAGCTACCATCTTCATTCCACCTTCTTCAGAAGAATGGGAGTAAATGGACAAAGACTTGCCCTAGGATGACTAAGGATTCAGAATCTAGAAGTCTAACCTTTTCCTGATAGCTGCTGTACATCACCTGCACCAGCACCATCTGGATATTTTTTAAATACAGGTTTCCAGCCCCAGAGCAGACCAACTAAAATAGAAGTTCTAGGGAGAGTGGTAGGGCCTAGATCTGTGCGCTTTAAACAATTGTTCTGGGTAGGCGATTCAGAATTATGTTTGAAAAACACAGCTCTACAGATGGGCAGAGAGCCTGTGAAAAAATCCTAGCATTGATCCTGTTTCCTATATGTATAAAACAGAGCTGGAAGGGTTAATTTGCTCCATTTCTTTGTCCAGTTTGACTTAGTGTTTGGCCTTTCAGTTGCCATGTGAATGGTGGGAAAGCAGAGTCCAAAGCTTGGAGGAGTGAAAGCAAATACATCCCCATGGGTATAAATCCTAGACAATTACAAGGAAAGGAATAAAATATTTTTAGAGGGCTAGGCAATTGCACTGATATCCAGAATATTCATTAACTATTTTCCTGAGCATTAGGTACTGGGCATGCAAACATAAACTGTCCACAGTCTTTGATGCCTCCCATTTCCTGGTCCTGTTTTTAGCACCTTCATCCTTGATGACCTCTAAGTAACTGGTAGTGGGATATCAGAAGAATACAATACAATATCTAATGATATTTATTTATCATCTTCCTAAGTTTTTTTTTGACTAGGTTTTATAATGTATATGATTTACGGAACATATATATTTATAAATGATTCTACATATTCAGAGTGAATGCTCACTTTTCTTTAAGTGATAGTCAAAACCTTCAGAAAATTAAAGTGCTGCAACCTGAGCCTCTAAGCTTTAACCAGCTCCTGGCTCCTCTTTCCCCGTTGACTCTCTAAGGCCTGGGAATTGTGTTCTTTGGCTTCTCCCAGGGATTGAACGACTTTCCTTTTGATGCTCATCCAATGGAGCCAGCATTGCTATTTGACATTTTGAATTTCTTATTTCAGTATGTGACCTTGTAGGGTGTTGTTTTGAAGTAACTAAAACACTGATTTGAATCTAGTGAGCTTAACCCATGCTTGCATCTCTGCCAAGGTCATGGCCAATTAAACACTTTGGTACTCATAAAAAGCATCAGCAAATTAAAGCTAGTTCTCAATTAAAAGTTCATTCTCTTCTACCAATGGCCTGGTTCAAATTATTTTCTGTGATGTTATGAATTTAAGATGCAAAATGTTTATTTTTTGTCTTCTTAAGCCTCCATCAATTAAATATATCAGAATATCCAGTAATCATAAAATATTGAATGCCTGTCTATACATTAAAAAGTGGAATAGGTATATGTACAACCCAGAGTCATTTGATTTTTTTTTTTAAGTTGGACTCTTTTTTGGTCCAATAATGATTTTTTAAATAATAGATCTAAATTTATACCAGTTGGTTACTATTTACAGAACAGCCTTGTCACCGACATAAGTCATCTCATTTCAGCAGCTACAGTAAATAATTGGACCCCTGAGACATTGTTTTCCATCTTTTCTGCAGAGAGCTCCCTACAACCTCTGGGTTCTCTCCTGGGTATGTAGGGTGACAGTGCTGTTGCCTCTGGCCTTTTCATTTATTATTTATTTCATTTATTGCAGGACTCAGAACAAATTGGAATTGGCAAAAAAAAAAAAAAAAAAAAAAGGAGAGGGATGCTGTGGAATGATAATGTCCAAGATTCTCATGCTTATCAGAAACCAAGGGTAGAGCAGAAAAGGAAAAAAGAACAAGATTTAAAAAAAAGAAGGGGGAACAGATGTGGCTCAAACGGTTGGGTGTCTGTCTCCCACATGGAGGGACCCTGGTTCCATCCCCAGGACCTCCCGGTAAAAAAAAAAAAAAAGAAACATCATTCAAATAAGATACTTAAAAAAAAAATCACTTGTAACCTAGTGATCACTTGTAATCTAGTGAATTTTCAGTTCTCAATAACAAAAGGCTGGTGTTATAAACTTTTTGGTTTTATTTTGTTTGTAAATCAAGACAGACATCCTTACTTGCTAAAGGCAGAGGAGGGAGCCCTGCCAGCAGCTCTATCAGAAGTTGACACAGACTTGTAGCTTTCCCTCCCTGGGACAAAGCTTTCCCCCTGTAAGCCTCAGTTTTTCCGGCAGTAAGCGCCCATGGACTGATGATTTTTTCGCAGTCCCCAGAGTTTTAAAGGGTTAGCTTTTTATAACTAGGTTATAAAAAAGCTTCCCATTTGGTTTCTGCTTGATAAAATACTTTCCAATTATTTTCCACAAAGATTAATTTGCCACAATAGAATTTGATTTTAATCTGGTAGCTTTTATTCTACAACTTTCATCTTGGACCAATTCTTCTCAAAGCAGGGAGCTTTTAAGTTATATAATCCCGTTTGATAACAAGTAAGACATTTCACTCAAAGACAACCTAAAATACATGAAGTACCCACCTAGTCCAGTACACAAAACAGATTAAAGATTAAGTGCTTAATAAACAGTGTCTCTCCTGCCCTCCATATATATATATATAAATGTATATATTCTGTCTTCCAGAATTTTAGAGTTTGAATGGATTCTAGAGGTTTATCTAGTACAACCATCTGACCTGACCTTGAGCACAATAATAGGTAGTTATTATTATTATCCATACTCTACAAATCAGAAAATTTAAGTCTAGGAAGATGGAATAACTTGCCCAGAATCAACCGGCTATGATTCAAACATAGGCCTAACTCCAGTAACTCCACTACAATAAAACTCTGTTCCTAATCACTATGCTATACCTCCTCTTAGGTCACATTTAAACTCATGCCATCCATTTGAAATCAATTTTATTAGTTATTTATTGCAGTGTAACAAATCACCCCAAAGCTTAGTGACTTAAAAGAACAAAGTGACGTCTTATCTCTCATGGTTTCTGTAGGTTATCAAATCAGGGGTATCTTGATTAGTCAGTTCTGACTCAGGATCTCTTATGAAGTTTCATTCAGAAGTTGGCTGAGGCTCTGGTCATCTGAAGGCTTGTTTGGTGCTAGAAGATTGACTTCCAAGGTGTCTCATTTGCATGGCTAGCAATCTGGTGCTGGCTCCTGATTGGGGCTTCTGTTCCTTCCACATGGCTCTCTCCACAGGAATGTTGGAGTGTCCTTACAGTATGGTCATTGTCTTCCCCCAGAATGAGCAATCCAAAATATCAAGGCTGAGATGCAATGCATCTTATATCCTAGCCTCAGAAGTAACCCCCCAGTGCTCCCACTATATTATTCTGGTCACAGAGTCAGCTCTGATTCAATGTGAGAATGACTATATAAGGGCATGAATTCCAGGAAGACACAGATCTTTAGGGCCATCTTGGAGACTGGCTACCATAGGAAACCACTACTTATTCTCTTTTCTCATTACCTTCTTCCAGCCCTAATTCCAAATACCACTTTTGGTCTCTATTGACCCATATCATAGACACTCAATAAATACTAGCCTAGCCAATGAACTCAAATATCTCAAGTCAGGAAAAGTGGAGAAACTCTTCCAGTTTTTTGAGTTTTTGCTAGAGGAATTACATGACTTGGGTATTAATCAATGGCTTACTTTTTCCTTTTGTTTTACCTTTTCAGCAACCTTTCCACAAGCCTGTAAACCAGTGATTGTGTAGGAACCCTCAGAACTGGGGCTGCTTTATCTGAATCCACTGATAGTCACTAGAATAGGTTTGGCAGATCGGTACTTCTCAACTGGTCAGTATCCTCTCTTCCTGATGACCTCCTTGGCAGAGACTTTCTATAGTCACCTGTAGTTTTAAAGATGGCTGTGAAATAGGTCTTTTAGGTACTCCATTTCAGAGCCAACCATAAGTCAATTCTTTAACATGTAATATCTCCATGCATTAATAATGCTGGTGGGTGGATATAAAGAAATACAGCATTTGAAAAATATCTCTTTGGGAAGAAGGCAATTTTAGTTGCTACCTCTAATTTACTAATATACTTCATTTTATACATATCTAGAGCCTATATACTACTTGGTGAAGGCAAGCCACTAAATCACTAGTTAAGACAGGAACTGTATCTTTCCAGAAACAGTGTCTGGTGCGATTTTTAAAAATGCAGTGCACTTCCAGTCCCTGCTCCTTTCCTGTTCCAAGGATGTCATTATCAATACTAATATAAATTTTTCATTGCTTGGGCCATTACAATATACAGGGAATAGATTTTTCCATTTTTCAAGTTCCACTGAGTATATTAGCAAAATTATCTGTCTGTTAGCAGGCATGTGGTAGCTCCTACAGCATCTCTGATTTTGATTCTTTTAAACCTTTTTATTTTTACCAGTGGAGAAAAGGCCAAAGATTTATTTGCAAACTCTCCTTTCCACTCCTTCCTTCTGCTTGATTTCTCTTACATCTCTTATTCTTTTGTCTGAGTCTTTAAGTAAATAAATACTAAAAGCAATCTAAGAGATAGTATACATTTTTTTCATTGGTTAATTTGTGGGCTTTTAAAAAACCATACTTTAAAGTGCTTATTTTATTAGTTAGCTTTAATATCTTATTAGTTAAGGTAGACAAATTATTGATGAGGATGTTCTTTGACCCATTCAGGATTTTACCACACCTTAAAAGCAGACTCATGAGTGGAACCATATTCTGACTCCCAGTTTATTGACAATTCTGGACTCATTTAAAACTGACCTGTGGCAAATTGAACCCTCATCTTTTGTAATCTTCATGAACTGCAAATGGTATGTATGTCACTAGATTGAATTTTATATTTCAATTTGAGGCAATATGCAAGGAAAATCTTGCATGGTGAGAGAGAGGCAGATTAGAAGACAGCAGCATTCTTAATTGGAAATTTGAAGTTTCTCAGACCAAGTAATAATATGATAAGGATTCATAGGATGGTTGATTGGTATATAGCTTAAGAATTTGCTTCTTAAAGCATCTCAGAATGGAGCAAGAGAAGGTAAGTGTACACCCTGAGGTCATGTAGCTAAAAGATGGTGGGCAGACTTCAGATCAACAACTTTTGGTTTTTGGTCAGGTACTTTTTCCAACAGAATGCATTGCCTCAGAACAAAAAGATGAGATTAGTTTTCCATTGAATTTTGATTCTTTAAATTCAGATTATTTATCAGTACAGAATCCAGAATAGATTTTTTGGTGGTTGTTGTTTAGATTACCTGGTTTGAGTAACTAATTGCATAGATTGAGTTCAACAAATGGTCCTTTATTGTTGTATGCTGGTTATAGCAATTGATTGAGCTTGAGCTTGCAGCATAATGTCAATGGCACTTCATTAATATATTGTCATGTAGACAATCTTACCAAATGACCTAAAATCATTAACATCTGTTTTGTGTCCTACTGCTACTGTAACAAGTTACCACGAACTTAGTGGCCCAAAACAACATGAATTTATCTTAAAGTTCTGAAGGTCAGAAGTCTGAAATAGGTCTTATGGGGATAAAACCAACATTTCAGCAGGGCTGCTTCCTTCTGGAAGCGATAGGGGAGAATCTGTTTCTTGCTTTTTCCATCTTCTAGAAGCTGCCTGCATTCCTTGGCTCATGGCCCCCTTCCAGCAATAGCACCACTCCAATCTCTGCTTCCATTATCATGTCGTTCTTCGACTCCCCCTTATAAGGACCCTTGTGAGTACATTGGACTCCCCTAGATAATCCAGGGCAATACCCTCATCTCAAGATTTTTAACTTAATCAAACTGCAAAGTCCTTTTTGCCATATAAGGTAATATATTTTCAGGTTTTGGGAATTAGAATGTGGCCATCTTTCAGGGACTATTATTCTGCCTATTACAACAGGTAAATTTGATATTCAGTCCTCCCGAATTCAAGTATGATGGTAAGGTTCTGAAGAGTCTGAATTATAACACACCAGTAGGGTGATCTTGGACAGCTTACTTAACCTTGCTGAACCTTAGTTTCAGCACCTGCAAACTGGAGAGGGTAGAAGTAAGAGGCAAGATGTACAATAATTTGTATATTTGCTCATTCAAAATTCTTTTAAAAATATCATTGTGCCCCACCCTTATGCCAGGAAGGGTGCTGGTTTCCAAGGCTACAATGTTGAGCAAACAATGGTATGGGCTGTCTTACAGATGGAGAAGGCTGTCTTTTTCACATTCATGATCCTACAAAAAAAAGGTTAAGACTGAAAATAGGACAGTCATCACTGTAGAGGCACTTGTGCTATGGAGCTTAAGAAGAGGGATTTGTCCTACACAGAAGCTTGTGGAAGTTTCTCCTGAGGAAGGGACACCTGGATTGAGATCTGGAGGTTATGAAGGAATTAATGAGACAGATGGGCGAGGAAGGCACATTGCGGGAAGAGGGAACAGCAGGTGCGAAAGTCTCATGGAGAAGGAAGGAGAGTGTGTGCCGAGGCTTGAGTAAGGCCATTGTGATTGGAGCAGAAAGAGTAGAATATGTGCCAAGGATTGAAAATGTGTGATTCAAACTTTTGCTGAGGCACGTGATGGCAGGCAAGTCATTTTCTGTCTCAGTCACCTCATCCATAAGATGGGATTAACAGTAATAGTTTGTCTTAGGGAGCTTGCTGATTAAACAAGAAAATGCACATAAAAACCATACACAGTAACTGGCTCCCAGTGAGCACTTGATGAATCTTAGCCATCACCTTAATCATCTTTCCTTTATCCTTGAAGCAACATTGTGATATAAGTGTTATCCACCCTAGTTCATAGATGAAGAAACTGAGGCAGAAAATGTTCAATAACTTGCCCAGGGTTGCACAGTGCTGAAATGGTGGTGGAGCAGGTATTTGAAATGAATGGTGTTCTCAGTCATGGTGTCATCCCATCCCAGAGGGTTCAAGAAAAAAAATGGGGTAATACAGAGAGTGTTTTGTAAAGTAAACTTAAATCCATAAATGATATGCTTGTGGTTATTCGTTTTAACCTCCTAACCACTAGTGTTCCTTCTGTTGTTGCTCATATCCTAACAAAGGGAAAGTAAGCTGAAGGCAACCCATTTTATTTCTTCTTCGAATTCATTTTATCTCTAAATAAATTCCAGACAGGAGTTTTTCCATGTCTCTGATGCTTCATTCCTTTTGGTCCAGAGCTAATTACTGAGGTAACAGTAATTAAAGGACTAGAGCAGCCTACTCTCTGTTATACCTTAATATTCTGAAAATTTGGGACAATTAATCTGATAAATTGAGATGACCAAATAAACCATTTGGTGACTACATAATTACAAATATATATTGAACATTAAAACTATAAAAGTATGTTTAATCTTCCTTTAATAATGTTGAAGATGTGCTGGAGTCATGCAGTTTCTCAGAATTCCCATCACCCTATCAATTATTATTGCCCTGACAAAGTGCAGAAGAGCTAGCTTAATAAAAATTTTTAGTTGATAGCATGCCAGATAATCATCTCTTGCTGGAAGTTGTCATAGATTGAAATTTGAATTCCTCTGATTAATTCTGTAAATTTGAAATAATGCAGTAAGGGTTTTGTTATAGTCTTCTTTTAATTGCATCATTAATGTGAAACAATAAAAAGGATTAGATCTTAAGTGGATGATTCATAACCCCAAAATGCTTCTCCAACCAAATCAAACAGAACACAGAAAGAAGAGAGAAGGATTTCCATTTTTCAAATGATGGATTGTTTTTATCTTTTATACAGATATCTGATGGTGTCTTTAGTAATCAAGATTCTGGAAAGTTATTCAAGGACAGATTTGCTTTCAGAGACACACAAAAAAATATTGTTTTTGTCTTTAAGAAGAGTCCAACATCAATTGACATTTAATTTGTATGATCCTAGATCTCTAATCCCTCCTACAAATCTAGGGCAATAATCCAACTGATAAAAAATATGACCTGTATCACTCTGATAAGGTGTATCCTATTATAAATGTATGGGTTTCAGAATTTCTTGTCATTGAATAACCTGGGTTAAGTATTCAAAGAAGGCACTGGCTGATTGGAGCTCAGCTCTCAAAGTTGGAGGCCACAGCACAATTTATGATATAATACAGTGAAATTCCCTTCTCTCTTAACAAGCTTCCTCCAGTCATGAAATTCCCTTTGCTATCCTGCAACTCCAATGTAAAAGGAGAACATGTTCAAATATTGAAAAACCATAAGCCATTACCTACTTTATCACTCATATCAAAGACATTGAAAAGATTGCACATGTACAATTGATGGATTATTCTCATCATGAAAGTCTGATGACCCCACTTGGGTTTTCAAACAAGGCATTTAATAACCACTGCCTTGTTAAAAGGTGGAAAATGATCTGGCTGGTGGCCTGATAGGACGAGGTTTTATTGATTTTACTGAGGCCCTTGACTTGGGAGATCACAGGCTTCTTAAGGGCAAACTTAAAAGGAAGCATTAAGATGGATGAGTAATTACCTGTGTGATGGATGTTATTCTGTAAACATGAGGATTGGGTAGCTTTTCCTTTGGGTATCAATTGATGGGGAAGGGGGAGGGAACATAGGCAAAATATGTCTCATTTCAACCACTTTTAGTCCTTTTACATATTTATGAATTAGCTTTGCTCTGTTAGAAGTATTGGGTATAGATGATTAAAAAGATAAACCATTTTTTCATTTAACTGTTAGTTTACAAGGAGGAACAGATAGATTGTTATGGATCCTAAGACAGCAAAATGATATTTCAAATATTATATTTTTTCAAAAGAAGGAAGAAAGAAAGAACTTTGTAAATGCCTTTAGCTCTCATAGTTTTGAATCTACCTGGGAGTGAGGCTCTCTGAAGCAAGGGGCCAAGCTGAGCTTGAGGCAACATCAGAAAGGAGACCACTTGAAGGAAGACTGAGGAAGAAAGTACCAAGCGGGAATCTAAGAAGAATGGAAATAACAATGTAGTACTCTGAGCAGTAAATAGGCATGAAGGACCATACGGCGTCGAGCTCTGGGTGTGTAATATTCTGTGAATATGGCCATCTGAGAGATTGGGCGGTAGAGTTGTTAGATGCCAGAGTATATGTGCAAATTAAATAAGAAAATGATCTCAGTGCACAGAATCCCATAATCACAGTGTACAGAAGCTGCTCACAGTGAGCCCTCGATGAATCTCAGCCACTGTTCCAATCGTTATATCATTTATTCTTGCAGCAACCTTATTATATAAATATTATTAAGTCCATTTTACTTAAATGTTGGGCCCAGGTTCTCTTTGATTTGGTGTCACTCACTGTGACTTAACAAGGATATCTTGAGGGTGGAGAGGGAGTAGAGGAAGGAGTTGAGTTTATTAGAAACCATTGAGCTATTGAACCTGGTGATGCTTAAAATTCCTTTATGATTACACTGCTGAACTGAGCAATATTTTTGATTTAGGGAAAATAATAATGTTATGTTCTCTATGGGATATAGTGGAAAGGATGTGAGTTTTGTAACCAATGGGGTCACCGGATTTCCAATTCTGACTCCATGCCCTATCTATGAAACCTTGGGCAAGTTTCTTAATTTCTCTAATCTCAACTTTCTCTCATTTATCTTTTATTTATCTATTCATTTGCTTATCAAACAAGTATTGAGCAAACACTATGCATGAAGTGCTGGAGTTATCATGCTATACAAGAGAGAAGCAAAGATGATTAAACCATGATTATTCTTCTCAAAGAGATTTTAGTTTAATAGGGTCAAACATGTGCATAGATAAATACAATATTATTATAGGTTTATTTAGATTGAATTACATATCCCCCAAAAAACACATGCCCTTGGTTTTAATCTATGTTCCTGTGGGTGTGAGCCCTTGTAAATGGATATCTTGAAGATGTTGTTTTAGTCAAGGTGTGGCCCATCTGAATGAGGGTAGGCCTTAATCTTCTTACTGAAGTCCTTTATAAGCAGAAGAAATTCAGACATGGTCAGAGGAAGCCACGGGGAGGAGCCAGAAGTCAGAAGTCAGTGGGAACCAGAAGAGAAAGAAGAGGGCATCACCATATAATGGGAGAGTCAAGGAACCCTAAGAATTGTAGCCTGCCAGAACACCACAGACCCTGGGAGGAAGCAAGCCTGAAACTGTGAGCCAATACATTCTTGCATAAGCCAACCCATTGTATAGTATTTGTCATAGCAGCTAGGAAACTAAGATATAGACGCTGTCATGTACTAGATAAGAAAATGGCCTGCATAGGGTGGGGTTATTTAAAAAAGGGAGAAATAGAATTTTCTGAACAGGGAGTGAGACTGGAAATGATTCATAGAGCAGGGAATATTTAATGGAGTCCTAGAAGATAACTAGAGGAAGAGGTGGGCAATTGCTAAGTCATGGAGGGGGCTGCATTTGCCAAGGTGGAAAGGGTACCCCTAGCCTGGGGGGGGTCCTTGACTGTGTGGAGGATGAGGGGTCAGAAAGCAGACAGTCTGGGGAGGGAGAGGGCAGGTACTTGCAAAACAAGTTTACCATGTGTATAAGTTATTTGGATTTGTTGCAGGGATTCCTTCTAAGATTCCAATTCTATTGGGAAGAAAATAGTGTAGCATTATTTTTGACATCTTGATCCATTTTAATGATTTACAGCACCCAGTTGTTTGCCGTTTGTGGAGATCACAAACCGATATTTCCTTGGGGTGTTTAAATAATGGACTGGATGTTCTCTGCTAGGAAAAATTACTTGGCTGATAAGGAGCACACCCTCTAAAGCCATGAATGAGAAACTATCCTCATGGTTACATCTGCTATAGGAGGTTCTGAATCCTCCTACTCATTCATACAGACAGAGAGTTTTGTTCTACATGCAGTTGTGACTTTGCTGGCTTCCACTCTATGGGTGAATGGACAAAGTTATTGCATATCATATAACTGGACAATGTGCTTAATGGAATATGTGAATTGTTTGTAAAATGTTATACAGGTTTAGCTTGATTTATACTAGATGAAAGTAACACCATAGCACATGTGGGCTTTTGAAGAGAAGAGGATATTCCTTCTTTATTTCTTACTGGCATTTTTTTTTTTAAAGTAAGATCCAAGAGTGAAATTAGAGGTAAGGTGCTAAAAAAAAAAAAAAAAAAAAAAAAAAATACCAATTTTGTCATTAAATGAACTGATCATTTTTTGTATAAAGAAGAAAAATAAATGGGAAAGCACCTAGGGGAATAGTCTGGTAAGTGTTGTAATGAGTATATTGCATTGTATTCCAGTGACATGATATTGTGTATTGGAAGAATATATGGAAGATTATATTTCTATGTGAGAAAGTACTCAAAGACAAGAATATATTTTTCATTATGTGGATTTTTATGTATGTATTTGTGTAAATTGGCTTTTTCCCAGTGGAAAAAATTGATACAATAAGATTATTTCACTATGTCAGGCCAATCTATAGTGAAGTATTGTTATAAACAATGAATATGTGTGAAGAGTATATGAACTGTTTTTTTTCTCCTTTCCTCTTGTAAATGTTATAAAATATAACTCTACCATAGGGTAACCTATCTTGAAAGAGTAAACCACTAGAAATTTCTTGATATCACATCAAAAAGACCTTATCACAGACCAATTTAATGTTTTTTCTTATTTTCATTATTCCTCTATATTTTAAGCTGATTTTTCATTCCTTGGCTTAGTCCATTGATTCCAGCATATTCATGTTATCAAAAATTTCCTATTTGTTAATATCTATGAGTTTGGAGTTGGTCAGAAGGCCTATTCTTATAGCTGTGATTTAGCCAGGGAAATATTTCTCTATAATGGGGTTATTTCATATTTTGCTGATGTGGAAATATTGCATTCTGTTGAAAGGTAAATTCTAATTTATAAATGTGTTCATGTGTACAAGTACATTTTGGAGGGCATCTGTTTAATGAAGATGTCTTTTGGCACAATTTTTATAACAATATTTAAATTTGAGCACATGCAATATTTTTTATTAATAAAATTATATATATATATGTATATATATATATATATATACATGTATACATATATCTATGTATTTTTTTCCCAAAACATATACTGGAAATGTTGGAGTCCTTTAGGTGATGAAAAACTATTTCCTGAGATGGTTGAGGGTTATGAAATGAAGGCACTCCAAACAGCTTGACTGGAGACAATATCAGGCATTAATGAACGGCCCACAGGCATTAAGCAAGCCCAAGCTCAAATCTCAGTACTACCATCCATCTGAGGCCCATCATGTTACTTAACCTCTTTGAGCATCTGATTCTTCATTTGTAAAATGGGGTTAATAATACCTAATAAAAGGATATATAAAGGTCCTTTTGACAGGCAAACATTGTTAGTTTTAGTAAATACTGGCTATTATTAAACGCAAATTAATGAGTTGCTTTGAAAGAAACTCATCTCTCATATGGTAGTGGACTGCCTGGTTTATTTTCAAAATGATCCTAACTTGAAGATGTCCAAGAGTTATATTCACACAACCAGCTTAAACTGGTTGTGGTAACTTACCTAGCTGCCCAGCAGGACAGTTTTCCTGCTAGGTGAGTTGACCTGAGTCTTATTGCATTGATCTCTAACAACCCACGCACAGATGGTGAAGAAATATCAGACCAAAAAAGAAAAACAGAAAATGTATATATAAGTTTAGTATATATATAAAACTCCCAAATATCATTACATGTCATTAAAATAATGACTTCTATTTTTTCTCATAAATATTGTAGGCAACTTAGAAAATACCAATTATCAAAAAAAGAAGAAAAAATGTCTCTTTTTCCCATTGCTGAGATATAATTTACATCTGCCAGCATTTCAGTACATATCTGTCTAGTTCTTTTCTAAACATTTCCCCAAGAAAAATGGAATCATATTGAAAATATTTCTTTGAAGCATGCTTCTTTTCATTTCATGGTATATTGTGACCATATTTTCAAGTCTTTAAAGGGCTCTACTATGACATATTTTGTAATAGGTGTATAATATTTCATTTTACTTTAATCAATCTATTATTGGACATTTATGTTATATCTAATCTTTTATTATTACAAATATTACAATTGTAAACGTTCTCATAGTTATTAACTATTTTAAAGCATCCATTAAAATATCCTTAGGGTTAATTTCCAGAGTTAGAATTTCCAGGTTAAATGCTATGACAGCAGATACTGTTGGTTGTCCATACCCTTTTCCTTTTTCCTCTCTCTAGCAAGTGCCTCAGTTCTCCTCAGTTCTCCACTTCTCACCCATGCAGCCTATTCCTTGGGGGAAGCTGTGCCCAACCCAACTCCAGGAGTGGCTTTCATTGGTCAGTTCCATTCCTTTTGTTAGTGATTGGTTCAGGGTTGGCTTTGGGACCCTGAGAAGTAGGAAAAGTTTTCTGGAAGCTTCCTGTAATGTTATTCATCACTCCACACAAGAACATTCAGAAGCAAAATCCCTTTCTTCCTCTGTTTTGTGTGAATGTGAGACCCCAGTACTCCTTGTTTTCTGCCAGATGGGAAAATCCAAATATGGAGATGATAGCCACAGCACAAATGTAGAGTTACTGGACTAATTCAAGACAGAACACATCTAGTTATGTGAGCCAATACATCTTCCCATTTTTAAAAGTAGTTTGGGTTTTTCTATTACTTATAGCCCAACTTGTAGCCCAAAGCTCATTAACTGATATGTTAAGCAGAATTTAAGGCTTTTAGTGCTTACTGCCAAGGTTCCTTCCAGAAAGTTCATACTAATTCCTTCCCCTTTAAGCAAGTGGTATGAAATCTTGAAATATATGTGATAAAGTTTGAGGTTATTTTTGCCACATGAAAATATGTTCTTGACAAAAGTCAATGAGAATCTATGGCTATTTGTGGTCACTGTTTTGGGAGCTGCAAACCATCCTTTTTCCAAACAAGTTCTATTCTGCACCACCCATCCCCCCATCCTTTTCCCCTCTCTTTCCCAACCTGCCTTTATTTATGTAAGCCTTGGTATAAAAGAGCAAGAGCTGGTAACCAAGGGACTGTGTTCAAATTCCCCCATCTGCCATGAATTAGCTCTGTGGCATTAACTTTATGTGACCGATTTTTTTCACTTGCCTTCTCTACCTTACATTGCAGTTGTATGGACAAAATGAAACAATACCTTAAAAAGCTCTTTGAAAAAATGCACAAGTACCACCCATTTATTTTTTCATCTGTAGCTCATGTCACCTCGGCTCTGTTTCCTATTTCCTTGGCTTTGCTTTAGCCTACTCTTGGAAAACTCCAGTTTCAGGTCCCTAAATTCTTCCCCAGTAATTTTGGGTTGTTCAGGAGGGATGTGTGCTACACATGGCATCTCCCATTTTCTTTCTCTTCTACTTTGGCTCATTGTAGCCATGTCTCCCATCACTGCTGATACCCAAGGTCACAGTTATGCTACTGACACACACTGAAGGCGCTGCTATTACTGCTGTTCCCACAGAAGCCACCAATGCCCAAGGACTGATGTCTTGGTACTCTTCCATGTTAAGAAATGCAAAGGAATATTGCTCAGCATTAAAAAGGAATGAAGCTCTGGTTCATGTGACAACATGGATGAATTGGAAGACATTATATTGAGTAAAATAAGCCAGACACAAAAGTATAAATATTGTATGCTCTCACTGATAAGAGACAATTAGAATAAGCAAACTCATAGAGTTAGAATCTAGAATACAGGCTACCAGAGGTTGGGTTGGGGGTAGAGCATGGGGTGTTACGGCTTAATTTGTATAGAATTTCCATTTGGGTTGAGTGTAAAGTTTTGGAAATGAATGGTGGTGATGGGAACACAGCATTGTGGGTATAATTAACAACACTGAATTATATATGTGAATGTGGTTAAAAGGGGAAATTTTAGGTCATATATATTTTACTCAGAGAAAAATTAAAAGATAAAACATAGTACTGTACAACACAGTGAACCCTATTGTAAATTATAGACTAGAGTATCTATTTATAGAGTATAGTGTAATTATAAAAATGTTCTTTCATGAATTATAACAAATGTATCACACTAATGCAAGTTGTTAATAATAGGGTAGTCTATCGGGGAAAAAATTAAACATAGGACTGTATAACACAGTGAACCCTAATGCAAACTATGGGCTATAGTTAATAGTACAGTTATTATATTCTTTCATCAATCATAACAAAGGTACCATTCTAACGCAAAGTGTTAGTAATGGGAAGGGATGATATATGGGAATGCTGTATTTTTTATATGATTTTTCTGTGAAGCTACAATTTCTCTAATTAAAATAAAAAAAAAACCACAAAAAACTCATATCTGATTTTGAGAGTGCAAAAGGTACAGCCACCACTACCATTATTTGCAAGTAGTTCTAATAATACCAACACCTATCCCACTGCAGTTGCTCACATATTGTTCTTTTATTCTGCACATTCTTTCTGTCCCCTATTCCTCCAACCTCACATGACTAGCTAACTTCTTTTCTTCCTCAAGATCTTAACTTAAATGCCTCTTCTTCAGGATTGCTCTCTGCCTCAGATTTCTTGGCCTGGGTCGTGGGAAAAGAAATCTTTAATAAAAACGTAAAATTAATAAGTAAATAGATAAGTACATAAATGTATGTACACATGTATACACACATACATACATACATGTATTGTTCATTCATTCAACAAGTGTTTATTAAGTACTGACTGTTTATGAGGTCCTCATGTGCAGGTTGAGTATTTCTGCTATGAACTTTGATAGCATTCTTGGCTTATTGTTCCATAGCAAGTATCATGCTCTATTGTATTTACTTGTTTATCTGTTCATTTCCACACTGGACTGTGAGCTCCTTGAAGAGAAGGGCAGTGCTTATCCTTATAAGTCCCAGCACCCAAATTCCAGATTCTTGTATCTCTATATAGATATTTAATAAACATCTCAGATATTACGTGTGTGAAACTGAGCTTCTGGAATTCCTCCTTCAAACCTGCTCTTCTTATATATTAATTCTGTCAGAAAATGACAATCTCTTTCTACCAATTTGTCAGCCAAAAACTTGGAGTCATCTTGGTCTCCTCTTTTTCATTCATACTCTATATCATCAGCAAATTCTGTCAGCTCTACCTGCTGTCTTCCTTTGTCACCACCCTGTCCAACAGGGCCAAGACTAGAGTGAGGGAAGAGAGGCAACTAGGGTACAAAATTTAAGGAGTTGGCCACTCTCAGAGCCGTGTGAGTGCTGACCCTGCTGGCCCTAGTCCTGGTCTGCTTTCCATGGCACCCTAATATTTCAAAATGGATGTGGCAGGAGCTTTTTTGCTTCTATTGGCACCCCCTCCCCTGACTGTGGTTATTCTCAATACAATTAAGGACTAATTTTATTAAATCATGAGTGAGATCATGTGTCTCCTCTGCTCAAACCATCCAATGGCTTCCCATTAAGTAAAAGTAGAAGCAGTTGCAATGGCTATTGGCCATTCTTTGCCATTATATTATTTTTTAAAATCTATTTTTAAATTTTTAAAAAGATACTTAGATTACACAAATGTTACACAAAGAATATAGGGATTCCCATATGCCCCACTCCCCACACCTCCCACAACCTCCCACATAAACAACATCCTTCATTAGTGTGGCTCATTCATTGCAATTGATAAATGCATCCTGGGGCATTGCCATTGAGCATGGACCATAGTTCACATTGTAGTTTACACTCTTTCCCACACAATTCTGCAGGCTATGGGAAGATATATAATGGCCTATAAATGCCATTCAGAATGATTCCCAAGTCCCAAAAGAGCCTCCACATTACACCTGTCTCTCCCTCCCCTTGCCCCCAGAGCCTCCAATGGCCACTGCCTCCACATCAATGCTGTAATTTCTTCCATTGCTAGAATCGCAATGAGTCTATAGCAGAATACCAGTAAGTCCACTCTAGTCCATAGTTCATTCCCTAGTCCTGAGGATTCTGGGATGGTGATGTCTACTCTACTTCTAATTGAGAGAGGGCTTCAATCCCATAGGGCTGATGGATGGGACTCTTGCTTGCAGCTGTAGGCTCTCTTGTTTCCTTTGTATGGTGATTATCAATCCTCACGTCCTTGTTAGTTATCCTGGGTGAGTCCAGTGAACTAGAGAGTAGCTGTTGCAAGTCCGCTGAGGCTCAGGGCCCAGCTGGCACATGGACAGCCCAAAGATGCAAGTCTCTTAGATGTACACCTACCAACTCCAGCACCAAGTGTAGGTTCAAATAGAAGGGACTGATGAGCCATGTGTAGGGAAGCCATAACTGAGTCCAACTCTGTCACTCTCAGGAGCACAAACTCCAAAGTAAGACCCACTGGGAAGGCACCAAACTCTGGAGCTATCTGCCCTAACCATAGGACCTGGGTGTCTCCAGAGCCCTCAGAAGCTCCACTGTTTGGGGTAGTATGCACTTTGGAAGTCTATGACATCTTGCTGAAATGTGCATAAGCGTTACCTCTAGGATGACCTCCCAACTCACTTTGAAGTCTCTTAGCCATATAAACTTATTTGTCTTTACGTTTTCCCCTTTTATTTGAGCTTTTTCCATTTGCATTGTTGGTTCGTGCTTGGTAGTAATCCCTCGGTGCCAGGGAGACTCATCCCCGGGAGTCATGTCCCGCGCTGGGGTGTAGGTAATGTATTTATATGCTGAGTTTGGCTTAGAGAGAGTCCACATTTGAGCAACAAGGAGGTTCTCAGGAGGCAACTCTTAGGCACCCCACAACACTAGGCTAAGTTTCAATTTCAAGAGCAAAGGCTCACAAACATAGTCATCAATATCAAGGGCCCATCAATGGATCATCCTCTTTCACCAGTCATTGCCCCTGCACTTGGTGGACTGTTGCTGCTCCATTAGAGAAGGTGGCAGAGCTCTCCAGGATGGGAATTCATTATTCTCATGGTTATTGTGTGAATCTCCACCCACTGTGACAATGCCCTGTGAACATTTGAACACATTATACATATATACCTTATACATATGCCCAGGTGAACTTCCTCCCATGTATTCCCCATCACTGACACCCCACGCCAATGATCCTCCCCTGCCCCAGTTGTAACTCTTCTGTGATCCAAAGCCTCTTCACAAACGAAGTCAATAAAATAGCCAAATACAATCAATAGGAAAATGAAACAATAATGTTAGGTTTAAATAATAAATAAAATACATAAAAATTTTAAAAAACTAAAAATAAAATAAAATTTAAAAGTTGGGATATTAAAAAATAATGAAACATGTTAAAAATTTTTTTTTATTTTGCCTTTCATCACTGTAATATCTGTTGTCCTGTATGTACGGTGACATTTTCTTCCGTTCATTCCCCAGTGTCCTACTTTTTTTCATTTTGTTTTCAAAGAATTGTTAGACCACAGTAAAGTCACATATAGAATACAGGGGACTCCTATATACCCAACATTCTTCTCCTTTTCCCCCTTCCCATATCAATACCTTTTTATAAGTGGATGGTACCTTTGTTAAAACTGATAAACAAATAGCGAGACATAGCTACTAATCATGGTCAATGGTTTACATTATGGTTTACATTTTAGACCATACACTTTTATAAATTTTAATGATATTTAACATTTACCATTATATTATGACCTTCCTTTTACTAGCTCCACCTACTCACTCTACTGCTTCTTGAGCATACCAGACAAGTTCCAGAATCAGGGTCTTTGTACTTGCTCTTCCTTCTGCTCTGAAAGCACGGCACGTCCTTCAAGTATCCTTCATTTCCTTCAATTTTTTACTCAAACATTGTCTTCTCTGGCCATTCTATCTAAAATTTCATCTAAAATGTAAATCTAAATCTTAAATTCAACACACATCTATAGTTTCATATTCCCTTTCCCTGATTTATTTTTATTCTCTTTTAACACCTAATATCTTAAAATCATATTCTATATTATATTTATACTCTCCTCATCCCTCCCTACCTCTACAGATTATAAACTCCAGGTGAGCAGCAATTTCTGCCCCTTTCATTGAGTATTCTCAGTGTCAGGAAATCAGTAAATATCTGTTGAATGATTGAAGGCCATATCTATGTATGTATGCATGCATGTATGTTGCATGTGCATATCCATTGTTTATTAATTTTTACTCTGTTTTCTTGCACTCAGAATTGCTGTCTATCCTTCTCCAACTCCCAATAACATTCAAACAAGTTATAAAATCTCTCTCTCTTTGTCTGAATTCTCTGCCAAGGAGGCTATTTGGTTGCTTGTGCAAATATATTCCATACCCTTGTTCCCATAATCTTCCATATATGTTCAGAGCATTCAAATTGTGGGATACACAGCAATTGAGCCCCCTAATGTATTAAATTAATAAAGATTAGTGAATTCTCATGTGTGGTAGAAATAAACTTCTATTGCAACAAGATTTAGATAAAGGATAGCAATTACTTTTGATGGTCTTATAATACTTGTTAAAATACTGGATATATGTATGAAGGGAAAAAACCTCTTTTTTTGTCCAAATGCTTAAAAATTCCTTTTATAGAGAAAAATCAGTACACTATATCTTTTATTTCATTAAAGGAAAAATTTACTATTCAGGAGTAAAAACATCTAATAGGTTAAAATGTATAAGTTTTTAAAGGTTTGAACAATAAATTTTTTGATGAGCATTGGACAGGTTGTGTTTTTAAGAAAATTATTTTTTAAAATTCCTGTGATGTTAGTGGAAATTGCTCACTACTTTGCTCTTCAAATGGCATCCTTTGCTCTTGAAAAAGATTTTTGAAAGCCTTTATTTGATTCCTGACAGCTGTGAATTCTTCTAGGCTGCAGGATGAGACTCAATCTTGTCTAAATGTAAATATCTGGTTACTGGGCTCCCTGTCATGGAAGGCAGTTTATTCTTGTTGGAGGAAGCCTCGCTTTTCAAGAAAGAAGAGACCAAGGACCTTCATTAGTAGGCAGGCTTCAAGCTCTGTTTCTATACCCTTTGTTTGCTAGACTTTGTTTTTTAGGTGCAATAAGTTTGGCAAAGCAGTAAAATCAATTCAGTAAATGGGTCACTGACACACACGGGGAGCCTACGATGATTTGGCAAAGCACAAAGCAGCTGCTGTCCCATGAACATGTGGGTCAGCCGGGAAACACTCAAGCCTCCCCATGCCCAGGGCAATCAGGATCACAGAGCGCTCCTTTCAGAAGGTGGGATGGGCAGGGTTAAGAGGGTGAGTAGCTCTGACTTTATCTTGTGCAGTCATAAAGGTTTGGATGAGGGAACTTTAGAAATGCCTCCAATAAAATACACATGGCCATGTCACATACATACATACTCGTGAGACCATTAAGGCTTGTGGGGTTTTTTTGAGGGGTGGGTGGAGGGTGGCAGGGAATTGCACAATTTATGCTGTCATTTCGGCAACACTTCTAGGGACATATCTAGGTGTTTCTCCTAATATCTCCACTGCAACTTTCAAATCATAGTCTTCCTGTGTTAGTTGAAAGCATTAAAACCAGAAATTACCATAATAGTGCTATTTACCCTTCATTTATGGAGCTACTCGTGTTATTTTTCCACTGACTTTACAGAATGCTTTTCAACCAGCAGTATTTCTGGTCTGGTTGATGAAACTCAATTGTACTTTAAAAACACAGTTGGGCATTGTATCAGAAGACTAAACCAGCAGGCTTGTCATTTCACAAAAGGGACTTCCAGAGGTTGTAATCCCTGTAATTGGAGAGTATTTCATTTGGTGTTTGAGGCTGTAGACTAATGCCTTATTTTACAGCTAATCATCTCCATGTGCTTACGTAACTAGACCAGTGTTTGAATGAAGACTGTATGTTTCAAGAGCAGTACAAACTAGATATAAGAAACTCTATTTCACTCTCTATAAAAAACAGACCTGAGAGTAGAGAGTGGGTTGGATATAAATCCTGAAAGAGTTGCTTAGTGTGAACCAAAATAAGTAAAGAATAAAGGTCTGTGTGTGTGCATATGTGCGTATGTGTGTGTGTGTGTGAAAGAGAGAGAGAGAGAGAGAGAGAGAGAACCCTGAGGTTGTTAGCACAGTTTTACTTCATTGATGTTTTATTCTCAGACACAGCACTTGGAGACTCTCTCTGAACTCACAAACAGCCCTGATAACGGTGTTTGTGACAATGCCACAGGGGCTTTGCATTATTTATCCCTGTCTGATTTACCCATCCTGCTTTCTGGGAATATTTTCAGATGGAATCTCTAATTAGCACATATGTGGAAACTTCTCAAAGCAGTTGGGACTCCTCCTCATTACTTTTAAATTTGTTTTCTATTTGCCTAATTTCAAAGATGAAATTTAAAATGATGGATTGGGGGAATTTTCAGACTGAAATGTACATATTTCATAGAAAAAATAGTCAAGCAAGTGACCTTTTATGTGACCAGAAAGAAAGCCATTCAATACATACTAATGGAGGATGGAGTTGGTTTGGCACGTAAGGATCCATGGAGCATTTTATTAATTAACTTCTAGAAGAACTTCCTAAAATTGCCTCACAATGATTTTTTTTTTAATTTATTTTTTATTGTGGGTAAAAATCAAACTTTTCATAATACATACCAATATTTGTAAAATTATATATAAATATATATGCATATATGTGCATTTGCTTACAAAAATGTTATATATATATATATAAAGAGGTGCTTACATTACCTAAATATTACATGGAACCTACAGGGATTCCCATGTTCCCCACCTCCCACACCTCCCACCATATCCCACACAAACATCTCCCACAAGTGTGGCCCATCACCCGTTGTGGCAACAGATGTTGGCCATTTTAAATCAGCACACACCACTCAGAACTGTGTGGGAGAGAGCGTGGTCTACGATGTGAACTGTGGTCTATGGTTGGTGGCAAGGCCCCAGGATGTGTAAGTCACAATGATTTTTAATAATCCTGTGAACCATGCCTTTATTTACCAGTGCACACCCTGGCTTTCCTAGACTCCTCTATGGCCACCTCCTGCTACTTTCCCATGCTTTGAATTCTGTACATTTTGGGCATGATATTTTTCCAACTAGATCATAGTCCACATGTGTAAGAACTTGTCTTGAATTTTTTTCCTTTTGAAAAACACCAAGATGATGTGAAAACAAGGTCTCTGAATCTTTTCATCTCCTTTCCTAGGTTTCTTCTTATCACTCTAATGTCAAAAAATGAAATTATTTCCCATGTTATATAACAAATACATGACATGAAATTTGAATTCCTGTGGAATGGTATTTTTAAGATGACAGGAAAATCTAGGTTCAGCCAGAACAGAAAATATTTTCACTGGGGGAGAAAATCCCCACAGTGATATTTAAAAACAGATAATCAAAAATAAAACAGGGAGGGTGAGTGTAGCTCAGTGGTTGAGCTTCACATGCATGAGGTCCTAGGTTCAGTCCCTGGTACCTCTTAAAAAACAAAACAAAAATAAAACAGATCTCTTACTGCCAAATTTTAGACTTGGAAAAACTACTTGAATTAGGTAGCATGTTATTTTCTGACTAACAAGGCCTACCAAATAGGTAGGCCTTGTTAGTCAGGTAAAGCTACAGTGTGTGTTTGTGTGTAAATCATTGGATTGTTGTCTGTAAGATATCAGCTACACAGCTTATTTATTATAGTTGCATTTACCTTCTGGGGACCCCAGTGTAAATATGTGTTGACAACTGTCAGGGTGTTTTCTGCAGAAGTCCAAAACAAAAAGGTCTTTTAGATGCTGGAATTTGAATTTGTGTATAAAATATGTAGTCATTTGGTCAAGCAGCCAAATTACAGTTGCCATGTAGGAGGACCTAATAAATGCTGTTGATTGAAGAGTTTTGTTTTTTGTTTGTTAACCTATTCCTCAAAGCTTATTTTTGCATTATATGTCTATTTTTCTATATTATAAGATCTAATGTTTAAGGCTTAGTCTGAAAGGGAGACTAGATTTGCTTACTCTTGTAGTCTGAAATCAGTGCCTGTCTATCTAGATAAGGGCCAGCATATGGGCTCATCTTAGATGCCAGTTCCAATACTTTGAGCATGCCTGCTTGCAGACTTAGTGGGGAAGTGTGTTGGGATCTAGCAGTAATACCTGCAATTGTTACAGTAAGGAATTAGTGGTAGGAACAGTGCACAGGTTAGGCATTTTCCATCTCTCACCTAAAAATTTCCACTCATTTGGGAGAGCTTGCTATTTTAATAGCGATTTACAGACAAACTATGTAGCATTTTATTCCAAATTTAAGCTAATTCAGGATGCTCTCAATTGGTACTGACCAAAATGGTGTCTGTCACCTAAAAGTGGCTATTGAGCACTTGACCTGTGTGGCTAGTCCAAATTGAGGTATGCTGTAATCGTAGAAATATGTAGTGGATTTCAAAGACTTGGTATGATGGATTGAATTGTGAACCCCAGTTTGGACATGACTTTGCTTTGGGTTCTCATTCTTGTGGGTGGGATCCATTGTAAATATGTTGTCTTCAAGATGCTACTTCAGCTGAATCCTGCTGGGCTCTCATCTGGATTACTGGAGTTCTTTGTAAGCAGAGTGAAAGTCAGACTAGAGAGAAGCCGCTGGAAGCATCCAGAAGCCGGAAGACACCGGAACCCTGCAGAGAAAGGAGAAGACGTCATGATGTACATTGCCATACCACCGAAAAGCCAAGGAGCCCCAAAGATTGCGGCCCAGAAGCTGCTGACCCCGAGAGGAAATAAGCCTTCTAGCCTCTGAAATTGTGCAGATAGAAAACTAAAATGCTTTGTGTGAAAAAAAGCAAATGTCTTGTTAATATTTTTATATTGTTATATGTTGAAATGATAATATTTTGGATATATGAGGTTAGATAAAATACATCATTAAAACTAATTTCACCTATTTCCTTTTATTTTTGATGTGGCTACCAGGAAACTTAAAATTACATAGGCGGCTCACATTTCTGGCTCATCTTATATTTCTATTGAACAGGGCTGTTCTAAATTAACATGCCTCTTGGTCTTTCATTAGCGCTAACATTTAAATATTTTAAACTGTAAAGACAGATTGTGCTTATCTTTCTACAAATCTGTGCAAAGAAATACTTATTTTTTCCAAAAGAGGTAAATAATGTTTTCAGGCTTTGGGGCCGTTACTCTTACTTGCTGTTTTTGGAATGCCAATACGCCCATGCCTGGCTATCCAGTGAAAACCCACTCACTTATTTTTCAAGACTTGCCTCAAGTGTTACTTTCTATCATAAGCCTCCCTTCAGCTTTCTGCTTTTCCTATGCCAAGGTAGAATTGATCAAGCCCCTCCTTTGTCACACTCACTATAAACTGAATATCCTTCTATCTTAGTAACCAGATCACTCAGTTGCAGTAATTTTCTTATACATCTCTTTCTATTAGAAAGTGAAAGCTGCTTGAAGATAGTAACCACTTCTTGCGTGTTTTCATGTATCTGATCCCTAGGACAGTGCCTGGTATTACAACTGGCACTCAGAATGCTTGATGAGTGAATGAATTTGGAAAACTGTTAAGTAGTTGATGTTGGTATTAGGAAATTCTCACTTTTTAATACAAAGAAGTAATTTGAATTTCCCTTAGTCTAATCATTGCCAGTGGAGGAGTGGGGGAAGTATCTGCTTATGGTACAGATTGCTGAGGAAGAGGGGCTAATTTGAGGGTAATGGGAAGAAAACAAGTAGCTTATGCCTCTTTTCCATTGGGAAAACCTGTAAGTGTTAGAAAGCAGAAGAGGACCTTGGGAGTAAATCAAAAGAAACCATGTAAATAAAATTGACCAACCACAATTTGCTTTTTGAGAAACCATAATTTATGTAAAGAGATTTTTTTTTTAAATTTAGGAGCAAGGAAAATGTTCAGTATGATTATGGATAACCCAGACTTGTTTGAAAAGTGAGCAATTCCATGTCAGTGGAGGGAAAAGCCCTTGACTGGATGGGCATTTGATGGAGAGAACGATGAAATGAAACATCTCATAGAACTAGGCTGAATCCAAGGCACTTGGCAAGACATGGCTTGTAATTGATAAAGCTTTTATGAGACCAAGTTTTCTTTCAAGCCACTATGGAGCCTGCATTAAAGAGCCATTAAGACCTGTGGAATTCTAGGTAGAGAGAGCCAGGCAGGGCTCCACCTATGGCCTTCCTGTAGGCCCCTTCCAATGTTAGACATCTGCTCTCCCACTGCTCCTCCATGGACCTTGCTAGAAAGACAGGAAAAGCATCCAAGCCCAAGAGGGCTATAGCTGTGCAAACTCTCAGTTGTCCCAAATGTTCTCATTTGAGTGAAATAATGATGGCATGCTGTCTCTTTGCAATCTGATTTTCTACAATCACTTATCTGAATGATTTGGATCTCTCAGTTGGGTAAATCAGTATTAACAATCGAAGACAGTGGGAAATTGTAAAATAAAATGTTATATTTTGTTTCCCTGCATTAGAATTTGTTATTAATATAGCTTATTTATATATATATATATAAAAAAAGTGTCAGCATATGATTGCTAACTGCCCTAGTTTGGAAGGACTTTCTTTCGTTCCTCATTTTTATCTTTTTGTATATTTGATGTTAAATTGTCCATTCTATGCAAAATTATCACAACAAAACATGCAGGATGTATTAATGGCCTCATTTATTAATAGCTTTATACAAGTCCCTAATTGGTTGTGGAATTTGACTAGTCTCTGGCTGCCCTCAGTCTGTACTCACTGTTTTGCAGTGTAACTGATTCTTTCTTGTCACTAGGATATTATAGGAAGGAGGACATGGCCCACCAATGAGAATGTCCCAACAGCCTGAAAGAGCTCAGTAGCCCGGCTCTGCCCTGGCAAAATTTCAGTTACCAAAATAGTCTGCTGCACTTATGTTGGTGGCCTCTGGCCCCTGAGACCCTACAGGTTTCGGAAGAGAGAATCTGTGGTTTATATATCTCAGCTTCAGTTTATATCTCAGTCTGCAGACTGTCCTCCATTTAGAATTAAATTAACTTAAAAAGAGAGTGCAAGTACCTTATTTGAAAATCTGTTCAATTTGCCCGGCAATTCAATTTTCAGCACAGATATGATTTGGTCTCCCTGTTGGATGGTGTCTGTTTTTCATTTGCGGGGTGTTGTTTGCAAGGTCCCAGGACTTCACAGGAGGCTGCCAGTGGAACAACAGCCGACCCTGCAAGGCCAAGCCCTGTGCACATTTTTTAACTTGAAAGCCACAGGATTGGCCTTAGTCTGCTGCAGTTGCTCCAGCTTAAAGAAGGAAGGCGTGCTTTATGTTCTGCAAAGTGTCTTATATTATTTTTTAAACATTTTGCCTTTGATACAGACCCAAGCACCACACAATTTTTCCCCTTAATTTTTAAACCCACATACACTTCAAGGGAAATTGGATCCATATGTTTCTGATTCATTTACACACAACTCATCAAAATGTTGTTTTAAAAGAGCTAAACTGAAATCCCGCAGGGACTGAGTGGGTTGCAGACTTGGCTGAATGCTCTCCCTTCTCTGATCACGACTTGATGTGGGCAAACCAGCCTGAGTGAAACAGAAACCCCCACACCTCCCAGAATTTGAAATGAATATGAACAGCACCTTTCTTTGAGGTTCAGATAGAATGTAGTGACTTCTTACCCCACAGTCAGCTTTCATTTGCACAGCTGCCACAGCCTGTGCTTGTTTTCGCCAAGACGGTGAGTAGAAAAGCAACAGGAAAAGGAGATTGTTACATTGTTCTGGCCAAATTGGAATGATCAGAAAACTTCTGGCGAGGCTATTTATGACTTTCTGCCTGATTGTGGACTCATAAAATCATAAAATCATGGAGTTGGCAGGGACCCTGCAAAATCGTTCTCCTACTTTCAAACAGCCCTCAAAAACTCCTAGACAAACAGAGAAGCTAACCTAGTTACTACCACAAGTAAGGTTTCATAGCAAAGGCCAATTCTTATTTCCTTTCAAGTAATTCTGACCAAAGTTCAACAACTCTTAATGTCAGTAACTTTATAAAATTTAGACACATATACAAGGTTTGTATTCTTTCCCACAACTAAATTCGTGAGGTTCCACTAGTTCTTAGGCAACTGTGAAATGAGTCCATTGTGCTCTTTGGTTCCCAAAAACCATTGAAGGTAGCGCTGAGACGGTTAGGGCAGCTGTCAATGGGAAACTTTGAGGTTCAGAATGGTTCCCTTTTGCCTGAGATTATAGGTAGTTCAATGGGAATGGTTGGGATGAATATCAGCATGTACGCTTCTCTGCAGCAAAAATTTCCAAGGCAATCGTAGCATGAAACAAAAAACAAAACAGCACCCTTGGTTTCATTCTTCTATCGCAAATACGTAAAATACGAATACCAGGTGTTTCGTGCAACATTGAAAGGTGGGCTAGGTGGCTGAAATGCACAAAGGTGAGCAGCAATACCAAACATCCAACAGAGCTGAACTTGCTAATTGGCAGCGGGGCCCCCAAACACAGCAGTATCTGACTGGCACCCCAAAAGAATGGGTGAACTTTCCAATAGACCTTTTTGATTAATGTCAATTATTATAACTGCTCTGAAATGGTGGGATCTCATTAGTATCAAGAAAGTTCTGTTAGTTGGCACTAAAATGGGATCAAGCATTCAGCTAAATTCCTACTTTCCCCAGGGGCAACCAGCCTAGCTCAATTTGCCTGGGGCTTTTGACTCTACAATTCCTTCCAACGCTAAACAAGTGAATCCTGGTGGGTTCGCAAAACCTGACAGATGTTACTTTACAAAAACATGCTGGCCCAACATCCCTTGAAAACCTTAAACGTATGACGTTCTCTCTCTCTCTCTTCGATCTTTTTCCACATTGTTTATTTACTCATTTTACTGAGTACTATACAAAGTACTCTGATGAGCCTGGCCCTAAAGTAACATTGTCTGGATATGTCTTTGCTTTTTAACACATTTATTTATTATTGCTTTTTATTTTTCTTTCAGTGAGCCAAGTGTTAGAACTATTTAGTGGTCATGGAATATTCCTCTGGGTAATTCTTTTGTGGCATCATATGATTTAAATTTATTACGATGTGTTGGTGTAGCTAAAAGTCAAAGTACAATGGGATGTGTCACAGGGGCATACTTTGTATGGTCTCAAGCAGGCAGCTTTTAAAATCAACTAAATCACAAAACTGTAGTAGACATGAATATTTATTCATTTCTAATTATCCAGGGCCTGGATAAAGTAAATTATTTCTAAAAGATCCTACAGTGATCAGGATATAGTTGGACATGAGATTTGTGTCTGATGGGTATGACATAAAAATATCAGTACCCACAAGATACGTGTGTCTGGCTCTGTGCTTAGCACATATGTGCATTATCTTATTCATTCCAGACAACCCATGAGTTGGGTATTATCACATCTTTTATGCAGTTGATGACCCTGAGTCTCAGAGGAGGTGGGTCATTTGTCCAAGACAACATGGCTAGTAAATGGAAGAAGATGAATTCAGATCCAAGCTTGACTGATTCCAAAACCTCCAGAAAAAAATAAAAATAAAAATATAATAAAATAACCTCAGAAGTAGTAAGTAGTACCAGATGCCCTATTTACTATATGAAAACATTACATAAGAAAAAAAGGACCTTTTCAAAGATTAGAGATTTGGCTTTTTAGGTGACTGCCACATGGTGAATAACCAGGATGCAGTTCAGGGACCATCTCCTCTGCGTTGTCCTCCTGATCTCCAGGCAGCACACCCTCTCTCCTACTTCAGTGCCCTTCATGTGTTGTATCATATGTTCCTGGGTCTTTCTCCTCTACCTGACTACACCCTCCAGGGAAAGAACCATGTTCTAAGGCATTGCCAGTGTCTGGTGTGGTGCTTGGCATGGAATGGATGCCTCATCTGGTGTCTGGTCCCATCCCTACCTAAGCCAGTGTCGTGTTATCCCTGCAGAAGGCACCTTCACTGAAGGATTTAGAACCACTTGCATCTCTGCTTCCTCCAAAAAAGGTAGGAGCCCTTAAATGATGAAAATGGCTAGCATTTATGATGTGCCTGGCACTTTTTATGTGTTTCCTCATGTAATGTTCAAATCAACTCTCGCTTATTTAGGGATGGGACCAGGCCATCAGGTGAGGCATAAAATTTGGGATAACTTGTAGCCACTGACCTAAGGTGACCCCACACTTGGGGCACAGCTCCAAGACAGCTTCCAGAAGCAATGCTCTATGGGGAACTCTGGAAAGCTCAGTATGACAAAGTGGATTGTTACCACAGAAGCCATCTACCTATGAGTACTGATGTGTGTGAGGCCAGAAACAGAGCTTAGGACCTGGCTGCACAGAGTAAACTGTTGAAACTCCTGTCACCCCAGAATATGCACTCAAATGTGGGACAGGAAGAGGTGCTGGGGCAACCAGGAACCCTTGTCTTTCCCACTTGCATCAGCAAAGGGACTGTGTTGCCAAGCAGAGCATATGTGCCTCTACCATATCAGCTACTTCTTCCCACTCCCCTAAGTACTATGAGGGCAAATTATAGACTTTTTTCTTCTTTTATTGCAGTAAAATGCACATAAAAAGTTACCATTTACCCATTTTAGAGTGTACAATTTAGTGGCATTTAGTACATTCATGATGTTGTACAACCATCACCACTATCTAGTACCAGAATCCTTTTGTAAACCCCAAACCCATTAGACATTCATTCCCCATTCTCCCCTCTGCCCTCGGCAACCACAAATCTGCTTTCTGTCTCTATGGATTTCCCTTATGGATATGTCATATAAATGGAATCATATAATATGAGGCTTTTTGTGTCTGTTTTTTACATTTAGCATAATGTTACATTCCCACCAACAGTGCATAATGGTTCCAATTTCTTCATATCCTCACCAACACTTGTTATTTTCCCTTTCTTTGATGATAGTCATCCTATTGGGCATAAAATGGCATCTCATTATGGTTTAGATCTGTGTTTCCCTAATGACTAATGATGTTGAACATCTTTTCATATATTTGTTGGCCATGTGATTTACTTTTAAGCTGTTCTATAACACCCACCATCAGTATTTATTTTTTTCATTCATTTTTTGTTTAAAATTTTAATAGGGAAATATGTTTTTCAGATACTTTAGTGGTAAGGAACATATATTGGTGGCCTATATATATATGAAAAACATGGGCCTGAAAGGATTGAGATAAGAGCAAAAAAACCAGACTTTTGAAAAGGAAATGCCTGGGCAGCTCTGGAGCTCTATGTAGTAGGAATTGATAGACAGTCCTTTTAAGGGGCTGCCCCAGGAGGACTGAATTCCAAGTACTTTCAGTCTGTGAGTCACATGTCCAAAATTCAAATTCTAGGGGAAAAATATTTGCAGTTCCAACAAGACTACATCTTGTGGAAGGGATTCCCCAAGCAAGATGAGGATACCCTTAATGGAAGAGAGGGAAACATATTTAGGGTAGAACAAAACAGTGTACTCTACAAACAAAATGGCTTGCAAGTAAAGCCCAAGCACCAGTGTTCCTAAAAAATAATTTTTAAAATTTATTCTTCATTTATTCAATAAGCACACTGCCCCTCAGGAGGCTTAGGTTGTTGTAAGGGGAAGAGAGGAAACCAAGCAATGTCGCTGGAGAAGCATGCTATGTCCTAGGCAGGACAAAGGAGAGGCACCAAACCAGGAAAAGGGAGGGAATAGAGAAGGCCTTCTGGAGGAGGGGGTATTTGAGCAGAATTTTGGTACATAAGTAGAAGTTATTCGTTGGGGGAAAGGGTCAGGAAGTGAGATATGAGTTGACTAGTAGCTGAGATAAGAAAAGAAAAGCAGGCAGGGATCAGGCTATAAAAGCTCTTGAATTTCATGTGTGTGGATTTTATCTTTAAGACAATGAGAAGTCACTGAGGAAATTTCGGTAAGGATGTGACATGATCAGATTAAAGTCTTAAAAACATTAGCCGGGAAAACGGCCTGGAAGAGGGTATAACGTTTTAAGAGTGGAGACTGGAAGACAAGTTGGGAGTTTCTGTTGCAGTCACTTGGGTAATAAAACCCAAAGATCACTAAGTCAGTGTAGGTGGGACGAAGAGGAGGAAATAGGGTGTACTTCAGAAGAAGATTCAGTATTGAGTGACAGAATGAATGTGAGGGGTTGGAGGATCACAAATTCTTTGCTACTCCTATTTAGAGGGGGGATCTATTTCCTTTCCCTTTGAAACTGTGCTGGCCTCATGCATTGCTTTGACCCTAGAATGTGTCAGAAGTGACCTTTGGAAAGGCAGCTGCCCTACTGACTGACGAGCAGCTGCAAGAAGAGAGGCCCTGAAGGAGGAGACATCATCTTGGACATTCCAGCCTCAGCCCAGCTCCCAGTTGGCCTCAGCTGCGTGACTTGACTTCAGCTCACACCAGGTGGTGCAGAGAAACCACCCAGCTGAGCAAGTCCACCCAGACAATTGTGAGAGAGAAATTGTTTTGTTTAAACCACTAAGTTTTGGGGAGGGTTATTGTACAGCAATACATAACCAAAACACTGGATATGGAAAAGAAGAAGGTGGGTGCAGTCAAGGCTGAGTGCTCTTTAGCACTCTCTTTCAAGGACCTTGCTTTCTCTCCCTGCTCTGTCACTGATCCCATGCAAGTGACAGACTGGGAAAAGAATCAGATAGGGATTTTATAAGCTAAAATTCTAGGCCGGACTCTGTCACTAACTGCGTAACTTTAGGCAAGTTACTTAATTCTTCACAATTGAATTTATTCTTTTCTAAAATGAAGGGGTTGAATGATTAGATTCAGCAGTCTATGATCCAATGAATACCACTGGCCACTATTTTCAAGTCTGTTCTTCAGAGTCCTAAAGCATATCAGTTATTGGGGGCTGGGGGCTGTGGAGAAAGGAGCAAGGGAGAAACAAAGCAGATAGAATTCTGCCCTTTCTTGGGATTCTATTGACGATTTCATTTCAAATGAGGGTTCCACCATTTTAAAAAGGTGAAGCACTGCCATATATTATAAATACTCATCAATTTAAGCTGGGGACCATGAACTTTTGTCCATAGAGTTCTAATAGAGAATCATGCCTGTGACAAGCACAAGGACTTCCAAGTGCATACAGTGGCCAAAGTGAGGTGGCCAAATCCTTGTAGTAGTCCAAGTAACAGAGGCAGGAGCAGGCAATGGAAGAGCAGGACAGCAAAAGGAGTGATGAGATCACATACTTTCCTGTGACTTTCTCCTGCCTCAGTCATCCCTGGAAGCCTCTAAGGAGGTTTGTTCCTGTGCAAGATCCTTGGCCTAAGTCAGATCTCACTGCAAATAGAATTACAAATAAAACAAGTAACAGAGTCACTTATTTTCCTTCTTCTTTCTACTCACTGTAACTGCATCTGCTGCCATGGCAGGAGTCTCAGAAAGATCAGGGCCTACTCAGACACAGACAGGATGCTGCCTGGCAATTGTCTGTGAGTCTACTTTGGTGTCACAAACTCAAATGATGGGAACGTCAAGTTGGGCAATGGAAATGGTGAAGGAGACAAGGTATAAGAAGAAAATAGAAGAAAGAAATGGTGCCAATTTGTTCATGAATGGCAAATGGCATTAGGCCTCAGTGTCAGGGAGACCATAAGGACTGATTAGGTCTGTGGGAATTTGCCAACTTTTCCCTTCAGACCCAAGGGGCCCATGGTTGCCAAGTGGCCTTAGTGTTGCCAGATCTTCCAATGTTTAAAAAGTCACCAAAAATCCATATTTTATAGGATATCTCATAATTCTAAAATGCTGTCCATGATTTAAAAATTTTAGTAGGCTTTTTATAACCCAGGACCTCATACATGAGAAGAAGACACTCAACCACTGATCTACATCCACTCTCCAGTGAGAGTTGGTGTTTTTGTTTGTTTCTTTCTTTCTTTTTAGGAGGTACTGGGGATGAAACCTGGGACCTTGTACCTGGGAAGCAGACACTCAACCACTTGAGCTACATCTGCTCCCCTGATTTAAAATTTTTGGAAACATGATGTGGACCATCGCTGTGTGTGCTAAAGAAAAAAAATGTCTCTAGATAAAATCTGGCTACAGGTAGCAGTTCTAGTCTACCTTCTATATAAACAGTCTCTACTGGTGATCTACTCAGCACCATTTTTGTGTGTGTGAATTTTAGGATAAGGCAGAATTTTTTTGGCATCCTTATATTTAGACGGTTCAATACATCTCCCTGTAATTTAAAATGGGTGTGGTTCTTGCTGAGACAGTTCCAGCTAATCTTTGGGCTCTGGGGACTATTAGGAAAATCATCAGTGTTTATTAAGAACTTATTAGACAAATGAGAGCAAAACCCTGCTATGCCATGCTTTGTTCCAAATGAATGCTGTTGGCTGGTCCCAACACAGATTTTGGTGCAATCCAATTGCCACCCCTCTACTTTCAGAACACAGTGCATGACACAGGCAGACAAGCAAACATAATTAAACACTGGCCCAGATAGGGTTTCCCTTAATTGGTTGTGTGTTTCTATAATGAAAATACCCAGAGATTTCTCTGACTTCAAAGTCCCATTAAAGTTGTGCTGCTTTTGTTGCTTTGAAAATTTGGGAATTTAGGACTCCTTGCCTCGTGCTTCCTAATGATAATGACTGTATGATATTCTTAAAAGTGCTTTTGATCTTGGGTCTCTCAAAGCACTCAAGTGAGGCCTCAGTTCCCTCAGTCCCACTCTGAGGCAGGCCGTGCTTAGTTTTACGGGTGATGTAGGCTGCCACGGATGCCATAGACATGCTGCTTCAGAGAGAGTCTACCAACAGTGTCGCTGAAAACACAGTGACACGCCTGAATGTCCCTGCCTTAATAGTAACCTCACAATGGTATGTGCTTTATAGTTTACATAACCCTTCATTTCATTTAAACAATAACCACAAATTCATCGAGGAACCATATAACACAACATCCAATGCACCTAAAAAATGGACAATGGAATTTCTCCTCCTTTCTTTTCCTTTTCCCTTTGCTAAGAGTTTCTCAGAAGACAGTTTATCAACCAGGTGACAGGTAATCTGAGTAAATCTCATCCCAGGCAGTTCCCTAACCTTGTTAATGAAACAATTCACAGAGTCCAGTGAGTTTCTTTATGCATCTGTAACTGATTTGCTTGGCTTTGTACTTCACTGGAATGTTAGCTTCTGTGGTTTCTTCATCTATGGGGCAGGCTACAAACAGAAATTAATCCCTGTTATGGAAAAATGGAGTAAAAGTTAGGTAATTAATGCTTGGCTCTAGTGCAGGCCTTTGTAAACTTTCTTACAAGCAGATTGAAGTTGGGTGAGAATCTCTTTTAGCTGCTACTTGAATTTATACATTTCTTTATCAAATATGATCCAATAAATAGTAGGTTTGAGCAGATGGCCCATTAGTCTAATTTAGGGAGGTCTGTCCTTACAGAAGAGAATGTGATACATCGGCATTAAAAATAACACCTTAAGAACATGTGCTTTCTCACAAACAGATCCTCGGCTGCCATGCCATCACCTAATCCTATCTCTGAAGCAAAAATTTCTCATGGATCTACTGATATTGGGAAAGAATGTTATACTCAAACTCAAGTACTCATGAACTTCTAGTGAATCTGGAGAGGATTAATATCAGCAAAGCATATTTATTTTGGAGTTATAGATCCATGGAGAAGCTACAGAATCAGTCAAAGAAAATGAAGAGCAAAATAAATAAAACACAACAACAACACCCAAAGCTCATGTTAAAATTGCTTAAATTAGACTGAGTAGCAATGCAATTATAATTACTTTACCCCGAATGTCCATCTAAAATGCACATTTTTATCTTAAAGTCTCTGATGTCTTACCTTTTTTTTTTTTTTTAAAAAAAAGGGAAACAACAGATAATATTTACTATGTGTTTTTACTATGAGCCTGAATTGTTCTAATACATCTAACCTCTTTAGGTACAAGCTTCTTATCAGCCCTGAAATGTAGATGTTGTTTCTCTAGTTTAGAGACACAGAAACTGAGATTCAGAAAGGTTAACTAACTTGCTAAGGACAACGTTAATAAAAGAGTCAGGATTATTACTCAGAGCTGTCTGAAGCCATAGCTCACATTCTTATCCAGTAGATTATTCTGCCTGGAGGATGCAATTTTAGCTGGAAGACAGGGGACCTGGAGCCAATAATGTTAGCACAAGAAAAATCCATCTCATATATTGTTCCTTCTATGGAGAGGTAAATGTGTACACATACACACACACAAACATATACAAGTGCAGAAAAACTATACCTTTATATTTTGTAAGGCTGGTAAGACTTTATAGAGTAGCCCAAGTGCTTACAAGTATCAAAATGGATATTAAATGACTACTCAAAAAATAACCAATAAATAACATAGACAATTTTTCTAATATTTGATATATAATGATGTACAATTCTTTAGCACTTCACACCCATAATAAGGCCAAGAAAAAAAAAGTAAAAAAGACCAATAGAAAAATTTTTTAAAAAATATGGCCAAGAGCTACTGGCTATTAACCTATTAAAGTTAATTATCAAATTTTGATACTAAAAGCAAAATCAGACTTGCCAAAGTTTACTGAAGACTCAGAAATTACCGTGTATTGCATTTGTTTGGCAACAAGTAATGAAAGATAGGAAGGACTTTGTTTTGCTCACTACTGTGTCCCTAGAAACCAGAACAATGACTGGTGCACATAGTGGGCACTTGATTAATATTGAATATGCATTGAAATATTTGGATAAATGAAGGCTCCTACTTCGCATTGAGCATGGACATCAAGTTGGATTTCCCACAGTTTTCTGGAAGGATACATTTGCTATTAGTACATCAACTGTTTGTTGTGATTTTCAATTGCTGCTAATCTTGCTTTACAATTATAAATTACTGTTAGTTTAGCTTCATCATTACTAATTTTAGTATGATGTGGGTTGCTTGGCTATCCCTACAATATGTAGCTCTGCACATTTTGTATCAACATTATTTTGGTCTATAATTTTCCAATAACTAGGTTTTAAGGTGTGCCTGCATTGAGTTCAAGGATGACTCATCTATACATCTAGAGATGACACACACATGCATCATCTGCCATATTTTGCTGCCTTTGTGAGTCCAATGCTGCCTGCACATTTGCTCTTTTTAAATAACTTAAAATGTACTATCAAAGTAAAAGCAGCAAATATGCTAGGTTATATATAAATTTATGTCATTGTTTCATAATATAAAACTGCACATGTAAGCTTATAATTAACTTGTTAGTTTTGTTCATCACCTTCTTTTCTTAATCACTGGGTTCTTTGTTCCACTGAAAAAATAGGAACAGGTGGGAATGGAGGACATGAGTCTTTGGCTGACCTAAATGGGCTATGGTGTCTTCTACCCCACTTGGGCTGTCTGTCTCACAGAAGACTGAGAATCACTTTTTCAGGACTCAGTGCCTATATGTTCAAACACTGGCTGAAAACAACACCTAAAAAGTACTAAGGAGCTCAAAGTCTTCAAAGAAAACTCCAGGTTCACCTTCTTTCTGTCTAATTTGTTCTTTCTTATTTATTCATTTTTTTCCCCTGGTTTCAAACTTTTTGGCTCTGTCTCTTGTCTCCCTGTCCTCAATTAGTCCCACCTGGATTGGGTGAGCTGGTTTTTGCAGGTGCCCTGGAACCTTCCAGCTTGACCCCCACCCAGCATCTTCCTGCTCACACTCATCTAAGCTGGAACAGAGCTTTCACAGCATTGACCCTTGGTAAATGTCTGCTGGCATGACTTAGTGCCCCCTAAAATCTCTAAATGCTATTTTTCTTATTTGAAAGAATCAGTACAATGTAATGACTGCTCAGAGTGAACAAAAAAAAAAGATCACTGATCTCAAAATGATGAGTGGCTCCTATCTATTTAAATATATATATTTATTTTTCTTTTTGTAGAACACGGCCTGGAAACATAGGTCCATTAGTGCACTTCTCTGTGGTTTGATGCCTCACAAGACCCCCAGGGGCATAAAGAATGTCCAATCAGATGACATACCCTATCTTACCTTTTTGCTTAGTTGTACTCCAGACAAATTGAGTTAAACCATCTACACTGATTCTTTTTTTTTTTTTTCCTCATGGCTATAAGGCCATTTTATTTCTTATGTTTGCTGGTATTTTTTTTAAAGGATGTCTGAATTCACATAAAAATGAATCACCTGAGAACCCATATAGTGGCTGCAGAGTTGCAGCTATCTGTCTGAATTGCAGTTGGACGTGTCTTAGTTATTTGCCTTCCATATGCCAATCAATACACATAGAGTTTGAATAAAGCACTGGGATTCTTTGCCCAAAATGGTAGTGGCACAAGTAGAGCATAGTCTCATCGTCAAGAGATATTTATCAAGCTAATTCTATTATCTTAGCATTTGCCACTTTATACTGGAATTATCTGCTTTTATTGGTTTGTATACTAGAATTTAAGATATTTAAGAAAATAGATCATAATGAATCACTTAATAGATATTTGTTGAAGTAAGTTGAGGTGTCTTCAAACATGTTACTCTAGATTAAACAGAACAAGCGATCATCCAGAGAGAAAAAAATGGATTTCCTTGTGTTATTTTTTCTGGATTGTTTTAAACCAGACAAGATTAAAGCATATTTATTATGTGATATTGAACGTAAAGCCCTGAAAATATATACCAGGCAAATATGAGCTAAAGGAAAGCTGAATGTAATATCAGATACATTGACTTAAAAGTAAGAGCAGCATTCACATGAAAAATGATTTAAGATAGAATATTTGAACAACACAATTAACAAGTTATGTAATGAACATGTGTGGAATTCTGTAACTAACATATTCAGAAATTCACGTGCTTTTTAAGCACTTGTGGAACATTTCCAAAAAATTACCATATACTGGGGCAAAACGCAAATCTTAACAAATACCAAAGAATGAGAATAATTAAGAATATATTTTTTAATTTTACTAAATTGGAATGAAATTAGAATTTAGAAATGAGAAATAAAAATAGAGCCAAAAGAATTTCACACATTTGGAAACAAAAAACACACTTCTAAATAATGCATTGTTTAAAGAAGAAATCATAATGGAAATAAAAGTATTTAGAAGAAAATACAACAAAACTACCAAATATCAAGATTTGTGGAATGAAGCTAAATTAGTGGTTGAGAACTATATTTAGTTTTAAATGCCTACATAAGTCGAGCATAAAAATAGAAAATTATAAGGTAAGCTTTCAAGTTAAGAAACTAGAAAAAGGACATTACAAAGGAAGTAGAACAAAGGAAATAAATATCAGCACAAATTAAAGATATAAAACTTAAAACATATTGGCAAAAGTAAAAGCTGATTTTTAAAAAAAGATTAATAACATTAAGAAACTTCTGGTATAAGCAATCAGGTAAAAAAGCAAGGAAGTAGAAAATAGTAATATTAGAAATTAAAAATTAGAACATTACAGTTGAGATGAAAAACACAATATTACTATTCATGATTTACGCCAATAAATTAAAAAAACAGATTGAGTGACTTTATAAAAAATATCAATTGCCAAAATGAACCTAAGAAAAATTGGAAAATCTTAATATACTAAGGGATTTTTGTCAGTAATCAAAAGCCTACCATGAAAAAAATACCACACAAAGATGGTTTTACAGGTGAGTTTTCTTTGAGAGAATAAGTAACCCATTTCTTATGAAAATTATTTCCATAAACAGAAAAAGCTGGTAACTCTTTTTGTCATGCTAGTATAACTTTGATATCAAAGTCAAAAAAAGGAAGAACAATTATAAGCTAACCTCATCTACAATGATGACAATACCAACTGACATTTAAAGTGAGCATTTACTCTGTTACAATATAAATACTATACATTTATTATTTCATTAATACTAACAACAATGTTATGTAGTGGGAATTATTCTTGACTCTATGTTTTAGCTGAGGAAACTGAGACATAAACAGATTTTTAAATAATACCTACTAAGAGTCAGAACTTGAATAATAATGCAAAAACCACAATATTAATGAATCAAATCCAGATGGGTATGTATGTGTGCGTGTATATATGTATGTATGTATAACTTACAACACTAACTAAAGAAAGGAAAAAGAACTATGCTTATGTAAAAGCAAAACCAAACCATGATGCCTGTTATTACCATGACAGTAAACACTGTGCCTGAAGTTCTATCTAACGTGATAAAATAAGGAAAATCCATAAGATAGATATAAACTAGAATATAAGATAAAAACTGCTTTTGTTCATATGTGATATGCTTGTCTACACAGAAAAACTAAGAGGCCCTACAAATTATTAGAACTAATAAGAATTCAGTAATGATGCCAGATTCATAAGCCTATATAAAAATCACTAATGTCCCTCTATACCAAGAATAGTCAATTAGAAAACAAAATTTAAAGAAAACCTTAGCTATTCAAAATCATGTTTGCAAAAGATATTTAATGGCATGGGGAAGTAAAAAAATAATCATGGTGTAATGTTAAGTGAAAAAAAAATTATATTTTTTATTTCTATCCCCATTTTTTAAAAAGTACATATAAAACCCTTCTTTTAAGGGTTTAGACAGTGATTCCCTGGGTAATGTATGTATAAAGTCCAATATAATGTCAAAAGAGTCATGAGAATTTAATGACCTTTTTTTTCTCTCACAATTTCCTGCATATTTCAATTGTTTATAATAAGCCATATTTTGAAAATCAGTAAAAATCTTATGAAAAAGTTCCAACTGGATGGGATAAATAGAATCTTAAGAAAAGTATTGGACTTTTCCTAATTGAACTGTGCCAACAAGCTTGTGCCACTGACAATTGAGAATATTGAATAAAATTCTAGGACTATTTTGTTTACCATTACCTAGTTTGACCTCTCCTCTTGGCACAAAATTCATACATCCAACTACCTCTGCAATATCTCCACTTTAATATCTTATACCAATTTGCATCTGTATCCATATAAAATGCTTTACCACCTATTAAAATAAAATGATTGAACTATCTTTGCATCTCTCTAAGGTCAATGTATTTCATCCAATCTCACCTCTGAAGGACTTTGGTACTCTATTGCTTAACCTGACTCTTCTGTATTATCAATTTATTTTTCCTTCCTCTAAGAATAAAGCTATGCTGTAATATCTTCCACTAAAACAAAAACAAAACAAAACAGGAAAAACACCATTCTTGAACCCATTTTCACTGTGGGTTAACATCTCATTTTCTGCTCTCCTTTATAGCAAACAACTCAGAGAACTGTCGGTACTCCTGACCTTCTTTTCCTCATTCTCATTCTTTAACATATCCTAATCAGGTTTTATTCTCACAGCTATGCTTCCCTTATGACCTTCATCTCACCAAATCCAGCTCTCTATTCCTTGACTAACCTTGGCTACTCAATATCAGCTCCCTCTTGACTTCAAGCTAATCATGCTTTCTTTCTTGGAACACGTTCTTCTCTTGATTCTTAAGGCATCACTGTCTTCTGATTCTTCCTTCTCCTGTCCTTGAAATGGTGATGTGTCCCAGGGCTTGAGTCACAGTTCCTATTCATTTTTCTATCTACATTCTCTCTACAGGGAATGGATCTCATTGAGTCTTATAGTTTAAACATCATATAATAGTAAAGAATCACAGATGAATCATAGATTTATGCTTCCCCCCTGACCTCTCTTCTGGGCATAAGACTCACACATCCAACTGCCTATGCAGTATCTTCATTTTAATGTCTTACACATATTATGTATTCTTGATACACTATATTAAACTAGCTCCATAATGGAGCTCTTAATCCTTTAATCTTGATCTGATCCTCAATTTTTAAAGCTAAGTCAGGAGCACTATCATTAACCCTTTGGTCAGGTCAAAAAATGTAGGAGTCATTATTGTTTCATCTTTCTCTTTCTTCCTCCCCATTGGTGCTGAAACATACCAAGCTCATGTTCCCTTTGAGAATTTTATCCCTGCTATTCCCACTTCCTGGAATGTTCTTATCCCAGGTTTTTGCATGGCTATTATGGATCATACCTTTGCTCCAATGCCACCTCAGAAAGGACTTTCCAGAATGAATGGAAGGACATTCTGTGTTCATGGATTGGAAGTCTAAATATTGTTAAGATGCCAATCCCACCCACAGTGATTTATAGATTCAACACAATCCCAATCAAAATTCCAACAACCTTCTTTGCATAAATGGAAAGGCCAGTCATTAAATTTATATGGAAGGATAAGGGGCCTTGGAGTAGCCAAAGCCATCTGGAAAAAGAATGAAGTTGGAGGACTCACACTTCCCAAACTTAAATCTTATTACAAAGGCACTGTAATCAAAGTAGCATGGTACTGGCACATGGACAGACATATAGGCCAATGGAATTGAATTGAGAGCTCAGAAATCAACCTTCACATTTATGGCCAACTGATTTTTGACAAAGGGGTAAAGATGACTCAATTGAGAAAGAATAGTCTCTTCAACAAATGGTGCTGGGAAAACTGGATCTCTATTTGCAAAAGAAATTTTAATACAAAATCAACTCAAAATGGATCAAAGACCTAAATATAAGAACCAGAATTATCAAACTCCTAGAAGACAACTCCTAGGGAAGCATCTTCAGGACCTTGTGTTAAGCAATGGTTTCTTAGACTTTACACCCAAAGCACAAGCAACAAAAGGAAAAATAGATAAAAGATATGTCATCCAAATTAAACACATTTGTGCCTCGAAGGAATTTAACAAGAAAGTAAGAAGACAACCTGTACAATGGTAGAAAATATTTGGAAACCACATATCTGATAAAGATTTAATATCTGGAATACATGAAGAAAGCTTTCAACTTAACAACAAAAAGACAACAATCCAATTTAAAAATGGGCAAAAGAATTGGATAGGCCTCTCTCCAAAGAAGATATACAAATGGCCAAAAAGCACATGAAAAGATGCTCAACATCATTAGCCACCAGGTAAATGCAAAGTAAAACCACAATGAGGGGAATGGATGTGGTTCAAGTGGTTGGGCTCCTGCCTCCCACATGAGAGATGCCTCTCACCTGAGAGGTCCGGGGTGCCTCCTAAAGAAAAAAACAGACAACGAGCAGACCATGAGCAAAAATAATGAGCAGACAATGAGTGTAAACAATGAGCAGAAAAAAAACAAGGAGCAAAAACAGGGAGCAAACAGACAAGAGAGCCATCTGGCCAGGGGGAAGGGAACCACAATGAGATACCATTTCATACCCACTAGAATGGCTACTGTTTTAAAAAATCTCAGAAAATTACAAGTGTTGGAGAGGATATTGAGAACTAAGAACACTCATTTTGTGCTGGTGGTCATGTAAAATGGTGTACCAGCTATGGAAGACAATTTGCCAAGTATAGAATTACCATATGATCCGGTAATCCCTCTACTAGGTATATGCTCAAAGAATTCAAAGCTGGGACTGGAACAGATATTTACACAGTAATGTTCATAGTGGCATTATTCACAATTGCCAAAAGATGCAAGCTACTCAAGTGTTCATCATTCAATGAATGGATAAACAAAATGTGGTATATACATACAATGGAATATTATTCAACCATAAAAAGGAATGGAATTCTAATACATGTGAAGACATTATGTTGGATGAAATGTCAGACCCAAAAAGACAAATATTGTATGATCTCACTGATCTGAAACAAGCAGATTAAACAAACTCATGGAGTCAGAATCTAGAATATAGGTTACCAAGGACCAGTGTGGAAACAGGGAATGGGAAGTTAAGGCTGAAAATGAACATAGTTCTTATATGAAACAATGGAAATATTTTGGTAAGGAATGGTGGCAATGGTAGCACAACATTGTGAATGGAATTAACAGCACTGAAATACAGATATATTTCATATATATATATTGAGTGTGGTTAAAAGAGGAAATGTTAGGTTGTATATATGGTAATAAAATAAGATTTTTTAAAAATCCATCAAACTGCACTACACAGTGAACCTGAAGTTACACCATGAACTATAGTTAATAGTACAATTATAAAAATATGCTTCCATCAACAGTAAAAAAAAAGTCCCACAGCAATGGGAGATTTTAATAATAGGAGCGGTATATGGGAATTCTATATTTTAAGCACGATTGTCTCTAGTAAAAATTAATAAAAGAAAGGCCTTCCCAGGATGCCATACCTAAAACAGCAGTTTTCCCTCCCCCCATCACTCTCGATGCTTTATTTTTCTTCCCAGCACTTAACCCTAGCTGAATTTATACTATTTGTTTACTTGTTTGTTTCTCCCACTTGAATGTAAGCTCCATGAGGACAGGTCCATTGTCTTATTCCCTCTTGTGGCCCCCTGCATTTTGAAGAAGGAACACAACTAATTCTAGAACAGTGTAAGTAAAAGGAGTACATATTTATAGATATACAGCTGGCTTTCTTTTTTGTAGGAAAGAAATCCTTTTTCAATATTTAGTGTGAAACTTTGTCCTACCCCCATAAAAACTGGGTTAACATCACACAGAATGAAAGGTCATGTTTTCCCTTTCCCTTTTTATTTAATGAATTAAAGCCAACAGCTAGATGACCAACAGATTAACAATTTTAAATATAGAGAAAAAAATTGACAAGTCATCCGTCAAGTTCAATTTTCTTTCTCATCCAGTAGCAATTACATGACCATTTCTTCCTTTCTCTCTTCTTTTTCTCCCACCCCCTACTGCAGTTCATTTAGAAGTTGTAAGCCCACAGACACCGGTGGCAGGTGGCAATGGCTGACGAACAGCAGGTATATTGCTCCAGGGCACCCTGTAATTTAATGTACCAGTAAAACATGTCTGCTGATTTATAGATTGATGGATCACAGGGACTGCCTGGGAAGATATTAGGAAGGCAGCATCAGAATCCATGAGGGTTATTGTCCAAAGCACAAGCCACCGTGTACTTAATAAATGAAACTGGGAGTCCTGGAGTTTTTTGCAACTCAAAATGAAAACAAAAGCAACCCCACCGGTTTAACAAAGCGAAGATAATGTGGAGCTGGATAAAATCTCAGGCATCTTGTCTTAATCGCTTTATGTGTATATGAGGAGTGTAAGGTAAAAAAGTTAGGAAGCTTGCCCAGAGTCCCACAACTGGTCAAGACTGCCTGGTAATCACGTATGATGTTCTGAAACCATGGTGCTTGTCTAGTGAACACACGTCCCTGTGGCTCCCCACATATACCTTCCCCCATATTATTTCATGTTGACCATATCAAATTACTTGGACTTTGGATTTCATTAACGTAAACACATAGGACATGGAAGAAATTGTTTGCCTTGACCTTCATTTTTAGAGCAATATGGCAATGTACCTTTTCTTGAGTCTCAACTAATATTCCTAGGCCTGGTGATTTGGCGTGGCATTTGTTTCATACTCATAAGTAAAAATGGCTGTACTGAATTAAACTTTATAAAGGATGTCAAGCCATACCTCCATTTCCATATACTTAGCTTAGAGGTGGCATAACATGATGAATAGAACACAGACTCTGGAAACACAGCTCAGGACATTCTGCTTTTTTAGTGCCAGAATGTAGTAGTTTTGTGATCTTAGGAAAGGTACTTAATCTTTCTGTGTCTCAGTTTTCTTTATCTATAAGTGGGAGTAACAATACTACTTACAAGTATAAGTTGTATTAATGAACAGAAAACATTGTGAACAGTACATACCACATACATGTTACCAAAAAAAAAAAAAAAAAAAAAAAAGAGAGACAATCTTTAGGTGATCAAATACCTTTCAAGGAGACTTCATCCTACTACACTTAGTATTTACTGCAAGGAGTGTGGCATATTTTTATTAAGATTGACTTTCCTAGGATATGGCTAAAGAGTAAATATCATAACTACTGACATTTCCTCAAGTTGTAAAAGAGAAATTCTGTTATAAAATGATTCTATTTAGTAGTATCATTACCAAAACCAGCAGCATAAACATAAAGTAAAAGTGGAAGTTGAGGCATGGATTCATTACTTTGACAACTTAGGAAATATCTTTGAACAATTTGGAAATGGCATCCTGTTTAATATTTTGGCAACAATTTAAAAAGCAGTGATAATGCCTGCTTGCCAAATCACCAAAGGATTTTTAAAACAAAGTAAAATTTAACATTTGGCAAAAGATATGCTATATTTAAATTTTTACCATCTAAAAATTTTAATTCTTATCCTCTGTAAACGAATCATATCTGGGACTCAGAAAGCCAAGCCCATTCAGATTTCCCCAAGCTTAGATGCTTCAACCTCAGCAATTCTGTAGATTCTACCAATGATCATTTGAGCATTTAAAAGCATGGACTCTTTAGCCAGAATTCTTGGTTCCATATCCTAACTGTAAGCCCACCTTGGGCAAGTTACTTAACCTCTCTGTGATTTGATTTCCTTTTCTATAACCATATAGGGTTGTTATGAGGAGTAAACGAGTTGGTACATGTAAAGCACTTAGAATAATACTTGGCACATGATGAGTGCTTCATAAATCTTAGCCCTTATTAAAGTAATTTATGAATTTACATGCCAGAATTTTATTTTTCAAAAAAATGAGGATGAGAAACTGAAAAAAGAAGAAAAGGGAAAGAGGAGAGGGTGGAGGAGAAGGAGAAGAAGCAGCAAGGGGAGGGGAGGGAGAGGAAGGAAGATAGAAAGGGAAGCCCAGGGAAGTCCAGCATATTCCTGGGTGTCTTGGGTTCCCCAGGAGCAGATCCCAAGAAGGATCCATGTGCTATTGACTTTTTAAGGACGTGCTTCCAGGAGGCACCAGCAAGGAAGAGGGAGAAAGACCAGGGGAGGATGGGAAGCTAAGTAAGGGCATGATTTCAGGCAAAATGCCAGCGTTGGTCTGATCCTGCAGAGGAGGTCTAGAATGTCAACTATGCTACAGAGTTTATCCCAACTCCGGCAAGGGTTTTCATACTCTTCTACCCATCGGGCAGTCATTGGCTAGAGGCCATCCTTGGAGATGCAAACTCCAAGCACTTGGAGCCCTCTGTGCAAGAAAGCAGAAAACTCCAGTAGCTCAAAGGCAATTCTGCAGAGATCGAATATGGGATTGTTGGAAGGAAGAGCTCAAAGAGAAAGCACAAGAATATTTAAAAGGATCAGAAGGATCTTGGTGGAGCACAAGAGAGGATAGACTGCACAGGGTTTGCCTACAAACCTCCCCAATAGGAGGCTGTTGAAGGGCTTGCAGCTCAGTAACAGAGAGAGGGGGAAATCCAGCTGGAAAGGCTGGTGCTAAGTGTGCTTGATTTCCCCAAGCTTAGATGCTTCAACCTCAGCAATTCTGTAGATTCTACCAATGATCATTTGAGTTTGGAGGTTGTCCTGAGTACCTTTGTGGAAACGGATGTAGGCCATTTTAAGTCAGCAGACACCACTCGGAACTGTGTGGGAGAGAGTGTTGTCTACGGTGTGAACTGTGGTCTATGGTTGGTGGCAAGGGCCCAGGATGTGTAAGTCCATTGAGGGTGGTGGGCCTCACTTGTGGGAGATGTTTGTGTGGGATGTGGTGGGAGGTGTGGGAGGTGGGCCACATGGGAATCCCAGTGGGTTCCGTGTAATATTTTGGGTATCTAAGCACCTCTTAAAATATATTTATATATATATACATAAATAACATTTTTGTAAGCAAATGCACATATATGCATATATATTTATATATCATTTTGCAAATGTTGGTATGTATTGTGAAAATTTTGATTTTTACCCACAATAAAAAAATAAAATAAAATAAAATAAAATAAATGGTACCTGTGAACTGTGGGAAGAATGAGAAATTTTTAAAGGAAAGCAAATCAGAAAGAGGTGAAGGAGCATTCCTGGAAGAGGGGAGATGGGCTAGGACACAAGGCATCAGTTGAAGGTGAGGATCAGAGGGATGGAGGTTTAGGAGAAAGTCTGACAGCGCCACCTAGAGAGCGGGAGCATGGATGGACAAGGGAGAGCATGAATGGCCGCCAGGCTGCATCCTGGACCCACCTGAAGTTGGAGGTCATGGATGTGCAGTGAGACAAGCCAGCCCGGCCCCATGTCCTCCAGGTCATGTTCTGCAGCTCGGGAATGTGTCCAGCAGGTTGGAGGATTGAGTGAGAGAGCGCTGGGAAAGTGCTCAGTGAAACGAACTGAGAATTCCTGACACTCCAAGGAACCACTGAACAGGCTTCCAGCAGACAGGAATTCCTAGCTAAGTGGTGGAGCCAGGATTCAAACTCAGATGAGGAACCTGAAGCACAGAAAGGTGAAGTGATCATCCAAGGTCACACAGCCAGGAAGTGGCAGAACTGGAATTTAAACCTGGGAATCTGGATCTGGGGCCCTGTGTCTATCCATCACATGAAGCAGATGAATGAATGAATGAATGAATGATGTGGTCTGTCCTGTCTCTAAACCAGGGGTTCTTAACGGGGGGGGGGGAGAAGGAAGATTTTGCCCCTCACCCCCACCCCCAGGAGACTTGACAAAGTGTCCTGAACTGCAGCAATTTCAATCCAGCCCCACCTTGGTTTCTGCAAACCCCAGGGCCTTGGCTCAGGCAGTCCTGGCCTCCATAACCTGACGTTAAAATCATTTTAACTGCTTAGTTGATAAACAAAAGTGCTCAGTTTGTTTTGAAGTGAAAATGAAGCCTGAAACCGTAACTGAGAGTTAAGAATTAACAAATAATTATGATTACAAAAACATTACATAGATGCCTTTATATTATAAAATAGCAAAAAGTTAATATCTGAAATTGTTGAAACTGGCTGGATTTAGCCTAGACCTGCTATTATGATGGTCATTCTAAACTGGTCTCACCCCTGTTTATGGTTACTCTCGACTTAGCCTCACCCTTGTGTATACTTATACTTATTATTGTGATGGTAATTCTAAACTGAATTTACCTTTGTTTATGGTTATTTCAAGAGTAGCCTCATTCTTGTGTGTAATTGCCATTGTGATCGTAACCACTGTACCCTGATTGAATCCACAAAGACTCCTGTTCCCCTAGTTTGGGGAAGGCAGATTTGAGACACCCTGTCTCCAGTCCTTCTGCCGGCACTAATAAACCTGCTTTCTCTCATGGGAAGGAAGGAAGGGAGGGAGGGAGAGAGGGAGAGAGGGAGGGAAGAAAGAAAGAAAGACAGAAGGAAAGAAGGAAAGAAGGGAAGAAAGAAGGAAAGAAAGAAGGAAAGAATATCACTTTATCACTTGGAAGTTTTGGCTCATTCCGGTCTCCAATTATTTTAATAAGCTCAGTGAGGGAGTGCTGTTAATTTTGTCTTGCATACAACATGTATAACATTTCACTAGATGATCTGATCTGAGTCACACTCCTCACACTCTGCATAGTAACAGAACTCATTCAGTTGCATGTTTTGGTATTTAGGAAGTGGCATCTATATTTATATATTACTATGTATATATAAATACATATGTGTATAGATATAAATATACGTGCATCTACATACTTCTCATTTGCATACACACACACAGATATGTTCCGAGGCTCATCACCAGGCCAGAGTGCCATTCAAGATGAGCTTTTTGGATTCAGCTTCTGGTTATCAAGCTGCTCATCAGATTACAGATGCATAATGCTCAGCACTCTAACATTCCTTACCTAACCTAGGCAATCACTAGGCAAATTCAAAGAGCAATTAGTCTTTTCCTTTATGTCTAAGAGCTTCTGGCAAATTCTAAAACATCAAGTCATAAAATAGCTAAGGAAATCTAGTCTTGACTTACATTATTTGCCATTACCATTAAGATGAGATTAAGTTTAACTTCAGTGAAACTAGGTGACGCTACTTTTGTAAATGGTCTCATCATCAGGAAATAAATATACTATGTGCTGTCATGAAAATGATTATAAACATAATGTGATAGTGGAGGCAAGAGATCTAGCTTGGAATCCAAGCTCTGCCACCTGTTACAGAAGTGACTTAGGCCAAGTCAATTTTCTGGGTTTCATCTGTAAAGGGCTGGGTTATAACAATAAACACCTTTCAGCACAGTTGTTAGAATTAAATGAGATGATTATGAGAAAGGGCTTTGTGAACGGTCAAGTGCTAAAAGGTTGTAAAGTTTTAGGATCCTGGTAATCAGACTCATATTCAAGGCCAAAGTGATAATGGGAATAGAAGAGAGCAAGCTCTCAATATTAACTTACTTCTATTGTCCAGGCAGCAGCTCTTATATTGCTAGGTATATTCATACTATCTGAAGACAGAGAGCAAGGCGGAGATCTAAAAACCAAAATGAACCTAGAAAGCTTTAAAATTTTTCATTTGCAGGATTTTCCAAAATTTTATGCCTTATTATTTCCAAAATACTGTAATACATTTCTTGGTAATGACAGTACCTGGGTTGATTTTTTTTTCCTAACTGGGAAAAAACTTTCTGGAGGAGCTGTAATTTCGCTATATCTTTAATTTATCTTGAGTACTCCTTTTACTTGCCGTATCTGACCCAGAAAGCAGGGAATTTCGGTGAGATTTTCATTATTTTAGTACTTGTGGTGGCTTTAGATACTAAGTTAAAGAACCATACAACTTTCAAATGCCAAGAATGCAAGTTCCCATTGTGGCGTCTTGCCAAACTTCTATAAAACACATTACTCCCATCAGTTTTGCCCCACTGATTTTCTCATCCTGAATCAAGTGTGGGATAGTTGATGCTCAGTACTTGTGTGCACTTGGGCAGTTAGTTATACTCTCTGAGCTTCACTTTCCTCATTTATAATCATGAGAGTATAATATGCACCTCACAGGACTACTTTCTATGGTTAATTTTATGTGTCAATTTGGCTAGGTTATGGTACCTAGTTGTTTGGTCAAACATTGGCCTACATATTGGTATGGAGTTGTGGTTTTTTGTTTTGTTTGTTTTGTTTTCTTGGTATGGAGATATTTTGTAGATGGGATTAGCATCTATGAGCAGTTGACCTTAAGTAAAGCAAATTACCCACAATAACATAGGTGGGCCTTATCCAGTGATTTGGAAGTCTAAGAGCAAGCCCTAAGGATTCCAGAGAGAAGAAGAACTTCTGCCTCAAGACTATACCCTCTACTGTGTTCTGAGTATCCAGCCTGCTGGTCTCCTTTAAGAGATTTGGACTCAACAGTTCAACATCAGCTCTTAACAGAATTTCCAGCCTGCTGTCTACCCCCAAGAAATTTGGACTCATGACTTCAAAATCACTTTTATTGGACTTTCCCTATACTATGGAATTCAGCTTTCATTATGGAATTCTTACTTTCCAGCCCCCACAATCTCATGAGCCAATTCCTTAAAATCTCTATCTATCTATCTATCTATCTATCTATCTATCTATCTATCTATCCATCTATCTATCCATCTATCTATCTACATGTATTCTGTTGGTTCTGTTTCTCTGGAGAACCCTGGCTGATACTGATACTGTAAATGAAAGGGTCATCATAGCCTTGGCACACACTTGGCATTTAATAAATGCCTTTTTTCTTTCTTCTTCCTCCTATTTCTCATTCCCCTTCTTTTTTTCTTCCTTCCCATTACTATGGATGGTCTTCAGAAACTCTGGATCTCTATGCTCTTTTTATTAATTTATTTTAAACATGTCATATCCTGAAATCAGAAATTCCCTGGGTTACTGTGGCTCATGGCCTACTTGATGTCTAGCCTAAGGGTCAAGGAGACTCTGCGTTTATTCTTTGAAAAAGCAACAATGAATGTTGTCCTTGAAGGCTGAGAAACATCCTTCAGACTGTAGTTAGAGTGATGTGGCAATAAACACTGCTCTTTTCATACCCAGGGACTTGAGAAGGGTGACAATGTCAATATCAAATTAGAAGAAAACTGCTTGGCAACACCAGAGATCATTTTACCCATTTATCCTGTGTTAGCTGTCACTGGTCACTGGTCAAGTGTTGGTTGTCAGGTTTAACCCTGAAGCATATCCTCCTCAGGTGGAAACATAGAAGTTATTGAGATCAGTAAAGGAAGACACTGATCTTAAGGTAGATAGGAGAAAGGTTTAAAAGATTTTTCTCTGCTCCCTAAAAATGTCAGCCAAGAATCAATTCTTTGGGCTGTAGATGGGATGCCTTTCCAAAGAGCGTTATTGTTTCAGACAACTAGTTCCTAGTTCCTTAGAACAATGAGAAAAATGCATTATTTTGGTGCCAGAAAATAGCCCTTAAATAAAAGGAAAATATGGCACTAAGAATAGTGATAGGCAAATTGTTTTTGACTCACTACATTTCTAAATTCAAAAGATGTAACCAACTTTATTTGCCTTATACTTATTTATTTAATTATTAGAGATGTTCAGATACTTTTACATTTTTTCATATCAAAAAGTAAAGAGATAAAACATATAGCTGGTACAAATTCTCAGTGTGAAATAGAAATATCATGGGTTTTGGAATCAGAGTATGGAATTTTAATCCTGCCTCTACCAAGTCCTGTGTGACTTCTGAAAAACTATTTAACCCCTACCCTCTAATCTTAAGCATATAATTTGGGAAGATAGGGGTTATATTAAATGCAATACAGAGTTGGGTGAGTGTTAAAGGAGATTTTTCATATCAAAGTGCTTAATACAGTGCCTAACACTTAACTGAGAAGCTCAATAAATGCTAATGCCTACTCTTATCCCATTAATATAGCTTTCTAGAAAATTCTGATATGGAGGTAGAATAAAGCAAGGCACCAAGCATATTAATTTCACATAAGTGTGAGATATATGGAAAACTATGAACATCTTCTTCCCACCTTTGGGATCACCTCATCCTCCTCCAGACCAAAGTAGAAACACATTTGCCATTTCATTTTAGTGGCAACAGTATATCTTTCCCAACCCTTTATTCCTTCTTCACCTATAGGGAAATTTGAAAAGTTTTTTTGGAGAATAGATTATTTTATTGCAATTATATATTTTTTGCATTCAATTGTTTACCATTTACTGAGTACCTTCTAAGTGCCAGGGAAGCAGAGATGATTTCAACCTGTTCATGACCTCAATGACCTCACAGATGTATGCCCAAATAAAAACAATAAATTCCTATGAGCTACATCCACTGAAAGAACCTGGTGGTTTGAAGAAATAGTTCATTCTTATGGGATGAAATAAAAGATAGCATTAATGAGGTGACTCATGAGTCTTGAACTGAGTTTTTAAAGATAAGATGTTTCCATGGTGGAGGGAGCAGGATGAGTGAGAAATGAATTGAGGAGTGCAGTAGTATTCACACAAGTAGTTCAATGTTGTTGGAGAACAGGGTGTGGCAAAGGGGGGGTCTGAGGAGAAATGAGACTTCGGTTGAAAGATGGGTTGGGGCCTCATGGTGAAAACATGACAGCATTTGCAGTTTGAAAAGATCGCTCTGGAAAGAATGTGGAGAACAGTTTGGAGGGATGGTAGGGCCAAAGGCCTTTGCAATTGTGCAGTAGCAGATGATGGGCGAGACTGTTCTGTAGCTATACCAAGAGCCCAGAGAGGAGAGTATGGATCTGTGCTAATAAGGAGTTAGAATATACAGTACCCAGTGCAAAAGGAGAGAGTCAGACATGACTCTGGCTTGGGCAGGTACTTGGCGGCATCCATAATTGAGCATGTCACACAGGAGGAGGAGCATAGGCATGGAGGGAGAGAATGGCTTCAGGAGTGTGTGGTGCATCCTAGTGCGTATATCCAGTAGAACATAGTGGATCCATTGGTATGGATCCGAGGAGACAGGCCTGATCTAGAGAAATGAACTCAGTAACTTAAAAATCAGGCAATACTTGAAATCCTGGGAGTAGAAATAAAGTTTGGTATGTATGAACGCTTGGGAGAAGTAATGTATCACCTAAATATAGAGTGATATACTTGCTTCCACGTTAGTTTTCATAGCCAAAAGGCAGAGGATAAAGTGGAGAGGCACTGGGCAGCCAAGATGGAAGAAGAAGAAGGCAGAGAAGGGAAGAGGATGTTGAAGAGGGACTCCAACCATCTCACGTCAGCCTACCTTAGATTCTTAGATTTCCATGTAATTCCTTCCCTGGTTTTCAATAGGTCTGCATTGATTTGATTAAGTCCCTTATAAAATAGTTAATACCATAACAACATATCATAGAAACATAAAATTCTACATATGGGAGGTACTTTTGAGGTCACTTAGTCCACTTAGTTTAGGAAGTTTGTTCTATGGCTGTATCAGTCAGCCAAAGGGGTGCTGACATAAAATATTAGAAATCTGTTGGCTTTTATAAAGGGTATTTATTTGGGGTAGAAGCCCACAGTTACCAGGCCATAAGGCATAACTTACTTCCCTCACCAAAGTCTGTTGCCACGTGTTGGAGCAAGATGGCTGCCAATGTCTGCGAGGGTTCAGGGCTCCTGGGTTCTTCTCTTCCCAGGGCTTGCTTGTCTCTGGGTTCAGCTTCTCTGCTAGCTCCACAAGGTCAGCTGTAGATGATGAGGCTCTCCAGGCTTTGCCTCTCTCCACAAGGCCAGCTGTAGACTATCAGGCGAACAGCTCATCTCTTTTCCTGGGGTCTTCTCTCCTTCCTCATGACCAAGCTCCTCTGTGTGCTTACTTCCCAGGGCTCCAGATCAAAACTCAGTATCAGAACTCCAACATCAAAACTCCAACTCTGTCCTTTGCCATGCCACCAAGGGATGGGGACTCAACACCCTACTGATATGGCCTAATCAAAGCCCTAATCGTAATTTAATCATACCGAGAGGAACAGACCAGTTTACAAACATAATCCAATATCTGTTTTTGGAATTCATAAATAATGCCAAACTGCTACAATGGCCCTGCTTACCACATATACTTTCATAATATATGTTCTCCTTTATAATAATCTATAATCTGCTTTTCATTAAAAAATCAGTCCAAATACAAGGATTTTAGAAGCAAAAGAAACCTTAAAGTTGATGTGCATCTATGCATTTCAATCTTTTCACTAACAGGGATGTCTTTTGCTTTCTCCTCTGCCCATGTCTTCTGTCAAACTTACTTTCTCTGAACCATATTCTCTGGTTCAGTTAGTGGCACCAATGACTGAAAGGCTACTTCAGGTCCTTTGGTTTTTTCACATTCAACCAGTTTATGGAGAGAACTGTGGGAAATACAGACAGAACTCTGGAAAATAATATTTTTGAGATTAAGGCAGTTAAGAGGAACCCCAAAAGAAGAGAGAAAAAGAACAGAGAGGAAATCAACCCAGTAAAAATGGTGCCAGAGAAGGCAAAGGTGCAGAGAGTGGCTGGCAGAGTAGAGTGCTGCAGCTAGTTCTTTTTTGATAAGGACTACATGGTGTCCACTGGATTTTGCATTTTGGAAGTCATGCGTGACAATTCCTGGAATGTCACGATTCTGAAACTGTGTGGTCCCAGGACCCCTTTAACTCTTTAAAAAATATTGAGGACCCCAAAGAGTTTTTGTTTATGTGAGTTATAACTGTAGTTATTTGCTATATTAGAAATTTAAATAGAAATTTTAAAAAGATATATTTATTAATTCATTTTAATATAATTAAAATACATCAGTCAAATACTAACAAAACGAATATTTTATGAAAAATAACTATATTTTTGGAGACAAAAAATAGTGCAAAGAATGCTATTTTACATTTTTGCAAACCTCTTTAAAGGCTTTCTTAATAGAAGGCATTTAGATTCCCTTATCTACTTCTACTTTAGTCTGTTGCAATATCCCAGGCTAGGCAGCCTCTGAAAAACCCCTTCTACACTAGTGATAGAATGACAATAAAAAAGGCAAATGATTTCTTAATATTTGTCTCAGTTTGCCACATGGCTGCTGATGCAAAGTACCAGAAATGGGTTGGCCTTTATAAAGGGGATTTATTTGAGGTAAAAACGTACAGTTCCAAGGTTGTGAAATGTCCAAATCAAGGCATCAGAAGAGATGCGTTCTCACCAAAGTCAGCTACTGGTGATTCTGGGGTCCTGCCATGTGGTCAAAGCAAGGTGGCCACCCATCTCTGCCAAGGTCCCTGCCTTACCCTCCAGAATCTACCATCTCTTGGAGCTCATCAGTGGGCAACCAGGCATAGGGCTTGTCTCTTTCTAGGCTGCCTCTCAGTCTCGGCTGCTCTGCTTTCTTCCCAAGTTCAGCGTTGACTATGGGCTCTTCAGCCTTGAGCTGCTCCATGGGCCCAGCCTCTTGGGGGTTTGTGCTTAAGCTTTGGTTGCTAGTGAACCTTGAGGCTTTTCTCACATGCCAGGATAAAAAATGGCAGCCTCCTTTCTCTGTGCCTCTGTTTATATAAAGCTCCAGTAAGAGGACAGAGACTCAACGTGAGTCATACCTCACTGACGTAGTCCAATCAAAAGGACCCCATGCCCACAGGAATAGATTAGTTCAAGAACATATTTTTTTTTTTCCTTTTTGGGATTCATGAAAGAACTCAAACTGTCACAATATTATAAAATAGTTTTTCCCTTACTGCCCTTACTGACCTCTTAAAAGGGCCTCTATACTTTGAGAGCTGCTATTCTATGGTTAGGCCAAGATAGAGTAGAATTGTGCTGCATAATAAAGGAGGAATTTGGAATTTCTGGGTAGGGCATTCCTGGAGAGAAATGAGGAAGGTTCAGAAAATATATCAAAGTGGGCTGGGATTCAGGTCATAAGGAGTTATTGTTAGGGAGAAAGGTCTGAGAAAAATGGCAGCAAGCCAGGTCTTTAGGAGACTCATGGCCAGCATGAAATTCCATGTCATAAAGAATGGCCAAAGGCTTTGAGTAGTGATATTTATTTCATTTTAAGAATAGTTCTTACTCTGTTCTAAATCCACTTAGTCATGAGTACATGTTTGTTACATAGCATCACAGTCTGTTGGTGATAATGAGAAAAAGAAAAGAAGAACTATAGCCTCAAGACTGAGAATAATATTAGGTGCTTTTGCAGTAGAAAAAACGTTTCAGTGTGAACAAGAGTCAAGGGAAACATAACCCATCCCCTGCCTTCATAATAACTTCTGTATTCATCACAGAATTTTTTTTAATGCCAAAGAAAGGTGTTACTTAAGCAGTGGACACCTGTGTGCAAGGTATTCAGATGTAGAAAGTTGGATAGTTGAGGCAGGTCAGGCTGGATTGACTAAAATTTGTTGATATACTGGGCAAAGTGTCCTGAAAGTAAGAAGGATGGGATTGGAGATGGAATTGAGATAGTAACAGATATTTTTAATAGTTACTGAGGAACATGGATAGGGCTGGACCAAGGATAAGGAAAGGAATGTCAGGTAATAAGAAAGGCCCAGATGAGACTGCAGGCCACTATTTTATTGTATGGCTATCCTGTGTGCTTGCTGGGAATTTTCTCAAGCAGTGCTTAGTAATCTGGACATAAGACTGGAGAAGATGAATTATGGGAGTTATTCAGGGGTATGGTTAAAGTGTGGAAGATGAGTGACTGTTGATAGGATATTTATGTAATGATCACAGGTCAAGGCAGGGCAGGGAAAGAAGTGAGGTTGGGAGGCTCTGAACGGTTGAGAGACAATGAAGTGATCTGACACCACATAGAGCTATGGAATTAAATGCAGGTGTGGTGGGAGTAGGTCCATGAGAGAGTTGACAGTTTGGGACATATAGTACATTATTGTCAAAGGATTAAGTGCTTGTTTGATACATGTGCCGGAATGATTCAGAGTAATGACAAATCCAAGAAGTGGAGTAGTTCTGATGGCCACTGGAGTTGTGGATGATAAGGAACTGTGAAATTCAGGATGGTGGCTGAACTTGGGCTTGAATGGAAAGCTGTGAGTCATATGTCCATATTTATAAATAACAAAGGCATAATCAGAAAGTTGGCAGAGACAGCAATATTAGAGAGAGGGCATGTGGTATGTGTCCAGATGCCATGCGCCTCAAAGGAGGGTGGAAAGTATTCTAACTTAAAAACAGCCATGCAAACAAGAATAATGCTCAAATCACCTCATGAGGCCTGTGGGGTGGGGTATAGTTGGTAAGAAAATCAAGAGGGCTATAAGACAAATGGGGTCTTTGTTTTGGCAAAGACCAAAATGTGGAGGAAGTATTCTCTGTTGAGTTTGAAGATGTAATTTGTTGACCATGAAATGGTCGTTTGAGGAAGTACAGTTAAAATTTGTCAGAATGAAGGTTCTAGAATTTTTATGCAGGAATGGTTTATGGGTAGAAAATTTATTGGAAAGGAAGCCTGGAGATTTTTCTCAAAGCTATATTTACTTAGATCACATATTTATTTGGAGAATCATGAGGGCAATGTTCAAACATCTGCAATCCACACTTTGGATAGAGGTGGAGCAGAGGCCGGAAAAGTTAGGGGATGGGAGATGGAGACCTACAGGGCTAATATTTTAGTCAACAGTGGTAAGAGTCCATTGAGATTAGCTGGTATCCAGGCTGCAAGAAGTCTGATGGGCAGAGCTCAAAGAGGACCACAGCAGATGAGCTCATGTTGGACAGGCAGCATTGCATTGGCCACGATGGAGGCAGAGCTGCGGCAAGCCAACCTGATGCATCTTCTAAAACTCAATTCAAAAGCTGCTTTATATAAGGCGATTTTCCTGACCCTCCCTCTCATATAGAAATGGTTGTTTCTTCCTCTACACTGAACATCTTTTCATCACAACTCCTACAATACTTTCTGGTTTATGTATCTCTCTCCTAGACTTGATGCTAGACTTCTAGAAAGCACAGACGCTATTTGATATAATGGTTTGTCTACAGTGCTGGGTGTCTGATACATAGGAACTATACTTGAAGGTTATCAATGTCACATAAGTAGTGGCATTAAACCCAATAATTAATTAAACTCAATAACTGATTCACTCATTAAATAAATACTGAACACCTACTATGTGCTAGGTACATGTGGCTCAGAAATACAGTGGTGGTCATGACAGACATTAGTTTCTGTCTTGATGATGCTTATATTCTAGGAAGATTCTTAATTTCTTGACCCTAGTCAAGTCCAATATGTACTATGAAAACCTTGAAAAAGTATTAGTGACAACATCATGCAGAGTTCAGACTTCATTTGTGTCAACTTAGGTTACTGCAGGCAGATTTTCTGATTTCACTGTTTGTTTAGTCTCTTTCAAGGAATGTTTTCCACCTAACCCCTCCATCTCATGCTCTTCATCTGCCCTGATTTGCCTAACAAAAAACATGACACTAAGTGCATGGCTCTTGTTCAATCAGAGCCTGGACAGCAGGTTTTTCTGGATTGGAACCACAGTTTTGGAAGTAGAGGGATATCTCTGGGGAATGGGACAAGACATAGACTGTATGAGCCCACATGATTCTAGGTGCATTGGCTAAAGAGAAAAGAACTGTCAATGCTCTAGATGAAAAAGAAGACAACATGCTGCCTTCTGGACACTTCAATAAACAAAGGTATTTACACATCATCCCTCAGGTAGTTCATTTGGTGAAAGAAAATGAGCCTCAAGTCTCGTGAGAACCAAGACAATTTCATTGATGCTTCTCCCCCTGCACATTTTTCCCCTTCCCTCCTTCCACTCCACTTTTTAAGGTCTTACATATTTCTTCTCTATTCCCAAAGAAAGAAATACTTTTCATGTTTGCCCGTCTCACATTAGCATGGCCTCTTGAATCTCCTACATCAGCACTGGCCAAGGGGGCTACAAGGCTCAAAGCAAGTGGCCCCTTCCCAGGCCCATCAGGAAACTGTTCATTCCACAAGACTCTTAAGGAATAATCTTTACACTCTTTTCTGTTTGCCCTTCATCATGATTCTATTGTCAGCCATGTGAGTTCAGCTAAGTGCTCACTTTAAAAAAATGCTCTGTCCCTCCCCTCATTTCCCCTAGTAACAGCCTGACAAACAAATAGCACCTGCTTTAGCTCACAGAGAAAAATACAAGAAAATAGAAAACTAAAGGCGCGAAGCATGAGAATCCCACGAATGCCTGGTGACTGATCTTGTTAATACGCATAGTGCATCCTCACATTTTTCCAGAACCTTAGATCTGTCTACTGAACAACCACAAACACACACACAAAAGCATTCTGGTGCAGGCTGCATATGCGCCTTCTAGCCCTCTGCCTGGAGCTTGATTGTCAGTCTCATACACAAACACAGACAATGCTCTCAATAGGCGTCTTTTGGGGAGACAATTGCAGAAAGCATGATAACGGGATTTGTCACCCTGATGTGGCTGCTGTTTCAGCAAGCATTTCAATAATGAAAGAAAGTTTTACTAATTGTAAATGTGAATGAATTTCAGCTGTCTCTTCTTAAAAAAAATTCTGTTGGAAGAATGCCAATTAAGATCATCTGTCTAATGCATCTATTCACCTCCACAGCAACAAGATGTCAGTTATAATAGATATCTAATAAACTCAGATTTCTCAGGACAGGGTGCTGAGCATGCTGAAACAAGGAAGAAATCAGAACCTCTACCTGCAAAATGTTTGCAGGTGACTGATGAAAACCATTCCGTGAAATTTTAGTTTTAGTCCCTAGGGCAGAGGAGCCGGGATCATTTGCAATACCTCACTAAAACAGAGTTTCAAAACAATGATCTATAGTATCCAGAGCGAGTCTCTTTCCTTCTGGCAGCCTGGTATACTAATTGTCATATTTCCAGGGAACTGTGAAAGCTATTTGTCAAAATCCATGGCCTGACTGCTAGGTGCCCCCTACCTTAATATCCAGAGGGGAAGCATTTACATTCAGGAGAAAGCGCAAGTACCTCTAGGAACTGGAGCATGGGCCATCATGCTGGCAAGTTCTCTTTCCAGAAGAAATCTTCATGCCTCTTGAGGTATCAAGTTCTTGGTAGGATGTTGTGTCCTAGAAAGAGACTGCCCTAAGTCACCAAAAGCTGCTAAGTTAAGAGGCAGTGTGACTAAATATGCAGAAATCATTTAACTCTCCAAAGATGGATACACAACAGTGACTTCCAAATCACACACGTACCTTTGAAGTGACAGTCTTCCCTCATGCATACTGAAAAATTAATTGTACAGAAAATCCTGGGGAGATTACAAAAGAAGGACGCTTCTTTGCATTAGTTTAACTTTCATGCCATCCTAGTCCCATGAGTTAGTAGCTTTTTCTTGGTAACAGACCAATCCACCATGTGACCATTTATTCTTTCATGGGTCATATCCCTTCCCCTTTTGCATACTTTGAAGAGAATTGCTGTACAGCCATAGTTTCTACATGTAAATATTATTCCCCTACAAGCATGGACTTGGTCTCTTTCTGTCTCAGCTGCTGCTCTAGACTGCTCCCCCAGCTAGCATTGCTTGTTGAAGGCCAAGCTCTAGTCAGTCTAGTCAAATCACTTTGGCCTGTGCATATGGATTCATAGTCAAGGGTACTGTGTGTACTATTGCGTCCAAACTACCCTTGAGATCAAACCATCTTCACTGACAGCCCAAGTCCTGCCATTCTGCTCACATTAACACCAGAATTGCCCTTGTTAACATCCACATTGCCACCATTGCCACCACCACCATCACCATTTGTTCCGTCACCATGAACCTTGTCAACACTTCTGCTACCTTTCCCAGGACCATCACTGCCATATTCATTACCACTGCCACCATCAGCGTCAGTGTGGTAGGCTGAATAATGGCCCCCAAAGATATCCAGGTCCTATTCTCCAGAACCTGTGCATGATACTTCATGCGGCAAAAGGTGCTTTGCAGATGTGATTCTGTTAATGATCTTCAGATGGGGAAAGTGTCCTGGATTATCTGGATGGGCCTTAAATGTAATCATAAGAGGAAGTTTTGACAACAGAAGAGGAAAAGGCAATGTGACAGTGGGAACAGAGATGGGAACAGTCATGTGGTCACAAGCCAAGGAATACCTGCAGCCTTAGAAGATGGTAGAAACAAGGAATGGAGCCTCAGGAAGAACCTAGTCCTGCCAACACCTTAATTTTAGCTCTCTAAGATTTATTTTGGACTTCTAACTTCCAGAGCCATAAGAGAATAAATCTGTGCTGTTTTAAGCTACTAAATTTGTGATAATTTGTTACAGTGGCAAAGGGAAACTAATATCTTCGGTAACATTACGTTTCTTTATGTTACAATTTCCTGGCCTCTCTCTTTTTTTTAATCCCTGCCTTATGGAGCAAAGCAGAAAGCACAAATGGAACCTATAGCACAGGCGGAGATCCTTGAAACTATTCCCCGTTCCCGCCGTAGGAAGGGTAGACAAGGAATGCAGAGGTCCTACTTCCCCAAATGGTACTTTGACCACGCCCTCTGCCAGGGAAGGAGGAGGCTGAGACTAGCAGCTTAAACATTTGAGCAAAAATCTTAGACAGTGTCCCTTCTCTTTCCTATCCCAGAGTGTCCCTTGGGGGTAGTATAGTTTGAGCTGAAGTGAACATAAGTCAATTGTTCTGTAAGCAAACTATAAATAGGCACTGGCCTATCCATTTTCTTACTTCAACATCCCAAACCTCAAACAGGAGGAACACTATCTTCTTTTTGCCAATATGCCCAGCTACCCAGGGCATATGCAGATTATTTAGAGAACATTCATTTGGGGCTGGATTATATATGTATAATCCATATATGTAGGAATAGCTTTCTCAGTCTGTATGTTTTTCATAAAATAAATCTGTTGAGGAAATTATCTGGAAGCATCATACTCCTACACATAAAAGGAAAGCAGCTAGAATATAAAGAAAATTATCAATTTTATTGATTACCATTGGCTTATTAAGAGTCTATTTGCACATTGCTGGGTCATGGGCAGTGGCCTTGCGTCTTGGAGCAAGGAGTTTGAATAATTTAGATTCGGTGACTACACTAATTGAATTTACCACACAATTAGCTCAGAGTTTTCACTTCTCTTTGCCATGCAAATCCTTTATAAAAAGTAAAACTCATTCTGATTTAACTGTTTTATAGATACTTCAAATCAAAACTTGTTCAACCAGTTTATATATTTAGGTGAAGAATAAGACTCTTTTGAGTTATACTTCAGAAGATTTAATATACTATTAATAATGATAATGGTGATTTTTTTTTTCATAAAAGTAAAACAATTACATTACAAACATTTTGGAAAATTGAGGAAAAAATATGTCATCATTTCCCTTTGCCATAGCCATTATTAGCAATTTCCTATTTTTCTGTTCATTTATTTCCCTAAGCTGAAGACAGCCATATAATTAAAATTAGCATTTATGCTACTTTCAATAAAACATTAAAAATATCTGCGTTATTTTTCATGGACAGCTATGGATAATCATTAAATCTTATAAAACAGTTACTAAATATGTAAATCAAAAATACCAAAATTCATAGTGTTGAAAATGTAACAAAATCTTTTTGAAGGCAATATTCTAAAAAGCAATCTTAGATTGAAGGTACACCAAACATGACTTGGTTGTCTATTCCTATTTGGTATAATAGATGTTTTTATTACTATTAAGATATGTGTAACAATCATCATTGCTTAGATATAATGGAATCTTGTCTGGGTCAGCTGGAGCCCTCAAACTGTCAGTAAATATAACAAGCTGATAACAGAGGTTATGTTCAGTGCACATTCATGTAACCTGAACATTGTGTTCTTAAAGCTAAACTTACTAGTATTTCCATCGCTTTTCATATGATATCTAAACCATACAGACTAAACCTAAACTTCTGCTAAGTGGTTTTAACACTGTACATTTTACTGAATTAAAAATGTTAGGATTTAAATATGTAGATCAGAATGCTTAACTATTTTCTGAGTACTCCTTTCCTTGATGAAAACTCAGGTAATGTAAATAGTCAACATTATTTCCACTTTTGTTCTTACTTACATAGTTTAAATTTTTTTTCAGTATAGAGCAGATATATAATTCTCTGTATGTTTCTTCTCTATGTTTCAGTTTTTCCATCAATAAAATGGAAATGCCTATTTACTACTTATCTTAAAATTGCATTAGAAAAGAATCATCTATAGAGCATTTGGAACCATAAGATTTCCTTAAGAAGCAAAACAAAAAAAAAAGCAAAACAAATTCAAATTTATACAAATAGGAATAGCAAATTAAATCAAAATATGAAATGCAGTAGGTTATCATCAAATGCTAATCTCTGTCGCATCTTTGAGGCAGGTTAGAGCAATGGACAGGACATGGAATTTGGAGCAAATAAATTTGAGTTTAAATCTTGGCTCTGTTATCACTTGGTGGTTCATTTAGGCAACTCAACAACTTTGAGCTTGATGTTAGTCATTTGCTGACGTAACATGATCCACAAAAAGTGGTTTGCCCAATGCATAATCTTTAGGAAGACATTATTCTGGAGCTGTGCTGTCCAATATGGCAGCCTCTAGCCACATGTGACTACTTAAAATTAAATAAAATAAAAAACTTACTGTCTCTGTTACACTGGCCACATATTAATGGTTCGGTATGTGGCTAGTGGCTACCATATTGAATAGTGGAGATATAGAAAATTTTTCCATCATCACAGAAAGCTCCATTGAACAACACTGTTCAGAGCATAACTGCTATGTGAAAAAAAGTTGTTTGTTAAAAAATGTTGGAGACACTGGATTTAACAAAATACAGCATATTTCTATACTGCAATACATCTTGTTGCCTTAATATATGTAATGTGGACATCCAAGGGGTGACATTTTGGCAGAGACTGTTTGCTGTCTAATCAAAATCCTCCTCTATTCTTCTTTTTTGCAAAGAGAACCAAAGCTTTGTTATTATTTTGGATTATAACTTTTCTCTATTTTCCAAAATATTTTTAATGTGAATGTATTATATTTATGAGAACAAAATAAATCATTTACTGAGAAAGACCCTTTGGTCTCAGAAGTGAGTACAGCTTTTGCGCTAAGAGCATGCATGAGATCCAGTTTTGAAATGCTAAGAGAAATCTGCTGGTGACTTTCTGAAAGGATTTTAATTCCTGCTAGAGGAGATACATAGATAAGGAGAACACCGAGGCAACCTTCTTTCCGCCTTATTTCCTGGCTTGATCATGGTATGTGAGGATGCGATGTCTTGAGCTATGGCACTCCTGTTGCAACCATGGAGGAAAGTTTAAGAAAATAGCAGAGTATGACATAGAGCCCTCAATTTGCTGAATTTCTGAGCCCATTCTGGATCCATCTACCTTCAGTCTTCTTGATATAGAGTACTTAGAATGCTGCTTGATTCAGTATAGTACTTAAAAAAATTATTATTTATGCCACTCTTTAATGCGTATTGTGTTAGTTGAAGTCAAAAATGTTTTTACAGATAAATTCTGCCTCACTACCCTAGGAGTATGTATGTTGGAGTGTTTTGTCAGGGACATAATTTTGAATGCTTTCAAATAAAATCTGAATATGTAAAACAAAACAAAAACAAAAACCTGGCATGTTCTCAAATTTATTTGACTAAAGAGTATTTTTTTAAAAACTTTTTTGTGGGCCTAGTCCTCTCAGGAATCTCTATCAATTGGGAAACACCCTTTATTTATACTTATCTTTACTTCCCAAACGCTTGTCTTGTCGACCTCAGGCTCCAATTGCAGATGGAAGACAAAAGCTTTACATAGACAATTAGCAAATAACTCCTACTATTATGTAAGATCAACTCCATATAACTCATAGTGGTTCTATTCCTTGGACTGAGCCCTTGTTACACAGTGTACTACATTCCAAACACAATTGTTGGAGCTTGAGATTCACTAGGAGACTTGTTTTCTTTTTAAATCAACTTTTTGAGGTACCATTTTTGTACAATAAAATGCACAGCCCAAAATATACAGTTTGATAGTTTGAGCCAATATTTACACATTAGTGTAAACACTACCAAAGTCAACATAAAGAACATTTCCATCACAGCGAGAAATTTCCTTGTGCCCCCACGTAGTTGATCTTCCCTAACCTCATATCTAGGCAATCAGGGATGTACTTTCTGTTAAAATTTAGTTTTGCCTTTTCTAGAATTATAAATAAATTAAATCATATGGTATGACCTATATTGTGGCATGTATCAGTAATTCATTCATTTTTATGGTTAAGTGGAAGAATTTCATTGTATGGATATACCACAATTTGTTTAGTTATTCATCTACTGATGGACATTTTGATTGTTCCAAATTTCTGGATATTGTGAATAAATATGCTATGAACATTCATATAAAAGTCACTTTTGGACATTTGTTTTCATTTCTCTTGGGTAAATATCTAGGACTAGAATTGCTGGGTAATAGGGTAACTATACAGGTAACATTAAAAGAAACTTCCAAACCATTTTCCAAAGTGGTTGTAACATATCAAATCCTCACCAACACTATGTGAGTTATTCCATGTCCTTGCCAGCACTTGGCATTGTCAGTTTTGTTTTGTTTTACTTTTAGCCATTACAATGAGTGTGTATTAGTATATCATTGTGGCATTAATTTCATTTTCCTGATGACTAATTATATTGAGCCACTTTTCATGTGCTATTAGACATTCATATGCATTCATTAGTGAAGTTGCTGTTCAAATATTTTAAAAATTGAGTGTATGTCTTATTGAGTTATAAGTTCTTTTTTTTTTTCCAAATACAAGTCTTTGGCAACTATGTGTTGCGAATATTTTCTCCCAGATTGAAACTTCCATTTTCATTTTCTTAATGATGACTTCGAAAGAGCAAAGTTTTAAAATTTTAATGGAGTCAAATTTGTCATTTTTTTCTTTAATAGTTAGTGCTTTATAGGTTGTATATAAGAAATTTTTGCTTAAACCAAGATCACAAGATTTTCACCTCTGCTTTCTTCTAGAAATATTAGTTTTATATTTCACATGTATGTTTATGATCCATTCAAGTTAATTTTGCAAATGGTGTCGTGTAAGGGATAAATTATATATATATATATATATATATAACCAATTTTTCTATCACCATTCATTGAAAAGGATATTTTTCTCAGTTAATTACCCTGACACTTTTGTTGAAAACCTAATCTAGATTCTCTAATTGGCTGCAAAATCATATTGTCTTAATTACTATAGCTTATATTAAGTACTGACATTATGGAGTACAACTCCTTTAAACTTTGTTCATCTGTTCAAAATTGTTCTGACTATTCTAGGTACTTTACATTTCCATGTAAATTTTAGAATCATTTTGTCAATTTCTACAAAAAAGCCTGCTGGGCTTTCAACTGGGAATGTATTAAATCTATACATTTGTTTGGGAGGAATAGACATAATATTGAGTTTTCCAGTTAATGAACATATTCTCTCTCTCCATTTATTTAGGTCTTTTAAAATTTTGCCTGGCAATATTTTTGTAGTTTTTTGATGCTATTGAAAATAGTATTGTTTTCAAATTTTATTTTCCCACTGTTTATTGCTAATATATAGAAATAAAATGGATTTTTGTATATTGCTCTTGCATACTGTGACTTTGTTAAATTAGTACTTTAGCTTTATAAATTAAAAAAAAAATTAGGATTAAAAAATCATGTTATCTGCAAATAAAGAGAGTTTTTTTTTTCTGGGCTCATTGCACTGGTTAAAACAGTACAATGTTGCCTTTTTCCCAATGTTAGGGAAAAAGCATTCACTTTTTGGCCATTAAGCATGATGGTATCTGTGGCAGTTTGTAATTATTTATGAATTCCAAAAAGAGAGATTATGTTTTTAAACTGGTCTGTTCCTCTGGGTGTGATCCCCTATGATTGTATTAGATTCAGCTGAGATGTCTTTGATTAAATTATGTTAAGGGTTGAGTCCACCCCCCTATATAAGACACACAGAAGGTGGCACAGAAAGAAGAAGAGCTCCATAGATACAGAAGAAGATACACGGAAAGGAGAAGGCTCAAACAGCTAAAGCCTTGGGAAGAGAGACGAGCCCTATGCCAGGCCACAGCTGAGATCAGAAAAAGCTGGGCCCACGGAGCCTTAAAAGGAAGAAGGAAGGAGAGACCATACAGAAATCGCCCACCATCTTGCTTCAACACATAGCAACAGACTTTGGTGAGAAAACAAACTTGAGTTGGACTCTTTAGGGCCTTGTGACTGTAAGCTTTTACTCCAAATAAATACCCTTTATAAAAGCCAACAGATATCTGGTACTTTGCATCACCACCCCTTTGGCTGACTAATAGGGTATCTTTACATCTTTGTAGTTACCCTTTAAAGAATGAGGATATTCCCTTTTATTTGTTTATTTTCATTTGTTAATTCCTTTTTTTTTTTTTTTTCAGGTACCGGGGGCTAGGGATTGCACCTAGGACCTCGTATGTGGGAAGTCAGCACTTAACCACTGTGCCACATTGGCTTTCCTGAGTTGGTTTTTTGTCTGTTTTTGCTTGTTTTTTTTTTTTTTTCTAGGAGGCACCGGGAACCAAACCTGAGACCTCCCATATGGGAGGCAGGTGCTCAACCACTCAAGCCATATCTGTTCCTGTTCCCTTTTATTAATAATTAGCTGAGAGATTTTTCATGAATGGATGATGAATCTTGTCCAATGCTTTTTCTGCATGTATTGAGATGATTGTGTTTTTTCTTTTTTAGTCTATTAATATGATGAACTTCACTGATTGATTTTTAAATATTAAATGAAGATTGCATTCCTGGGATTAACACCACTTGTTCATGAGGTAGTAACTTTTTATATTTAATATTGGGTTTGATTTACTGAAATTTGGTTCAGATTTTTTTGCATCTGTGTCCATTAGGGGTATTTGTTTACAGGATTTGTTTTTCTTCAGAGGTGCAAAAGTGTTTAATTTTGAGGAAGTACCATTTATTTATTTTTCTTTTGTTGTACGTGCTTTGGGTGTAAGGTCTAAGAAACCATCACCTACTACAAGGTCTTAAAGATGTTTCCCTACATTTTCTTCTAGTAGTTTTATGGCCCTGTCTTATATATTTAGATATTTGATCCATTTTGAGTTGCTTCTTGTATAGGGAGTGAGATAGGGGTCCTCTTTCATTCTTTTGGTTATAGATATCCAGTTCTCCCAACACCATTTGTTGAAGAAACTGTTTTTTCCAGTTAGCATGGACTTGGTAGGTTTGTCAAAAACCAGTTGACTGTGTAGGTGAGAGTTTATTTCTGGGTTCTCAATTCTATTCCACTGATCGATGTGTCTATCTTTATACCATTACCATGCTCTTTTGACCTCTGTAGCTTTGTATATGTTTCAAGGTCAGGCAGTGAAATTCCTCCCACATCCCTCTTCTTTTTTAGAAAGCTTTTGGCTATTCAGGTGCACTTATCCTTCCAGATGAATTTGGTAATTTTCTTCTCTAATTCTGTAAAGTAAGCTGTTGGGATTTTGATTGGTATTGCATTGAATCTATAAATCAATTTGGGTAAGACTGACATCTTCATGATATTTATTCTTCCAATCCATGAAGACAGAATGTCTTTCCATTTGTTTAGGTCTTTTTAAATTTCTTTTAGCATTGTTCTGTAGTTTTCTGCATATAGGCCCTGTACTTCTTTGGTTAAATTAACTCCTAGGTATTTGAGTCTTTTTGTTGCTATTGAAAATGGAATTTTCCCACGATTTCCTCCTCAGGTTGTTCAGTACTAGTGTACAAAAACATTACTGATTTTTGTGTGTTGATCTTGTATCCTGCCACTTTGCTGCACTCATTTATTAGCTCAAGCAGCTTTGTCGTGGATACTTCAGGATTTTCTAAGTAAAGGTTCACGTCATCCACAAACAGTGAGAGTTTTACTTCCTCTTTTTCTATGTGGATGCCTTTAATTTTTTTTTCTTGTCTAATTACCCTAGCTAGAAGTTCTAGTACAATATTGAATAACAGTGGTGACAGTGGGCATCCTTGTCTTGCTCCTGATCTTAGAGGGAAAGCTTTCAACCTTTTCCCATTGAGTATGATATTGGCTATAGGTTTTTCATATATACCTTTTATCATATAAAGGAATTTTCCTTCTATTCCTACATTTTGAAGTGTTTTTATCATAAAAGGATGCTGGATTTTGTTGAATGCCTTTTCTGCATTGATTGAGATGATCATGTGTTTTTTTCCCTTCAATTTGTTAATGTGGTGTATTACATTGATTTATTTTCTTATGTTGAACCAGCCTTGCATACCAGGAATAAATCCCTGGTATTGGTCATGATGTATAAGTCTTTTGATATGTTGTTGGATTCCATTTGCAAGTATTTTGTTGAAAATTTATGCATCTATGTTCATTAGAGAGATTGGTCTGTAATTTTCTTTTCTTGTAGAATCTTTTTCTGGCTTTGGTATTAGGGTGATGTTGGCTTCATAAAATTTGTTGGGTAATTTTCCCTCCTCTTCAATTTTTTGGAAGAGTTTAAACAGGATTGGTGTTAATTCTTTTAGAAATGCTTGGTAGAACTCACCTGTGAAGCCATCTGGTCCTGGACTTTTCTTAGCTGGGAGATTTTTGGTGATGGATTCAATCTCCTTAAATGTGATTCATTTGGTAAGATCTTGTATTTCTTGTAGCATCCATGTAGGTTGGTTGTGCATTTGTAGAAATTTGTCCATTTCATCTAGGTTGTCTAGTTTGTTGGCATATAGTTCTCATAATATCCTCTTATGATCCTTTTTATTTCTGTGGGATCATTTGTAAACCCCACCCCTTTCATTTCTGATTGTATTTATTTGCATCTTCTCTCTTTTTTTCTTTGTTAGTCTAGCTAAAGGTTTGTCAATTTTATTGATCTTCTCAAAGAACCAGCTTTTGGTTTTGTTGATTTTCTCTATTGTTTTTCTGTTCTCATTTTCATTTATCTTTATTATTTCTTTCCTTCTGCTTGCTTTGGGATTTGCTTGCTGTTCTTATTCCAGTTTCTCTAGTTGTTCAGTTAAATCTTTGAGTTTAGCTCTTTCTTGTTTTTAAATATAGGCATTTAGGGCTATAAATTTCCCTCTCAAGACTGCCTTCGCTGTACCCCATAAGTTTTTATATGTTATGTTCTCATCTTCATTTGTCTCAATATATTTACTGATTTCACTTGCAATTTCTTATTTGACCCACCGATTATTTAGGAGTATGTTGTTCAGTCACCACACATTTGCGAATTTACTTTTTTCCTGCCTATTATTGATTTCTAGTTTCATTCCATTATGATCTGAGAAGGTGCTTTGTATAATTTCATTCTTTTTATATTTATTGAGAGCTGCATTGTGACCTAACATGTGGTCTATCCTGGAGAAAGGTCCGTGGGGACTTGATAAGAATGTATAACCCACTGAGTTTGGATGCAGTGTTCTGTATATGTCTGTTAGGTCTAACTTGTTTATCATATTGTTCAAGTTCTCTGTTTCTTTGTAGATCTTCTGTCTAGTTGTTCTATCTAATGATGTGAGTGGGGTGTTGAAGTCTCCAATGATTATTGTAGAAATGCCTATTTCTCCCTTCAGTTTTGCCAGAGTTTGTCTCATATATTTTGGGGCACCCTGGTTAGGTGCGTAGATATTTATGACTGTTATATCTTCTTGGTGGATAGTCCCTTTTATTAATATATAATGGCCTTCTGTATCTATTATAACTTTTTTGCATTTAAAGTCTGTTTTGTCTGATATTAGTATAGCTACCTCTGCTCTTTTCTGGTTATTATTCACGTGGAGTATCTTCTTCCAACCTTTCACTTTCAGCTGGTTCGTATCCCTGGGTCTAAAGTGAGTTTCTTGTAAGCAGCATATGGATGGCTCATGTTTTTTTTATCCATTCTATCAGTCTGTATCTTTTAATTGGGGAGTTTAATCCATTCACATTCAATGATATTACTGTAAATGTACTATTTACTTCTTTCATTTTATTCTTCGGTTTTCATATGTCATCTTGTTTTTGTCTGTCTTTTTACTCTTTTGGCCACCCTTTCTGCTATTCTTTTTCTATACTCTCCTCCAAGCCTCTCTCTCCTGTCTTTTTTTTTTTTCAGGTTATAAAGCTTCCTTTAATATTTCCTGTAAAGGTGGATTCTTTTTTGCAAACTCTCTTAGTTTCTGTTTGTTTGTGAATATTTTATACTCACCTTCATATTTGAAGGACAGTTTTGCTGGATAAAGAATTCTCGGCTAGCAGTTTTTCTCTTTCAGTTTCCTAATTGTTTCATACCACTGTCTTCTTGCCTCCATGGTTTCTGAAGAGAAATCTATGCTAAGTCTTACTGGACATCCCTTGTACATGATCATTTGCTTCTCTCTTGCTGCTCTGAGAATTTTCTCTTTATCTTTGACATTTGACATTCTGAGTAGTATGTGTCTTGGCATAGGTCTATTTGGATTTATTCTGATTGGGGTACGGTGTGCTTCTTGGACATGTAAGTTCATTTCTTTCGTGAGAGTTGGGAAATTTTCCCAATCCTCAAATACTCTTTCTGCCCCCTTTCCCTTCTCTTCTCCTTCTGGAACTCCCATGACACGTATGTTGTTGTGTTTTGTGTTGTCATTCAACTCTCTGAACCCCTGCTCAATTTTTTTCCATTCTTTTCTCTCTTCAGTTTTAGCTGTTCTGTCTTCAGTATCATTTATTCTTTCTTCTATCATTTCTAGTCTGTGGTTGTATGCCTCAAATGTGTTTTTGATCTCTCCTATTGTGTCTTTCATTCCCATGAGCTCTGTTACTTTTCTGCCCAGGATTTCAAATTCTTCTTTGTATTCACTCAATGTTTTCTTGATGTCATTTATCTCTTTAACCATATTGTCTTTCAACTCATTAATTTGATTTTGGAAATTTGTGCTCATCTCGCTGATTAGTTCTCTCAAATTCTGCATCTCTTCTGGGACTTTGATGTATTCCTTTTCTTAGGCCATGTCTTCTATTTTCTTAGTATGGCTCATAATTTTTTGCTGGATTTTAAGCATCTGCTTAGGATGTAGTTTACTCAGATGCTCAATCTCTTTCTCTTTTATAGGGATTTAGTGGCAGGAGGCTGTGAGTTACCACTGCTCTTTGATTTTTGGCTCAATCTGGATTGTTAGGATTGTCCTGCTGGTTGCTCAAAACTGGGCACTGGACCCAGTAATTGGTTGGAAGGTTGCTTCCTAGGGCATTGGGCAAGGAGGCTATAGAGGCCAGAAAAAGCCTCTCCTACTTATTTTTAATTTTCTTGTGTGTACTTCCTTGGTCAGTCCGGTGATGGCACTCTTTGGCAGCTCTCAATTCAATGCCTGACCAGAGTGTATTTGTTGCAACACAGACCAGATCAATGTGATAGAGCTTACTGTCTGAGGGCTAGGAGCCTTTCATTCAAACTTTCTCTGAGACAGTTCTCCAGCCTTCTCTGGCAGCCCCCTCCCTTTTCCCGGCTAGGAAATATTTCCACTCCCCTCTGAGTCCTCAACAATCAGTCCCTGATAGGAGAGAAGGAGATTGGAGGATTGTATAGTTTTAGCCTCTTGGAGGCTCCAAGGCAAACAACGGTGCAGCCCCACCTGGCCTGGAAGGGCTCATGGGGCACAGCAGACCAAATTTGTGGGTCAGAAGCTGAGTCAGCCTTAGGCTGTGTCCCTCTCTCTCCCCTTTCCTGGGGTGGTAGATTCCTGGAGCCCCCTTTGTCTGTAGTCACAGGCCCAGGGACCCAAGAATTCTAAAGTGTCTTTAGTGTGGGGGAGGGTACCTGCAGCAGCAGGAGCTGCTGCTGGTTCCAACTCACGGTTCTGTCACCGTGATTTCCCTCTTTTGTCCCTCTCTCCTCTGGGTTGGTGTGCAGCCTTCACCTGCTCTCCTAAACCCTAGAAGACCTTTTTTAGGGGCTGTTGCAGCCTGTCCTCTAGCTATTTTTCTGGAGAAGAGATTCCCGTGTCTTACTAGTCCACCATCTTCCCAGAAGTCCCCTGATGGCTTTTTTGGTTAATTTTTTAATAGTCCTTTTTTCTCTTTCTGTATTTCGTTGTGGATAGTTTCTATTGCTGTCTTCAAGCTCACTGATCTGCTCTTCTGTAGTGCCTAATCTTTAATAAAATCCTCTAATCTGTAGTGTCTATCTGCTATTAAGGCTATCCAGTGATTTTTTTTTTTTTTAGAGATTGTATTTTTCAGCTCAAATTTCCATTTGTTTGTTTTGGGTTTTTGTTTGTCTGTTTGTTTTTGTTTGGCATCTTCTACTACTCTCTTCTTATTTATAATAGTTGTTTTAAATTCCTTGCCTAGGGAAGTGGATGTGGCTCAAGTGTTTGGGCTCCCATCTACCATATGGGAAGTCCAGGGTTTGATTCCCGGGGCCTCCTGGTGAAAAACAAGCTGGCCCGTGTGGTAAGCTGGCCTGTGCAGAGTGCTGGCCCATGCAGGAGTTCTGGCCCATGCAGGAGTGCTGGCCTGCATGGAGAGCTGGCACAACAAGATGATGCAACAAAAAAACACAGAAAAGAGAAAATGAACGATGCAACAGATCAGGGAGCTGAGGTAGTGCAAGAGATTGAGCAGCCTCTGTCCACTCCAAAAGGTCCCAGGATTGGTTCCCAGTGCCACCTAAAGAGAAGAAAAGCAGACACAGAAGAACACACAGAGAGCAATGAGTGCAAAACGGAGGTGGGGGGAGAGAAATAAATAAATAAATAAGTCTTTAAAAAAAAATTCCTTGCCTGCTAATTCCATCATCTCTTTATCATTTCTGAGTCAGTTTGTATTAGCTCATATTTCTTCTAGTAATGGATCACATTTTCCTGGTTTTTCATATATTTAATAATTTGGGGGGTACTTTGGATGATCCATATATAAGTATCTGGATTTTGTTGTCTTCCTTAGAGTATTGAACTTTATTCTAGTATACATTTATGTTACTTGCAGAACACTTCATGCTTTCAAGTCTTGTTTTTAACATTTATTGGGTCACAGCTTGAATAACCTTAACTATAGCACTAGTATAAGCCAATAACTAAGACATGACCCTCTGAGATCTCCACTGAATGCCCTGGGCGTTCATTGTGGTCTTTCCATTCCAACTGGCCAGAACTTAAACATTTTCCAATCTTGTGTGAGCTCTGGGAATTACTCAGCTTACAGTTTCTTTATAGTTGTTATTTCTCCAGTAGTTCTTCATTGTCTGGCCTCTTGGAGTCTCATTATAAAAGTGCTGATTAATTATCAGCCAAAGATTCAAAGGGACCCTTATGCAGATTTCTGGAATTCTTTGCAAAGTTTCCTAGTCTTTGCTTTTCTGCCCTGCAAATTTTATTTATGCCACCTTCCCAAAGTCCAGAGTGCTGCTCACTCATTTTAATATTATTGCTATCTTATATCAATCTTATATAGCAATGTGATTGCTGTATCAGATAGTGCCTCCAATTAAAAGGCTGTAGTTTTACTTCATTCTCTCAGGAATCACTGTTCTGCACTATCTACTATCAAATGACTGAAACCTGTTGTTTCATATATTTTATCCCATTTTCTAGTTGTTTGTAGTGAAAGAACTGGTCTAGTACCATCTAAAAGCAGAATCACTTGTCAACTTTTGAATTGTACACCATATCAAACAAGGGGATGTGTGTTTCCCAAGTTGTTGGTGCTAAAAAAGGTTGTGTTATGGCTTATAAAGAAACAGTTTATTAGCAATTATATTAATTGTTTGATCATGAAGAAGTGATGTTTTTAGTATTTTGCATTCTAACAAGATAATTTCTTACTTTTTAAATGTTTTAAAAGTGAAATAGGAAACTGGTTTGAATTTTTTGGCTGAAATGAAAGGCATTATAATTTTTCCCACTTAAAATAATGGGAAATATGCTTTGTCAAGGTATTTCATGAAGATGTGATTTCCAGGATTATTTAAGTTTTTCACGTTTAGTGGGGGATGCATTTATGTGCACAAGACCTCACACTGTTCTTGCATACACCTTATCTCTTTCACAACTATATCCTAAGGATCTAGAACAGTTCCTAGCACATAATGGAGAGCTATTAAATATTTGTTCATTAAATGAATAATAGCTGTTCAAAATGTAATCTTATATAATAATTATATATATTTATGGTAATTGCTTTTTTAATTAAATAAATCACATTAATCACTCTATATCTTAGGTTGAATTGACTAATCTAAGAAAGCCATGCTCCTTCTCTATAAGGTACTAGAAATTGAGGTAGGCTACTATCCAGTCAACAAGCACACTGAAAATTTTTAAATAAATTATCAGTCTGGGTAAGTGAGACTGTTGCTCATTTAGCTAAATCTTAAGGGATATATCTAAACTGAAGACAGTTCTATCAGTATCAAACTTTTCAAAGTATGGAAATACACTGAATTACTTCCAGTTGGACAACAGGACTCCTTGCATTTTTGGCTCAGTCCCATCTCTAACATTTGTGTGGCTCGGTTAAGAGTAAAAATGGAGGCTCACATATCATATCTCTAAATATTTATAAGTTTTAAATTCATTACTAAACAGTTCTATAAAATATGTCCTATCCTGCTACCTTGATTAACATATTTTCATAATGAACAGAAAACCAAGTGTGAGGTTAGAATTATTGGACTCCTCAGGGCTCATATCCCAAAAAAATGGGTCAATTTGGCCCCACTCTCAAAGCTTCTCCATCCCCCCATTCCCATGATGATTAATTTTATGTGTTAACTTAGCTAGGCTATGGAGCCCAGTTGTTTGGTCAAACAATAGTCAGATGTTGCTGTGAAAGTATCTTTAGATGTGGTTAACATTTGTGATCAGTTGACTCTCATGGAAGGAGATTACTCTTGATAATATGGATGGCCTCATCCAATCAGTTAAAGGCCTTAAGAGCCTGTATAAGCAATCCCCTGGCCACCCCTCAGGCACTGGGGCATTCACATCATTGATGCATTCAGTCTTCAAAAGGAATGACCCAGCAACAAAGTGCATCTAGATCATGGGTGAGGGACCTGGGCTATTTGGACACATAATTCTTGTGCCTGAGTATCAGGGGCATGATCTGGTAGTAGGAGGAATATGGTTTCTGTGTGGGCATCCCCTCTTGATTCCATAAACTCTCCCTTAGGAAGGGTTATGGTTCTGGAGGTTTAGAGTAAGGCTCTCTAAAGGCCCATGCCCAAACCCCTCTTGGCTGGGTCTAACTGTAGGACTGTTTTGGTCATAGGAGCAATGAAAATGTGTAAAATACATCAGGATTCCAAGTATATGGGAGAATGTAAGAGTTGGAAGTTAAGTTATTCACATAGTGGATACTCATGGCAGGCATTTCTAGCAATCTGACCAATATCCATTTTCCTTTCTCTCTTATGAATAGAACCCTTTTTTGTTGAAAGCAGCAATGTCTCTAGCATAAAGGCTATATATCCCATGCACTCTTACAGCTGGGGAGAGTACGCAATATGGTTCTGGCCAATGAAACATAGAATCCTGGAACATTGATGACATTGAAGAGCTACATCACAAACCTTATTTTAAAATAAACCATTATTTGGCTAAGCTATTATAGTCATATCTATTATGTGCATCCAAAAAGCAACTCCTAAAAAATGCAGTCAATTTATACAATCGATATTCTTCATCAGCCGTGTGTGTTTGTGTGTTGTTTTTCATCAATAATAAAGAAAAATGATTAAATCTGTGAATTACCTTTTTGTCAGTTTACTAGACTCTAAGCTCCTTGAAGCACTGGGTTTTCCCCAGTTCTTTCCATATTACTTGCAACATAATTACATCAATAACTCAAAGACAGAGATGCATTAAAAGTTTGGTTGGAAAAATATGAAACTCTAATTCTTTTCATTTTGCCATAGTTTATAATCATGGTAGATAGTTAAATAAGCCATGGCATCTTGAAATGAAATGTAAATAGAAGGATGCTTATTGCTTTTCCAATATTCATTTAAAAAATTCTAAGATCTATTCTGGGATGTTTGAATTGTGTCATTAAAATTGTGCCAAAAAAATGGATGAAAAATTCTCTTTTTTGATGATATAAGAACAAGTTCAAAGAAAAAGTTAGGTTAAATTTATAAGTATTTAGGTCACTTATTTTCTAATATGGAAAAACATTTTCATTTATGATTTTGTTAAATATCTTAACCATCATCTTTTGGTGATAGCAGAGGCATTCAATATTTAGAATTACAAGTCATTCATTTGCACAAAATGAGCATCTTTGGTATGATTTTCTACATAAAAATAATAGGGTTCCGTGAAAGTTCAGCATACACATTGGCAGAACTTGAAATCCAATATATAGGAGATTTGACCAAGACATAACTTTTTCTTGGTGTAACCACCTAATTCTATTGTGTCCTATAGCTTTTTGAAAAGAGGAAGACTTCATTTTTGGCCTTGCATCAGTCTTCTATATATATGTGTGTGGAAAATAAAAGTAGAATCAATAAAACATAGTCATATTTTCACTTTAATTTTTTCCTCTGTGTTTACTCAGAGATCCAAGTCACCTTTTGAAAAAAAAACATTAACAGGATCAATTTGTCCCAGTATAGAAAGTGTTAGATATTAGATTAGCAAAGGGAGTGGGTTAGAAGTTGGGAGGACTTTCTTTTCTTTTTTTTTTTTTTAAACAAAGTGGGAGGACTCTCACTTCCTGACTTTATTATTATTTTTTTTTAAGATTTATTTATTTACTTTATCCATTTTAAACTCCCCCTTCCCCATTTGCTGCTTTGTGTCCATTTGCTAGGCAATTCTCTGTGTCTGTTTCCTGCCATCTCTTCTCACCCTCCTCCTCCAGTCTTCCCAGGATTCGATCCTGGAGACCTCTGATGTAGGAGAGAGGTGTTCTGCCACCTGGGCCACCTCGGTTCCTGGTTTTCAGAGCTTTCAAAGCAAAGCATCTCGTCTTGTCTCTCCCCTATGTCTGTCTCCTGTTATGTCATCATCCTGCTGCATGGCTCCCGGGGCCTGGTAGCTCACCGGCACACAGAGCCTGGCAGCCCATGTGCCTTCTATATATATATTTTTTATTTTACCGGGAGGTCCTGGGGATGGAACCCAGTCCCTTCATATGGCAGACGGATGCCCAACCATTCGAGCCACATCCGCCCCCGGGAGGAAGTTCAACGTTTAGATTTTCATAACAAAGGTACCAGAATATAAAATCAACACTTCATCATCTTTCTTTTCTTTTGTTGGAGCCCAGTTGGCCCATCAAATTCTGGTTCCTCTTTGAAATGTGCCTTGTGAAATGTGCCCCCATTAATCCCAATGTATTCAGCGACACACGCTCAAGGTGATAGCAGCTTGTAATGGTGTTCTGTTCCTACTGACAATCACAGATTTCCTCTCCCTCTTTCCTCTTCCAAATAAAAGGTATAAGAAATGGTGTTGAATTCCACTTATTACTTACTTCCTCAGTGGATCTGAACAGAAACTATTATCTCTTTCCAATCTTTTGTGCTATCTTTATTGAAAATTTTGAGGAAGACCTGAACCCCGTATATTTACTGTTGACCCCAGAGCCTTAGTAGCACAATTTTTGTGCCTGAAGAATAGAAAAAATAAAAGAGCTGGAAAGGACACACATTCAGAGTTAGGGTAAGGAAAAAAAAAAAAAAAGCCTACACTAAGTTTTGATTGACAAGAACTCAATGTGTTTTATCGTCTGAGACAGCATAGCTAGTTTTAGAAAAAATGCCATTGAATAAATGATGCAATTGTCACACTTATATAAATAGAGCCCATGAGGCATGACATTTTATAAGAACATTTGCAAAGAAGAAAAGTTTGAATGAAAGTAAGCTCTTTTCCAATTAGTCCTAAACATACTATCATTCACAGTAAATTGTATTAAAACCGAAAATGGTTAAATCTTGTGGTAAACATTCTCAATCTTCATTTTCAAGCTTGCATTAGTTATCTGAGGGAGCAGACAATAATTCTGCATCATCCTTAACTAGAAAAGGGAAAATTTAGTTCTGTTTCAACCTTCTAGGATTCAAATTTGTTCATTTATTCATTCAACAAGAATTTTTCAGTGCCTCTGTTTGAGGTGATTCCTACAAGCAAACCAAAACCCTAATATGTGAATTAATACAGGTATGTGTGATGTACAGTGGAATCTCAAAGCAGAGAGCTATCAATTCTATTTCAGGAAGAAAGATGATGATTCTTGAACTGAGTCCTGTCTTAGAATTGAGGCTGGAGGGGATTCTTGGACCAAGTGAAAGCAGTGAAGATGAGAGATGTGGAGACTTTAGAAGAAATGAAGAGTTAATAATTGATTTGATGACAAAGGTGCTGGAGAGGGAGAATTCTGATATTAGCAACTTGAGTGGTTGTATTATTTACTGAGATATGGAGCAACAGTGGAGGCTCAGTCTAAGACAGCAGATGATGAGGTAACCTTGAGCTTTGTGGTGATCTAATTGCCTGGAACATACCCAAAAGGAGATTCCAGCAGGGAGTTAGATCTGCAGGTCTGGAGATCATGAGAGAAGACAGGACTGGAGATAGAAGTCAGTAGCATAGGATGATATCTGAAGTCTTGAGAGTGGGTGGGCTCCCTTAGAGAGTATAGAGGTTTTGGGGAGAAGACACAAGACTATGATGGCAAATGGTTTCATTAGACTGGATCATAGTACAACAAAGGAGAGCAGAATAAGGAGCCAGAATGGGGAGGGCTGTGAAGTCCTTAGATTTTGTTCACTGGACTATGGAGAATTAAAGGTTTTTAAAGTGCAGTGACTTGATAGGAGCTTGGTTTCATCTGTAGGATAGATTGGAGTGAAAGTAGGCTAATAGATAATCCATTTGGAAGCTATTGTTGGTGAAAGGTACTGAAGATGCCGGTGGAGCTCTTGAGGCTCTGGAGGAGGTGTGGAGCTAAGAGATATTGCAGGGGTGAATTCTACAGGACTAGGTAACTGATAGGATATGGGGGGTGAGGGGAGTTCAGGTGACTGACAAGACCTTCAGCACCACTGATAGAAGAGAATGCTGAGTTTGAAGAGCAGGTGTAGGAGGAATGTTGATTTTCTAAACAGGTTGCACTTGAGGTGAAGGTAGACACTCTGATGGTTTTGGAAGTCTGATGAAAGCTTGGGAGAGCTGTCAGAGATGGACATCTGAAGGGACACGATAACTGAGTCCACGAGACTGTTTCCTTTCACAGAAATACTCTGAGGCCATGGAATAATAAAAGAAGCTTTTTAAAGAGACTCTCAGGAGAAGTGAAGGACTGTGCATTTCAGTTATCATTGGCTACCCCTGGTCTATACATGAAGTATCAGGAGGATAAGTGACTTATTTGTTGTTGCTAACAGTGTTCATCTATACACCAATCCTAAACCTTGCATTATTTCCTTTGCCTCATGATTTTAAAATAGTCATTTAAAAATTCATATTTTTTAACTAAGTATTTTTATTGTGGTAAAATTCACATAACATAAAATTCACCATTTTAATCATTTTAAACTGTACAATTCAATGGCACTAATACATTCATGATGTTGTGCAATCACCACCTAGTTCCAGAATATTTTCACCATCCCAAAAGGAAACCCCATTAAGCAGTCACTCTCCATTCCTCCCTCCCTACTATAATATTTCATAATCTTGAGTTTTCTTTCCTAATATAAAGTTTTAACTCAGGTTTGACATTTCAAACAAATTTCCAGATAACACTGTGAGTACGGAATCATCCAGTGAGCCAGGCCAACCTCCCAATCCAGCCATCTGAAAGGCTACCAGCTTCGATAATTCTTGAACAAAGCCTAATATATTATTAACTATTAAAATATACTCTAGATCCTGCCGTTTTCACAGAACAAGTACAGCAGCCTGTATTGTTTAGGAAAACACCTTTCAAAACTGGCTTCCAGTTTTGCCTCACCTGCTGACATTTAAAAATAACTGAGTTGTTTACTCTGTTTTCATTTCTTGGAGCAAATAAAAGTAAAAAAGAAAAGATACTGTTAGCGTTTGGGTCCTTGGACTCACAGTTGGAGATGTATTTTTTCCCTCTTTCCTCCTTGCTGTATTTTTTTTTTTTAAGTGAAAGGTTGTTATTTTTGTTGATTGGCCAATTAGAGGAGCCGGTGACTGGTACCTACTTCTGAAGACTTGATTCTATTATAAAACCTCAGAGGCTAATGCTGCTTCAGTCTTGCCCTAAAGAGACATAAAAGGATACACTTGCAGTTAAGTCTCCTGGCAGATGAAGGAGCATAAACCATTGATCACAATGCGAAATGCTGAAAACTGAAAAGGAATCCAATTTATTTTAAATAAAACTACTCTCTTCTCCAGTGACAGATTCCAGAATCAGACAACAGAGAGGAACTGACAGCAGATGTTTTAGAGCCAAGATACAGAGAGACTGAGTAATAGTATAGAAAAGAAATTGCTTTGAACTTCACCCCTGCTTTAAATACTTCAAATCAATAGGGTCACAGAGCTCTTTAATAGAGTGATGAGGTCTTGCCCTAGCAGAGCTGCACAGTGACAAGTTGATGTGCGTCCTAGCAGCAGGGTCATAAAAATGGCAGGCTTCTCTCTGAAAGGGGGCTTTGTGTGAGCAGGGTGCATGTGGAGTGACTACCCTCTATGGCCACTCTGGAGAGCCGAGCCCTAATAGTCTCCATCTAAATGGGACTGACCTCATGAATTACCTCAGGAAACTTAATCTATAAACTGGCTTCTTCTTATGCAGCCTGATGAATTCTTGTTTATTCCTAAATGGCTGTCACAAGACCTATTCATCAAACTCTTAAAGGGGGAAAGGAGGCTCACAGAAGCCAGCCTCCAGTGCAGCACCGTTAAATAATCATTAGGCTTCATGGCTGGTCTTGAGACCTACTCCAAATCCACAAAGCGAGCCTCTTTTTTATTTTTTAAACTATTCATCAGAACTGCATTTAGATGAGATTCTGACCTGATTAAAAAAAAAAAAAAAAAAAAAAAAAGTGCTTTTTGTCACTATCAGTTTCATGGCTGTGTTCTTTCTCTTTTGAGAGTTTTTTTTTTTTTTTTTTTTTTTTAACAAAAGTAAAAGAAAATAAAGGCAGATGGCCAACTCTTTTCAATATCCGTTTGCTTTATTTGAGCAGTTTAATGTAGTGAAACAGAGTGAAATGTTGCTACTTGCTAAATGGTAAACAACACCATTACCCAGAATTCTGCTGTAGATTGGTACAAAACAGGGTGCTGGTGATTAATTAAACTGTTGTTGTAATTGTAATGCATGATACATAATAGATAGTGTGCTGTGTATTTTAAAAGCAGCAAATTAGCAAATAATAACTTTCCTACATAGCACATCTCCATTGCTTGTCGCTAATGCATAAATAATCAAAATATAAAAGACTATTATGCAACTACCTAATAAAACAAATGTTTCTGATGTTCACCAATCTGTAAACATGTGTCAGTCAAGCTGCACATCTTGGCTGCTATGGGTCAGATGCCCCTGGAGGGAACAGGAAAAATTTTCTCCCCAGTGGACTTTCTACTCTCTACTGAATTTTAATATTCCTGGTCTTAATAATAGCATAAGTGCAGTGGTCTCATACGTATATTATGATTTTGTGGGATACCAGCTTCTGTAGTGCCAACTGCTGTACTAATATAACAAAAATATAAAAGAATAAGACAGTAATTTTATGATACCATGTTTTGTCTTCTTTTTCACTTACTTCTTCAAAAATCAGTAATGTCAAGGAGATCATTTCTCTTCCCCAATTCTTCTTACCTGAAGTTCTCTAACATTTGCTAGGGAAAGAAACAGATTCAAGGGGGTGGGGGTGGGGGATGTAATTTAGCAAACTAGTGCATGCTGTCCACTCATTTGGGATGATAGAGATGAAAACGTAGAGGGAAAGAAGGAGCTCATGTGATTTCTATGAACTTATGAGAAAGAATTTCAGTACAATGTTCTTTTATCCCTTCCCTGGTCTTGCTTATGCCAAATTGTCAATCTTGGAATTTTTTTTAACAGCTTACTTGAGGTATAATTCACATAACATAAAATTCACCCTGCTTATTCACTGTTGGTAGAAATGTAGAATAGTACAGCCACTAAAGAAGTTGAGTATAGATTTGCCATGTAACCCAGCAATACCATTGCTAGGAATATACCCAGAAGAACTGAGAGCAGTGACAAAAACAGACATCTGCACACCAATGTTCATAGTATTATACATGATTGCCAAAATTTGGAAACAACCCAGGTGTCCATCAACTGATGAATGGATAAAAAAATTGTGGTGTATACACATGATAGAATACTATGTAGTGGTAAGAAGAAATGAAGTTGTGAAGCATATGACAACATGGATGAACCTGGAGGACATTACGTTGTGTGAAGCAAGCCAGACACAAAAGGACAAATACTGTATGATTGCACTACTATGAACTAAATATATTGTGTAAACTCATGGAGTTAATAATTAAAATATAGGTCACCAGAAAATAGAATGAGGGTAGAGAATGGAAAGCTGAGGTTTAATCTGTGCAGAATTGGTTAAAAGGTTGTTTGTAAATCTTTGGAAGTGAATGGAAATCACAAAGCACCTCATGGTGTTTGTGACTAGCAGAGCTATTATATGGATATGAGGGTGGTTGAAAGGAAAAGCCTAAGGACATTTATATTACTAGAAGGAAAGCTAAAAAATGTAACATGGAACTTTATAATATAGTGAAACTTCATGTAAAATACAAATATGTGTGATATTGCATATATAAGACTGTTTTTACAAAATATAAATGCAAATAAACTAGGAAGAAGGAAATAGAATAGCAGCCATGTATGGTAGGGGAAGCATAGAGAGATTGAGAGGTGATGAGTTTTGTTTGGTTTATTATTATTATTACTATTATTACTGGAATAATTAAAATGCTCTAAAATGATTGAAGTGATGAATGTACAACTATGTGATTATACTGAATACCACTGATTGTATACTTTGGATGGATTTATGCTTTATTAATATGTATCAATAAAATTTATTTGTAAAAAAAATGCAAAGGCCTAAAAAAAAATTCACCCATTTTAATTTCACGATTTAATATTTAGAAAATTTAAAGAATTGTGAAACCATTCACTGTCATTCAATTTTAGAACATTTCCATCAACCTCAAAATATCCCACATACCCATCTGCATTCAATCCCTTTCCCACTCCTAGGCCTAGGAAAGTACTATCTACTTTATGTTCTCTATATATTTGCCTTTTCTGTACATTTCATATAAATGGAATCATGCAATTTATGTTTATGTAGTCTTTTTTTTCCCCCTGGCTTCTTTCACTTAGTATGATGTTTTTGATGTTTACTTATGTTGTAGTAGCATGCATCAATATTTCATTCCTTTTATGGCTGAACAGTATTCCATTACACAGATACACCACTATTTTTAAAATCTATTCCCCAACTGATGAACATTTGGATTGTTTCCACTTTTTGGCGGTTATGAATAATTCAACTATGAGCATTCATGTACATGTCTTTGTGTACACATGTTTTCATTTCTCTTGGGTAGATACCTAGGTGTGGGATTGTTGGGACATTTGGTAAATTTGTTCAGCCTTGGATTTTAAAATGAACTCTCTCCAATTCCAAATATTTGTTATGGAATCTTAGTTTAGCCCAATTAGAAAATGATACTGAATTCCAGGACTGAAAAGCTGTTTAGTCATTTGTGCGCTTCTTGGGTCTGCATGCACGGCCACCATTTCCACCCCATGTGGCCACAGTCTCAGTCATATTGTGGACCCTTCTGTCCCCTGAAGGGACTACTAATAGAGGGAGAGTCGAGGCAGTCCTAGTGGTTTCTTTTCAATTCCCAAGAAAAGCAAGAGAGAACCAGAAACAGCTGACTCAGACTTGATTACCATTGCAGTTTGTGTGATTTGGATTAGCAGAGCTGAATGAGATAGACGCCATTTTGCCACACAGTAGCAGGCGTGCAGACCACAGGCAGCTTCCCAAAGTCTAGATACGGGGAAGAATAGGAGCTTGTGAGTCTCTATTCATTGGGTTTCGTGCTATTCTATGAGAAGAAGTTTGAGCGAACTGCAAGAGCACTTTGCCAACAAACAAGCTCCCTTTTACGATTCTGTTTGAATGGGATCTTCCCTGTTACATTGCAGTAAATATAGTCTCAGGAGGTAAGGAGGTCTGGGGCCCAATGTTTCCCACCTCACTCTACCATTTAGTCCTGCTGATAAAGAAAGCCTCTGCCTGTTCCCGTAGCTTGGGATTATCCCAGGACGCATGGTCACCTGGGAGCGTTCTACTACCAGTCTTTGGCTTGGAGAGCTCATAATAACCCACACTCCATCCTACCTAGGCTCTCTGTAAATGAAAACAAATGATAATCTCCCTAAATGTAGTCTTGTAAATCTCTGATCAATGCTATGCAAAATGTAGTTGATTACTGCCAGGCACATAAGTAATGCATTTCAACACTCTCTGTATTTCTTTAATAGTTCAGGTAGCATTTAGTCAATAAGGACTCAGTGTGTGTGTGTGTGTTTAATCCTTCTTTCCCTTACCAGATGCAAGATTCCGCTCTCTGACTCACAGGGGGTATGCAGCAGAGCTCAAGAAATTAGCCAAGCGAAACAAGGACATCCTGGGAGGTGAAAACAGTATAATCCCCGCAGAGTGAGTTTCCCAAATTTCTGTGGGATTCAGAAGTTTCATGGATCATAGACATTTCCTGGTGGGAGACAAGAACATTATGTACAAATATCTCTGTTTGCACAGGGTAGATGCCATGCACAGGTTCTGCTTATTTGTGTTTGTTTCTTCTCTCTGAAAGCATGATTTTTAAAATAGCATAAGGGCAGGGTGGTGCCCTTACTTACATAAGATTGCCATGCTGGAGAAGTGTGATGCAGAGCAGAGAGTGTCCTGTGGGGCATACATGCATATAGAACAGCACAGTCAGGCAAGGACAAATGTGGGATCTCTGTCAGAGTCATTCCAGGTTTGCAGCAGAGATGCCTTGTGAGTGTCTTTCCATTGTAGCTTCAGCAATGGAGCTAAAGGCTAGGATGTCTTGAGTGAACGTTGAATCAAAATGTTGATTTGGTTATATTCTTTTGGTTGCTAGGTTTTGAAACTCACATAAGTCACTGTAAGGAAAAGGAGACTTATTTTAAGGATAAAGGTGAGGAGAATTGGAATTGATAGTCCATACAAAGCCCAGGAAGCCTTAAAGACCTGTTATTTCCCATCCACGTGGTGTCTGGATCTTAGTACCTTGATCAGCAACCTTCCTGCATACTTGGCTTCATCTCCTTCCATTGCTGATCAGCCCGTTGCTCAATTTCTATTGAGTAGGAGACAGCTCAGATGATTGGCCACATAAAAAACATCACCCTATTGGGTGGAATGCTTTTCCATGGTTCACTCTGTGGATTTCTTGCCAAACTATGGATGATTCTTGAGCAAGCTGTCAGTCCCTGCAAGCCATTGGACACTTCTGCAGAGACCTGACAAGCACTACCTCCCCAAGTCTGGAAATAAAGCTGTTCCTTAGAGAAGGGGATGGTGAACATAATCAATCATTTCAGTGCCGAGATCAATGAAATAAAAAAAAAAAAAAAAGGGAATGGTTCATGTCCTTGCATTAAACAAGTAAAACAAAACAAAAAAGGCTGATAAGAAAGGATTTTCTCTGACTTGAAGTTTCAGCAACTATTTAAAAATTAATTCAACAATTGTTAACTGAGTTCTTATTGGTGCAAAACACTGTATAGGCCCTAACTTTTAACCAAGGTTAGAATAGGTAACCAAGAGTTGAGCCCTAATAATCAAGGGATTATTTTTACAAATGAAAAACCCAAGGGTCAGAGAAATTGAGACTTGCCCAAAGCCAAACATCTTCAAGCAACAGAGTCCAAGTTTCTATGGCTCCAAATTCTATGCTCTCTACTAGACAGCCTTCCAAAGATGGATATGGCTAGTCTTTTCCATCGTACAGATTAAATATGATTAGAAAAGTAAAAGGTAACATTTAGAAAGGAAAATAGTATGTCTCCTAGGAATGTATATCTGTCAGAAACATTTTCTACATGTGAATTATTACAGTCTATATATACTTTGGATTCTTATAAGCACGTGAAACCTAAATCTTCAGTATAGAATGTAGAGGTCATTTGTTCACTATTTATTTATTTGTTTATTTATTTATTTATTTATTTATTTATTTATTTATTTATTTTAGGAGGTACCAGAGATTGATCCCAGGACCTGGTAAATGGGAAACACATGCTCAATTACTGACCTACATTCCTTCCCTCACTATTTATTATATGTAGTTGATAAATTTTGCCTCTGACACAGATGTTGTCAACTCTGGCATGGCCTTTATCTAATCTGCATTACTTCCATAATGCCACAAGACTCTGAAGACTTAATATAAGATACTTATTTGTTTAGTGCTCACTTTATTTAACAGCAAGTTTCCATAGTTTGTACATTATCTTAGTTAGAGCAAAATTCTAATGTTGCTCCTTATTAACTTAGGTAATGAAACAATTTCTAAATGGGAACATAAATCAAAACCCATACTAAACTTAAATGACTTTTTAATTGTTTTTTCCTCTTAATTTAAAAAATGAGAGCTGTTTTCTCGTTAGGTGAGCAGAACTGAATGTTTCTAATGTATTTCAAAGAACTCGTGTTTAAATTTAAGGTAACTTGTAAAAAAAAGCTCTTAATATGAAAAAATGTAAACAAACAAACTTACAAACAAAAGCTTGCAAGCAATTTATAGCAAACCCTTGGCATTGTGAACAACCATTTCCGTGTCTCTAGAGGAGCCTCACAAAATGAGTGACAGCGGCGGCTTGTGACTCCGCCCCATCTCTAAACACCAGACGTTTCTTTTCTCGTCTGGGAGTTCATCGTTGGGTAGTTTCTCATCTCAGTGTTCTGTATGAGAGTTCTTTGTTCGTGGTGTTGTGATGAATTGGATTCCCTCTTTACAGAGGAAATAGCTTGTTGTTGATTTAGAGCTATTCTTTTAGCCTTTTAGGTCCAGCCTCTTCCGAAGGAGGAAGGTGTGATTTGCCTACCTTTTCCTCCCATCTATGCTGAACAGGTTTTCTCTGTCTCAGGGAGAATGTTAGAAGGACTTGGGTTCTTTCTTAACATGCCTATATAATCAGTCTGTGAGCCTTTAATTGTAAATTTGCCCAACAAGAAATAAAATATATTTTTTCTTACCTAAGAGGAGTTGCACAATATGTGAAGGATGTAACACACATGTTTTTCTGAAACTGTCAGTAAGAAAGTCAATTTTCCTTATCTCCTTTTCCATTTATTTTTATTTTTTGAAATTGGTTGTTCTCGTGCCATTCTATCAGAGCCTTCTGCTCCAAATAGTACTAATTTGTATCATTTTATTTTAAAATACTTTATTGGTTGAAAATAATGTTTCTTTGCTTTATTTTGAAAAAAAATTATGATTTCATAAGATATTACAAAATCACAAAGATAATTATTTAAATTATTTGGTTCCCTAAAGTCTGAAAAGTGGAATGAAAGCCAAAATGAGGATAGAATGAAAATAATCTACTTTTCTAGGAAACCAGGTTGTCCTCTTAACTATTAGCTGATGATAATTTCCTGTCTTCACAGACTTGTTAATGCGAGGTAGTCATCCCTAAATATTGTTTAAGTAGAAATATTATTTAAATATATTACTTTTGACCAATGAAGAATTTTATAAGCATGGATTCTATATTATTTTACAAAATGTTACTATTAAGCACCATAGTATTCATTGCATTTATTAGGCATTATAAGAAACTACCTTCTCACAAAACTTCATGAAATTCAAGCTTAAACTCATTTAGATAAATATGAGCATTACAATTTACATTAGATCAGAACAGTATAAAAGCTGTTTCAAATACATTATGATATCTGATCCTCAAGTCAAGCATTTGACAGAGACAGGATGAGTTTCAGAGTTTAAATTTTTAGAGAGTAAGTCAAGTATTTCTTAGAGAGTAAGGGTTAAATGCTGAGATGAAAACTCAAGGCTCCATTCTGTGAGTTTAATACTCCCCTTTTCTAAGAGTCAATATTATTGAAAAGTAGCATCTTAGAGGTAAAGAATATCTTAACAGTTACTGGCTTACTTCCAGGAAGATAGCAGTTAGAGAGACGCAGGACAAACTTCTCTCCCAGAAAAATAGCTTGAGGACAGGCAGAAACAACCTGGAACAAAGTGTTCTAGAGCTTAGGACACCAGGGGAAGGCTGGACACCACCCAGAAGATAGAGGGGCACAGGAAAAGAATCTCAATGGAAAGACTGTGAGTAGAAGATGTAGCTGTAGCCACTGGCGCCCTATCCACACCCCATGAGGAGACAATTTTGAATTCTCTGGCCTTGGGCTTGTGGCTATGGACACAGGGGCCACAGGGATCCACCTCCCCAGGAAATGGGGGAGAGAGAGATGCAGCCTAAGGTTAATTCAGCATTAGGCCAACAGATTTGGTCTGCTATGTCCCATGAGCACTTCCCGGCTGGGTGAGTCTGCTCCATTGTTTGCCTTGGGAGCCAGCACAAGACTAAAGAGATCCAACCCTCTCTCACTTATCCTCCTTACTGACCAGGACTGGTTGTTGAGGACACAAAGGGGAGTGGAATTATTTCCTACCTGGGAAAAGGGAGGGGGATGCTGGCAAAGGTTGGAGAACAGCCTCTTGAGAAAGTTTGAATTGCCAGGCTCTGAATAGCCTTGAGGCAGGATCCTTTGTCACATTGTTGCCAGCAGTGTTGCAGTACACACACTCAGACCAGGATTTGAACTTCGAGGGTAGCCAAAGCATGCCATCTGCTGGCAGACCAGCATGGAAGTGCATAGAGGAAACTAAAAGCAAATTAGTGAGAGGAGCTTTTCCTGGTCTTCACAGCCTCCCTCCCCAGGGCCCTTGGAAGCAGGTCTGCAACCCATTACTCAGTCCATGGCCCAGATTTGAGCAACTAATAGGAACAATTCTAAAGATCTAGAACAGGTTAAACCAAGAATCAAAGGACGGCAGTAACACACAGCCTCCTGCCACCAAATCCCTAAGAAAGAGAGAGAAATTGAACATCAGAGTAAACTCACAATCATAATCAGATGCTTAGATATCAGCAAAAAATTACAAGCCATACTAAGAAAATGGAAGAAATGATCCAAGCAAAAGAATATATCAAAGCCCCAGATGAGACACAGGATTTAAGACAACTAATCGAAAAGCTTCATACAAATCTCCAAAATCAAATTAATGAGTTGAAAGACAATATGGCTAAAGAGATTAAGGAGACACTGAGTGAGCACAAAGAAGAATTTGAAAACCTGGACAGAAAAATAACGGAGTTTATGGGAATGAAAGACACAATAGATGAGATAAAAAACACATTAGAGCCAGAAAACAACAGATTCAAAATGATAGAAGAAAGATGACACAGAAGACAGAACAGCTGAAATTGAAGACAAAGAAGAATATAGAGAGAAAAGAATGGAAAAAAATGAGCAGGGGCTCAGGGAGTTGAATGATAACATGAAAGGCAACAACATACTGTAATGGGAGATCCTGAAGGAGAAGAGGAGAGAAAGGGGGCAGAAAGAGTATTTGAGGAAATAATGCTGAAAATTTCACAACTCTCATGAAATAAATGAATATACATGTCCAAGAAGCACAACATACCCCAATCAGAATAAACCTGAATTGACCTACTCCAAGACTATACTACTCAGAATGTCAGATGCCAAAGATAAAGAGAAAATTCTAAGAGCAGCAAAGGAGAAGCAAACCTTCACATACAAAGAATGCCCAGTAAGACTTAGAGTGGATTTCTCATCAGAAACCATGGAGGTGAGAAGACAGTAGTATAAAATAATTAGGTTGCTGAAACAGAAAATTTCCAGCTGAGAATTCTTTATATGGAAAAATTGTCCTTCATATATGAAGGTGAGTTTAAAATATTCACAAATAAACAGAAACTAAGAAAGTTTTAAAAAAAGAATGGTCTTTGCAGGAAGTATTAAAGAGAGCCTTATAGCCCAAAAGAAAAAGACAGGAGAGAGAGGCTGAGAGGAAAGTATAGAAGGCAAGACTAGCAGAAAGGATAACCAAAAGAGTAAAAAGACAGATGAAAATAAGATATGACATACAAAAACCAAAGAATGCAATCATGGAAGTAAATAATACATGTACAGTAATATTATTGAATGTGAATGGATTAAACTCCCTGTGGCAGTTTGATATTATTTATGAATTCCAAAAACAGATATTAATTATGTTTGTAAACTGGTCTGTTTCTCTGGGCATGATACCCTTTGATTGTTTTAAATTCAAAGGCTTTACATTTACTTGATTAAACCAAGATTAGGGCTTTGATTTGACATTAGGGCATGCAGAGTTGAGTCCCCACCCCCATGGTGGGCCAATAAAAGAGACTCTTACACAGTAGATACACAGAGAAGATACACAGAGGAAGAGAGACAGCTCCATAGACACGGCATAGGCCCCAGGAAGAGAGATGAGCCATTCACCTGATAGTTTACAGCTGACCTTGTAAAGAGACCAGAGTAGCTGAGCACAGAAAGAAACAAGCCCCAAGAAAAGAGACAAGCCCTATGCTAGCCTACAACTGAGATCAGGAGATGCTGGACCCATGGAGCCCTAAAACGGAAGAGGAAGGCTGAACTCTCGCAGATGTCACCTGCCATCTTGCTTCAACACGTGGCAACAGGGTTTGGTAAGGAAGTCACCTTGAGTTTAGGGCCTTGTAACTGTAACCTTTTACCCCAAATAAACACTCTTTATAAAAGCTAACAGATTTCTGGTACTTTGTATTAGCACCCATTTGGCTGACTAATACACTCCCCAATCAAAATATATAGGCTGACAAAAGGGATGAAAAAACACAAGCCATCGATATACTGCCTACAAGAGCCTCATCTTAGATCCAGAGATACAAATTAGCCAAAAGTGAAAAAAGATGGTAAACTGTAACCAAAAAAGAACAAGCGTAGCTATACTAATATTGGACAAAACAGACTTTAAGTGCAAAATGTTTTAAGAGATATAGAAGGCCATTATATGTTAATAAAAGAGACAATCCACCAGGAAGAAATTACGGTCATAAATATCTATGTACCTTACCAGGGTGCTCCAAAATACATGAGGCAACTCTGGCAAAACTGAAGGGAGAAATAAACATTTCTACAATAATACTTGGACACTGCAACACACCACTCACATCATTAGATAGAACAACTAGACAGAAGATCAAAAAGGGAACAGAGAAATTGAACAATATGAACATACAGACATATACAGAACATTGCAACCCAAATCAGCAGGTTATACATTCTTCTCAAGTGCTCGTGGATCTTTCTCTAGGATAGACCACATGTTGGGTCACAAGGCAGGTCTCAATAAATATAAAAACATTGAAATTATACAAAGGACCATCTCAGATCATAATGGAACGAAACTGGAAATCAATAATAGATGGGAATGGGGAGAATTCTCAAATGTGTGGAGACTAAACAACAAACTCCTAAACAACTAGTGTCAAAGAAGAAATTGTAAGAGAAATTAGTAAATATATTGGGACAAATGAAAATGAGAACACAACTTATCAAAACTTATGAGATACAAGGAAGGAAGTGCTGAGGGAAATTTATAACCCTAAATGCCTATATTAAAAAAGAAGTAAGAAGTAAAATCAAAGATCTAACTGAACAACTGGAAAAAACTAGAAAAAGAACAGCAAACAAATCCCATAGCAAGCAGAAGGAAAGAAATAATTAAGATAAAAGCAGAAATAAATGAAATTGAGAACAAAAAACAGGAGAGAAAATCAACAAAACCAAAAGCTGGTTCTTTGAGAAGTTCAATAAAATTGACAAACCTTTGGCTAGACTAACAAAAAAAGAAGATGCAAATAAATAAAATCAGAAATAAAGGGGGAAGTTGCCACAGACCCCACAGAAATAAAAAGGATCATAAGACGATTTATGAGAAACTGTATGCCAACAAACTAGACAAGCTAGTTACTGGCTTGGTCTTACCCAAGAACCCACTATATATACCAGGCAGTCTGGGGAGTTATCAGGGGAGCAACAGCTTGTGTCCCATTACATGGGTGCAAACTCAGCATTTTGATCAAAGAAGTAATCCTAGCCTGATTTCTCCTGGATGTTCTGGTTCAGCTCTCTTTGCTCCCAAATGGTCCGTGTTCATGTACTAAGTGATAAGAATAGGCTAAATATAGTTAGAAAAGGAAATCTATTGTGAAGAAAATTTTAAAAACTTGTATCACAAAGATCCTTGCCCAAAATGTTTGGCTTACATTGACAGGATTGATCATACTTTTAGTGGTTTATGTTCCCCTAAAAAGCCTATAAAATCTATCTCATGGGACGTCAGTCTTCCCTACTCACAATAATTCAAACTTAAGTCAATAAAGAATTTTTCATGAGGAATATAGTTAGGAGAATCACCTCAGTAATTGCATTCTTTCCATAATGGGTTTTTTTTTTTTTTTTGGTCTGGAGGATACCAGGTTTTCAGACCACAGCTTCACACTGAATAGACAGAGCCTAACAGAGACACCCTAACCTCTCAGCAACCCGATCCAATAAACCCTGAGTTCTTTGCAAGTGTTTGATTAGAAATAAATTTAATCATATTGACCGGACTATGAATTTCCACATGACAGATTTTGGAGCTGTTAAATAATAAAGATTCATTGTGGTATGGCAGGGTGATACTTTGAGATGTTAACTAACATTTATTTTTAGGGTATACTATGGTCCCTTGGCTTTTGAGGTTCAGAATCTTAAATCTCAAGCAAACAGGAAGGTTTTGTGTACTCAGTCAAAATTTTGGGTGAATATATGATATAATGGGGAAAAGCAAGACTTTGCTTGTGCCCTTCCCCTACAACCACAAAGACTTGAAAACAATTGTCCTAGATGGTGAAAGGAGGAGAACATAAAGGTGAAACAAAAAATGAGTAGATATTGTAGATCCCTGAGAAGGGAAGTCTTTCACCCTAGTTCCTCCGTTTCCTGAACATATTTTTGGAAGATTAAATATGGCAGCTGTGGGAGGGAAGAATTTATGGGAAAGGAAACTGAAAGCTTATTTTTTTTAAAAAACAGCTTTGATGAGATATGCTTTACATACCATACACTTCACCCACTTAAAGTGTACAATTCGATGGCTTTCAGAATATTCATATATGTGCAACTATCTCCACAGTCAATTTTAGAATATTTTCATGACCTCAGGAAGAAATCTCATTCCCTTTAATTATTATCCCCCTAGTCCTTCTCTCTGCACCCCCTGCCCTAAGCAACCACTAATCTACTTTCTCTATATATAAATTTCCCTGAGGAACAGCAAATCTTGAGGTGCTTCCAATCTAATATGAAAAAAAGATAGCAACGTCACAAAAATAAACAACTGTTGGCTGAAAATAGTTTTGGTCTTTTGAACAGACTAGCTGGATCAAAGTTTAGTAGAAGAGATTCGGACGAAGGAGGTAATATTTGAAAAGCTGATACCTTTTATTTTATTCATTTGAATAGGTCTCTCTTTTAATAGGACATTGATTAATTATGTTACCATAGAGTAGTCACTAAACTTTAGTTTTTTTTCTTTATATTCTTCATCCTCAAACTAAGCACAAAATAAGAAAATTTTGTGAGTTTATGAATATAAGCAATGGGCAGCAAAATTTGGCTAATTTAAGAAGAAAAGGGCATGTACTACAAGAGGATGGGAAAGCCTCAGAACTGAAGGGCAATCCGAAAAGCAGGCAGGGAAGGGCAGGGTCCATGCAGCTTCAAGGGGGCTCAGGAGTACAGGAATTACATGGCAGTCCCCTCAAGACACTATTGCATGATTGATTCACATCCAAATATGTTCATTCTTTGTCATTCAGCTCATGACTTATGTATCGGGGGTGGAACTTGGGTTCCATGCCTGTCCTATGGATAGGGGAAGTGCATGGTTCTTGCCTAACAGTACCACTAATCTTGTTTCCAATGGTAATAAGGAAATTCCACCAAAGGAAACGGGGTTCTAGTCTTCAAAGAAGGTGGAGATGTGTTATAGAACCAACCAATCATGCACATTCTCTACAAGCCGTATGCCATTTTGACATTTGTGAATGAATGGCAGTGGGATCTCTAGCAGCTATGCCTCATGTTTCTTTATGTGTTTTCTAGTTTTCAGATTCCATTTACAAAGGTTGTCAAATTTGCTCTCAGGTGCCAATTGCCTTTTAGAAGATGGAACAATTTAACAGATTCTGAGATGCAAAGAATGGGTCTGAGCCAGAGATACTAAGTGCTGAACATTAACATTTGGCAAGTGACTATGATGTTTCATATATGCCGCTATATATCTCTTAAAAGAGAGAGTGTCTTTCCCAATCAACTTGAAAAACAACCCCAACACACCCATCATTTAATGTGCTTTTGTAAATACCTTCTGCTAACAGAACGTTCTGTTAAAAGGGAAGCTGCTACCTCTTTCATTCATTGCTGAGATTATCACTAGGAACCTAAGTATTTGGACCCTCTCAATCTTCACAATTCACAATTAAGTTAACTTTAAGTGTAGAGTAAATAATATATTTTATATATTAAACTAAGTGATCGCCTGCATTCATGATCAAAGAATAAAAGATGGACATTTTTCAAATTAATTTTTCTTTACAAACACACTATATCCACCCAGCAAAAACTGCCCCCCCCCCCTTTTCCCCATCCTCTGGGAACCTCTAATCTACTTTCTGTCTTTGGAATTTGCTATTTCTAGATATCTCATATAAGTGACATCTTAGTTTGACAGGGTTTCTACGGCAATTAACACACTGGTTTGCTTAAACAACAGGAATTCATTGTCTTGAAGCCTTAGAGGCTAGAAGCCCAAAAATCAAAGTATTGCCAGGTCCTGCTTTCTCCCAGAGACTGTAATGTTCTGGTAGTGGCTTTCTGGCAATCCTCTGTCACATGGCCATCTGTCTTGTCCTTTTTCCTCATCTGGTTCCTTCTCCTGTGTGCATTTCCTTTGCTTATAAGGACTTCAGTTATATTGGATTAAGGCCCATCCTCATTCGGTTTGGCCACACCTTAATGAATAACATCTGCAGAGGTCTTATTCATAAATGGGTTCACACCCACAGGATTTGGGAGTTAGGAGTTGAACCTTTTTTTGTGGGGGGGGAGGCATGATTCAATCTCCAATATGACATCATACAATATTTGTCCTTATGTGCCTTGGTAAATTGCTTGGCATAATGTTTTCAAGGTCCATCCACCTTGCAGCATGTCTTAGAACTTCATTCTTCCTTATGGCCAAATAACATTCCATTGTGTGTATGTACCACATTTTTTAATCCATTTCTTTGTTGATAGACACTTGCTTGTTTCCATCTTTTGACTATGGTAAATACAGCTGCTATGAATGTTGGTACACCACCATCTGTTTGAGACCCTGTTTTCACTTTCTTTAAGAATATACCTAGGAGTGGAATTGCCAGGTCATAAGGTAATTCTGTATTTAACTTTTTGTGGAACTATCATATTGCTTTCCACAGTGGCTACAAAATTCTATATTCCTGCCTATAGGCATTTTCATTACAGTCTAAAATTTCTGATCTGTAATAATGTAGTAGATTGAATTATGTACCCCTATTAGACATGTTCTTATTCTTAATCTGCATTCCTGTGAGTATGAACGCACTGTAACTAGGACTTCTTAAAGACATTATTTTTAGTTAAGGTGTAGCCCAACTGAATGAAGATGGATCCTAGTCCAGATTACTGGACATTTTGTAAAGAGGGAGCCATGAGAAGGAGCCAGAAGTGGGAGGTCAGCAGAAACCTGAAAGAGAGGACATCATCATGTGACAGGAGGCAGAGATAAGCCAAGGAATGCAAAGTTTGCCACCAGCTAGTACCAGCATGCTGCTAGTCCCAAGAGAAAGTGTGGTCTTGCAAATGCCTTGATTTGGACTCTAGCCTCTGACTGTGAGCCAATAAATTCCCGTTGTTTAAGCCAAAACCAGTTTGTGGTATTTGTGATAGCAGCTCAGGCAGATGAAGACAAATAATGACTTAGGTAATGCTTAGCATTCTCGTGGCCTTTCTGTACCTATAAACTGATTCTTTCAGTTGGATTAAAGATCTATCAATTGCTTTCTATATAAATGCATTAATCACTCATTTGTTTATGCCATTTATAAGAAACCAGTTATTATAGAATACTCAAAACTCACTTATGGACCAATTCCTTTTAAAAAATCAATTACACAGGTTGTATAATGTACCAATTAATATAAATGTTTCTAGGCTTTTGGAAACTAATTATAATTTACAACATAGTTAATAGAAATGATATATAAACAATTCAGCAACCTGCATTTTTAGTCACATAACTTCTTATGACAGCACAAGACACACAACTTGTGTAAGGGGGTATGGAGTTATGGAGAATACTAGAACTCTTCGTTTTCTACCTGTCTCACCATGAAGAATACTTGGGGGAAAGTGATAGAAATAAAGCCTGCTGTGGGTTCCAATTCTTTCATATAATCTAATTTGGAGGTATAGAACCAGAGCAATCATTTCAGGCCTAGCATGAACACAGACACACACACAGACCGACAGACACACATTCACATGCACACGTACCTACGTCCTCTCCCATGTACACAGGTCATGAAAGAGCTCATCGCATTGGGCCAGAGGAGTCAACACCAATTATTCATGAGCATGGGCAGGTAAAATACAGAATTTAAAGCATTTTTTATGTTTCAGTTTCATTTTTGTATCCATTTCATCATTGTATTCCCCATTGTGCCTAGCTAAATTCCTTCTCAGCAGTTGTTCAGTTGTGGTTTTTAAAAAATAAAATGATTCATGAAACAATCCATACAAGTTAATAATGTCATTTTTGAGTAGTTTCTCCTGTGCCTAATCATTTATTTTATAAAAGAAACATAGAAGATTAACCCTTTTCTTCAGTTTTGGCACCTTTCCTTATTCCTTCTAGTGGAGATATTAATGAGAAATTTATAACCTCAAAATAGGTGCTGGCACAGAAAAGAAAGAGTCTAAAATGATCCACAAACTAATTAATCAGCTGCTGGACATTCTGTCCTGATGGAACACCCAAGAGTCCTCTAAAACGAATATGGAGTGAAATGTAAGCTATAATCAATTTGTAAGAGAAAATAATACTGAATTTATTCAGTGTGTGATAAAAAACACATGTATGTCAAAGACAAATTTCATGCTGAAAACCCATGACATTTCTGATATTTTACTTGGATATTCTTGTGAAATTCCCGGAATCTTGACTATTTTAACCACTTTAGGGCAGAACTTCCTGTCAAACACATGGTCCTTGATACTAATTACTCCACCTCTTTCACTTGTCTTTAAAGTTTCAGTGCTGCAAAGAACTCCTTCAGGAAACGTTTAAGTAAGATTGTTGACAATCATAAAATTGGAATACTAACAAAATAATCCCTGCACACATTCTGCTATTATTTTTCAAAAGCAAAAACTTGGATTGTTTCAAAATATACTGTTCTTTCATCCTTACAACTAAAACAGCAGCAAAATTTCATTTTGAAACTGCAAAATTGTATGAGAACAAAACAAATCTTAGAAGCAAATGTTTATATTCATGTGTGTGTATTTTCAGAATCATTGTCATTCATCATAAACAATCAGAAAACCTTTTCTGAGATTTTGTACATTATTTTCCTACCTAGTATTTGTTTTCATAGTATCAAGTTTTATGCCAGCTTTGTAGGACCAGTTGTTTCTTCCTTTTTCTCCTAATATATATATATAAAGTAATGACAATGGATTTCCAATCTCCTGGTGATACCATAGCTATAGTAGAGTCATCAAACGCAAAAGAGATTTGGTTCACATATTAATGTGTTCCTTCTAGAACCCAGGTGCACCAAAGGAGGTTTACTTTATTTTCAAGTACAGGGATAACAGATAAAGGAGTTCCAAGGAGCCTGATATTATGATTAGGAAAATTATTTATCAAGAGCTAATTTAGGTTGACAAAATGGAGAACTTTTGGACTGAAAACATGCCCTTTATTAAGCTAGCAGTTCCCCCATCCAAGGATTAAGTGAATAATTTACTCTTAAACAAAAAAGAGTAGAAAGGAGGACAGGTTCTGGTGAATTGGAAAAAAATCTAGATTGTGAGAGTCTGTCCCCTTTCCCCCCTCTTAAATGTTTCTATAACAACATTTGGTTTAGAATCACTTTCCCATTCCGACAACTTGTCACCGTGACTCCCAGGATGGGACTACAATGCCTCCATCAAGGCACTGAATGCTGAGAGTAAAGGAGGACTGTGTGAGGAAATAGGACAAGGAGGAAGAAGAAAGGACAGGGAGTCCAGCATCTCAACTACAGGAACTACAGCCCCTGGATACAAAGCAGCCAACTCTTCTCCAGCTCCATTTGTGGGAGGTGCCAGTGCTCCCCAAATCCTGCCAAGGGTGTTTGGGTACCTAGGTGCTGACTGCAGTCAGCGGAGACTAAGTCAAGAACTAGAACTGGTTATTCACTTTTATGTAGAAAGCAAATTTTGTCAGTAGGAACATCAGAAATATGATTACCTGAGTATTTCAGATACAGGCAGAGTTTGATTGCAACATGGCAGTGCAGAAGAATCTGTCCATGACTGAGAACAGCCATTCCCAGGAGCAGAGAGGGTGACCTTGTGACTGCTAAAGCTCTTTTTCTGTTCAAAGACCCTGTGCCTTCCTGAAGATGACAATACCTGAGGGAAGATAAAGAGAATGATTCTTGGAATTTAGGGTGGATACATTTTACTTATCATAACTACAACCCATTGTCTTATGTTTGCCTTGAAGAATGCATGAAGTTAATAAAATAAGTTATTGCATGTAGAAAGGGGTTCAGATCATTCCTCTCTAAGTTCCTTTGTGTATGTGTGTGAGAGAGAAAGGAATAAAGAACTTAAGTACATTTTTTAGTTAAATTGTTTTCTATATTTTGAATTAATATGATTCAGACTTAAAACAAAACAAACAAAAAGCCACTCTAACTTTTCTGAGTTGCTTGAGTCTATTTGAACAGCAGGCCTGATTTTCTAAAGAATGACAGAAATGTTCTTTTGCTCCCTCCCTTCTTGGTTTATGGTTCCTCAGCACATTAAATTATACAGAGTTTCTATTTGGGACAGTGGAAGTTTTGGTAATGGATGATGGTGTCTGTAGCACAACATTGTGAATGAAATTAGTAGCACTGAGCTATATATTTGGATGTTGTTAAAAAGGGGAACTTTTAGGTTGTATATATGTTACTAGAATAGAAATTTAAACAACCACCACCACAAAAGAAAAAACAAAGGACTGTACAACACAGCGAATCCCATTGTAAATGATGGACTACAGTTAGTAATACAATTATAAAATTCAAATACATGTACCACACTAATGTAAGGAGTTAATAATAGAGTAGTATGTGCGGACTCTGTATTTTATGCATGATTTTTCTGTAAAGCTACAAATTCCCTAATTTAAAAAATCAAAGCAATTTTAGTTGCTTCTCATTTGAAAATGATAAATTTGGGCAATCCAAGTGTGAAGAGAAGTGAAATGTCACAAAACCAAATGCTCCAAATAAGAAAGAAAAAAGAAAGAAAGAGAGGCAGGGAGGGAGGGAGGGAGGGAAGGAAGGAAGGAAGGAAGGAAGGAAGGAAGGAAGGAAGGAAGGAAAGAAGGAAGGAAGGGCAATTGTTCCTTTATGCCACCTGGGTTTATATCATTTTTAGAAAATTTTTATAATGAATGAAATCATAATTGTATTCTGCTTTTTAAAAAAAATAGAGATGAGGAAAATATGCCCTGGCCTTTGAATTGCCAGGCTTGCAACTAAAAATAGAGTATGCCCGGTTAAATTTGAATTTCAGATAAGCAATGAATACTTTTTGCTATAAATATGTCCCATGCAATTTTGGGGGCATACTAATACTTTAAAAAGTGTTTATCAGAAATTCAAATTTAGCTGAGTGTGTTGTATTTTATCTGGCAACCCTGTCTGGCCTCTCTGCCTGCAGTCTGTTACTATGAGTGGCTTATTTGACAGAAAGCATTCTCTGTGTTTCTTATCTACCTTGCTGGTCAGAGATTGAATGCTTTTCAGACCCTCACTCTCACCAGAGACACCGTGACCCCAGATTTCTCCCAGACATAAACCATTTTGCTTCTGGAGATGAGTCATCAAATCCAGGAGATTTCAGATTCAGTGATAAGCATAAAGCAACTTGATATACTGAATACCTTGGTAAAATTCTCATTGGTTAGAATTTTAGATGCTGGTGAAAGAAAAAGATGTGAGTTAGTGTGAACCAAACCCTCCTCACTATATCTGGGCTACTGAGATCCGAAGCCCTTGGATTCATATCCCAACTCTGAAACCTACAAGCTGTGTGAGTGGAAGTAAGTTATTGAACTTCTCTTAGCCTCAGCGTCCTCACTTTTCAATGGGAAAGGATGATGGGTAAAGACAGCTATCTCTGGAAAAGGGTTAAATGAGATAAGACATATAAAGTAGTTAGTACAGTCATAGGAACAGCTTCTTCTATTACTACTTTTATCATTACTATCTCTGCAACTGTTGACATAATTACTATCACTTGTGCAAAACAGTGTAATATCCTTTGTGTGAAAGAGCTCATAGGCTGTTTTGAAACTGGATCAACTCCTGAAGAAAAGAACAATGCAAGCCAGCAGGTCCTAAGTGCCAAATGAGGGACAGATGAACAAACTACAGGAGTTCAGAGGTGAAGAGACATTGGCCACACCCCTGGAAGCATTTGAGGATCCAATGGTTTATGTCCTGCCTGGGAACTCTCCTCTTAATAGACACCTCCAAATGCAGATAACTGATTACTCGTTATAGCTCTACCAGCTGCCTCTGTTTCCTCCAATGTTACCTGCAATGCCTCAGGTCTCTTCATTGATGGACCCAGGGTTCTCCCTAGAATTACCAATAACTTTCTCCAGGTCAATTTGAAGGCCACTGTAACCTCTGGTATTGTTCCAAATCATTTTTTGACCCACTCTTGATCATGCACCACTCTTAACACTCCTTTTTTAGTACCTTCTAATATAGTATCTACCTGCTTGGCTCTCTTCTTTCTTCTCTTGCTTCTGGTTGTCAGTCCTGAATCCCCTCTTCTTACTTTTACAGAAGCTCACTGTGCAAAATGGTTACCACTGCTCATTCCATAAGAATATTTTGGCCCTTCTAAATCAACCCTTTCTCATAAATCACTAAAAAAGTACAACCTTTGTTGTCTAGACTCATCCTAATTATACAGTATTGCGAGAGGGAACTGCTGGTCATATGGCACACTTAAGAGGATATTGGTAAATACCAAAAATGAATTCATAAAATTGGAGTCAATATAATATTAACATTGTACTGAACCAGAGTGAGGTTGAAAAATGTCCACTCATCTAAATTAATCTTTCCATCTTAATTGAGTCATTGGGCAAGTTTCCTGAGCTGACCCACATGGTTCTCCCTACCCCACCCCTAACTCCTGCAGTATATTATTATAAGGCTGTCACTTTAACAAGCAGTGAGAAATGGTATGCTTTCTGTTTTTCTGTTTTCTTCTTCATCATAACAACATCCACTGACCTACTCCTGGCATTTTGTGTAACAGGCATGCAACTATGGATTGCAACAGTAGAACACCAGAGAAGGTGGAGTGTCAGAGGCAGGGGATACTTACAGAAGGAAAGGTGGCTAGGAAATTTTGTAATTTATCAACATAGGAGTCCTGGAACTTTTTTAAAATAAAATATTATAGATAAAAATCTTATAAGATGTTCAGCTAGTAAAACAAACTAACAAACAAACAAAAACAAACAAAAATCTTTACAGAGCATATGTGCCTAGTTTTCATGGTTTAAAAATGACTAAAATGCAAGCCCTGCCATTCATCCAAAATCTTACATGTAGCATGAGAGGCTGATACTAGACTAGCAATGATATTAGACTAGTTTTACAAAACTAAAAAAAATCAAGAGAATTTAGGTAATCCACTCTTTAGAAAAAAAAATTTAGGACCCAACATGAAAAAGTGAAGTATGTGGCTCTGCCTAGGATTGAAAAGGCTTTTGACGTTAATTAACAATATATAAAACCAACTGTCAATCTTTTACTTGTCTTTTAGAATTTGAGGACCTATTTGAGGACATAGCTCATAATCCAGTATCCTCAGGTATTTTTCATATCTGTAGGATAGTCATTTTTTTAATAGGAATATAAATATCTACAATTCCTATGAAGCTTTATCCTTGAAATAACTTTTTTACATACATGATTAACAGACCAAGATCAACATTCAGAGGTCTTGAGTTTCAGTTCAAGTCCTACCACTTTCAAGGTCATCAGTTTTATCATCTGTAAAAAGGGAATAGTAATACCACTCAGGATTATTCTGATAATTCATTGAGGTTACCTAATACATTTGTCCATTGAGATCCCTACAGGTTTAAGGAGTTAATATCTCAACTATCTGAATTATAAAAAATAATTGCTGTTATTAAATAAAGTATATTAATTTTGAAACAGAAAATAATTAAATGATTTCCTCACTTTTACATGTAATTCAGAAATACAAGCCAATGTATATAAAGGATTTAGTTTATTAACTAATTACATACATATATGTAAGTATCTTGAACATTGCAATCAACAATTATTGGCTAACATTATGAGATGGCACTGACAGATACTGAGATTAAAAAAAGTTCATTAAATAACTGAAATTTTTATATGCACAGTATAAAAGCAAAGGCCCTTTTCACCATTATATCTGGATGACATTCTTGTGGAAGGGAATATTTTGCATTGGTTCACCTCCAAATAGGCCTACCCATTATTTAAGGCCAGCATCCAATATGAGCGGCTATGTCCACTCCACAGATTTAAATATGTTGAGTTTCAGCCCTGTCTTATTGGTATATAAAGACATTTTCCAAAACTGCAAAAAAACTTAATAGATACCTATCTAATTCATTCTCATCACATTAAATCATTAGAGGGAATCACTCTTATTTATTATTTCATTATCTCATGGGTAAGAGCTGTGCTGCTGTTTTGTCCCTTTCTTAAACCCATATGCATAATAATCTTACACAGAGCATCTATAGTAATAATAAACATTCATTTCTCATGAAACTTTTTGTATCTGTTATGTCCATCTTGGATTACTCCTGCATGGTGTGAACATATAGAGAAAATTAAATGGTATTTTTATTAAAAATTATTCAGATATTTGAAAATAAGTTTTACATTTCAAACTGGGTTCATGGGTGTTCTTTGTAGGTGTTTTGGAATGTTTTGGATAATTAATTATTTTCCAGTCTACAAACAGGTATGTGGTGTATTGCCCAAACAGGTAGTTGTTATATGGATAATTGGAAGTCACTCAAACGATCATTATGATTATTTTTCCTTTTGTCTCAGGCTCCTATATGGCTCAGCCTGGCACTGTTACTGATTCTTTCATTGTTTAAAATTGTGACATTTTGTTCATAATCGACTTTTTTTGCATTTGCTTCGGTTGTGTGGTATTGGTAGAGTGATACGCACATAGGTCAATGGAGCAGAAGAGAGAACCCAGAAACAGAAACACAAATACACTCAATTGATTTTTTTTTTTTTAAAGATTTTATTTATTTATTCATTTATCCCCCCCTTGCTGCTTGTGCTCGCTGGGTCAGCTAACCACGCCGTGCCGGAGGGCTTTGCCCTCACCAGGAGGCCCCGGGAACCGAACCGGCGCCTCCCATATGGTAAACGGGAGCCCTACTGATTGAGCCACAGCCGCTTCCCAACTCAATTGATTTTTGACATGTGTGCAAAAGCAATTCAGGGAGGAAAGATAGCCTTTTCAACAAGTGGTGCTAGAGCAATTAAAAATCTTGGGGAAAAAAACCCACAAAACTTCAACTTGTCTTGTACCTTATTAAAAATTAACCCAAATGAACTTAATGTAAAACATAAAATTATAAAACTTTTAGGGAAAAAGTAGGAGAAAATCTTTGGGTTCTGGGGCTAGGCAAAGAGTTTTTAGATGTAACACCAAAAGTCCAACAGTGGAAAAATAGATAAGTTGGCCTTCATCAAAACTTACAACTCTTTCTCTGTTACACCTGTTAAGTGGATCAAAAGACAAGCCTCAGACTGGGGAAATAATATTTGCAAAACATATATCTGACAAAGGACTAGTATCTGGAATATACAAAGAACTCTTAAAACTTGGCAGAAAAAAACCCAAAACCAAATACCAAATAATCCTATTAGAATACGGGCAAAATACATGAAGAGATATTTCTCTGAAGAGGATATACAAATGGCAAATAAGTACATGAAAGATGTTCAGCATCATTAGCTATAAGGGAAATACAAATTAAGACTACAATGAGATATCACTACACAGCTATTGGAATGGTTAAAATATAAAAAGTGACATCACAAAATGCTAGTGATAATGTGGAAAAACTGGATCATTTATACATTGATGTAGAAGTGTAAAATGGTACAGCCACTCTGGAAAAACAGTTTGGCAGTTTCTTTAAAAGCTAAACATGCAACTACCATATGGCCTAACACCTTCATTCCTGGGCGGTTATCCCAGAGAAATGAAGACTTGCTCACACAACAATCTATACATGAATATTTAATAGCAGCTTTATTCATAATAGCCCTGCACTGGATACAAGCCACAGGTCCTTCAGTGAGTGAATGGTTATACAAACTATGGTACATCCATACCATGGAATCCTACTCAGCAATAAAAAGGAACAAACTATTGATACACACAAAACCTGGATAGATCTCCAAGGAAATATACAGAGTGAAAAAAGCCAACCTTAAGGTTACATACTGCATGATTCTGTTCATATCACATTCTTGAAATGACAAAACTTTAGAAATGGAGAACAGATTAGTGCTTTCTTGGGTTAAGGAGGCAGTAGGGGTGGAAGGAAAGTGGGTGTGGCTATAAACGGGAAACATGAGGGACCCTTATAGTGAGGGAAATGTTTTGTTCCGTATCTTGGCTATATCAGTGTCAATATCCCGGTTATGATATTGTACGATTGTTTTTCAAGATGTTCCCATTCAGGAAAACTGTGTAAAGTGTACAGTCGGTTGTGGGTTGGGGGACTGTATTACTTCTTAAAACTGCAGTTGAATCTACAATTACTTCAAAAACTAAAAGAAAAAAACCTTAAAAAATATAAAAATATATTGCATTCAGATAGTATGTATCTTGATTACTGAGTTTTTTGGTGTCCTCTTAAATTTTGCGCCCAAGGCAAGTTCATCCTTTGCTTTACTCTAGTCTTGGCCCTGGAAGTTGGATTAAATGAGAGAGAAATCAGAATGAATGAGAGTTGAGAGGAGTCCTCAGATATTCCCAAGGAGTAATCTGTCTGCTTACAGAGAAGAAATGCTCTACGATACCTGGGGAAATAAGGCAAAAAATAGATAGTAGAAAGACTAGAAACCGCAAAAGTTTCAGGAGATGCTTAGAGACATAGAGATTGGGAACAATACTTCCTCTCAGTACTTGTAGGGAAGCATAAGAAAAAGGGTATTGTGCAAATACAGATGTTCAGAAAAAGAAAACAAGGTGTTTATTGTTGTCTTCTTCTTCCACTCTTCCCTGCATCCCCCAGCCCCCCCCCCCCAATCATCTGAATCTTGCCAAGAGGAAACTTAAGGTGCTAATGTCTTGGTGTTTGGCACAATGACTGACAATTGTACAGTGACTGATTTCTAATGCACCGCTTCGTGGATCAGCTCTGCAACTTCAGATTCATTCCAAGTCTCAAGGAGTTGAGCACAGCAACAGCAGGGCCCACCTTCACCCGTCAGATAATAAAGTTTAGTCATGCAGCTTAAAATAAAATAAGCAAGAAGCAGATGGCAAAAGGACAGAATGTGGTGTATTTAATCTGTCCATGTTTGCAAGGAAGCAATTGTCTTCTTAGCTTCAGAAAACAGAGCAAGACAAACAATAAAGCTTCTCTTTCCTGGGCACATATGACACTGTTTATATAGGTGATCTGGAGTTTGGGGTAATTTGATCTTCATCTTGCTGAATTCTCTTTCCTGGAACTGGGAAACTGAGCTGGCCCACTTCCCTGGGGACGCAATCAATGAGAGGAAGTTTCTCAGCGGCCTGCTCGGTAAACAACTCTGAACACAATGATCATACCCAAATGAAGCCAACATCGGGCAAGGCGAGCCTCTCAAGATCTGGGATGGTCATCTATAATAAAAGAGCTGTCAGAGCAAATGGCCAAGTGTTAAATACCATCGTGCAAACTGTTAAGTAGCTGCCACTATGAGAGCAAAGGGTGATGAAGTAGCAAAATGGAGATTTTATTCCAATTTGGCTTGTTTAGAATTGCTGTCATACTGGAGAACGGTTACAGGGAAAAAAAAATTGCTTTCCCTCCTCTCCTCTGAGGGACCACTCTGACACAGAAACCTGGAGAGCTGAGTCAATACCTTTGCCTGGAATTTATTCTTTTTTTTTTTTTTTAACTTTATTTTGTACATTTAATAATTGAAAACATAAGCAATAAAAAACTAAAAAGTAAACACAGATGAATAAATATATACATTTCAAAATTAAATGTAATGGACACATGTAAAATTTTTTGTTTTGTTTTTTGTTTGTTTTTTTTTTTGTTTTGTTTTTTGTGTGAATCAAACAATATATTACACAATATATTTGGTTCATAGTAATGCATTCATACAGTATTTGTCCTTTTGTGTCTGGCTTGCTTCACTCAACATAATGTCCTCCAGATTCATCCATGTTGCCATATGCTTTATGACTTCATTTCTTCTTACAGCTGCATAATATTCTTATTCCAGTTCAGGTGGTGCTTGAGTATGTTTTAATGGTGCACCAATTAAGACCCATTGCTGGCAGCCAGAGTGGAAGGACATGGTCGAAACCTATGTTTGAGAATGTGGTAGCGCTGGGGCAGTTAGAGATTAAGGAAATATGAGGAAATGAGATTAGAGGCTAGAAAATGAATTTAAAGGGTGTTGGGGCTGGTTATTTTTTTCTTCACTATGTTTTAATCATGTGATAGGTGAAACCTTCATAAATTCAGGATGTGTTTTAAAGGAGCCCTTTTGAACAGAACGGACTTGGGGATAGTCAAGAATGAAACTGGCAGTAGGCCTGGCTTTCTCTCCATTGTTCTGCATCTATATCCTTGGGGAGCAGAAGGGAAACACTAAGGGACCCACCAACAGAGAAACCGCGCGCCCTTTCCCACCAAGCAGGCCTTCTAGTACTATGAGGCGGAACTAAGCAGGAAGACGGTAAAGAAGCAGACTTCGCTTTCTTCTACGTCTATTCTCTGATCATTGCCAGTCTTTCCCAAGTAGATACACTTCATAGTTCTCTTTCTTCCTTGAGTTTCTATCCCACAGAGCATGTAGCACAATACTTAGCTTTGTCATATTTTCATTTCCATCTACCTCATTCGCTCTTCCACTCGGTCAGGACATATTCATTGAGGCACCGAGTTTTAGCACGAGATGAGTAAAATAGCCATGGTTGGTGTTCTCATAGAACTCACCACTCGGTAGAGGCGCAAAAATATTAATCAAAGTATCTGCCGGACAAGGAGCCACTCCAGCATTCCATGATTTCTCAAATGTCTCTGAGTGTGTTTAAATGATTTCATCAGAAAATACTTAATCCCAGAAGGAGGTCTGAATTTGTCTAATGTTTCCTAAGGCAGACTACATTTAATTTTGATTATTTTCTGAGAGCAGAGTATCGGGCTTTTTAAAATGAAGTTATTGTAAACTACAGTTATGACATGGGCAATAAAAAATGGAATTGTCTGTGCTGTGGCAAAATTATAGATTCAAACCTGCCACTCACTGCAGTTCTAACAATGTGGTCCAGAAAATGGAGGGTGCTGGACTGCAGAGTGAGAAGAATGAAGCAGACACTCAGGGGCGCAGCAGCTGGGGACAGTGATGAGCTGTCATGGTTTGCCCATACTGACAGATTTCCCAGGACTCTGGACTTTCTGTGCTAAAATTGAGAACATCTCAGGTAAGCTGGGATGAGTTTGTCATTGCGTTATTTTCTTAGAACTGTTGTAACAAAGTACCACAAACTAGATACCTTAAAATAACAGAAACATATTTTCTCACAGTTCTAGAGGCCATGAGTCTGAAGGCAAGGTGTCAGCAGGGCCACGGGTCACCTGAGACTTGATGGGAAGAATCTTTCCTTGCCTTTTCTAACTTATTGCAGTTTTAGGCATTCCTTGGCTTATGGAAGCATCACTCCAGTCTCTGCCTCCTCCATCATCTCTTGGCCTTCTTCTCTGTCTGTCTGTCTCTTCTCCTCCTCCTATAAGGACACCACACCAGCCTTCTTAGATTAGGGGGCCCACTCTACTCTACCTCATCTTAACTAATTTCATCTATAATGACCCTATTTCCAAATCAGGTCACATTCTCAGGTCCTGGGGGTTGGGACTCAGCATTTCTTTCAGCATTTCCTTCAGTACAGTTGAACCCCAAACAGTCACCTAACCAGGAGTTCCTGGAACCCAGTTTCATTGCTGTGCTTGATTCTGTGAGATTCTTACTGGCTTACAATATTTTCCTCTTTGTGTTTCAAATTGTTTGATTTGGGTTTCTGTTACTTACTTGCAAGCCCGAGCCCTAACTAACAAATAATTAGGGAATATTTTCGATTTTACAAGTCTCACAACAATTCTTTGTGACAAAGTATATGACATCACCATTTTAGAGAAGAGAGAATGGTCTCTGAGTCCTGGAACCCTTTTACCTAGATAATATGGCTAATAGGTCAGGTAGCAAGGCTGGGGAGGGAAGCCAGACCTCTGTCTCCTAGCCCAGGAGCTCCATATTCTAGGAAGGCTCCCTCTGAGCCTGCAGGTATCTTGGCATCTTGCAGCAGCCATGAGCCCACACTCAGTCACAACCTGCATTTTTAGAGAGATTTCTACCTACATCCCTACTTCAATAAATTTGGGCTTTGCATATACTTCATGTACTCTATATTGTGTTAAGTAAAATAAAATAGCCACCTGCATTGGGCATTGCCAGGAGAAGACTGCTTTCTGAGAAGAGCTTGTCCAGAAGACAAAAACAGTTGACCTGCAAAGGTTTTCCCCAGAAAATGGAATCCATCCTACAGGACCAGGTGGTAAAAATGGTTTTGTTCCAGTAGCGGTAGCTATCAGATTGGATGAGCATACCATACTAATCTGTGTATATCTTCATCCCACTGCGTAAAAACCCCTTTTGTAAAATGGAAACTTACTGCCAAACAATCAAAACATTTCCTCACTTGCTTCCCCTTTCTACTCCCTTGACTGAGCTCCCTTCTACTTTATGAATGGGATGCTGCCAGATTTATGAATGCTCAGTATGGCTGAGAACCTAAATTGCATGGAAAGTTTTTCTTTTATCAGTTGTTTTAAACGCTAACATTGTTGCCATTTTTCCTATCTACAGTCTTGATTGCAGCTTCACTGCATGAAAAGTGGGAAAGTAAGAGCAACCGGAACTCTGAGAGTACCTCGTTTGGGGCTACACACACACACTCCCTAATTTAATCATCAAGGTAGTGTGTGAGGTGAGTTTTACTATTTCTTACAGATGATGATATGTAATTCCAGAGATTATTAAAGTGGCTTGTTCAAGGTCACATAGCCATTATGCAGTGGTGCCAACATTCAAATGGACTCCAAAGTCCATTCTGTTTCTCTCATATATAATGCACTAGGTATTTAGATAGCACTGTTTTAGAGCATAACATTTCTTTCATGGAGAGAACAAAGGGGGGACTGTACAGGCTTCCAAGATGGAGAAATCTCAGTGAGAATGCAGGGAGCCTCTGGGGTACCAAGGTTTTGGACTGTAGTAGGCAGTAAATTCTAGAGTTTTTAGAACAAGGGAGGTTCTAAGATAAATGGTAGTGTTTATCTCACAGTGCATTTATACTCATTCTGGAATCTTCCCCTTCATGTATTTGGAAGGCCCTCAGAATGAATGCTCCTCAGAAGTAAATAAAACATTTCAAAAATAAAGAGAAAGAAAAATAGGTATAATCTCCTATTTAATGTCTATTGTTTTCATTTCATAAGTCATAGTTGTTTATTATAAAATTACATATATTGAAAATAACTGCATTGTAAAATTAAGAAAATATGAATGAATAAAAAATGTTTAAGTCATCCCTAATTTACCTCCCCAAAAACCCCACCATAAAGATTTTGCAGTTTCTTCTTTGAAATTAAAAATATATTCACCAAACAGTACCCTAAAATAAAATCATAAACAAATGGTTTTGTAGCCAGTTTATTTTCCTCTTAACAGTCAATTGTGACTATCTGTACAACAATTATTTTTATTTATTTTTTTTTTTCAGTAGCATTACTCTCTACCTAGCTAGATGCCAGTAGTTATGTTTCTCTATGTTATTTCCTCTTCCCCCTCCCCCATCACCAGAATCCAGGCCCATCCATGAGTAATGCAGTGTCTGATGAGCTGAAGTATTTAGTAAGCTAATGTTCACTGTTCACAGCAGGGGGCCCGCACAGCTTGGCTGATGAGAAATGAACTGCCTGAAGCAATCTTTTAATGGCAACTAATTTCCCATATTTGATTCTCAGCTTAGCCAACTAATATCTAGTTCAAGCGTGACAAGATAGTCACAGTTCCTTTGGAAAGTTTGCTCTCTGAGAAGCAAACCAATGTGCTCAGGACCAGAATGACCTTCTGAGGCCATGCGCTGCCTACTCCAGACCAACCCTGGATCCGTCGGGGTCGGTGATCTTATGAGGAAAATTTTAAGGATGTGTGTCTTCACGTTGAGCTCTTTTTCTTTTTAATTCTATCTTCAGATCATTTAGCGATGAAAATCACTGGGCACAAAGGCTGTAAAAGTCAACTAGTGCTCTCCAGAGAGACCACGTACCTAACCTTTAACAACATGTCATTTCCTCTCTATTTCATAAAAACCGTTTATATCATTGGTCTTTCTTATTCTTAATGCACTTAATATATCTAATAGGTGTTAAGCTTCTCTATCCTTACCTTAAACAAATCCTATTACTCTATGAGTCTATCCTATTACACAGTGATTATTGAACAGAGCTCAACTTAATTGGATATGATCATTCCTGGAATGTAGAATTATCATCCAAGAAAGTTAGGATTTGTAGTTGTTGCTGACGACCCTATATGCTTCTGTATTTTACCTCCCACCCCACCAAATCTACAGGTTTCTTTCACATTTTCTTTGAAATGGCTCTAAAAATTTTAAATTTTTAATAGCAACAGGATGACCAGATTCAAAGGAGAATATATTTAAAGATCATTTGAGCAAAAGTTTTATAGGCAGAAAGGTAGGTACAGGTTAGTGCCTTGGCCTTATATGTAGGTGCATGCATAAGCCTGCATACACACAAACACACACACAGACACACACATGCTGAAGCTTTTTGTATCATCAGAGGATTCTCCCCACCTCCCACCCACTACCTCCATTTCACCATCCTTAGCTTCTGAAAGCCAGAATTATGAATATTTTTATTTTAGACTAGATCATCATTTTTCAATTCTGAGACAATTTCACCATTTTATTTACACTTCAGTAGAAATGACAATCTCAAATTGTACTATAAATCACTTGCAAAAGCTCAGCCTGATGCAGGCAGCACTGCAAGCTTCATAGAAGAAAAGTCAGGAGGCCGTCAGGGTGCATGATGGGTCATGGGTTCTCACCCTAAACTGACTAAAACATAAATGTGTTTCTGTCTATGAGATAATCCCGAACTGTTCATGTATGGGAATTAACCTTCGCACAAAACTAGACCCATGTGTTTCATTCCAGCTCTTTAGAAAGAAGTGAGATCACCGTTCGCCTAGGTTGACAATACCCAATGTCCATCAACAATCAGATGGCAGGCGTTAAAGATTTTATAAATGCTCTGCTTTTCCTTTTTTTGTTAGTTTGTTTTTGTTTTAGGTTGGATTCTACAAGAGTAAATTAACTGTAGGCTTTAGATCCTTAATGCTTTTTTAGATTATTGATGAGAACAAGGAATAAGTGGAGGATAGCTAAAAATCGTGTCAAAGATTGCCTTGGAAAGAGGAGATTCACACTGAATATTTTTGAAGTGTGTAAGAAAATAATTGTGGACATTAGATGACAGTCATAGCCTATAATATTGAATTATTACTTGACAATTATTTTGTTTTTTCCATGCTGCACTTTTAAATTTTTAAAGAACACCTCTTGTGACTCTTTAAATTCAAATTCAAATTAATTAACACTAAATAAAATTTAAAATGTAGTCAGGCATAATTTTTAGTATATAAGATGTTTGATATTTAGTTAGACCACAGACTCTGATGCATTGACCTACCATCTCACTTCGATGATGGTATCATACTGTTAAAAGAAATAAACAAAATAGAGTTTCTATGGCTAAGAGATTCCAAATGGAAACCAGAAGTCATCCTGCAGGATGCTCTTATGCAAATCTCAGCCACAGTATGCAAAGCCTCAAGCAACAAGGTTCCTGAAAACTGTAAGGATATCTGGACACCATAAACAAACCACAAGATAAAGAACTCAGTTAACTATCTAATTTGAAAGACAATTGGGTTACCCCAAATATCCACCAATCATAACAAATTTGTGTAATCTACTCCTATTCCTTTAAAAACCCTTGTCTGGAAATGTGGAGGTGTGTGTGTGGGGGGGTGGGGGGTAGGGGTGGGGGATGGGCAGGAACACGACTTGGGTTGCTACCTGAATCTGTGCTCCTCGAATTGCAATTCTAAGATCCCAAGTAAATCCCTTTATTGCCTTGCATCTTTAAAATCTAGTTCCTTTGTTCTCACTAGCCATACCTCAAGTATTCAATAGCCACATGTGATTAGTGGCTACCATATTGGATAGCACACATTATGAGACATTTCCATCATCACGGAAAGTTCTACTGGAAAATTTGACATTCTAGAGTGTAGGGGGAAAATAGCCAGTTTCTGGGTGGATTGAGACTTTCGTTCTGATCTTCTCCATTCTCTTATGATAATCACTCTACTAGGTTAAAATGCCCTGAAAATGTTGGCCTACTCTTCAAAGTTCTTGGAAGAGTAATCCAGTTCTTACCCAATCCTTGCATTACAGACTAGACTGAAGGCGCTTTATTAGGTCTGAAGACAATAATGGACACTGGCTTCAAGCATGATTTTGTTGAGGATGACTCCAATTGGACTGAGTCACTGTCACCCAGTGGCCAGAGAAGTCATCCTCACCTGGTGGGGGAGTGGACACTGTGTTAAAAAGACCCAAACTAACAGATGTCCCCTAGGGTTCACCTTGACATTACTTACTTAATATCAATACTATCCTTACAAGGAAAAATGACTAATAATAACCAGATTCAGATTCCACATAAACAAGATTATCCCCATTTTTTTAGAACCATAACACAGTATGCTCAAATTTGAGTAGCCAGAATTGGCATGTAAGATTTTGATCTAGATTTTCTGATTGTAGATCCTGGGCTTTTCCCCATATACTAGGGTGTGTTGTAGCTTTCATAATACATATAAAATAATAAATATCCTTGCCAGTGTGGTCAGAGAGTTTATTTTCCTTTTGAACTAATGTCCTATCATTCATTAGCACGAACATCCCATTCATACATGGACACAAAGGTCTGAATAAGGATGTCACAAATATAATATGATTTTAATTATTATTTTATTTTTCAAACTGGGGTGCCATGGATGTGAAGCAAAAAGTACATTTGCCCCTATTATCTCTCAAAAGCTCACCTGGCATATGCCAATCAGGTAATTGCTTATGCAAACGGATCATTAGGTGCACAATTACCTCATTTGAAACACAATTCAGGGCTGAGTGGAAGCAATCCCTGCATGTGCAATTTCATGAGTGTACTCATCATTACACCCAATATGGAAAAATTAGCCCTTAAGTTCTTTTCCCACCTATGGCTTTCTGCTTCCTTCACTGATGGTATGCATTAAAATCAAACAAACATGATGTGTTTTCTGGACAAAAACAATTAGTCACTTTCTGTCATTGCTACTTGAGTAAACATGTACATAAAACCAAGTTGTGTATGCAAACTTCACCTCATTCAATCCAGGCAGGGTAGCTCTCTCTTTACCCGAGGCTTCGACTGACATTCTATTTCATAACTGTTTGCATGGAAATGATGAAGTCTTTATTTTATTTTATTTTCTTCCTTTCCAAATGTATTTGGCAAAATCTTCCAAGCTGCCTCCTTTATGGCAGAATATTGTCCCTGGCCCATTTATATGCTAATTGCTGAAGTGTTACCTTTTACTGACAAGTATTTACATGTTAATTAACTTTGGGAGGAGGGTTAGAAATACTACTTTGCCCTGTTTAAAGTGATAAAGGGGATGCTCTTTCAGGAAGAGAACAAAGACAGCATCATAAAAGGAAATTATTTAATTACCTCCTCCTAAGAATTAGAAATATGTTTTCCAACCTTTCTCTCTGTAGAGGAATTCTCGAGATTGTGACCAGAGGCACAAAAGGAGCTGGGAGTGATTGTTCTTCCTTTTAATCTGAGTTCCAGGTGAACACACTGGTGTGGGGAATCTAGGTCAGTGAGAGCAGAGGAGGGGAAAAAAGGAAAGAAGAAAAGCAAGCTTGGAAACAGTATATTTCTAACTGAACATACCTGAGAATAAAACGGACTCCATGAACACATATAAGAGTATGTTACAAATGGTGTCTTAGTCTCTTATTTTATTAAACTAGCGTGTGTCCCCCACAGGCAAACACTGGAGGTGTAACGGGATTCCTCAGGTCCTTGGCTATGTTACATAAAAGAATTGAAGAACATCCCAATTCAGTCAGGCCAGTAGTTTATTAAGGAACTGAGAGAAGAGAATAGAAAGGGGAGAGAATAATAGATTATGGGTCCCAGATATACTTGCTGGCAGGTCAAGGCAGAGAAGAGAGAGAAAGAAGGGCCAGTTTAGGAGCCTGTTTTTAAACCATTAATTACTCCTCCTCTTGTTAATGTTCGGGGAAGAGGTCCCAGTTTGCCTTTTGACTGGTTATCCCACCCATCAATTCCCCCAGGGGGGACCCAATGACAAGGCCCCTTGAGAGTATCCTTGATCCCAGATAAAATCCTGTCCCAAATAGAATTCTTGCAAGGTTCTTCCAGCACCTTTTGGTGGGGGTCCTTCCCTCAGGGGAGTTCCAGGCAGGTTCCATGGCCGCCTGTTTCACTGCTGTGATTTTCTGCCAGGTCCCAGATTCGTCTTCTCTTTCCCTAAAATAGCCAGCCTCAGAGGGAGGGAGGAGGAGAGCTGCGATATCAAGATGATGTGATGATAAAAATACTGATAAAAATACTAAAGGCCGGATAGGAAGAAATGATCAAAGTAGAAGTTAATAATGTTAACAGAACTAAAATGAAGTGTACTTTGAATTTACTGACATTGTCACATCAGGAGTTATTGAAGACCAAAAGAAAATCATCACCATAAATGGCGGCTGGTCAGAGGAGAGCAAGAAGTAGAAAGACAGAAAAGTTTACCCCTATCAACTTGTGGAAGGGCACTTGGGGAAGCAGATGATTTAGTAATGGTCAGTATTTGTACCCTTCTAAGTCTTGTAAACTCTAAATCTCCATGTTTGCTCCAACAATTTTCATAAACCTTTTTAAAATTGTTGCCAGGGTAGGCTTCCAGGTTCTTGGCCACGTCGCAGAAAAGAATTTAAGGATGCGCCATATTTTAAGCAAGCACATAAAGAGTTTATAGTGAAGTGAGAGAAAGAGAAAGTACACAGACAGGGGTGTGTGCCTGCTCAAGGGAGGGGCCTGTGCTGAGGCTGCAGCCTTATTTAAGGCTGGCCTCCCCCCTTCCTTCTTCCATGTTCAGGAGTGTGTTACAACATTCTTATTGCTTCTGAATATGCAGAAGGACTGGAAACAGCATTTTAATTGGTTCTGTGGGTCTGCCGGCCTCAGTAGGGGTCAGGGGAGGGAGTATGAAGAATGGGCTTCTCATTATCTATTGTCTTCCTCCTAAGGCTCCGTGGTCCCAGCTCCTTCTGATCTCAGCTGTAGGCTAGCATAAGGATCATCTCTCTCCCTGGGGCTCATTTCTTTCTGGGCTTCCTCAGCTGTTCAGGGCTCTGGTCTCTTCAGCTGCAAACTATCAGGCAAACGGCATGACTCTCTACCTGGGGCTCCAATGTCCAAAACTAAGCTCTCTGTGTTCCCCTTCTCTGTGTATTTACTTCTCTGTCTTTGATTGTGCATCTGTTTATATAACCCACAAAGTCGGGGGGCGGGGACTCAAACCAAGTCGCCCTAATGACATGGTCAAATAAAAGCCCTAATCTTGATTTAATAAAGTAGAAGTGAAACTTCTGAATCGAATACAATCTAATACAACCAGAGGAACAGACCAGTTTACAAACACAATCCAATATCTATTTTTGGAATTCATAAACAATATCAAACTGCCACAGATAGGTAGGAGGTAAACTCTCCAGGACCCAAGCAGATTTGGGTACTACCTGGTATTCACTAAAAATCTCTGAACATTTTTGAGGCAAGCTAGAACAGGGACTTGAGGGACAAAAGGGTGTCATAGGAAAGCACTAGGGCATAAGGAAAAAACAGTCAGTTCTCTGTAAAACTCCTGCTCCTGAGTGCCCATCTTTGCCTGCACCTGACAGTGGAAAGCCTTGCCAACAAGGGAGGAGTCAACCGCCCAAGGCTGAATACCTGAAGAGGCAGGCTGATCCCTCTTAGAGACTGGCAGCCATCTTGTTCCAACTCGTGGCAACACTTTGGTGAAGGAAGTAACTTATGCTTCATGGCCTTGTGACTGTAAGCTTCTACCCCAAATAAACACCTTTTATAAAAGCCAACAGATTTCTGGTACTTTGCACCAGCACCCATTTGGCTGACTAGTACACTATCTTTAAAATATGCCCAGCCCCTCCTCTCCATATCTGCTGCCTTTTTAATATCTTGATCACTTGCCCTCTAGATATCATTAAAAATCTCCTAACTGGTACTCCCAGTTCCAGCTTGCCCTGTGTCCAATCCTTCTACACTTAAGCCACAGTAATTCACTGAATCCTCAGTGTATTGATTTATTCATTCAGCAAACATTTATTGGGGGTTTTCATTGTCCTGGCCATGGTGCTAGGAATGTAAATTTTGATACTGAAAAAGCTGGTTTTTGCCCTATGCACTTCCAAGACCAGTTCCTGAGACCCAGGGGTTTCAGAGAGAGAGTTTTATTGCCAGCACATAGCAAAGAGAACAGATGACCTAATGGTTTAACTCTATCTCCCCAAACTGCAGTCATTCTGATAGTTTTGTAATAATTCTGATAGGTTTAGCAGGTTTATGCTAATGACTAATTGGGGCAGGGCTGGCTCAGGTTCTTTCATTAGTAAACATTAAAGGGTTGTCTAGTGATCATAAGACTTCAAAGTTGTAAAACAGGATGGGGGTGAGTACAAAACGGGTCAATCACAAGGTTCTTACAACCACAAGATAAAGGTTATATAGTTTTAAAATCATTAACAGAGATCAAGGCATCTAGATTCTAATTCAGTAAGTTTCAGTAATTTCAGGTGTTTATTTTTACACTATACTAGAAAGTGAAAAGGCATCTATATAATGCTTCAGTAATCATAATTATTTGTTAATTCTTAACCCTCAGTTACATTCTTACATGACCCTTTACTGCAAGGAATTTGAATGCATTTAATACACAAGCTACATACCTCTTCACCTGCTAATTGGTAGTGTTTTCATTAAATATATTAAATATAATATATTTGAAGAAAACTATGCTGTCAGAAGTGAACTTTGGACAGTGAGATATTTTAGGTGTTTAGCTCAATAGAGAAGATTGAAATGTTTGCATTTTTCTATAAATTTAAGTATGTAAAGTTTACATGTTCTTCTCTAAAAACACAGAGATCTGCCCACTGGTAGAAGTATCTTTAGTGAAGCTACTGTTCATGAGATATAGAAAAATAGAGTGTTATATACCAGCCTTTCAATTTCTCAGTTCCCCAAAAGGAAGGCAGAGGTTGGTGTAAAAATGGTGGTGACGTCAGTGTGGGAAGGGACCGTAGTTATTAATGTAGGGAGAAAGAGAAAAAGGTCAAGACTAAAGATCAGTTGAAGGAGTTGTGAGTGGTCATGGTGGGTGATATAAGGAAGGCCAAAAACAGAAAAAAAGAAAACTTCTGATGTCAAAACAGGAAAATAGTCCCTGATAGAGAACATGAGGAAATACAGAGTAAATGTTTTATGTCTATTCAAATATGGCAGAAAACAAAACTCTGGTAAATGGGCATCATTTTGCAACTGAAGGTGGATCAGTCCCCTTTGAAAGATTCTTTGCTGTAATAAGGAAGCATGATATGCTAATACACTTTTATCAGTAAATCCAAGCACTGTATGAAAACCTCAAACTTGTAATCAAATGGAGAGAGTTAATATCAGTATTTGGGTAGAAAGGAAGTAATTTTCTGATTGTTCCACACAGAACAGTATTATAGCTCTGTAGCTTTTTCTTCCCCCTCCCTTTCTCATTTTGTTTGGTCTTGAGCCAACAGAGGAAATAGAATCTGAGCGCCAGAACTTGGAAGGATAATTAGGGCCTTTCCTCCGACTGGCTGGCTACAAGCAGGCAGTGAGAGTTCTCTCTCTAGGAAGCAGCAATCTGTAAAATTTATTTTGAATTTTTAATTTTTTACACCAATGTAGCTCTAGCTCTACCAGTGTTTACACATCAAAAGGACACTTGTCTGGGCACAGGGATATTAAGGATGGGATAACATAAGCATTCTACCCAAGCCTAACAGAGAGCCACAGGTAGATTAAACTAAACAGTAACTGGCAATAGTTGACAGGGAGGATGGTATCTTGTGAAAATCTATATATACATTTTTTCAACAAACACTTAATGAAATATTAAGTATTACTGCTAATAATTCTGAGCCAGGCTTTGTTCTAAGTGCTGGGATACATCAGTGAGCCAAACTGACAAACGTCTCCACCTGCTTTGTGGAGATTACACTCTGGTGGAAGTATTCCCGTATGCTTGCTTTTTTTTTTTTTTTTTTAATTTATCTTGCTTTATTAAGGCATTTTTTTGAATAGAAATTATTACCAGTTATTTTGGATTAGATCATGGGTTCTAGTTATAGGAAAAAAATAATTGATGGGGAAAGCAAGCAATAATTTCTCCCCCTTTAATAAGGGATAGAAAACCTGCCTGGACCCTAAGGCCCTAATTAAATCCCACCCCTTGCCCATGTATTTTCTGGAAATATATTTTAATTGCAGGCAAAATGTGAAAGAGAAAATTAATAAACTCATTATGTTCTGCTTAGAAACTCAAATCTAAGAAATGAATGTAAACATCTTAGGAGCAAACTTTTGGGGAATGTTCTAGATTAAAAAGGAAAAGGTGTCTAAAATACCTCATATTTTCTTAAATTTCTCTCATGATCCACACACACAGACAAATAAAATTTCACAATCTCCTCATTTACTGTTCCTTTTTACTTGAAAAATGAAACATAAAAAGAGGGCAATTACTTTTTCCAGAACTTTAGAGGCTTTTGCACAAAAAGGGAGAAAACAGTTCATTGTTTGTTCAGTCAATAACTATTTAGTAATAATTACTAAATTGATAATTTAGTATGATAAAGATGCTGTAAAATATGAAATTAATGAACAATTGTCCTGATTTTCAGTAAACATTATTATTTTAAGATTCTCAAATCTTTTATTGCTTAAAATTTTTTCTCCCTTTTCTTGTGAATACTAAAATTAATGACTGATGCGTATACATCAGAATTTTCCCCTTTTATGTAGCCCTCTCAAATCCCACAGTTCATATCCACTTGAAACACACATAATTATAAAAGATGAACGCCCAGTTATTATCTTCTCTCCATGCCCATATCCTCACAGGTGCCTGGCTACTTCAAGAGTGTGAGCTAATCACAGGGAAGATTCATTTTCAGTTCAGCTGCTTTGTTTGATCAACCCAAGACTATGTCCCACAAAAGTGCTTTGTTGAATGAAATTAATTTTCATTTTTCCTCATTAGTTTATACAGCATTGAGACAGAGGAAGGAAAAAGGATAAAGAACGACAATTAAAAAATCATTTTCTCCACCCTTGTTCTTGTGTGTGTCCTTACCTTTTTCTATTTAGCTTTTTGCTGATTTTTTTCTTCATCATTCTCTGCTACTCCTATTCCCCAAATTTTCCCTTTTTGAATGGTGAATTAAGAAATCCATGATCTGAGTGGCAATATCATCTGAATAGGCCTTCAAGTTTTTAGCTCAACTATGGATTAGATGAAATACTCTATCAAGGAACCTGCCACTGGCACCATCACAAGAATCCAGGAGAGCATTAACATAAGGAAACATTGCAGGGGAGCAAAATCATTGGAAATTGCATGTGTGTGTGTGCCCATGCGTGTATATGTATATCTATATCTAATTGTGAAGTTATTTTTTCTTACGTATAATAATCATGCATTTCCATTAATTTTTCCTCTTAAAGGCTATTATTATATTATTTTAAAAAAATCATTCCCTAATAAAGCTCCAATTCACCATTATAATTCACCGTTTTGTTGCATAGAAGAAATTGAGCAAGACTTCCAATCTCCTATAGTACTAGGGTCAAAACGCAGTGATGTTAGAGAGAAACCAAGGCCCTTGTGTCAGAAATAATTTAATTGCAAGTAACTGAAAACCAGGCCAACTAAATTAAAAAAAAAAAAAGGAGAAGGGTGTGTGTGGCATAACTAAAAAGTTCTGAAATAATACAAACTGAAGATGACACTGAATCCAATTAATTAACAATGTCACTAAAAGAGCAAAAGAATCCATTTCTTTCCTTTTCTACTTTCTCTCTTTCCTAGTATCACAAGATGTCTGCCTGCAGCTAGTGGAACCTATCTGCAACTTATTCTCATCCTGTAGGAAGAGACAGGATATTTTGCAGAAGCATTTTTGGAAGATTAAGGAAGTTTCTTTCCCAGCAGGCATAGCAAAGATATCTAAGTGTCTCATTGGCCCAGATTGGTCTTGTTCTCTGAACTAATCACCAGGGCCAGGAGTGTTGACTGGCTGAGCCCCTTAGAAGCTACACATAGAAGTGGGGGTGGGGTCAGCACATAGATCATATGGATGCCATAGTGGACGTGTGAATGAGAAACCCAAGGAAATGTGTCGTCTTTGTCAGTGCTGCTATGACAAATACCACACAATGGGTTGGCTTAAACAACAAACATTTGTTGTATTATGGTGAAGAAAGGATGGAAGTCCAAAAGCATGATGTCAGCAAGGCCTGCTTTATTTAAAAATCTGTTCTGTGCTGGTGATGGCAGTCCTCCATCACAAGGCAATCTCTTTCTCCTTGTGTCTGCTCCTCTGGTGTCTGCTGACTTCTGGCTTCTCCCTGTGGCTTTTTCTGACTGCATCCAAATTTCCTCTTTCTAAGTCTTCCAGTCATACAGAGTAAGACCCACCCTCATTCAATTTGTCCACTCCTTAACTAATAACCTTGTCACCAGGTCTTGTTTACAAATGGATTCGCACCCACAGAAACAGTGGATTAAGATTTGAACATGTCTTCTGTGGTGTACTTGATTCAATCCCCAACATCCATGAATAGATTCTGGGAGATTCCATACAGTGCCTATCCACTACAGGGCAGAAAATTAGAAGGGTCTGGCAATTCTCAAAATGTCATTCTCAATCCTTAAATGACATTTAGAACCTGAGTCTCTGGGTCAACAATTTGTCACTCACAAAATGATGAATAGTGAAGCAGTAAGCATTTCTTCAACAACTTTTAAAATTCTTCTAGTAAAATGAATTTTATATATGCCAGGTGAATTTTCACGAGATGAGTTTTACATATGTAAGGTGAACTTTTACATAGGTGAGTTTTACATATGTAAAGCGATAGACATATTGAAGCATAAGGATTGTATAAAAGTTATTTTATTAAATTATCCACAAGTTATGTAAAAAGGACTAGCCATAACACATGTCCTGTAATGATGACAATCTGGGGGCAGGAACTGTCTTTTGTACTGCACCACAGGGCCCAGCAGAGAGGGAGGACAGCAGGACTGGCCAGAGTCCAGAGTCTACTGCCCAGCAATTGCTCCAGAGAATACCACCAGGGCCCTTTCCTAGTGCCAACATTAATACAACACAGGGTCCATTTTGTACATTAAAGAGAAAGGTTTAGATGTTGGAGATGTCTAAAGAACTTCACTTAAACAGTGTGTGTGTGTGTGTGTTTTTTTTTCCCCTATCATAGTTTATAGCATGTGAATCTTAATCTACAAACTTGGAAGCACAAGAAATATCACATTTCTCTATTTTCTTGACTCAAATTAAATCCAATTAATTTCTTTGGTGATAGCAAAGAATGCAATCTCAGGCATTGGTAAGATTTTTGTCTTCTCCTCCTCTTTCTCCTCTTCCTTCCACTTTCATATCTATCTCCTTTTCATAATCACAGTCCCTTCAAGTTGCTCAAATCTTCCAGAGTTTATCTTCCAATACTTATTGATTATAGCTTGAAACAAAGGCCTTTTGCTCAGTAGCAGGAGCACAAGGACCAGGCTATTCCATTCAAAAAGAAAAGGAACAAAGCAATAAGAATAAAACACAGATTAATCATTCAAACCATTATATTGCCACATACTATCAGGTGGACATGACCCTCATTGCTTTCTACAGGACACTCTTGGAGCTGTCCCAGTAACATGAACTGAATGCAATTCTCTGAATGACACAGAGCATCCAAACTGGGAAGAGCCCCTTCAACCTTGCAAAAACAGCCACTTAGAGTACATAATCTGAAAACAGTTTCATCAAGGTTCCTGTATGATATGTGGTCTCCTCAACCCTAATCTCTCCTTCTACCCCACCCATACTAAAATAGGTTATCAAGGGAACATGGATAAAAATCCTTCCCTGGACTGCTGAGGGGTGGGAGGTTTCTCTTTTTGGAGTAATGAAAATGTTCTAATATTGATTGTGGTGATTAATGCACAACTCTGTGATTATACCAAAACCCCATGAGTTTAAAGTTTAGAGGGTTTAAGTGGTATATGAATATATCTCAATAAAATAGCTAAGAAAAAAAAAATTCTTCCCTGGAGACCAGTCCCCAACTTCCTGTCCTAGAGAGTGTAGCAGGTGCCTTTCAGCTCTTCAAACTCTTCCTGCTTCTTCCAGCCTCTAGGCCTTTCTATATGCAGACTGCTCTGCCTGGAAAGCTTCACTCCCTCCCTCTCGGCTCTTTATCTAGTGAAATTCTCTTCATCCTAATGTCCTCAGCTCAGAAGTTACCCTTCTCCATCCATATGCTCCCAGCACTGCCTGTGCTTTTCCTGCAGAGGACGGTTTGTAAATATAATCATGTATCACTAATTGACTGATATCTGTCCTCCCCACTAGACAATCAGCTTTATGAGGCCAGTGATGCTGTCCTATCCCTAGAGCCCAGCATAGCGCCTGCTAGATAAGAACTTGAGAAATGTTAATCACATAAAGGGATGTCTTACCTGGTAGGAAGAAAAGGGCTTAGAAAGGAAGAAGGAAAAAACAGATGTTATTTTGGCATGCTCAGCACTATGCTAGGCATTGATTTGAATCTCACAGTAAATGGAGTGAGGATGGCATGGTCTCCATTTTGCAGATGAGGAAACTGAGGCCTCAGAGATTGTTTAACTTACCTGAGATCACAGTCAGTAGATACCAAAAATTTCTGGCTTCAAATATCAAATGTGTTTTTCCATGAACCCATTGTCAAGGTGATTTGTCTCTTCTATCAATGGACTCTGAACAGAGAATGTAGAGATGTGCACTATTATTTTTTCCTACTAGGAGGAATAGACAGAAAAGGAATCATCCTAATGTAAAGAAATAACAGAAAAGACACAAACAAGTACTGAAAATCTAAAGAGAGATACCACTCTTTCAGGAGCCCTGCTTGTTTACTCTACCTTCATCATGGGTGGGAAACCAGCATTGAATCTGGATTCCACAGAGGATTAACCTAGGTATAGAATTTTAAGTCTCTCTGATGGTTGTTATGATTATTTTTGCAATGTCGAAGGGACCGATCACTGTGTGGACACCCTGGACTCATTCAGAGATTTGTCTTCATTCCATATTTTACCGGGATGACTTTACTTCAGTTGTGTCCTGTGGGAAGTAGAGTACTGAGTGAGGTTTTCACCCATCAGTCATGGCTTGCCGGAGGAGGGGTGTTTCCACCTCCTACATGGGCATTCACTGACTCCAGAGTGCTACCGCAGTGGAGTTGGACACATTCTCTCCACTTTAGGTCTGCTTCAGCTATTCAGTCAAACGAAAGGACCAATTCTGAGAGGGTGCCCTTGTCAGCTGTTTCTCTAAGAAAAGGGCCTTTGATAACATCTAGAAAAAAAGTAATTGTGCCACCACCCCTGTTTCATTTACATAACTGAGATTGATGAGAAGGGAAGGAAAGTGTTTAGAGTGCAGGAAGATAGGAATTTTGGGATTAAGTAGGAAGCAAACCAAAATGAGCTGTCTGGGGTAATTATGAAACACATACTTCATATGTTTTCATTAGATATAGCTATTATACTACACAAAGCAATGGAGTTTGATTAAAATACAGTTCAATATATAAATGTATGCATAAATTACAAAGAAAGAAGTTACTGCATTAGATTTCAGGAACTCTTCAAGGACATTAAATAAGCGGAAATTCAGACATTAGGTATAATACTTAAGGATAAAATCATGGTTAGACCAAGGGTGTAGCGGCACAAAACAGATAACCAGCATGCCCACAAAACATGGGTAGTAACACTTGATAATCATGGATTCAAAGAACAAAAGCCACAGCAACAATATATTGCATAAGAAGCCATAACAACTTCATAGCTATTTGAAATCTATTGAAAAATAGTTTGCTTAAAATTATATAAATGATATGAGATAGTCTACTGATTCCCATCTGTTAAGTACATTATATTACTTTTTTAAGTGTGCAAGGTAAAATGAATAGCTTCTCATTGGCCCATGATGTCTTTGAGAAAGCCTCAAAGAACTGCTTTTACTCCTCAGGGAGGTCAGTGGTGATGGCCATGGTTGCATCTGTCTCCGCTTAGTCCTTTGTCCATGGACGACCCACCTGATTTGTCTTTTGGAGGCTTTGCCTGACTGCTGTCTTGGAATAGAGTGTGAGGAGAAAGCAGATTTCATCTAGCCCCAGCCGTAAGTATCCCATCTCCTCCTCAAACATTTATTGCTAAATATTTTCTTAGCCACTGTATCAAATTGAATGGACTCATTATTTTCAGTCAACATATATTCCTTTCACAAATTCAAGGGTGTCTAGTAAGTGAAAGGCAAAGTAAATTGGATTTGACTTGAGAAATTCTCAGTGCTTTAGAGATCACGAGGTTGGGGCTGGCTCAAGGCCCCACAGATGGCTAATGTGTTAGGTAAAATGGGAAGAAAGTCAAGACTGAAGCTCAAGACTAGGAGTTTGGCCACATCCTACCTCCTGCCATCGGATGACTCAGAGCTAGAGTCCTTAAACTGTGTGCAGGGGAGTTCTCAGGTTTAGTCCAGGAGAGTCTAGGTGAATGGCACATCAGCTAGCGCAGCCGGGTTTTTCCTGTTTTGTCTGCTGTGGTCTGTGCAAAAGTTTATTTGTAAAAAGGACTCCACTGAAAAATCATTGAAAATTAGTGGCCGAGAGCATAGTTCTGCTTGCTTTAAACACATATGTTTTCGAAAGTGCGTTTTCAAAGTAGGGAAATGCATTCTAGTTTTAAAAGTCTGGCATGCAATTAACTCCGTCATCACCTCCCAAGGACTGGAGGGAATGGCTTGGAGGGCAGTTGAGTTTTGAGAGGAGAGGTTTCTGAAAGGGAAGATCCAAGGACAATACAGTCCTGCCTTGAAGGTAACTTCTTTTCATTACTGTTTTCAAACTGGCTGCTTCAAATAGACCCGTAGCTATGGGTCATCAATATATTTTGAGAACAGAGCAGAGCATTTTGTAAGCGGCTTCACTCCCCTGAATGCTAAAGGGGTGAAACTTCCCAGCTTAGAGCTGTCACCTAACTAGTAAATATCAACAGTATTCAGATAGGCTATGAGGAAACGCATTGTGATTATTCAGAGAGCTGGAGGGGAAAGCTTCTTTATCACACACTTGGGCTTCTAAGCTTTTCAGCAACCCTGAAGCAGTGAGATTTTTAAAGTTGTAGAGGCTTTCTGGACCCTCACATCTGTTTATGAATAACCTCAAACCCTAAGCTAAGCAAATCTATTTAACTCAATGTAATTATAAATATGAGCTTTTATTATTCAAATGACTTCATATGCCAGGAAAACTACCTTGCAAAGCTTATTAAGCACCACAGAACAGAAATCTTTGTTCTCAGAAATGACAGATGTCTTAAAGGAAAACAAAGCAAAATAATAATAAAACACCCAACTTCCCCCAAATGGTAGCTTTTTATTCTAGATGAGGAATAGATATTTGACCCCCAAACCAGTGAGGTGTTTGGAAGGGAAACAAAATGGCTGTTTGGTCATTTGCTGCTTCATCTTGATTCCAGGCTTCTACTTCAGGTGGTTTGGGACGCTCATAACGAAGTACTTCTGCTGCGATCCTGTGGGGACAGCTCTGACAGCACCTCTCCTTCCCACTCCCCCCACCCTGCCCCACCATCACCACCAAATCAAGAGTAATTGTAAGATCTGCATTCTTTGACATTTCTTTGATCTTATCGGCATTCTTAGTGAGGTGGATTCTCGTTCTGTAGTTTCTAATCAATTTTGCTGTCTTGATATAAATTTGTTTCTTTGGAGGTGGGGCCAGAAAAGGAGGTTAAAATGCATGCCTCTATCAAAGTGCGTCTCTGCTCAGAATTGAGTTTATCCCCCAGGGCTGGTGGGTTGTTCAGGGGGTTGAGTGTCAAGAGTGCTGGGGCAGGGATGAGGGCTTGTTTAGAAAGAGGGGGAGATAGGGGCACTCATTCTCTTCTAGGGATAGCGGAAAGCAGTGGTTAAAGGCACTGTCTCAGGGTACAATTCAGCTCCTCACTTACTAGCTGGTGACCTCAGAGGAGCTCCTAGTCTCAATTGTGAAGATTAAATGGCTCAACCTGTGTAAAGCATTTAGAACTGCACTTGGCACTTTGTAAAATGTTACCTATTAAGTCAGACAAGGACTCTACCTTATCACCCTCATAGCGGATCTATCAATCAATTGGTTAATTTTAGATCCTGGTAATTGCTATAAAATAAACAAGGCACAGGAAAGGGACAAAGGCCCATTCGGAGAAATGAGCTGGGTGTGTAAGGATTAGAAAGGAAGCGATGTAGCTGGAATGTAGGAGGGAGGAGGGGAGCAGGAGAGGATGCAAGGGAAGCAGACAGGGGTCAGATCATAAAGCGCCTTGCTCACAGGAAATGGCAAGGCAACTGGATATCATCTGAATGTAACGAGAATCCACTGGGAATGACACAATCCGATGTATACATACAGGATGGAATATTACTCAGCCATAAAAAGGAAATGAAGTTCTGACACATAAAATTACAATATGGATGAAACTTGAGAACATTATGCTAAGTGAAAAAAGCCAGACACAAAAGGCCATATATTGTATAGTTCCATTTATATGCAAGGTCCAGACTAGGTAAATCCACAAGGACAGAAGGAAGACTGGATGGTTTTGAGGAGCTGGGAGGAGGAGGAAATCCTGAGTAATGACTTATTGAGTACAGGGTTCCCTTCTGGGGTGCTGAAAATGTTTTGGAACTAGACAGAAGCGGTGGTTGCACAACATTTTGAGTTTACTAAATGCCACTGAATGTTCACTTTAAAATGGTTAATTTTATTTATATCAACTTTACCTCCATTTAAAAAAAAGTTTCCTTGTTTGCTGTGTGGAATATAAGCTGTAGAGGGTCAGAAATGGAATCAGGAAGACCGGTAAGAGGTAAGTATCATGGAAAGAGGACAGGGTTTGGAACTGGAAAATCTGTTGGATAGTGGCACGGTTTTAAGTAAACTTTCTGAACATTGCTTTTCTCATTCAAAAATGTGGAAAACAATAATAATTACCCTGCAGAGTTTTTATGAGGATCAAATGAGATCATGTAGATGGAAATGTTTGGTGGACTGTAAAGATAAATGCCAATTGTTAACATTATTATTACACTACAACCTGAAACTGTTTTTTAACCTATTGTTCTGCCATAATCTGTATCAGAATCACCTGAGGCACTTACCAAAAATACAGGTTCCTGGGTCTCATCCCCAGAGATTTTTGTACAGACTTCTAAATTTCCACCTGCTTTTTCTAGTTCCCAATCCCATTCCAACTGAGGAATTGCAGTGGTGAAGAGTAAGTGGGCTGGAGTAGGGCTGCCTATTTCAAGTTCTGTTTTCGAGTTCTATTTTCAAATTCTGACTCTGCCCCCTGACAGTTTTCTTTACCTCTGTGCCACAGTTTCCTCATCTGTAAAGTAGGAACGATAATTAGAGCACCCATTTTATGGTTTTGTTGAAAGATTAATGAATTAATACATGCAGAGAGATTGGCTCATGGTAAGCACTTATTGAATGTTAGCCCTTGTTACCCAGGAAGGGGCTGATGGGGCATAGATGTTAGGGATGGACACAACCATTTAAGAGTGACCCCTTGACATGCAAAGGCACAGTCCTCGTTTATGAGGTACCCAATCTTGCAGAGGTGACAGACATGTAATACATTAAAGTGCCATAATTGGCGCCAAAAGCATTAAAAGAAAGAGCTGTGGATCCTAGAAAATTCATGCTGGTTACTTTCGATTTTAAGTTGTATTCCATACCAATCTCCTTTTTATTCAGGCCTAGTTTAATATTCTTCTGTCTTTGGGCTTGTTAAACCTGGCTAACTTGCCTGCAGTTAAAATACCATTTAAATGTTTGGTTCTGAGAAATGAGCCTTGGAGAAGAAAGGGGATTGCAAAAGTTTCACTCCCTTTATTTTTCTCATACACTTCCTCCTAGTTTGTGTTCCAGTAAACATTTATATTTATAGCCTACGGAATAAGCTGGCTTCAGCTTTAAAGAATTTATGCAGTCTGGCTTTAGATATGAAAACATTAGCAAAGCTGAAAATATGAGTACCAAAGCAGAGTATGAACTAAAATTTTGGAGAAATGATCTTGAAGAATTTTTGCTTTGGGTGTATATTTTTTAATTTGATGTTGATGTTTTAATTTGGTATTGAATCTTTAATGTAAGCCATGAAATAATTTATTAAGTGTCCATTGTGGTAAAAGACATATTCTTGCCCTGGAAAACATTACATTGTTTCCAGGAGGCACAGAATATATAAAAATGCAATATATTGTCAAGTGGGTTCTGTAGGGCACTGACAGTGAGTGGTGGAGGCATTCAAAGAAGGAAAACAGTCAGAAGAGCCTTCATGAAAGCTCCGATCAGGGCTTAGGAGGAAGTCTAAGAAAAAAACATATATTTTGATGAAGATATTTTAGTACCTAATAAATTCAGGGTGTCTAGCCAAATGTAAGTGTTACTTTTCTATGGTAAGACCCATCCCATAAAGACAGAGCATTTCTGAAGATATAATCCATCTCTCTATTTCTTGAACTGATTCTTTCACCCTGGACAAACCATATTGTGCACAGTTTTACTTTTCAAGTTTTACAGGGGCAGTACACATTGGTATAAGAGTATGGGCTCTTGCATTATATTGCTTGAGGTTTAAACATAGGCTGTACTGTGTCTATTCCACCCAAGACAAGTTATATAACCTCCCTAATCCTCATTTTTTTCCTGATTTTTAAATAAGAATAATAATTGTAGTCACCTCACAGATTTTCTAATGAAGGTTAAATGAGATTAAAGAATATTAAGAATTTAGCACTCAATAAATTATGGCTATCATTTTTAAATCTTAGTTTTAATATCAAAATTCCCTGAGACATACTTATCTTTAATAAACAACTCTAATAACATGCACTCCTTATGGTCTAAGTTTTTCTTTGCACATAAACTAAATTCCTGATATAATTTACATCTGGTACTTTTTTTTCATAGACTGCAGTGGAAATTGAGAAAAGCTTTTCTCCATTTGTCACAAACTGTGATTTCCAAAGATACAGCATTTCAGCTCTTTAGCACACAAAAGTCAGTTTTTAATGGTGAAAGAATTGATGGCATATTTAGACAGGCTTGGGTAGAAGTGGTGGTCAGAACAACCCAAATAGTTTTTATATTTAAGAGGTCTACTCAGGAGAAGTAGACGATGGTTACCTTTTTCTTAAATATCACCAAGGTGAAACTGAGTCCCAGGGAAATTAATGTCTTCTGGATTAACACACTAAGTATTCAACCAAACCAGAAATATAATGATGAAGGCTTCCCCATTCTGTGGCATCATCTTTTCCTTCCAAATGTGATCCATGGCTACCTGTCATACCCATCTTCTTACTACCAATTCACTCCTTGCAATCTGGTTTCCACCCAAATGTGCCGTGGAAGACTCTTGGGTTTCACATCCTCTTTGGGTATAACATTCTCTTTGACTCCATAGAGCACTTGACAGAGTTGCCCATGTCCTCCTTCAAATACTCTCTGATTTGGACTTCCTAGATCCAACACAATTGGTCTATCATCTTTTTTTAAAGGTTTGGCCATACACATACCACTTTGTCTATACTATGATTTAATACTTTTCTTCACATATTTTTTTTTTAAAACTTAACTGTATCTATTGAAAATTAGAAAAAAACCTACTATTAATGCTATATATTATATACATATGACTATATTTATATATATATCAAATATATGACTACATATCCTATATGACTAGCAGAAAATCAGTATCAATTGCTATAAACAGAAGACAACTATGAAAATAAATAGGATTTTAATTTTAAAAATTCTTAAATTCTAGAAAGACATTATATTCTGCTGACAACTTTGAACCTGAGCTTCTTACTTTTTTTTTATTATAGAGGGAGGCTAAAAATTTTAAAGAGGTGTTTCATCTTTTAGCACTAAACTGAAACTTGCTCTGAAAGTGATCCTAAGAATAGAAAAGGGAATAGTGCTCTCTTCATATGATTAAGTGTTATACAAATCAAATCCATGAACCTTAAAAATAATATTTTTAACCATTAGTTCTCCTGACCTCACACTTTAGGAAGCACTAGCTTATAGAATAAAATTTAAGACCCTCTGCTTGGCATCGAAGGACCCAAATATATCTCAAATCTGCTTTTGTAGCATCATTATTATCCCTGTACATACACCCCCAACCTGCAGGATTCCTGAACGGATCCTGCGCTTTCCATGTCTTGCTCATACTTCTCACCCTTCCTACAATGTTGGCTCAATCCTGCATTCTCTACTTGTTTTGAAATGCCACTTGAAGCCTTTCTTGATTTCCTAACTTGAAGCAATTGTCATTTTGTTTAAGTTTCAAAAACTTTGTCAGAACTTTCTTTCGGTTCTTCCATTCCTACCTTTATTATAATGTCCTTCCTCTACAGTCTCAGAACTTCTTGTCCCTACTTTTGTCACTTGTACTTAACACCTTATTTTATGGTTTTCTATTTCTCTTTCTCTGTCATTAGTCGGTGAGTGCCTTGATAACAAAGACATTTGTCAGTTTTTGATCTTTATACCCCTGAAGCCCAGCACAATAGCTGGCAAATAGAGGCTCAAAATGTTTGTTGAATGAGAGGATTTTCCTTGAGGGCAGGAGTGTGGTCTAGTGGGAAGGTCTTGGCTGTGGAGCAGAAAGCAGTGCTTGCATCCCTGGTTGCTAGCCAGGAGATCTAGAGCAACCTACTCAGCCTCTCTAAGCCCCAGCTTCCTCATCTATAACATAGGGATAATGCCAAACTTTCGTAAATTTGTGGGAATATGTAGTGCCTGGTGTTTAGGTGGTGGTCCAAAATTCATAGGTACTGCTCACTGTTTACTTAGGATGCTTAGCATCAGTCATGCAGATAATCAATTCTCTGCATGTTGGTGAATTGAACTCTCAGTGCACCATCCTACCACCTTAGGCAGTGTTTCCCCAGGCATGTTCCCTTGGCCACCAGATTCTTGGCCCTACCCCAGACCTACCACAATTTTGGGGGTGGGTCTAGGGATATGCATTTTTAACAAGTATCCTGGTGATTCTTTAGTTGTTATTGTTTATCTCCTGTTTTTTCAATTTAACATATTAAAATAGAGATTTATTTTCTTTAAAAGATGCCAAAGATCAAGGATATATTTACATACCAAACTCGCTTTCTAAATGTATTGTTAATTATTTTAACAGCCAAATTATCTATTGCTCAAAAGGTAGTTCCTTCCACAATGCAAAAGCTGATGAAGAATCTACTATTTTTCTGCTTGTTTCACAGGTAAAGAAAAAATAAATTATCCCCTAATAGGTAATTATTCCCTTTTCCTTAAAACAACAAAGAAGAGGTAGAGAACCAATAGCTCAGTACCTTCTGACTGCCAAGCACTAGGTATTTTGCATATTTGGGGATATTTGTCCTACATCACACGGTAGCTGAGACAGAGGAAGAGTGAGATCTTTTTGATTTCCCCAAGCCCTTTCCCAAACACCAAGTTTAACCTTTTATTTATTTGTTTTTAATTTGGAGGCTATAATAAACAAAATCATTTTTCATAGGAACATTTTTATTCTTAGGAGTTAATTCCAGGTTCAGATATTATAGATATGAATAACTATGTTATGACAGCAAAGATAAAATGATCAACTTCTAATGATTTAAAATATTAATTAGTAGATATCCTACATTAAGGACCATTTAGAATGTTAATTAGCCATTCCATCCTCCTGCAAAGTCATACGCTTTGATAGTGGCTGAGCTAGACATGTGCAGTCCTGTTTCCTCAATTTCATGGCACCGTGCCAGCTCCCTTAGGGAGGGCTGAAGGGGCGCACACGCGCTGAACGTGTTTGTTCCTCATAGAAACTTCCACTGAGCCCCTTTGTTGAGCGGACACGGGGTTAGGTGCCAGGCAGGCAGAAATCCCTCAGCTATGATCTGCTCCCTCAAGGACGGTACTCTCTAACCAAAGAGGGGGGTATGTTGAGCACCCAAAAGGGAGTCAGTCTAAGGCCAGATCAGAGAGCACACAGGAGGGCACCGGGGCCAGCCTGGGGGCATCAGGGAGGCTTCTGGCGGAGGAGCTAAAGGACACCAGTGGATGAATACGCCCTCACAGGAAAAGAGGAGAGGCTGGAAGCAGGGGAGGAGGAAGAGTTTGTGGGGTGCAATGTTTCTATGTGGCTGGAGTGCCCTGGGCTGAGGGACAGATAGGAGGGAAGGGAGGTCAACAGGGGCCAGGTCTTGAAGGGCATGATGCCACAGCCGGGACTTTTCCCGAGAGTCCTGGGGAGTTTTCTCATGGGCCATCTAGCCTGGGGGTTGGCGCCTGGAGATGAGGAGAACAAAGCAGGTTGTAGAAATCTTAAGTGGACAGAGGCAAACTACTTGGCTATATCTGAATTAGCCCCTATTCTCTCCTTTTATTTATTTGCTTTTGCCTTTGGTCTCTTTTTGTCTCTCCATTCCCCACCCCAACACTTTGCCAACAACCATTTGGATTTATTATGGGTTCCTTGGCTCTTTGTTCTATTTGTTCTTCAGTTCCTGGTCTATACTAAAATTTGATTCATGAAGCTTCCTTCTTTATCCTCTGAATTCATTCCATAACTCTGCCCCCACTGGTTAATGCTAGAATATCTCCTGTCTCATTTACTTCCAACAGCTTCAATAAAATGTATGGCTCCTTCTTCCATTCTCTCTAATCACTTTCAGGCAGTCATTATGCTTAAATATTTAGCCTCCATTGATTTTCACTTGCACATCACAGTTTAGTTAAGATCGTGATGTCAAATATCTTTTATAGCTTTCTCATTCCTCTTTTTTCCTTGTCATGCTTCTTTGCTCCTGCATATAGATACCTCAGAAATTTCCCTGGAGTGACTTTCTTAAGATCTGCCTCTATATTTTTTCCCCTTAGGCGTTAGGTTTTCAATTTCACTGCTTACATTTTTTCTTCTCCCTCTGCTTATGTTCACTGTTGCTTCTCTCATTTTCTTTCCTCCTTTCACTTGCTGATGACCACCAGTTTTTTATACAGTCTTCCGATTTAAAGAAACTGGTGAAATAGTGGACAAAGAGGTCTTCAATTGTGGCTACTCCAAAATTTCTGCTACATTGTGGTAGGATTGAAGAGAAAGGGACGATGTTATCAATTTACGTAATATCTAAAGAGTCATTATGGTAACTTATGTAGACAAGCTAGAAAAAGGCAAAATGTTATTCTTATATGCAGAACTCTGGCCATGATATTATTAGAGAATAAAGTTGAAGGTCTGTGCCTCTGCACTTTGTAAGGTAGCCTGGTGAAAAGCCTTGCTACTCACACTGTGGCCCCTAGGTCAGCAGTGTTCGCATCACCCGGATGCTTGTCAGAAATGCAGACTCCTTGGTCCCACCTCAGACCCACACAGTCAGAATCTGCATTTTAGCTCATTAAAGTTTAAAAGCACTGGTATGGAAGAAAGCATCCTTAAAATTCAGACCAAGGTCAACTTTAGCACTTTAGGCAGATTTTAAACAACTCAACCTCTTTGAATTTCTGTTTACTCCCCCATTAAATGGGAATAATGATACCTAATCTTTAAGGTTGTTGTGGGGAAAAGAAATGAAATATGTTTTAGGCTTATGACAGTCAATAAATAGTAACTATTAGACCTGTGGATTTCTTAAAAGAATAGAACAAGGAGGGGATTTTAGTTTCTCTGACTACATTTTAAATTTGGAGTCATTAAAAGTGGAAAATATCTGGTTCCTAAAATATTCCAATCCTTCTCTCTCCCTCCTGAGACAAAAGCACATTCCTCAAATTATATAGATGGGAGCTAAATTATATTGTGAATTCTAGCAATATTAACACATATACAAATGTTTAAAATTATGTGTATAAATGGGAAAAAATGGAGTAAATTTTAACTATTATAGCATTTGCAGAAACTTCTCTTTAGTAACAAGAGTATGGCCTGGACTTACATTTTAGACTCAACTCACTTTCTAATTATGTAAGCTTGGGCAAGTCACAAAGGCCTTCTGGGCCTCGATTTTCTCCTCTGTCAAGTGGGGAAAATAATACTTAATTCAAGAATTTGAATTTTAAGAATAAAATAAAATAAAATAAAGTGATGTATTGATTTATGTATTCATCTTCCCATCCATCCACCCATTCATTCAACAGCTGCCTGTTGTGTTCTGGGCACTGTGAAAAGCACCAGAAATCTAAAAATGCAAAAGACATAGTCCCTCTGTCAAGGAGCTCATTCTCTAGAGAAGAATATATGTAAAATATAGCTATCAATATGTAGTAAACACATAATAAATGCCAGACACCATACTAAACACACTATGTTATTTCACTTAGTTCTCAGGAAAACCGAGGCTTAGAGAGGCTAAGTAACTTACCCAAGGGCATTCAGCTGGTAAGTGGCAGACACAAGATACAACAGACCCATGCTGTTAACTAGTATAAGCTATAGAGCAAGCACAATGCAAAAGTTAGCTACTATGATGGTGACAGAAGGGCAGAACCAAGAACTGGATGGCTTTATTGGAGACTCCCCTGTCCCTGGGGTTCCCTGTTTTGCATTTTTTCTTAAGAAATGAATTCCTTCCCCTGTGTGCAGTTTCTCTTGTGCAGATGCCACCCAGCTGGAGCTGGGGCTGAGAAGTCACCTGCAGAATGTTGAGACTCACTCTCCTTCCATCCCCATAAGAAAAACAATTATCTATGCTTAAATTCCATGTGCCTTTTAACTTTCCAGCAGCCATTTGGTCGTTGCTCTTTCTGTTTTGTGGATGAATTTATTTTATGTGTTATTTCCCCCTTAAATTTTAAAGACATGTATCTTCATGAAAAGAACAAAGGATGGAAAACAACTTGTAAATTATCACAAGAAAAACCCCTGCTAAAAGCAATAAGTTTGCTGACAGATGGCAGAATCAGTTGAAAATCGAGTACCATATTTACTAAGTCTAACCCATTTAGAAAGCCAAAAAAGTGTTATCTAATTCTATCCCCTGTGTATGTGTGTGTTTTGGAATAAACAGATGCCTAATGAGGAATGTGTCTAGTGTAGTTTTGGAGGAACCTGGATAAACCCAGGTTCTGATTCAGGGTTTGATTTTGACAAATATCAAAGTGTGCAAAGTTGAATCTATTGTAAATAAAGTTGTCAGAGTAAAAACATCATTAAAATGCTGTCAAAGCAACATTATTTTTTTAAAAAACAACACGCCCCAGAATTATTGTACCACATAAATTTGCCTTTAAAATTCCTCTATTATTTAAATAGTTATTTAACAACTACAAAGCACTAAAAAAGAGAGCACTTAACAAACCTGGAGGTATGCATGGCTAGTATGAGATGGCCACATTTGGGTGTTATCAAGCCTTTAATAAAACAATATTAAACAAAATAGAAATATTTCATCAAGACATGTATTTGTTTATATTGTGTGGAACATGGCTCAGACACAACTTTCCTACCTTCACCTCCATCCCCGCAAAAGCCCAGCTTTCTAGAAGAATGAAGTCTTAATCTCATTGTTTTATTTCGAATGCTGAATTTTGAGACTATGTGCCCAGATGAAGATGTACCATGATCCAGTCTAAGCCAAGGAGATTAAATAAAGTCTGGGATACTGTATACATAAAAAGAACTTAGAACAGATTCAGATTCTAAATGAGCACACATACTATGGCTTCCAGAAAGTGGATTTACTGGCTATCGTTTAAGGCGCCTGTGAGTTTCCTCAAGTAAAACATTAAGATCAGTGACTCACATGGGGAAAGCATAGATATAGGTGTTGCTCATTAGCTAGACAACATACATTGAGGAAAATGCCAAGGAATTTCCTTTCTTTATGACCTTTCTTTCTTCCTTTTTTAAAAATAAGAAGCAAAGCACTCAGTCTTTCCCCTTTTTGGTGCCTTCCATGGATTAGAGGCATGTGTGTGGAGAAAGGCAATGGGCAGAGGCATTACTTACACTTCGGCTCATCCATCAGAAACAGACCTGAGTGGTCTACTCGCTCTAATCCTTATTTCTCTAAGGCATAAATTGTTAGTAGTAACAACAGGGAATCTGTTGGCTACTTTTTATCAAAACAATGATGCACTGCATTAGAGGAGCAGAATAAACCTAGATTTGGAGCATTTAAAAGCTTTTTAAATCCAAGGTTTCCAGCAGAGTTGGGTTAACTTCCTAACGTAAGCAGAGCTACTGTAAAGCCTGTAAAAGCCAGTTAGTAACATACATTTTCCTGGTGGTAGCCTTCTAAGATACAAACGTGCTATTTCTTGCAAAAAGCCCCAGACAAAAACTCTTGACTCTCTTCTGGGTTAAGTTCAACCAAGATTCAAGTATATAGCTTCCTCTTTTTTTTCTTTCCAGTAATTTGCTGAGCTGTGTTGTGCTGTGCTGCTTGGCAAGCTACTTAACCTTTCTGAACCCGCTTTTGAAAACTCCAAAAAACTTGACACATTTCTCCTAAGGCGCCAGTGGAATTAGTGAATGATTCAGCAGATGTGTTTTATGATTCCTGGAAAAGTAAGCTCATATTTTCATAAGCACTGGGAAATGTAAAATAAGTCAAACCAAACGCTTTGCCCATCTGTCCTAATATACTATTTTAAATGACTGCTCCAGTTTTTCTTTGTTATTGATGGGCTGATTTTATTTATGCCTTGCCTCTCTCTAGAAAGCCAACCTGTATAAGCTACATTTAATAAAGCAAAGGCTGGAAAAGCTAAGCATTGGGCAATGTGCATGTCATACTGTACTGGCTAGTTCTTGCTAGTTTTTATTTTTTTATTTTTGACCACAAAATTAAAATATATTTGACTTTTTAAAAACTCCAAATATTATGCAAATTTATGACTTAAATTAGGGGCCAGATAGTATATGTTTTCAGCTTTGCAGGCCAGAAGGTCTCTGTTGCAGCTATTCAACTCTGCCTTGGTGGTATGAAAACTACCGTAGACAATAAGTAAATGAATGAGCATGGCTGTATTCCAATGAAACTTTATTTACAAAAACAGGCAGTAGGCTAGGTTTGGCCTGAGAGCTGTCATTGGCCAGCCTGTTACTTAGCTGGATATGGAAGTAACCCATATACCCTACACATTCACACACACATATACTCTCATATCCATGACTTACCTGTGGTTTGATGCATAGGCTTCATAATGTTTTTTCTTTTCAGGTATTTATTAATGCAGCAGAATAATCTCAGAGAGAAATTAACTCCATCTAATTTCATCTGTAATTTTCATTGATAAAAGAACAAAGGTGGTTTTCTCCCTCTGATCCCTCCAACCCACCATTGCTACCTCTCCAAATGCATACAAGAGCAACTGTCTCATTTAATATTTTTAAAATTTTCAATTTTTATTGTTTTAGTTGTTTTCAAAGATTTTAAAGCTACAAAAATGCAAAGAATACTTGTAACATTCACCTGAGTTCACCAGTTGTTAATGTTTTGCCACAAAACGCTTTCTCTCTCTCACATACATTTATTTTGTTGAATATTCAAAAATAAATTTCAGACATTATAACACTTGACCCTTTCATGCGTCATCATATAGCTCCTTAGAATAAGGACATTCTTTTTCATAAATCCAGAACCAGAGTCACATTCTAAAAATGAACAGTTGTAGAGTAATATCATCTAAAATAACATTGGCCCAAAACGTCTTTCAGCTGATCACCACAAACCCCTCCATGCCCAGCCCCTAATAAAATACAATTAAAGATCACACTTGGCATTTATTGCTCATGTAGCTTTAGTCTGTTTTTAATCTAGAATGGCTCTCTTGCCTTTTTGCTTCATTGTTTCCCATCACATTGACATTTTTGAAGAATCCAGATTAATCGATGTGCAGAATGCCCTCAAATCTGGATTAGCCTAATTGTTTTTACCTCATTATTAGATTCAATTAAACATTTTGGGAAAGAATACTACACGGGAGTTGCCTTGTACTTAGCATTGCTTCACATGAGGAGGCACATGATATCAGCTTCTCTCATAATTGTTGATTACTTGGTTAAGCTCTTCTTTGCAACCAAGAACTATTCTGTGGTGTGATTACTTTGAAGTTATGTGAATATCCTGTCTTTCAACAATGCCCCACATTGGTGTTTGAACAAAAGGATGATTTTATAACTTTTTTTCATTCCTTACACATTTATTAGTAGGCATTCTTTAAACAAGAGCTTCACCTTCCACCTCCCCACATTTTGTGGTGATTTATTATGTCTCATGGACTCTTTTTCAGTCAATGTGTTATAATTTATTACCATCATTATGCTTTTATGCTCATATGATACTGTTTGTCCAGTGGGAGCTCATCAGATTGGCTTTTGTATCTATTGGGCATGTCTCCATCATTCTTTGAGCACCTCCTTGCCTTTTGGTAGAAAAGGGTATTCCAGGCTTACTTTGTATGATCCCTGTTTACACTTGAAGGAACTATTGCTCCAAAGGGCCTTGTTTTCTTTTAGAGAGGAATGATACTTAAAAATCAAGATCATGGCACTGTGTGCTCATTGTTTTGGGGATGTTATTGCTTTTAGGTCCTTCAGTGAACAGTTGGGATATCTATCTTTAAAAACATCATGTGTTCATATGGTTGATTTAAATTTATCACTGCAGAGTTCCTCTTCATCTTCTCCCCACTCTATATTTATATCTTTCAAACCATAGTGAAAAAGTTGATTCCCAAATATATCATTCTATTTATTCATTTATTCTATCCCATATGAAATAATTTTAGATTGGTACTCCAACATTGCTAACAACAGCAAACCCACTTGGTGATTTGAAGCTATATGTACCCCAGAAAAACATGTTCTTAAATCTAATCTACTCCTTGGGTGTGAACCCATTGTAAACAAGACCTTTTGATGGGGTTTCTTCAGTTAAGGTGTGATCCAGCCCAATCAGGATGTGTTTTAATTCTATTACTAGAGTCCTTTATAAGTGGAATGAAATTCAGACACACAGAGAGAAAGCCACAGAAGCAAGAAGCTGAAATTCAACCGAGAGGTCAGGAGAGGCTGCCATGTGCCTCGTCATGTGACAAGCTAAGGACCAAGGATCTCCGGCAGCCAGCCCCAAGATGCCTTCAATTGGACTTTCTTTTAGCCTCAACACCATGAGCAGGTAAATCCCTATTGTTTAACCAGACCCATTTCATAGTATTTGCTTGAGTAGTCCAGGAAACTAAAACATCTGCTATATGAATATTAAGATTTTTTTGTAGTTCTTTATTTTCTTAGATTATATTCCACCAAGGGTATAAAGTAAAAGTGCTATATTTACAAGTAACTTGATTCATTTTTTTCTGTGTGGTTATTCTCTCAATTTGATTAAAAATTAGGTTCATTTGTTTCTGTTTGTATTCAATTTTAGAGTTAGTTTTTTTTTTTTCATTTCTTTTGTATTTAATTTTTTAATTTAAAAATATACACAGGGTTCAAAAGTTATAACTATATTTTTAAAATATATTCATTCCTATTTCTATCCCTTTCATCCCATTCTTATCTGTTCCTGGAGGTAATATAATTATCATAGTTGTCTAGCTGAAACTATCTAGTTTTAACATTTTGTAAAATGAGCAACATACATCCACTCCCAATATATATTCCCATTTCTTCATATCTATTTCTCAAAAAGTAGTACTCAGGAAATTTCTTTATTCACTTAACAGTATATCCTGTAAATCACTGTCAGTTTAGTGAACAGTTCATAGAACTAATCCTCATTCTTTATACAGCTGCATGTTACTTCATTGGGTGGACTTTCCATAATTTATTTAACCAGTCTTCTACACATAGACAGTTAGGTTTTTCCTAAATTCTATTATAAATGTTTCTGCAATGTATAATCATGCATGTGCATCTATGTGTGTGAGCTGTTTTGTATTTATGGAGTGGTATTCTTATCTTGAAGGGTGAGATTTCTTTTTTTTTTTTTTCACCTTTCCTAGAAGAGAATGAAGCTATATGTTCTAGGGAGGGAAAAAGTCAATATTATTATGCAGTGATAGGATGAGAAGTGTTGGATTTTATGACACCGAGGAAGAGAGAAAACACTAGCTTTGGCAGTTGGTGGAGTCTTCTGCCCAGTACCCACACAGTGCCCTGAGAGTGGCAGACACTATATTGGAGAGACTCATGGAGGCATGGAAAGAAACTGTGAAGTCCCTGGTATTGGGAACCTCACAAAGTTCCAGGTGCCAAAGATGGACTTGGAAAGAGTGGCTTCTATTAGCAATAGAACCATATACTTTCCAAAATGCCATTTAGGCTTGGCATATTTCATCTCATAGTGATAGAAATTGTTTCCAAATTTCATGAATTTTAAGGCCCCAAAACTCTTGTATAACCTTAGGAAAGAGGAGGAAAACCTAAAATATTACTGAGATTGCACTTTTACCAGCCAGAAGAGATAGAAAAATAAAGGCATGGGGTGTTTCTTTGTCCCCACTATTGTGAATTATATTCAGTCTTGTTTCGTGAAAATGATATACAGATGATCCTCATTATTCAAAGATTCTGTATTTGCAAATTTGACTAATCAGTAAAATTTATCTGTAACCTCAAAATCAATATTCACAGTGCCTTCGTGGTCATTTGTAGACATGATAGAGTGGTGAAACATTAAAGTCACTCCATGCCAGGTTCCTAGCTGACGTTAAACAAGGTGACACTCTCCCTTTTTGTTTCAGCTCTTGTACTGTAGACAAGTGTCTTTTTCATGGTATATTACATGCCAGGTCTTTTGCATTTTTATGCTTTTTGTTGGCAATTTTGCTGTTAAAATTGCCCCCAAGTGTAATACTGAAGTGCTGTCTAGTGTTCCCAAGCTAAAAAAGGCTGTGATGTGCCATTCAGAGTAAATACCTGCTTTAGATAAGCTTTGTGCAGGCGTGAGTTCTAGCATTGTTGGCCATGAGTTCAAAGTTAATGAATCAACATCTTTGTTAATGAGCCCCAATTACTTGCCCTCCAATGAAATTTATGATTAAACTTGCTTAAATTTGTGTTCAGAGTCTTCATTTAAATGTTGCTTTAAAATGTTCTGAAGGTAATGGTAATGTTTCTAGATGGGATTAGATGGGGGCAGTATCTAAAAGGCTATGAAACGAAGAACTTCTTAAGGCTCACGGGATGCAAAATTAAGGAAGAAGCAAAAGATATAAGGTGTCTCTCAACAGAAACATTCACAAAAAACAAGGTTATGTATTTGTCTGTTGATGAAATTTTGTAAACAGAGGTTCACAGAAACCTACCCCTATATTTCTCCTGGGAGCAATGGTTTAGTATTTGCTAATTCAGTATTCGCAATGACTTTAAAGAATTCAACTACAGTGAATAAAGGAAATCAACTGTATTATGTATATGTATATGTAATATGTGTATGTATTTATTGAAATGGTACAACATTCTGAATATTTACTGAATTATATAACATTCTCTTCTATGACTTATTGTTCTCACTTAACAGAATATGTTGAACATCTTGCATTTTTTCAACACCTGCATAGTATTTTGCCATACGGATGTATGCTATTTTGTTCTTGATCAGGTGCTATGGGGATTAATGAGTATTAAGATATCAAGAGAGTTATTATATAGATGTTTTTAGAAGCATACAGTTTGCAGCCAATTATACTGCTCTAAGAAAGTTTTAGCTCTAAGAAAGTTTGCGTTCATGTTTTTAATATGGAAAATAATTGCACAGTGTTCTTCATATTTTTTCAACATTGACAGATGGTAAGTGAACAGCCTGGGAGGAGGAGGAGTGACCCAACTTCCTTTAGCACGATTAGAAAAGATATCAAAGAAGAGACAGACACTCCCAGTGCCAAAGACTTTGTTTTCTTTCTCACTCATATCATTCAAACTGGTCACAAATTGTTTTATTGCATTCTACTGTGTCACTTTATAGTAAAGCAATTCCTTTTCACCTCCACGTTGAACAAGTGCTTTAGGCTATGATAGAATGATTTCCTTAGATCACCTGAGGTTGAGGGTATTTGGTGATGAAAATTGTTCACAATAACAGTAGATGCAAACACAGATGATATCAATTTACTATTAAATATGAAAAAACAAAAGTAAACTTTCCAATGCGCATTATCCTTTGGGCTGCAGAAAAAACACCAGCAAGAAGTTAGGGAAATGTGTTATGTGATTTCCCCTTCAAAATGTACACTAGAATTGTAAGGCATTATGCAATGCTTGGCCTAAGTTGTCAGTTAATCAAACAATAGTATTGAGAACACACTGTATTGCCAGCCAGAATTATTTTGCCCATTTTCCTTCCCTTCATTTTTAGCACATTTGTAGAGCCAATTAACCTTACAGCTTCTAAATTAAAATGCTAAGATACCCAATTTGCATATATTCTTTTAAAAAGAGTTTTTCTAAAGCATAGAGTTGAATTGGGCTTAAATGGTTTATCTCTCATGGGGAGGAGGAAGGATGGAAGACTATGAAGCCCATATGCTTAGCTTTCATATCTTAGATATAAAAGAGAAAAGGAAAGAATGGGCAATAGCAACAATTGAAAAGTGCTATGTAATAGAGTACAAAAGTTAAAGTCAGAATAGGTGAGTTTTGATTCTAGTTTTGCCATTAATTAACTTTGTGATTGTGGGCAAGTCACTTTCAGTATGGTTATATGATAAAAATGGGGGAGAGTGCGGGACTAGATGATTGTCAACTTCCCAGTGATTGTTCTGTTTCTCCTGTAAACACAGTAACGTGTTTATATTAAAACAATGTAATTTAGCACTCCAAAAATTTCTACAGTGCTACATGGGTGGTCTTTATTTTGTTGATGGCATTTCTTTTTTTTTTTCATAAATACTTACTGCATAAATAAAGTATATTTATTTCCATGGTATAGGTGAAAAACCTAGTAATATTCATATATTTCATTTTTTTCCTCAAAATTAGAAGTTCAGTATAACACAAATATGTAACTACAATCCAGAATTCTCTTAATATTGATCATTGTATCCACAAAGATTTATTTAGTAACATGTATTGGCATTTACCATGCTAAGAAGTTTGAAAGCAAGGACTCTGGAGCCAGTAACCCCGTGAATTTAATGCTTACTCTGACATTTCTTAGCTGTGATCTTGGACAACTTAAATAACCTTTGTGTGGCAAAGAGTTTGTGGAAAAAGCCTCACCTCTTTGAGCATTACACATGTCTTCTTAAACACTTAATGGTGATTCTGTTTCTGACACAAGTGTGCTGTAAAATACTGCTTGTGAATCTAGATTATTGTAAAAAATTATTAAGCAGAAAGTTATTTTTAACAATCAGAATATTATTGAAAAACTTACCATTATAAGTTTACTAAGATAATGACAAAAACAGTCATTAGCTAATATGTTTAGCATAAAATTGTTGATTAAGATGGTGCCTAGAAGGGGAAAATATCTAAAATACTAAGTAAGAACACATTCTAAAGACAGGGACCCTTGAGCTCTGGGTGAGGGATATGGGGGCCCCTCACATGAGATGAGGGACAGATAGCCTGCTCAATCCAGGGTCCCACTCTTAGAAGTAAGAGTGCAGGATTATAACACATTCATTTTAGTTAATGGAAACCTTGATCAGTCCCCTAAAAAGATGGTATAGTCACAGATATCTACTCCTGGGAATGCTGTGGAAGCATTCTAACTTCTCCATCCTTCTGCCCATGAATCCTGGAGAGATGCCAGATTGTTCTCATTGGGTGTGTAATCTATAAGGGGGTGGAGGCAGGGGAGGAAGGGAGGTCACTGCCCTTAGAGTCAAGAATCAAAATAAACAGTCAGATGCCTTTTCCCTCCTTATCTCCATTTCTCATTTCTTTTTATTCTGGGTAAACAGAAATGGTACAAATAATAATCTTTTGAAACAAAATCTGTGACTACTAATTTTAGTTCCTGAGTAGTTTTGATGTAAAAGAAAGTAATTAAAAATCTCCCTGGGTATGAAAATCCAAATCCAACAAGTTATTTAATCATATTCAAGTGTAAAGGGGAATAATTTTAGAACTTCATGCATGGAGCTGTTGAATTAATTAAATGAGACAATATATGAACAACTCAGATGACTTAATTATGTTAAGGCCAGTTTTAGTTTTGTCTCACATTCAAAAGGAAGATAAATATGAGTCCACAGAAAACCTCTAAGAAATCATGTATATAGTCTCTGAAGATCTCTTGGGTACACTAGGGAAGGGTTAGAGAGCATGCTACACAGGGGAAAAAAAAAGTCATCTTTATTCACCTTTCTTCCCCAAATCAACCCTATAGGGTGGCTGTTCCAATCTTCCCAATATCTCCTTATAACTCCTTCTAAAAATGGCTCTTTCCTTTCTTCACCTTGGTTCTTCTTTCCCTCTTCCTCTCACCTACTCTGGCCCACTCTGCAGTATAAAGCAATCTGGTCTTGGTTCCTTACAGCTGAATTCCTATCTAATATCCAGATATTAAAGCAGCAGAAGTAAATGAGTCTGGGGGTGTGTGGTGTTGGCATGGGAAGAGAGAAAGAGGAAGGACCAGAAAAACACATACTCTCCCCCCAACTGATCCCCTCCAGTGCCATTGCCTTATATAAAAACATTATATAACACATAAGCTGATGACTACCCAATTTCCATATCCAGTTAGCATCTGCAGGGTCTGATAATCACTATATTAGACTTTAATATTCAACTACCAACTTGACATCTCCACTTAGACAACATCTAAGTTATCTTGAATTAACATGCCCAGAATGGAACTCTCAATTCCCCTCATCTCAAATGTTTTCCTCTCCCAGTCTGCTCTACATCATCAAATTGCACCATCATCCATCTTTTTTCTTCACAGGAAGAAGTGATTTATCCTTTCTCTCAACTCTTACATTAAGTCTATCAGTAAAGCCTGTTGTTTCTAACACAAAACATATCACAGACCCATCCATTTCCATCATCCTAGGTCCAGTCATAATCCCTTCTCAAACTATCGACAGCAACAAACCACTAACTGGACTCATGATTCTTGATACTTTACAATGAGGTTTTTTAAAATCAATTTTATTGATACATGTTAATAAATAATACAATTCATCCAAGGTGTACAATCAATGGTATTTGCTATAATCACATAGTTGTGCATTCATCACTTCAATCATTATTAGCGCCTTTTCATTATTTCAATAATAATAATAAAACAGACAAAGAAACAAACAAGAAAATTCCTCACCTCTCAATCTCTCTATGCTCCCCCCACTGTACATAGCTGCTGATTCTGATTATTCTATCTAAAGTTTATAATCAAAGGCTTTTAGTATAATCACAATGTTGTACATTCATCATCTTAAAAATCCTAGAACAATTAGTTTTTTAAACAGAAACCAGAGAGATTTTTAAAATTTATTTAGACACAAATTTCTTCTACCTCAAAAGTCTCCAATGGCTTCCATCATATTTGGAGTAAATCCTAAATTCTTTTAGCCCATAAAGCCTTTTAATACTCCCTTGCTTCCTAACCCCTCCAACTCATCTCATAACATGCCCCTCCTGCACACATTCACTACATCTCAGACAGGGCTTTTTCTTTGTCTCATATGTGCAGCAGGGCCTTTGCACTTGCTGTCCCTCTGTCTAGTCTCTTCTTCCAAGACTCAAGTCACTGGCTCCTTTAATCATTCAAGTGTTACCTCAACTATCTTATCCCTTCAGACTCCTTTCCTTACCACATTATCTGAAGTAGTATCTTCTAGTCTGATCACCCTATTTTATTTTCTTAACACTCTTTATAATTCTAAGTAATAATTTGTTTATTTATGTAGATACTTGTTTGTTTTATGTCTTCTCCCATTTGAGCATAAATGCCAGCAGGACAAGAACATTTTTCATGTCCACAGGTATAATTCCATAGCCTAGAACACTGCATGGCGAAATAGATACGTAACAATTACTATTTGAATGGCTGAATAAATGAATGAACAGCATTTCCACCACCCCTAAACTCAGCCTTCTCCGTGGTCTACATCTTTAGTGAAGGGAGGGGAATGGGTGTGGACTTAATTCTTTCCCTCATGTGTGCACTTCTTGCTCCAAGTGAAATAAACACATGGGCTTCACCACCCCCAAGTCCTGGCCTGTTCTGAAATGCATAATCCATCCTGAGGCCTGTAAGGCACCAAGAGAGGAATTCCCATATCTTGTACAGTAATTTCATTTCTGGAACAAACTAGGCAACAGTGAAAGCAAAAGAGACATCACAATCTCATCAACCCACACCTTGAGCTTGCCCTGAGGAGTTCCAACTTTGATATATGTACCTGTCGCTCACCTACCCTTCTTTGGCTCCTCCACTTTAAGCTTCTTTCTTTGGACGTGATTCCTGAGCGAGGCTATATTGTTCCCTTTCTCTTCTTCCTCTTAAATGAGGTTCAGTAATCACATGAATTCAGACGAACATCTTGGGTTTCAGGTGAAACCTAAGTCTGGTCACTTGGCTACAACCTGACTTGAGAGTTCTGGTTCTTTCCACTATGCTCTACTACACCTTGCAGAGAGCCTATAGAAGTTTCTGCAGGCTGAAAACATATGTAAAACATCTGTCCTCTTTACGGGATATGCAGTCATGAGCTCCTCATGTGAATCCCAGAAATCCCCCTGAGTTACTATAAACTTTTTCTTTTTTTTTTTTTTTTTTTTTTTTAAAGATTTTATTTATTTATTCATTTCTACCCCCCTTGCTGCTTGTGCTCGCTGGGTCAGCTAACCACGCCGTGCGGGCAGGCTTGCCTTCACCAGGAGGCCCCGGGAAGCGAACCCGGGGCCTCCCATATGGTAAACGGGAGCCCTACTGATTGAGCCACAGCCGCTTCCCTAAACTTTTTCTTGACGTATCAGGCAATCCATCTCAGAAACTGATCTCTCTGTGACCTTGAACCCCCAAACAAAAACTTTATGATGGAACTTGGAGACCCTCACTTAGCCTCCATTACTTCCCAGCTGATAAAGTCTACCACCACACAAGAATTTCTGTTGTTTCATCTGACTACAGTTCTGAATATACTTCTCTCATCCGTAGCACAAGGTTTCTCATCAGATTCTCTAATTCTGGGTAGCAAGTAGTCTCAGAACATTCTTAAGACTGCCTGATCGCTTGTCCAGGCTGAGGCAGACACGGTTAGACTGGTACACACCTGTTGCCCCAAATTCTTTCACTATATCTCCTCTACTCTAACCCTTGAGTAAACTACTATCATCTCTTCCTGTACTCCTGCATCATTCTCTTAACTGATTTACCTGCATCCACCATTGCACCCATTAACCTTTTCTACACAAGTCTGGATGATCTTTTCAAGCCTGAAATGTGATCATGTCACTTCCTTACTTAATAATTTCAAAGATTTCCCATTGTTCAGAGGAATAAAACCAAAATCCTTAACTTGGTCTTTAAGTGGAGTGACCACATAATTTACCCAGCAAACTGAGATGCATTTGAGAGTGAGAGTATGCTAACCTTAGACACACAGGAGCATATGTCATCCTACTCTAAGTCTCTGTGCTTGTCCTTGCTTCTCTTTCCAGCCTCATGTCTTACCTTTCTCTCTTTTGGTTTCTACTCTCAGCCATACTAGCCTTCTTTCAATTTTTCAATGTGCTATGCCATCTTAGCTGCAGGAGCACTTTTTTCCTCTGCCTGGATTGCAATTGCATCCACCTCAACTCCTTCCCTTTGCCCCGTTAATTACTCCTATTAAGTGAAATCCTACTCAAATGCCATGCCTTAGCTAATGATCATTTCCTCAGCAAGCATTGTCCTTCCTCACTGATTTAGCCACTTCCACCCTTCTGCATTCACTACACCAGCTACCTCTCTGGCATAGCACTTATTGCTCTTTAAGGTTCCCATCTATAGATGTGATTATTTCCACTCCCTTCCCCCTACTCGACTATGGGAACAAGAGAAGGCATGGCACTATTGGATCTCTGGCACCTAGAAAGTGCCTGACACATCGTAGTGCCTGCTTAATCAACAGCTGTTGAGTAAATTGACTAACACTGCCCTTGCCTTGTACCCACACAGTTCATACAGGAGACCTATGGCATGTTTACAGTATACTCTGATCAGGAAGAGCACCATTTTGGTGGAATTTTTTAGAGAAGTTCTGTTTTCCCCTTTTAAAAATGTTGAATTCAAGGTAACTTTGGACACTTACCTACATAGCTCATGCAACCATTTAAAGTTCTTCTTTTTAAAAAAGAAAATAGAGGGAAGTGAACATTTTGGTCTGCATAAAATGAGGTGACCAGCATGGGAATGAAAGACTCATGGTTCAATGACAGTATTCCACATTCATGAAATGAGTAGTCCATAGCATAGCCAATATTATGATTTCAGACACATTCACAATCAATACTAATCATTACAGTCTAGTCAATTGTTCAGTGATCTGTGTTGATCACGATGACAGCTGAAGTGCATTGATTGGGTATGTCTTACACAGGCATAGTTGCCCTTGGGGAAAGCATTTTTCAGGAAAGCAAGACCAGGACTATGCCAATTAATAAAATAATTGTCACAAGAGCTCCTAGGTGGTCCCAGACACTCAGATGATTCCTTCAATTCAGGTGCCAAATTTTCTAGATGATCCCCTGATCCCTACCCAAATTTACTTTTAGAAAATAATTAGCTATAAACATTGTAATGGTAAGTCTCCCTCCAGTTACAGAAATGTAAAAAAATTAAACATCATCTTTTAATATGTTAAAGGAATAGTAGGAGGTTTGGCATGGACTTATTGACCATCTTAAGCAACTTTCAAAACAAAACCTTTTGAGGACAGCAGAAAGGAATTAGTTTCACTATCTAAGAATGGATAATCTGCATTAGTAATTTCTCAAACATGCTTAGAATAGTATTTCCATTGCTTCTTGAAGTTTTAATAGTCTCTAACATTTTAAAAAACTATTTTATGCCTGAGGAAGAACAGGTAAGTTTAACATGGAATTTAGTATCAAATAGATAACCAATATTGGCTATAGTGCAAGATCTTAAAGAAGAAAATTTCAAGAGAAACTTCAATTGACATAGAATCATTTTTTTAATAGGTTAGTGACCACGATCCCTAAATAATTCCCCTTTAGGATTGTGCTACATGCAAATTACACGGAATCAACCTTGGTACAGGACATTTACCAAAGGGGGGGGAAAAAAGAGTCCAAATGAAATTTCTCCCATTCCCCTGCCCCTTTACATCATGTGTATGAGCATATGCACGCATGCACACACACAGGTGCACACACTGCCATTTCCTATTGCATCAAGTTCTGCCCAGTTCTGAACTCCTAACTCTAAGAAGACAATTAGATAGAGATCAATAGGAAAGGAAAGAAAGCACGGAGAGTCTATTACACCTTGTCATAGCAAACAGAGGCTGCCACAAATGTCTGGAAACAGAAAAGGTTTTGCTAAGAAAATAATTTATCCCCTTTTTCCTGACTTTTAAGATATCCTTTAGAAGACCTGTACAGTGTCCCTAGCTTTTAAATCATGTTTTCTCATATTGAGCATGAGAAATAGTATAATAAATATATAATAAATGGCATGAAAATCCTGCAAAATTAGATTATTGATTACAAATAAAAAGTAACAGCAAGGTAATATGCTTCATCCTACGAAAATTAGTAAGAATTTTAATTCAGTAAAATGAAAGTTTAAAGGCCAAATGATAAGAAAATAAAATGAAATGAGGAGGGTACTGGAGAAATAAGGAAATAAATTGAGAACCTATATAGACAATTAAAGAGAAAAATAAAGACAGAGAAAAAGAGAGAAAGAAAGAAAGAAAAAAAGAGAAAGAAGGGAGGAAGGAAGGGAGAAAGGGAGGAAGGGAGGGAGGAAGGAAAAAGATAAAAATGTATTCATGACCAAAAATTCAATTTACTGACATTAGCATTTAGGATAATGCAGCGAATACAAAAGACAAAGGCAAAGAGATTAAAGCAATTACAGTAGAGATAAAGATGTGGAGAAAAAAGAGAATTAACATAATGTATAATTGATACCCTCAGAGTAATGAACCCAATACATCAAAAAAAAAAAAAGTTTACAAAGTTATAATGAATGATAATTTCCCTGAAATGAAGAAATATATTGAATTTAAAAGGTGAAAACTCCTCTACATCTTAAGAAAGTCTTAAAAAAAACTCAGATCTACAAACTGGTTAATTAAATGAACTTCTAAGGGAAATAATTTTACAGGTACCTACCCTTAAACATTCATCAGTTAAGGTGGGAAATCAGGATAATTTTGAAATTCTACCAACAACTAGAATGTTTTAGGAAAAAGAAATATTACTCAAGATATAGTTAAAATATAAAGCCAGCAGGTAGATATCCTGCTGTAATACACACAGGCTCAAAAAAAAAAAAAAAACAGACGCAATGAACACCTCTTGAAAAAATCTATTTTAAATGGGAAAAACCACAATGATATAATCAAGACTCCAAAGAGATGAATTTAAAAGAATTGTTTGTGAAACTTGTGAAAAACTGTAACTTTATGAAAATTAGAGAATAAAATGTAAATTATAAAAGTTGATAAAAATAATACTACAACTGTCCAAAAATCAGAAAGTGAGGAAGGGGAGGGGAGAGAATTTCTAATATTGTTAGTTTTAAATGTTTCATAATAACAGGGCAGCTATTAATATCTAAAATGTATTGTGCACGTACAAAGATAGAATAATTCCAACAATTTTAATGTTTTTCACAAGCAGTTTAATTTGTGATTCAGAAGTCTTTATCTAAATTTCAGCATTACTTTTTGTTGTTGTTGTTCTTTTGTGTTTATTTTTATTTTTATTTTTTTTGAGGAGGTACCAGGGATTGAACCCGGGACTTCTTATGTGGGAGGCAGGCACTCAACAACTGAGCTACATCTGCTCCCTCTGTATTACTTTAAAATTCACTTTAGTTTCATTTTTTTCTGTTAAATTCAAGTAAATTCATTTAAATACTTTTAAGTTTAAAAGTACCAGGTACAATTTCATCTCATTTTATATAATTATTCCCATACCTCCCCATTATTCCCTCTGTACACATGATCATCCAATGTTAACATTCTTTGTTTCTGGGAAGGTGGCTTTTTAAATGTCTTGCTTTTTTTAGTTTACAATTTGTGTTTGAATTCTTCAATAAAAATGGATCATTTTTAAAAATGCAATAAAGTCTCTCACCCTAAAACAACAAAAAGAAGTTAAAATATCTTGGTAACATTCATTTGTATGCTTTCATTTTTTGGTTGTCAGAGCAATTCTTTCTGCCTTTCCTATTCCTTCATTTACTTTACTTCTGCCCAAATGTCTTTGGATAAAGGGTCCTCTCAAACTTCTTCTTTGTCTAATATTAGGTTAATAATTGGTAATTTTCACATTCACACTGTTTGTCATATTTACAGACTTTATCCATTCATAATTCCTACTTCCATTTCTTTTTGTTGCTATATTGGCACAAAATCATTATTTTGACTCATAAAGTAGGAAAAGTGTATACAATTCAAATGTACAATTTAAAGAATTAAACCAACACTCAGGTACCTATCACCTAGCTTATGAAATAGCTAGCATTTTTGCAGTACCCTCCACACTCAAAAAATTATCCATCTTCCTCACCTCATTGTATATTTTTCTGACTTTCTCTGTCCTACAGGAAGAAATTTTTATAAACATTGTCTTGTTTTTCTTCACGGTATTTCCATTTATGTAGTGCTGTATGCAGCCCAAATGAAATCATCATATATATTCATTCTTCTGTGACACTATGTTTTTGAAATTCATTCATATGCATTATTTATGGCTCATGCTTTTCACCAACATATACTATTTCATTGTAAGACTATTTCTAATTTATTTATCCATTATACTGTGAATGGACAATTAAGTTAATTTCAAATTTTTGGTAATGAATGAATAATATTTCTATAAACATTTTTGCACATGTGTATTAATTCACATGTACAAGAACTTCTCTAGGAGTTAATTCTGAGTGAAATTTCTGGATCCTAGGGGATTTAAATATTAAAACTTGTTAAAAATTTACTGGAAATTGTCAGATTTTCTAATATGGTTCATCCAATTAACCAGCATTTTTGAAGTCCTCTACACACTCACCAGCTTTAAGAGGTACTACTGATCAGCATTCCTATTGATACGTGGTACTGACGTCTTAATTTTTCCAATCAGATTTGTGTGAAATGGAATCTCATTGTGGCTATAATTTGCATTCTCATGATACCCAATAAAGTTGAGAATCTTTTAAAATATGAACACACTATTTTTCTTCTCTTACAAAGAGCCTATTCGTAAGTTTTGTTTATTTTTCTTTTTAGTGTTTGTATATATATGTTTCAGAGTAGTTATTTGTATTGTCTAGTTACTAATTCATCATAAGTTAAAAGCATTAAAAAATATCTTCTATTCTTTGTGGATTCATTTTTCACTTTTTTTAATTTAAAAATTTCCAAAATTGACAAACACTCTATACTCACCAAGCAAAACAACTCCACTCTGTCCATCCACTGGTAACTTTTAATCCACTTTCTGTCTTTACAATATTTCATACAAGTGAAATCATGCAATATTTGTCCTTATGTGCCTTGCTTATCCCACTCAATATAATGGTTTCAAGGTTCATTCATGTTGCAACATGTCTCAAAACTTGGTTCTGGGGAGCGAATGGGGCTCAAGCAGTTGAGCACCTGCCTCCCACATGGAAGGTCCCAGGTTTGGTTCCCAGGGCCTCCTAAAGAGAAAAAAAAAAAACAAGCAGACAACAAGCAGACAATGAGCAAAAAGCAATGAGCAAACAGATAAGGGAGCCATCTTGGGGCACTGGGAGCCAAAAAAAAAACTTCATTCCTTCTTATAGCTGAATAATATTCCAGTGTGTATGCACTGCATTTTGTTTATCCACATATCTGTTGATAGACATTTGGGTTGTTTGCATATTTTAGCTATTGTGAATAATGCTGCAATGAACATTGGTATATAAACATCTGTTGGAATCCCTGTTTTTGCTTTCTCTGGGTAGATATGGAGGAGAGGAATTGCTGGGTCATATGGTAATTGTATGTTTTCCTTTTTTATATGGTTAACAGAAATGATTTTTTTAGTGTAGTCTAAATTATGAATATGTTCCTTTATTGTTTGCAGTTTTGTGTCTTAAGAACTGCTTCCTGACCCCAAATGTCATAAATATATTTCTCCATATTTTTTCTAAAAAGTTTTCCAATGCAAATATATATCCTTAATCTATCTGAGGTTGATTTTTGGTTATGGCATTAGAGATTTAATTTCATAATTTTATATATCACTTTTGAGTAATCCCTCTTTTCTCACTGATTTGCAATTCCAGCTCTGTAAGATTTTCATATTTAAGTGGATCTATTTCCGAGCTCAATTTGCTCATTAATTGCTGTATTTATCTAGCTGAACAAAACCACAAATTCTTAAATACTATGGATTTATAAAATATCTTAATAATTGGTGGTCTAGAGCCTTCGTCTGATTCTCCTTCTTCAGTAATGATTTGTCCATTCCTGGCTTTTTAAAAAAAGATCTTTATTATGAATTTTAGAATTGTTTAACAGTTTCCATCCAACATCCTTGACATTTTTATTGCAATTGCTTTGAATCTATATATTGAATTTGATTCTACCTATTAGTTACATGGTATTTATCTTCATTTACTTAAGTCTTCTTTAATATCTTTCTGTGTGATTTTTATAATTTTCTGTATAAAGGCCTTTAATGTCAATTTTGTAGCATTATTTTCTAACAAATATTTTCCAGAAAAGTATGTGTACTACTATTTTGAATGGTATATTTTTAAAATTGTGCTTTCAAACTGCATTGCAGATGTGTAGAAATGAAATAGACTTTTGTACATTGTACTTAGCCACAGTAATAAAACAATGTGATGTTTGTTCAGATAGATTAATATACCAACTAATAAGCAAAACTCATATATTCTAATAACTTTTCTTTAGAGTCTTCTAATTTTCATGTAGACAATCATTTTGTCTGCAAATAATGACTGTTTTGTGTTTTCTGTTCCAAGCCTTATACTTTTTTAAAGAAACTTACTTACAGTCCTAGCTAGAACAATATAGATTACAATATAAATTAGAAATGGTGAGGTCAAATATTTCATTTTGTTCCTGATTTTTAAGAGAAACCTTCTAACAATTCATTAATGAATATATTTTTAATATAGTAGTTTTGTAGGTACCCTTTAACAAGTCTGTATTGCTATGCTATCATTTATATAATTTCCTGAGTTACATATTCTGGTTTACAAATTATTTCTTCAGCTCTCTCCAGTCTTCTTTTAAACCTACTCATTAAGTTTTAAATTTCAACTTTTATATATTAAATTTATAGAATTCTATTAGTATCTTTTTTCAAATCTGTGTTGTTTTTCAAAAAAATATTGTTTTATGCTCCAATTTGGGATCTCTCTTTTATGTTTTTAAAGGCTAAACACAGGAAAGAGTAACTTGTCTGCAGATCATCCCTTATAGGTCTCATTTCCTTTAGCAGTTTTATCATTGTTAACTCTAAGCTGATGTTCCTTAGAATTTTATCTGTGGGAATACTTTGATTCTGAATTGAAGTTGTGCTCCCCTGAAGAAGACTATATAGGTAGTGTGAATTTAGATTTAGATCATGAAGTCCAACTTCTGTTTACAAATTCTTAGGGACTATATTTATTTTTCTCTTTACCTAGTGCCAAAATCTAGGTTGGTAAAATTTCTGTTGTCCTTTGTATACAATTAGTTTACTTTTCATTCATCCTTGGACTGAAGGTATAGCCATTTAGGATTCTTGCTTTGTCTGTTGCCAAACTCCTCACCTTAGACAGCTTTAAGATTTCTCTTGGTTTGCACCAAACACTGAAAACATCCTAGATATTCATCAACAGTGGATGAGATGAACCAACTGTGGTATATTCTTTCAATGGAATCCCATAACCAAATAGAATAAATAATTGCTAGTTGCTACAGCATGGATGAATCTTTCAAAAAAAGAATTAAAAAGTCAGATGCAAAATATATACACTATGTGGTTCCTTATATATGAAATTCAAAATCAGGTAAAACTAACCTGTAATTTTAGAAGTCAGATTAGGAAATATGCTTTGGGGGAATTAGTGACTTGAGGGAGGTTAATGGAACACTGGTAATGTTTTATTTTTTGGTTACAAAAGTTACACAGGTGTTACAGAGGTGTGGTTTCCTGGGGGTGTTCACTGAAAATTCATTTCATTGAACGCCTATGATTTGTTTGTTCTCTTCGTACGCTATATGTCAATAAAATGTATGCTAAAAAACTTGTTTCTCCAAAACGATTTATCGCATGGCCCATCCTTTTCCCACTAATACGTACTACCAGCTGGAGAGAGAGAGAAAGAGAGAGAGAGAGAGAGAGAGGGAGAGAGAGAGAGAGAGAGAGAGAAGGAATCAACTGTCATGGCTGCAATTAACAACGGTGGGAGCAGGTGCCTGGAAAGACTTCCTCATGAAAGGAGCTAGGGTAATCCTGAATACTAGCTCCTCACTCTGTATCATGCCAGCAGCCTTAGGAGCACAGATTCACATTTCTTTTTTCTACGGAGAAACTGTGGGTTCCCTCAGCTCCTCCTGCTTTGCAACACAGGATGATGAGGTGTGCAAGCACTAGAGATAGATGGCTTGGGCTTGAATCCAGAATCTGCTACCTACTAGGTAGTTTGGGTTAGATACTAACCGTCTTTAGATTTAGGAATAATATTAGTACCTAACTGAAAGGATTGTTGTGAGAATTTAATTTAGATAATGTGCATAAAGCACTTGCCCCATGCCTGGCACATGGTAAGCTCAGAATGAGGTTATGGCTTCTTCATACTCTTCTTATTGGTAACCTTTGACTGCACGTGATTTCTTCTTAGAACTGCTTTCCCTTAGTAGCCCTGGAGCATCGTCAATTTAGATTCTCATCTATCCACTTTTCTTGCTCTTACCCTCCTTTCTACTAGTCACAGATCAAAGTAGATGGTGGCAGAGAGCCCGGATACTTTAATGGCCTCCAAGAGTGCTCTTGAAAGCTATTGCACAAATTGAAAAGCGGCAATAGCTTCATCCAAGTTGAGAGAGAAAGGCCTGTGTTCTCACATATTAGAGCTAAAAGCTTAAAACCTCTACAGCACCTAGCACAGCATTCTGTATTTAGACTTGGTGTTTAATAAACACTTTTTGACAAGGCTGGCGAGAGGAGTTCATCCACTAGGCATGCTGGGCTAGGATACAGTGTAGTTACAGGAACCCCCAATCCTCTCCCAGGTGCCTGCAGAGGTGGCTCTGAGAGGTTAGTTGTGGTGGCAAGTGTTATTTGTCACCCATCTTATTTTATCTTTAGTCCTCCCTTGGTTGATTTCCTTTCTAACAGTATGAAGCTCTAGGAGTAAATAAAAAGTAGCTTTTGTGTGTGTGTGTGTGTGTGTATGGTGAGCATATTATTTTAAAAGTGACTTTCTCTTTGTCAGATCACAGTATCATCCATTTATTGAATTATTTGCCTAGAATCTCATCTGTGAAATGGGTATAATAATATTTACGTTGTAAGGTTGTTACAAAGAAAAATGTATGTAAAGTGCATGGCACAAAGTAGGTGCTGAAAAGGTGGTGGCTTCTATTCACATCAGATTGGAGTGCTGACCTAGAGGTGTGAACTGAGCATTGAATGGGAAGAACTCTCTGAACCTCCTCTTCGCCTCTCAGAATGTTCTATCTCCTCACTCTTTCAGAGGTCACGAATGGCCTCAAGTTGGAGAGGAAAAGACCCTTATATGGTTTTATGCCAGGCTGTGGACTATTTATGCCACTTTACCCACGGTACCACTTCCAAGTCGCATACTGTGTAATTAACACTATACTAGTGATACTTCTGTAAGTGGGTTACAGATTGTTGCTGTGGTGTGTACAAAGCTTATTGGATAATTGACTTTAAGAACAGTGAAGACATTAGTCTCTTAGTGATCAATAGGGTAATAAATTGTGTTTTGTTTCTCTACCTGGATTTAATGTTTACCTTTTGAATAAATGCTTGCTTCCTCATTGTTTCTCTGGTTTTCAGGACTCATAGTATCTTGAAGTCCAGTCATTCTCTCCACAACCCACAAATCCCTAGCTTCTCTGCTAGACAAATAGTAACACAAGCGGAGAGAGCAGAAGATTAAAGCAAAAAGAAGCAAGGACAGATGATTTGGAGGACAAGTATGGAGCAGAATTTTGTTAGTCAACAGTATTTAATAAATAGCATGTGAACCCCAAATGGCAACCAGCTCTCCAAGAGAACAGTATCCTCTCCCACCCATCAAAAAGCACATCCACATTGTTCCCTCCAAATTGCTAAGGCTCCCATGGTATTCTTTTGGAGGAATTGTCCCTTTGTCATATCGTCAATAATTTATGAAATGACAGGTTTCTAACCATCTAGCACTTAAGAGCAAATGCAGATGATGATCTAAATTAATAGTACCACGGCTATTCTCTGATACATTCAGCTCTCTCCCATCCAAGTATGATACAGACTTAAGATTCTGCAAGAGCTAATGTGGAAAAGTCTGTTATTAGCAAGGAGGGGAGGAAAGTTTTGTTGATGTTTCTTTTCCTCTTGACTTCTTTTATCAGAGTTTTTACTATTTAGGCCAATAGTTTCCTAACATCCTAAACAATAATGGTCAGCCTCAAAGAATGGGAATAGAGAGAGTATGCAATGACCTTCATAGTTTCTTCCCTTAATTTTTCTCCCTACTGACCCATTCTGAAAAAAAAAAAAAAAAGTAATTCATTATATTCCTTCTTCTAGTTCAGTATGGGTAACTTGTAGGAACAGAAGAGTTTATCTCTTCTCCCTCCTCCCCCCCAACTATATAAATTCTCTCCAGTATTGGCTATATACCCAGGCAATCAGCTACAGATTCTTTGCAATTGAAGTCACAATTAAGGACACCCAGTATAGCAGTAGTTCTTCTAGACAAATATGTCTCATGGAGGCACAGAAATTATTTAGCAAATATTTATGCTGTTCCTACTATGTGCCAGGCATTGTGCCAACATCGTGAATCAGAAAGTGGCAATTCAGAAGGAATGGACAATTTAAAACGAGGGAGAAAATCAAACTGTGGAATGATTTTGAATTTCCTCCTTAATGCTATGAAGAGTATGTCCTTTTTATTTTTTTAAAGGATTTATTTATTTATTTATTTGCTTTTATCCATTTTTAAACCCTCCCACCCCCGTCTTTGCTGGTTTTGTGTCCATTCGCTGGGCAACTCTCTGTGTCCATCTCCTGCCCTCTCTTCTCATCCTTCCTCTGTCTTCTGGGATTTGATCCTGGGAACCGCCTGTGCTCCCTTAGTTCCTGGTCTTTCGTCGCTTCTTGTCTTGACTCTCCTTTGTGTTACTCTCCTGTTACGTCATCATCTCACTGCGTGGCTCGCAGGGCCTGATGGTGCACATGCGTGGGGCCTGGGGGACTCACCCGCTCGTGGGGCATGGCAGCGCACCGGGTCACGGACCCTGACGGCACACCTGCTCGCAGGACCTGGCAGCACACCTGTGCATGGGGCATGGGGCTTGGGGGGCTCACCCACTTGCGGGGCCTGATGACACAACTGCGCATGGGGCCTGGTGGCCCGCATGCCTTCTATATTTTTATTTTTTTAATTTTACTGGGAGGCCCGGGGGATCGAACCCAGGTCCCTCCATATGGGAGACGGATGCACCACCCTTTGAGCCGCATCCATCGTCTTCTATATCTCTTAAGGTTGACCAAAGATACCTAGAGTTACAGTCATTTCCCATACAGGATGGTCATATAATAAATCCTGTTAGTTTATTACTAGCATTCTAAAAGCCAGACCTAGGGAGGAAAACTAGGTCTGGGGACACATGCATGGTTTCTAATATAGCAAATGTTTAGCCTACCCTGATTATCACAAAATCAGTTTAGTGAGAATATTCGCATAGTACGTCCTTTTTAGCAACCCCCTGTACTGTTGGGTGTGTTGATGCATTAGTGTAGGTAAAATGTTCAAGTCTTGCACTGGATCGCACTTATATGCCTTGTTATTCCTACATAAATCTGCCCAGCCTAGCTTTTGTTAATTGCTATTTAGAGTGATGGTGATTAAAGCAAATACAGGAGTACAAATAAGAATGCTTTAAAATAATGGTGTAATCATTACTAATTCATTATATATTTATTGTGGTATTAATTCTAATGAACGCTCTTGGTATTAATGTGGGTGTTATAAGTACTCATATTGAATTTTTCACTGTGAGTCAGTATTAATTACATGAATGGTTATTAGTACCTGTGTAATGGGCCTAGAAGGGATATTATTATAGGTGTTTACAAAAATCAATAATAATGCTTTAATAGTAAAAGCTTGTTTTTATTCTTTCATGTCGATTATTGGTGCTGCCTAATTAATGTGTGTTTACTGTACAACAATAGAGTTAAGAAGATTCCAAGCCTCTGACCCTAAATTCTTATCAGAAAAAGGAAATGCTATTAATGTAGCCCTGAGATGGAGTAGTATTCTTGGCTTCTTTTTGAAATTGACCCCCCATGTATTGTTTTCATAGAATGCTCTCAATTAATCAGATTATTAAAATAATCAGCATAATTTCCCGATAGAAAATTAAATGTGATCGTGATATAAAAGGCTTGAAAACTGCAAATTATTGTTATTTCCCTGTAGTCTTCATTGGTAGAATATTGTATCATATTCAAAAAGACCTTTCACAGCCTTTTTCCTACTCTAATATATTTAGTTGCTTACAGTGAAGGGTTCAGTTTAGAAAATAATTTAGCAGAAAAGATAGAATCTTGCTTCTGGGACTGGATTCTAGCACCAGCCTCTCAGTAACCACATGACTTTAGGCTGTTCTAAGGCTTAGTAGTATCATTTCTAAAATTGGAACACTGACTGTACCCACCTCATAGATTTATGAAGCACCTCATTCAGTAACTGGCACATCATAAGCTCCCCATTTGTGTTAACTTAGACAACCAGGGGGAGTTGAGGAAGCTGGAGCAGGGTGTGAGGCTCTCTAAAGTTTAATCCGAGGTATTTAGATAATATTTTTTGGTAACAGGGAAGGGGTGTGATGAAAGAAGTACTGGAAGGAGCTGAGTAGAGAGTAAGAAAGAAGGTGATGAGGCTGGTATGGCAGAGTTCACACGTGGGTGGGAAGGAACTCGCCACGGGAGGCATACCCCCGGTCATGTCTACAGAGCTTTCTTAAACTGGGAGCAGCGGAGCAGGAAGCACACACTTACGTCGATTGAAGGATTCAGAAACAAGCTGGAACACTTGACCACACCATCTACATTTTGTGAGGAGGAAATATTATAAATGGGCCCAACTTTCCCAAGGGTATGCCACACTTGAAAATTTACTGCCCAAACTGGGGCTGACTTTTATAAATTCCATACATCTGAATTTACTGACAATTTGATTTAGTTCATGAGTTAATATGAAATACTGGAGGTGAAAAGTAATAATTCTTTCCATTGTACTTCTCAAATTGTGTTTAGCCATGTGGATTAAATATATACCAAAAGAAGTAACGTAAAATACTAAAGCTTAGGTTTTACTTGATAAGAAATCCCACATGTGTTAAACAGAGAGAGGTTTTAATATGATATATGTTTCTTTTTTTTTGCTAAAAAGCAATAAATAGATTTTGAAAATTATTTAAATAGCATACAAAATGCATTTAATCTCATTTCGTTGTAATATAATTGTTTTTGCATGAAAGCATAATTAATATTTTAAAAATTAACCTTAATGCATCAAGTATTGTTAAATTACAGTGTATGTGTTAAATAGCTCCTCTGTTAATTCATGTTCCCAATAGTGTTAATACATAGTGGCTTAGAGTGTAATTTGACTGATGGCATAAATTGAATTACTCTTAGTATATAAGTATAAAGAATCAAAGGTAAAGGTGGGAAGTTTCAAGTGGAAAGAAAATTGGTGAAAAAATAGGTCAGGTCGTCCTCAGCTCAGCACAGCGCTTAATCAGTGGTTGAAAGACTGAAGTAAACTTAAATTCTGCAATTAATCAGCATATGTATTTTTAAAATACTGGCATAAAATGTGCTTTGTATCCTGCAAAGTGCTAATGTAAAAATAAAAGTTCCAGTCTCTCTCTCCCTTTCCCACCCCTCTGCCCCATAGTCCTGTGGAAAAACTTGCAGGATGAGGGGTTGGAGGAGAGCTATTAGGTTCTCACAAATTAAAAAAAAAAAATCTAATGTAGTTGGTTTTGAGGACTGAGAAAGTATAAAATATGTGTAGTAGTTTGAAATTATTTTATGAATCCCCAAAAGAGAAAGATTATGCTTGTAAACCAATCTATTCCTCTAGATGTGATACCGTTTGATTGCATTAAATTCAATTCAGGTGCCTTTCATTAGATTACTTGATAAGATCACTTTAAGGCTTTTGATTGGACTATGTCAGTAAGGTGTGACTCAGGTTGAGTCCTCGCCCTTTTGCTGGGTCTGATATAAACCGAATCACTCAGACAGACTCAGGAAAAGGAAGCCACCATGTTTGATCCTGCCATTTAAGAGAGAGGATTACAGGATTACTTAAGCACTAAGCCCCAAGAGGCTGGCCCCAGGGAGCAGCACAAGAGGAGATGGTGAGCCCAGGGGAAAGACTGAAACCTCCGCAGAGATAGGCAGCCATTTTGCTTCACCACTTGGCAACATGCCGGGGTCAGCAGTAGCTGACTTTGGTGAGAAAGTATCTCTGAGGGTGCCTCGGTTTGGATTCTTCGTGGCCTTGGAGCTGTAAGCTTTTGTCCCAAATAAATCCCCTTTATAAAAGCCATCTCATTTCTGGTACTTTGCATTGGTACCCCTTTGACAAACCAAAACAATATGCAGCTCATTTAGTATTTGGGATTTAATAACAATTAATATTAAATAAGAAACCAGGACCAGAACATTATTATTTTGTAAATAAAACCAGTATTTTAAATATAGGTAAATTAGATGTCATGGTTTGTCATTAGAATAATGGTGAGGAATGAATGGTAGAAGAATAAAAGGAAGGAAGAAAAGGCAAAAGAAGGATAGACATATGGAAGATACATTGAGAGAGGAAGTAAGCAGTGTGAAATGAAGCATAATTAAAGAGAAGGAAGGAGAGGAAATTTGATATGTAGAGAAAACGTCATTCATTAAATCATTTTGGTGGAAGGGGTACTGTGGAGAATTCACAGAGTGGTTTTCTGAAATTAAAAACCTGTTTCAGAAATTGGAAATAAAAATTAGATGTATAATATAGTCTGCATAGTTTTTCAACCATCCTTTATCATACCCTACTGTTTGGAATAGTGCAAGATATTATTCACTGGGATAGTAGATGACAGAACACTCAAACTCATTTTAATATGGGAAAAAAAACTGTGACATAGTGAAGTTTTCTGAACTAGTATAAGTCACAATTGTGTTTAAATACATTTCATTGTTGATCATATTTGCAAGTTTTAAAATCATATTCCCACGGAAAAGGAAAAGGAAAACAAAACAGGGCCTCTCTTCAGTTATTAAAATCCATATTGCTGGCATCTTTATGTATGTTCCAGGTAAAAATAAGATGCTAAAGTGATTCTGGTTTCACTTTATATCCTGAATTGTGAAAAACTCTCTTGCACTGTCATGAAACCAATACTACATTTTCTCTTTTGATCCCACCATCTCTGCTTTGAAACCAAACATGGCAAAGAGTGAACCTTAATGTCCATGTAATCAAAATAGCTATGGCTCTTTAAAAATAATTGCTTCCCAGGGCTATCTGATTCAGTAATTATCTGCATTGAGTTTTGGATCAGATATTTGCTTCTTGGGTATGGGGAGTGTTTGATATTTAAGAAGCATAGCTATTGCTATTGCTAAACCCAATGGAGTCTAACAGGAGTACACAGGAGAACACACAGTCTCACTGCAGGCACTGTACATGAGTGCACTATTCACGCACCTCAACAAGGCAGCAACGTCCATGGTCCCTTGTGACGCGTCCTCTGTTTTACCCACCAACTTTCAGGGGTGAGTGACATAGACTCAATACCAAAAATATGAATAAATTAAAAGTTAAGTAAAACCCTGGGTATTTCCTCAGGTTTCTAGATCACTATGCAGTTCTAAATTAAATCGATCACAGTAAATACTTTGAGCCACATTTGTTCTTGGTGTCCTCAGATGTGCTTTTTTATTAAGACTCGTCTTCTTACTTTTTACCATTAAGATTTGATTGTGCATGTTTTAGCACATATTTAGCCATTCCTCTCTTCTTTCATTCATCCCTCTTGTTTTCTGACACAATTCAAAGTAAATTGCAGATATCGATATTTGTCCCCTTAAACACATCACCATGAATATCATTAGCTAGCATTCAATATTTGTTCAGTTTTTTACTTTTCATGCAAAATTTACATAGAATGAAATGCACATATCTTAAGTGTACATTTTCTGGGTTTTGACAAGTGCCTACACCTGGGTAACCCAGATGCTTACCTAGGTATCAAATAGGACTATTATCCCAGAAAATCCCCTCATGCTCCTTCCCCAGCCCTCAGAACCAACCACTGTTCTTTTATTCCATTTTATTTTCATTTTGGTTTTTTTCTTTTCTTTTCTTTTCTTTTTGTCTTTTTGCTTTTCATTTAAAAAAAAATTTTTTTTTAATCGAGGGAAAGCGCGGACGCAGCCCCCCACCAACACAAATTATGCAATCGAGTTTTTCCCATTTGGGGAAATCGCAGGGGTCAGTAGATCCCTAGTGCAATGGATCAGCCTCGCCCTGGGAAAACCACCTTCGTGATCATGGTGCCTCCCCTGCCAGGTAAGTATTCCATTTTGTTTTTAAGAAAAATCATGAGCTAGATCAACAGAATATAGAATATAGATGAGGAAAGGTTTTGGATGGAGTTCTGGCAGAATACAGTTTCATCCTTCTACAAAATATTTGCATGTGGTCAGACCATAGCTAATAGCATCAATTTTACCTTTCACTTGATGATATTGACTTGTGTGAGGTATTTCCCCTCAGAAGGTATTGTTTAACAAACACATATGAAAATGTGTTTCAAAACCATGATTTAAAAAATGGTTGCATTATTTTTAATTATAGGAAACACCTTTCTTTTATATTTTAATTTTCTATTAAATCTGTCCAACATATAATACTCCTTCCCTTGATTTTTGTCACCTACTTACTATTTTATTTAGGGCAAATTAAAGATGCTATCTGAGGTTTAGTGTTTTCCTCTATAAAATGGATATAATGAAATTATCTTAAATTTTTTTGGTGACTGTTGAATGAGTAATTTATGTATATTGCTTTGGCCAGTGCCTGAAACATGTTCATACTCTGTAATTGTTTGTGTGGTTATGTTACAAATATACTGTTTATAATACATTATAAACACAAAAGAGATGGCAAGATGACACTGCTTCTTCTACCACGAAAGAATGGAAAGAATGGTCCTCCATTGACCAGGTGGAACAGGTACTTACAGTTAACACCCAATTTTATAAGAGAGATTTACAGTTTGCAGGTGCTTCCACATTGCTCCTCAGGCAGATCTGACATTTGAATCTCTTCCCTATTGCTGTCAAATGGCCCCACTCTTTATTCCATGAAGCATACCATGGTTGTCGGGTCTTTGTGATACCTTCTCTTAAGCATTTCCTTGGACTTGGGAGACTCATCTCTATCCACCTCTGCTTTAAATATACTAGCTTGGGTTGAATGCCTTCATGAAGACCTGGTAATAGTGACTCCCAGAAATTTTATGTCTGTTTTTTTTATTGTTGGCATCCTTAATTAGGCACTTAAATTATATTATTTTGTTTTGTGAATTATCTTTTCTTTCTTCTTACCAAATATATAGCAAAGTAGAGTATTTCAGACACTGTGCAAGTCAAGCAGTTCACCCACAGGCTGAATTCATTGGCCATTGTTTTGCAAATTCTCTTAAATATAGGATAACGAAGACAGAATTTTAGGTTGAGAGGGTCATTAAAGGGCTAGATATAATCTAACTGTTGATCCAATGATTGACTCCCCCTCTCTCCAACTTTGACAAATGATAGTCCTGCCAGTGTTGTTACACTCCTGAAGCAAAGATCTCATCAATGACCCCCACAGCCAATTGGTCACCAAGAGTTGACTCTAATTATCCAATATATCTTAAGCAACCATCAGGGATGAAATAGAAACAGGCTATTTTATCCACTTTCTGAAAAAAACCTCCCATACCTCTCAATTTAAAAATCCACAATGGCACAACAAAGATGAAACCTCATAACCATGGAAACTGAAACTTACAGTCAGCAATTTATTGGGATCTAGAAGGAATTTTCTTTAGTTACAGAATTATTTTCTCTTTTGCATTTTTAAGCATGTTTGAGCTGATTTGCTGAACATAATCAGTGTCTCATGGACACTTTACTCTCTGAAACAGGACCATGTAGCTCAACAGGCAGCACGAAAGAACAAAGGGCTTCCCCTCACTGTTTGACTCTGTCTTGGAGACATAGGGTATATGCAAAGTATTAAATGCTATGCTTGCTCAGGTATGCTTCAGAGATGGCCAGATTTGGTACTTCATTTTCTACAACCATTCAAAGACCACAACCCTTGGTAGACATTGAAGGTCCCTCTGTATCATTTGTAGAGTAGCTATTGTTTTTGCTTGCCCAGAATCCATTTCTCTTTTAAGTAATAATTCTTCAGTTTCTCTTAGGGAAACCCTCTTTCCCTCTCAATCAGTCATTGCTTTAAGAGAGGGCACAGGACACAGACCTGGTCACTTGGGGCCTTCCTTTCCTCTGGTCTCAGTGATTCTTTTGGAGAATGGCATGTGGCTCATTCTAGGTCAACAGGATTTATTTCTGGGTCTTAAACATTGGAATTATTGGGAATGAAAGGCCCTCATCTTTTAAGGTGGCTAGTGTGGTACTAGTGAGACTGGAGCTGCTTTTAGCCTTTCTGAGAATTCTGAAAAGTCTTTTGGAAAATTAAGCTAACACAGAGGATTGCAGAACCAGATGATGGTGAGACAGATGACCTGAATTCAGCCATTCTGAAGTCTGACAACACCTGAGTGTCGCTCTTCTTTCAATCAATCAACCAATCAATTAATCAATTCATCAACCAATGTCCTTTTGTTTAAGTCTGTTTGCTAGAAACCCATTGGCAAACAAAATACTACAATTTAATGCATCATCTTTTTCATCTCAGCTCTAGCATCACTTCCTCAGTTAAGCCATTTCTGAAACAACCACAGACATTACCACCCTTCCCCACCTCTGCCTTCCCCCTAGTGGCATCTTCTATGCTTTCATGAAATGCTTTCTTCCATGCTCTCATGAAATGATATTCACTCCCTTTATCTTGGTGTGGCAGTATACATTCTTGAATGTTATTATTGGGTTAATAACTCTATTTCTACTAATAATGATGGTGAAAATGATGATGATGGTGGTGGTGATGAAATATATTTTGAGACTTTACTATGTGTCAGGCACTGTTATTTTTGTCTCTACTGCCTTTAGGACTACATAAGTTCTTCTCATATTTGAAAACTAAGAAGTAGAAGGTGTGGAAGTTCCCACCTCAGACCAACAGGTAAATGCTAAAAGAATGTGGAAGTTGGATCAAGGGAGGGGAAAAGCAATAGTAAATTCATCAATTCATCACAGCATGAAACCTGAGAATGGAGCTGGGCATCTGTAAGCACTGAAGTTGACATCAGGAATAGGAGCAAAGGCAAATATGGGATATATGTGGATTTGTATATGTAGATCCATCCTAAATCAAGGACAAATACAAATGAAAACAAAACAAAACAATAATATGGGCACTTTGGGGGAATCAATAATATGGGCATAAGAAAAGGGGAGCATTATATCAAATCCTCAGAAGAAATTGCACCACTAAAAATGGCTTATTACAGGAAACAAAAAAAATTAAAAATGAACATCTCCTTTTCAACAAGATAGGCAAAATCATGGTTACAAAGAAATGACAACAAAAAGGGAAATCATAAGGACAGATCAGAGTAAGGTTTTAAAAGTTAGGCTCCCATGTATAATGAAATGTAAAAGCAGATACTTGAGAAGCAATTAAAATAATAACATTTAAAAGTCATGGAAACCAAAAGGAAAAAAAATCCATAATTAAAATATGCATTGGAAATACAAAACAAAAGAATTGATTTTAGAAAACTGGCTTATCTACAGAAAGGGCTAACTCAAATACTTCTCCCAGAATGTTAAGGGAGAACATGTAGTAGGCACCCCTGTTTGGCTGACCAACACCATTCACAATCTGCTTTGCCATCACCTACTAGCTAGAGGTGTATGTGACTGTTTCTGTCCAATGAGGTACAGAGGTAGTCCCTGGAAACAGAACTTCATCCCAAATGAAAAGGAAGAACTTCACTGGGAGAAAGCCTGCTTTGCCTTTTTGCTTTCCCCTTCCTTACCCCCTTTCCTCTCTGGAAAGCAGTTGTGATGCCTATAGTTTCAGCAACTACTTTAAAACCAGGAGACAACAAGACAACACACTTAGTAATGTAGGCACAGTGAAGAGATAGAATGAGCCCAAACACAATGAATTGTCTTATGACCATTGTCCTAGTAGTGGCCTGCCAACCTCTAGCCTTACTGTGTGGAAAAAATGGCCTTAGTTGTTTAATCCACTGTTTGTTACATATTCTGTTATTTCCATCTGAATATATTCCTAAATGATAAAGACTAAAAAAGTTACAAGATGAAAGGTGGAAATGGAAGACAAGAAGAGTGTCAACCTAATAATACCAGAAGTTTTCACAATAAAAATCAGGAAAATGAAATAAAAGCAACAATCAAAATTATGGTAGGAAAAAATTTACCTGACAAAAGAAATCTGAGATGGTTGAACAAAATGTGTCATCCTGCTTTGGGCAAAATCAATAAAAGTTGACTTGAAGACAGATTGGGAAAATTTTTTTAATTAGAAGATTTAAAAAAAAATTCTATATGAATCAAATTAGAAAAATGGGTTATCTAAAAATAATAAATATTAGGCTGGCTTCTTTATCTACAGAAGCAAATTCCAGAACAAATGTAGCCATATTAATAGACTTCTGATTCAAATTCAAAAACCAGGCAAAATTTGCAGGTTAAAAACAATAGATAGATATTCTTATCTATAAAGACTCACAGAAAAAAGCCACCCACAGATAATTATCAAAGGGGAAAAAATGGCAAGATATATCAGACAATAAATGAAAAATTGAAATGAAAACTAAAAAATTGGGAAACTGGATAATAAATAAATCTCAATAAGTCTTTAAATAAACTAATCATGCAGGGTAAAATCCAGAAAGTTTTGAGTAAACATTTGATTTTAAACAAATAACATCAATAATTTTTGAAAATTACTATTCCAAATGCAGTTTCTAGAACAGAGTCCCTTATCCCCTGAGAGTAGTTGGCTATACACTTGCCACTCTGGTTGTCCTTCCTCCCTCTGGGGGGAGTGAATTGAGGAAGTGGGACCAGGGACATCCCTGGGTTCCTGTAGTTTTCTCTTGATGGGTTCACCATCAAGCCAGTATGGGAGGCACCAAAATACCAGCTTTTTCTTGGAACTCAGAAATGAGTTCTTTGGAAGCCATCTCTTCACCACGTAATTTCCCAATGTGGGAGATGTGCTTTTTGCCTGATATTTTGCATTCCCATTTCTCTTACCCTTACTGTTCATGTCCACTAATCCCTACAGGTCTCCCTTTTGGACAATGTGGAAGTTTGATATTATAAATTCCAAAGAGAGATATAGATTATGTTTGTAAACTGGTCTATTCTTCTGGGCATGATAACCCTTTGATGGTATTAGATTCAGCTGAGACGTCTGATTAAATTTTGTTAAGATTAGGGCTTTGATTCAACCACATCATTAGAGTGTGACACAGTGTTGAGTCCCAGCACCCTTGGTGGGCCAATAAAATGGACTCTCACATGGAAGTAGACACAGAGAAGAAGAATACAGAGGAAGAGAGACAGTTAATTAGACATTGCAAAGGCGCTGGAAAGAGAGATGAGCCTGATACTCTACAGCTGACCTTGTGAAGAGAACAGAGCAGCTAAGCCCAAAAAGAAAGGAGCCCCAGGGAGAGAGATGAACCTTATGCCAGCCTACAGCTGAGATTGAAAGAAACTTGGAGGAAGAAGGAAGTCTGAACCTTTGCAGACATTGCCTGCCATCTTGCTCAACATGTGGCCAATGACTTTGGGTAAGAAAGTCCCTTTTATGGTACCTTGAGTTGGACTATTTAGGGCCTTGTGACTGTAAGCTTCTACCCCAAATAAATACCTTTTGTAAAAGCCAACAGAGTTCTGGTACTTTGCATCAGCACCCCTTTTGGTTGATTAAAACAGACAAGGTCCAGTGAAGAAAGCCACTGCCAATGTGACAAGCACATTCCACCATGCCAACTGGCTGCAGTGCAGGATTTTCCTTATATCAGCCCTTGCTTTCATGGGTAGCTTAAACCACCTCAGGCCTTCTGAACTCACCAGATGGAAAACAAGCAACAGTTTCTGTGTTCTGGGGGATACATGCCACGCATCACACTTATTTTCTGGTTCATGGAAGTAACAACAGGGCCCAACCGTACAATGGGTTTCCAGTTACTTCTTATGTAGGCCCTCCAGTCTCCCAACTCTCCAAAGCAGTTCTCTTACCCACTTCCCATCTGACTAGGATAAATGGGAAAAGTTACAGCTACTAGGTCCTTAATACTCAAACTCAATGGCTCTTTTTAACGTCCTTTTGAGTGAAGATGGGTGATGATGTGATGGGAGCTCACCATTATGAGTTCTGTTCACTTTTCATAAACCCAGCACAAGGCTGTCTAGTACTTCTGTTTAGAATGTGTGTACTTTTGCTTAATTTCCTCAATTTTGGGCACCTTGACTAAAATTTCAGGACATCAGGAAATCTCACTGGGCATCCTGTATAAATACTTAAATTCCCTTCTGGCACTGTAAGAAAAATCTCCTTTGTGGAGGAATTTACTACTGTGAGCCTCTGAGCTATATGAATCTTTAGCAAATAGTTTTTCCTTTTATCAGTTCCCTTGTGCCAGTGAAATTTTGAGGGACTTTTCATTAAAGGTCCCAGGGCATTTTTTTTCTAAAGTGGGAGAATACTGCAATACCAAATAATTTACTACTCTACAATCACATTAAAATGCACAACAGAATTCTTTAATTACCATCTCAAGCTAATGCTCTATGAAGTTTGCCCTAATTGCATTGTTGATATGCACGCGTGGAAATAAAATGTTGGTCGTTTGTAGCAAATGACTGTTTCTAGCACTTACCAATCTATCCTCTTGTTAGAAAACTGGCCTGGTTCAAACCACTGCAAGTTGTCTCTTTAGCACAAATGATAATCGCTAAACCCAGAAACCAAAGAGCACATCTCTCCCCCACTGCCCTCACCCCACACATATACACCCACACACAGCAAAGAAATGTCTGCAACTAATGCAATGAAAAGCAGAAAATTCCCTATAGACTGGCAGGACGGAAGTGCGAATTGGACATTTGTGGAGCGGCACTCGCCAGAAGGTATGTGAAACAAACAACCCCCAGCTGCTATGCTTTGCTTTTGTAAAAAGATCTTAAGGTTGTTTCACAAACACAGGTGTGAGAAGGAAGAAAGAGGAAAGAGGAGAAGAGGGGGAGGATGATATATGGAAAACTGGCGACCACAAACAGCAGGATGGAAAATGGATGCCTGGCTATCGCGGGGCACCTGCTTCGCTCCTCCCGGCTGTTCCCAGCCAATTCAAGGGAGATGGGCTGCATTTTCAGTAGGTGTAGGTATGCGCCAGAGTCGCTCAGGGGAGGCTGAAGTCGGGTTAAAATGCATTTTCAAAAAATGACTCAGCTAAGTGGAAGATTTATAATTCATAAAATGACCTCTCCTTAGAAGCACACATATTCCTATAAGAGATAAATACAAACATTTCTCTGTATGAATTTACATGTATGTACATATATGGACACATACTATTCATCCTTTCATAGGCTTCACTTGGCATATTTTATCCCTCTGCAAAATGCCTTTGTTATGGAACACTGTAAGCAAGCGTGTTGTAGTCGCAGAACTTAATAACCTCTAATTCTCCAGAGAATCACCATGTGGATCTGGTATTTAATTTTGCAGATTGGATCATGTTAATGCCCTAAATGAAATTTTATGTAGATCAGGATTTAGAGCTGGATTCAAGAGTTCATAAATGATCAAATTCTCCTTTAACTTCTGCTCGAGGGAGTTTTGATTGGTAGGTGACCCTTGTGATTCTATGTACTTCAGTGAGTTATTTTTTTAGTTAAATAGACATTTTGCGGATTGATTCACTTATTTTCATTAAATCATCCTGGAGCGTTCAGGTTTATGTAGGGAAGAAAAAAGTGACTTTGTAGGTGAACAAATTATCTTGCTAATCTTGGAATTATTCATGTTCTTTCAATGCTTTAAAAATTAGCATTGCAAATTGGCACATTTTCAGCATGACATGGCGTTTGTTTATCCCTTGCCTATTCTGAAGATATTCTTCAATACCTGAGATGGTAAAGTTTGTAAAGGACAGAGATGTACTGCCCTCTACTTTAGCCTACTCTCAGCAGATGTTTGCAGTTTTGCCTGCTGAATGTCTGTTCCCCATCCTGTGACAGCATCCCAATTTTCCTTTATAGAAGCACCTTCTTTAGGGCTTCCTAACTGAATTTGAATTTCAGAGAAATAATGAACAATGTGTTAATGTATGTCTCAAATATTGCATGCCAATACATTGTTGTTTTTCTGAAATTTAAATATGACTGGGGGTCCTGTGTTTTCATTTTCTAAACCTGGAAACTTTACCTTCATCCACTCTCAGTGCATTTAGTTCAGGTGATGTTGACCCCACCACTCAGCTTCAGGGGCAGGCATGTGACCCAGCTTGACCAGTTAGAGCATGGTCACAGTGATCGATTCAGGGATTGACCTATGACCATGCCATGCCAGTAGGAGCACCTCTTGGACCTTTGGCTGGAACTAGTGGGTGGGAGAAGCTTTTTTTTTTTTTTTTTTCCTATCAGGGTTATTCAGGGAGTAAACCTAAGAGTGCTGGAGAATTATAGGTACAAAGAGCCTGCCTAAGGATGAAGCCAACACAGAGGAAAGCAGCATCAAATGTTATAGAAATAGACTGCATCCTGCTATCATTTGAGCCCTTTGATCTGGCTATGCCTGAAGCCTCAAACCTTCTTCCTTGAAGCAATAATTTCCTTTTCTTTCTTTTCTTTTCTTTTTTTTTTTTTTTTAACCCTACTTGAATTTAGTAGGCATTTTGAAGTCTTCATTCTTAACCCTCTGAATTTCCTGTGTGCCTACTAACTTTTAACCCCAGAAAATCTGTAAAAAGAATGGTACATTTCTTTATTTGTAGAATTAAATGAGTTATGATTCAAGACCCCTATTACCAAACTGTTGGGAAATATCACACCTTTCATACTCATTTTATCCTTTCCTGGACAATAAAAGAACTAGAGTAGGTTATGAAGTAAAAAAGTGTCTATCAGATATTCGGAGTGTGGGTATTGTGGAGTCCACAAACACCACTGGTGGTGGCTCCCCTCTTTCTCCTTCCCCCCTTTCCTCCTTCCCCTCCTCCTCTTCCTCCTTCCCCTCTTCCTCCTTCCTCTTCTTGTTCTTATTCCTCTTGTAAGTGTACAACTCAATGGTTTTTAGTATATTCAGAGTTGTACATCCATCACTGCAATCAATTTTAGAGCATTTTCATCACCCCATCACCAAAGGGGCCTCTGGGGCACTGTAATGTTTTGTGTCTTGACTTGTCTGATTGTTCTAACTATATGCTTGTTATAACTTACCTCATAGTTATTGAAAAAGGAGGAGGCAGGGGAGAAGGAGAAGAAGCAGAAAATGTAAGGAACAGATGTTGAGATCTGACTGCCACTCACTCTTGGTGGACTTAGGCAAATTGTATTTATCCCTTTGAACCTTATTTTGCTTATCTGTAAAATGAGAACAATATCACCTCCCTCACAGAAATTTCATGAGGATTATGAGATCCTGCATGGGAAAGCACTTTGTAAAAATAGAAAATATCTTGTAAATTTGAGGGAAAAATAGTATTACATTAATATCTAATGCAATTTCAGTGTCATAATAGTCATAGCAATCTCAGGTTTGAATGAGTCTTAAAGATTATTCAGTACATTCACCATAAAACTTTAAGATAGAGTTTAAATCAAGAGGAAAAAGTAAAACAAAATTATTTGTTATAAAGTAGATTTCTTCCAACATGTGAAATTTTTTTTTTTATTCTATACAGATAAATGCCCACACCCCACCATTTCTTTTTTTTTTATTCTATATTCCATTATACAGTTCTATGGACTCTTGTGCTCTCTTGAGTTCTGCTATCTGAACCTAAGTAAAACCTCCTGGAGGGGCTGGCTGGAGTGTCAGGGGATTTTTTTATTTTTTTTTTAATTTTTTATTTTTTTTTATTACGGGTAAAAATCAAAATTCTCACAATACATACAAACATTTGCAAAATGATATATAAATATATATGCATATATGTGTATTTGCTTACAAAAATGTTATTTATATATATATATATATACATATATTTTAAGAGGTGCTTAGATTACCTAAAATATTACATGGAACCCACTGGGATTCCTCCCTCACAGAACTTTCATGGGGATTTTAAGACCCTGCAGAGCCTCAAAGTAATAGAATACCCTGAATATTGGTAAGAAACGATTCCAGAGAGAAACTTGGAGAATTGCTCAGTGGACAATAGCCCCCATCCCAGATCGTTGAATAAATGCTCCTAGGATTGTTGTAAGCCTTTGATTTATTTCTCCAGTTCTGAAAAAAAATTGAATTTGACAGTTTTTGTCAGCTTTATTATTGCTTTTATGGAGAAGTGGACTTTTGGACGTCCTTAGTCCAGATTCCTGCAGACATCGCTCTAATGTCCCCAGATCCTGACATGGCCTTCCTCTCCCCATCCCCACCCCAACAACTTGCCACTTAGAGATCTTCCACACAAGTCGTACCAGGGTTGCCCCATAGAATAAGTAGCTGGTAGCCACTCCCTGTTGGCATCACTTTTTTGGAGATTGTCATAGCTCTTGCCCACAGTTTTCTTTTGGTCCCTTGCTCACATTTGCTTTTTCTTTGAAATCAAATTCCAAATGTTCAGCCTACTCTGGTAAGAACGTAATTCTCAGCCACTCTTACTAAGCCCATTTTATTTACCCAACACCAGTTCTTCTTACTCTTTCATTCCTGAATATCTAATGACAATATCTGTATGCCTTGCCATGTCTTGGCTTACATAACTGTGTTTTTTAAGGCTCTGGTCCCTATGCTTCTCGATCCTCACACCACTTCCATCAAAGAGCTCTTCCCTTCCCCTGGTGTCAGCTGCCACAGCCATGTGAAGCCTTTATAAATCTCTGCCAAGATTTTTCTTATTTAGACTAAAGTCATATATCTCTAAATGCCCATTAGAGAATCTCCATTAACTCAAGCACAACATCCTAAATGGAACTCTTATGAAACTGGCATATCTAGTGTAACACTGAGGAAAGAAAAAACAGTTTGAACATCCAAAATTATCTGAAAAGTAATTCAAATAGTATAGTCAGCATAGAAGGGTCAAAGGAGGGTTTTTAAAAAATAACATTCAGCAGAAATTATTTTAAAAATCTCTTCACAATGTATCTTCTGGACCTTTTAAAATCATATCATGGCTGCTAATCAAATCTCTCTCCCCCAACCTTTCCCCTCAAATCCAGCATAAACTATATATTGCTTGCCTTATACCTACCCCCCCCCCACCATCCCTCCACCTTTGGTCTTACCCATAAATAACTGCTGTCCTTTCTAGTGTGAATAAATTGGTTCTCTGGATTCTCCCTCTCTTGCATGCTCCCAATTCTACACAACAAAACCTTAGAAATTAAGCTAAGATGACGTTCTTCAAAGGCCTTAAGAGAGAAGAAAGATAATATGAACTCACACATTAATATTATTTTTTCTATAATATAAAGATATTCCAAATAAAATAAGCCTTCTTCCTTATTTCCTTCTTCAAATGACACTCAGACCCTGGTGTCCTGGTGATTATGGTAACATCACCTTCAGGTTATAAGTGGCTCCCTAAGACTTCATGCATGAACATAGAAGCAATTCTGAAGAAAAAGTGCCACTATGAGTTATACTGATGCTGGGATTTAAAATAAGAAGAATATTATTATAATAAGAGAGTATGTCTTAAACAACCAGCCTTAGAGAAAAATACTTTCATCACTATTAGCAGGCCAGGGCAATTACCTCATGGGGACAAGCCCAGCATCTGAAAGGAGAAGCTTACTTGTTTTCAGATCATTCAATAAGTTACAGAAATATGTACTATGCATATAACATTTGCAAAGATGATCCGTTTGAACTGGCAGCAAAGGAGGACTCAGCAAAGACTTCTGAAGGAAGCAGGCTTTGAAATGGTCTTTGAGAGAGTGGCATTGATAAGCAGAGCAGGGTACACTGGGAGGTAACAAAGCTATAAGAGTAACACTGGCAAGTACCCAAGAGTGACACACACACAGTGAGTACAGTGAGGACTCAGTCTGGCTCTAGACTTGGGCACATGACTGGGAGAACAGCATTCTGAAAACATTTCATTATCAGGAAGAATTTTTTAAATTTAATTTTTAAATTAGAGAAGTTGCAGATTTACAGAAAAATCATGTAAAAAAAAAAAAAAACGGTAGTGTTTGGACTTCTGGGAAGATGGTGGACTAGTAAGACACGGGAATCTCTTCTCCAGGAAAATAGCTAGAGGACAAGCTGAAACAGCCCCGAAAAAGATCTTCTAGGGTTTAGAACAGCAGGTGAAGGCTGCACACCACCCAGAGGAGAGAGGGACAGAAGAGGGAAATCGCTACTACAGAACTGTGAGTTGCAAGTAACAGCTTCTGCTGCTGCCGGCACCCTCCCCGACACTCTTCAGAATTCTCAGGCCCCTGGGCCTGCGACCACAGACAAAGGGGGCTTCAGGGATCTGCCACTTCCGGAAAGGGGAGAGAGAAGGACATAGCCTTAGGCTGACTCAGGTTCTGACCTGAAATTTGGGCTGCAGAGCCCCACGGACCCTTCCACACAGCGGTTTTCTCTGGGAGCCTGGAAAGGACTGGAGAAATCCGATCCTCGCAACCTCCCTCTCTTCTAGCCTGGACTAATTGTTGAGGACAACATGGGAGAGGGGAGAGAGAGCCTGGGGCTGACCCTGCTTCGGACTCCCAGGTTTGGTCTGCCCTGTCCCCAGAGCCCTTCCAGGCTGGGTGGGGCTGCGCCATTGTTTGCCCTGGAGCCTGCAAGGGGCTAAAGATATACAAACCTCCCAATCTCTTCCTCTACTAACAGGGACTGATTGTTGAGGATTCAGAAGGGAGTGGAAATATTTCCTAGCTGGGAAAAGGGGGGTGCTACGAGAGAAGTCTGGAGAACTGTCTCAGAAAGTTTGAATCACAGGGCTCCTAGCCCCCAGACAGGAAGCTCTATCACATTGATCTGATCTGTGTCACAACAAATACGCTCTGACCAGGCATTGAATTGAGAGCTGCCAACAAGCGCCATCTCCTGGCAGACCAAGGAAGTGCACATAAGAAAATTAATGAGAGGCTTTTCCTGGCCTCTATAGCCTCCCTGCCCAAGGCCCTAGGAAGCGACTCTACACCAATTACTGGGTCCAGTGCCCAGTTTTGAGCAGCCAGCAGAACAATCCTAACAATCAAGGTTGAGCCAAAAATCAAAGAGCGGTGGTAACCCACAGCCTCCTGCCATAAAACCCCATAAAAGAGAAAGAGATAGAGCATCTAAGTAAAATACAAACTAACCAGATGCCTAAGCACCAGCAAAAAATTACGGGCCATACTAAGAAAATAGAAGACATGGCCCAAGGAAAGGAATACAGCAAAGTCCCAGAAGAGATGCAGAATTTGAGAGAACTAATCAGTGAGATGAGCATACATTTCCAAAATCAAATTAATGAGATGAAAGAGAATATAGTTAAAGAGATCAATGACATCAAGAAGTCATTGCGCGAACGTAAAGAAGAATTTGAAATCATGAACAGAAAAGTAACGGAGCTCATGGGAATGAAAGACACAATAGGTAAAGTAAAAAATACATTTGAAGCATACAACAGCAGACTCGAAATGATAGAAGAAAGAATAAGTGATACTGAAGACAGAGCAGCTAAAATTGAAGAGAGAAAAGAACAGAGAGAGAAAAGAATGGAAAAAATTGAGCAGGGGCTCAGAGAGTTGAATGACAACACAAAACGCAAGAACATACGTGTCATGGGAGTTCCAGAAGGAGAAGAGAAAGGAAAAGGGGCAGAAAGAGTATTTGAGGAAATAATAGCTGAAAATTTCCCAACTCTCACGAAAGAAATGAACTTACATGTCCAAGAAGCACACCGTACCCCAGTAAGAATAAATCCAAATAGACCTACGCCAAGACACAGTAAGAATAAATCCAAATAGACCTACGCCAAGACACATATTATTCAGAATGTCAAATGTAAAAGATAAAGAGAAAATTCTCAGAGCAGCAAGAGAGAAGCAAACGATCACGTACAAAGGACGTCCAGTAAGACTTTGTGCAGATTTCTCTTCCGAAACCATGGAGGCGAGAAGACAGTGGTATGATACAATTAGGAAACTGAAAGAGAAAAACTGCCAGCTGAGAATTCTTTATCCAGCAAAACTGTCCTTCAAATATGAAGGTGAATATAAAGTATTCACAAACAAACAGAAACTAAGAGAGTTTGCAAAAAAGAATCCACCTTTGCAGGAAATATTAAAGGAAGCCTTAGAACCTGAAAGCAAAAGACAGGAGAGAGAGGCTTGGAGGAGAGTATAGAAGAAAGAAAAGCAGAAAGGATAAGCAAAAGAGTAAAAAGAAAGACAAAAATAAGATGACATATGAAAACCAAAGATTAAAATGGAGGAAATAAATAGTGTATTTTCAGTAATATCATTGAATGTGAATGGATTAAATTCCCCAATCAAAAGATACAGGCTGACAGAATGGATAAAAAAACATGAGCCATCCATATGCTGCTTACAAGAAACTCACCTCCGACACAAGGATACAAACCGGCTGAAAGTAAAAGGTTGGAAAAAGATAATCAATGCGAATAGTAAACATAAAAGAGCAGGGGTAGCTATACTAATATCAGACAAAACAGACTTCAAATGCAAAGAAGTGATAAGAGATGTGGAAGGCCATTATATATTAATAAAAGGGATGATCCTCCAGGAAGATATAACAGTCATAAATATCTATGCACCTAATCAGGGTGCCCCAAAATATATGAGACAAACTCTGGCAAAATTGAAGGGAGAAATAGACATTTCTACAATAATCGTCGGAGACTTCAACACCCCTCTCACATCATTAGATAGAACAACTAGACAGAAGATCAACAAGGAAACAGAGAACTTGAACAATATGATAAACAAGTTAGACCTAACAGACATATACAGAACACTGCATCCAAACTCAGCGGGTTATACATTCTTCTCAAGTGCCCATGGATCTTTCTCCAGGATAGACCACATGTTAGGTCACAATACAGCTCTCAATAAATATAAAAAGAATGAAATTATACAAAGCACCTTCTCAGATCATAATGGAATGAAACTAGAAATCAATAACAGACAGGAAAAAAGGAAATTTGCAAATGTGTGGAGACTGAACACCACACTCCTAAATATTCAGTGGGTCAAAGAAGAAATTGCAAGTGAAATCAGTAAATATATTGAGACAAATGAAAATGAGAACACAACATATCAAAACTTATGGGATGCAGCAAAAGCAGTCTTGAGAGGGAAATTTATAGCCCTAAATGCTTATATTAAGAAACAAGAAAGAGCTAAACTCAAAGATTTAACTGAACAACTTGAGTAGAAAAAGAACAGCAAACCAATCCCAAAGCAAAAAAGAAGGGAAGAAATAATAAAGATTAGAGCGGAAATAAATGAAAATGAGAACAAAAAAGCAATAGAGAAAATCAACAAAACCAAAAGCTGGTTCTTTGAGAAGATCAATAAAATTGACAAACCCCTCGCTACACTAACAAAGAAAAAAAAAGAGAGAAGATGCAAATAAATACAATCAGAAATGAAAGGGGGGAATTTACAAATGACCTCACAGAAATAAAAAGAATCATAAGAGGATATTATGAGAAACTATATGCCAACAAACTAGACAACCTGGATGAAATGGACAAATTTCTAGAAACTCATAACCAACCTACACTGACACAACAGAAATACAAGACCTTAACAAACCAATTACAATTAAGGAGATTGAATCCATCATCAAAAATCTCCCAGCAAAGAAAAGTCCAGGACCAGATGGCTTCACAGGTGAGTTCTACCAAGCATTTCTAAAAGAATTAACACCAATCCTGTTTAAACTCTTCCAAAAAATTGAAGAGGAGGGAAAATTACCCAACACATTTTATGAAGCCAACATCACCCTAATACTTGGTATTTATGGTATTTTTATCCCATAAGCCAGATAAAGATTCCACAAGAAAAGAAAATTACAGACCAATCTCTCTCATGAACATAGATGCAAAAATTCTCAACAAAATACTTGCAAATTGAATCCAACAGCATATCAAAACACTTATACATCACGACCAAATGGGATTTATTCCTGGTATGCAAGGCTGGTTCAACATAAGAAAATCAATCAATGTAATACACCACATTAACAAATTGAAGGAAAAAAACACATATGATCATCTCAATAGATTCAGAAAAGGCATTCGACAAAATCCAACATCCTTTTTTGATAAAAATACTTCAAAAGATAGGAATAAAAGGAAAATTCCTCAATATGATAAAAGGCATATATGAAAAACCCACAGCCAACATCATACTCAATGGGGAAAGGTTGAAAGCTTTCCCCCTAAGATCAGGAACAAAACAAGGATGCCCACTGTCACCACTGTTATTCAACATTGTACTAGAAGTTCTAGCTAGGGCAATTAGACAAGACAAAAAAATTAAAGGTGTCCAAATAGGAAAAGAGGAAGTAAAACTCTCACTGTTTGCGGATGACATGATCCTGTATTTAGAAAATCCTGAAGTATCCACAACAAAGCTACTTGAACTAATGAGTTCAGCAAAGTGGCAGGATATAAGATCAACACGCAAAAATCAGTAATGTTTTGTACACTAGTACTGAACAATCTGAGGAGAAAATCAGGAGGAAAATTCCATTTTCAAAACAACAAAAAGACTCAAATACCTAGGAGCTAATTTAACCAAGGAAGTACAGGACCTATATGCAGAAAACTGCAAAACAATGCTAAAAGAAATTTAAAAAGACCTAAACAAATGGAAAGACATTCCGTGTTCATGGATTGGAAGAATAAATATCGTGAAGATGTCAATCTTGCCCAAACTGATTTATAGACTCAATGCAATACCAATAAAAATCCCAACAGCTTACTTTACAGAATTAGAGAAGGCAAATACCAAATTCATCTGGAAGGGTAAGTACACCTGAATAGCCAAAAGTATTCTAAAAAAGAAGAGCAATGTGGGAGGAATTTCGCTGCCTGACCTTGAAACATATTACAAAGCTACAGTGGTCAAAACAACATGGTACTGGCATAAAGATAGACACATCGATCAGTGGAATAGAATTGAGAATCCAGAAATATACCCTCACCTATACAGTCAACTGGTTTTTGACAAACCTACCAAGCCCACGCTGATGGAAAAAAACAGTCTCTTCAACAAATGGTGTTGGGAGAACTGGATATCTATAACCAAAAGAATGAAAGAGGACCCCTATCTCACCCTCTATACAAGAATCAACTCAAAATGGATCAAAGATCTAAATATAAAAGCCAGGACCATAAAACTACTGGAAGAAAATGTAGGGAAATATCTTCAAGACCTTGTAGTAGGTGGTGGTTTCTTGGACCTCACACCCAAAGCACGTGCAACAAAAGAAAAATTAGATAAATGGGACCTCCTCAAAATTAAACACTTTTGCACCTCACAGGAATTTGTCAGAAGGGTGAAAAGGCAGCCAACTCAATGGGAAAAAATATTTGGAAATCACATATCTGATAAGGGTTTAATATCCAGGATATATAAAGAGATGTTACAACTCAACAATAAAAAGACAAATGACCCAATTAAAAAATGGGCCAAAGACTTGAATGGACATTTCTCCGAAGAAGAAATACAAAGGGCAAAAAAACACATGAAGAAATGCTCAACCTCACTCATGATTAGGGAAATGCAAATCAAAACTACAATGAGATATCATTTCACACCTATCAGAATTGCCACTATTAAAAAGACAGAGAACTACAAGTGTTGGAGAGGATATGGAGAGATAGGAACACTTCTTCACTGTTGGTGGGAATGCAGGATGGTACAACCACTATGGAGGGCTGTTTGGCAGTTCCTAAAGAAGTTGAATATAGACTTGCCATGTGACCCTGCAATACCACTACTGGGTATATACCCAGAAGAACTGAGAGCAGTGACACAAACAGACATCACCGATGTCATAGCCACATTATTCACCATTTGCCAAAATTTGGAAACAACCCAGGTGTTCATCAACAGATGAATGGATGAACAAACTGTGGTCTATTCACACGATGGAATATTATGCAGCTGTAAGAAGAAATGAAGTCACAAAGCATATGGCAACATGGATGAACCTGGAGGACATTATGTTGAGTGAAGCAAGCCAGACACAAAAGGACAAATACTGTATGAATGCATTACTATGAACCAAATATATTGTGTAATATATTGTTTTATTCACAAAAAAACAAAAACAAAACAAACAAAAAACAAAACAACAAAAAAATTTACATGTATCCATTACATTTAATTGAGAAATGTATATATTTATTCATCTGTGTTTACTTTTTAGTTTTTAATTGTTTATGTTTTCAATTATTAAATGTACAAAATAAAGTTAAAAAAAAAAAAAAAAACACAGCATCCCCATGTGTCTTTGACACTTTACATTAGTGTGGCACTGTTGTTACAGTGTTGAAAGAATATTATAGTTGTACTAACTTTAGTCCATGGTTTACATTAGGGTGTATTATTTTTTCAAATATGCCACCCTATTATTAACACCTTGCATCAGTGTAGAATATTTATTATAGTTCATGAGAGAACATTTTTATAATTATACTATTAAATTACAATTAAAATTCACTGTGTTGTCCCATCCTATGTTTCATCTTTTAATTTTTATTCTAGTAGTGTATACAACCTAATTTCCCCTTATAACCACATTCACCTATATAATTCAGTGTTGTTAATTACACTCACAATATTATGCTACAATTATCACCATCCATTTCCAAAACATTGCAATCAACCCAAATAGAAATTCTGCACAAATTAAGCATTAACTCCCCATTTCCTACCCCCAAACCAGCCCATAGTAACTTATATACTAGATTCTAACTCTGTGAATTTGCTTATTCTAATTATTTCATATCAGTGAGATCATAGAATATTTGTACTTTTGTATCTGGTTTATTTTATTCAACATAATGTCTTCAGGGTTGATCCGTGTAGTCATATGAACCAGAACTTCATTCCTTTTTACTGCGGAATAATATTCCATTGTATATATATGCCACATTTTGTTTATACATTCATTGGTTGATGGACACTTGAGTTGCTTCATCTTTTGGCAATGGTGAGTAATGCCACTATGAACATTGGTGTGCAAATATCTGTTCTACTCCCTGCTTTCAATTTTTTTGGGTATATAACTACTAGAGAGATTGACAGGTCATATAGTAATTCTATACTTAGCTTTTGGAGGAACTGCCAAACTGTCTTCCACAGCAGCTGCACCATAACACATTCCCACCAGCAATGAATGAGTGTTCCTATTTCTCCATATCCTCTCCAACAATTGTAATTTTCTGGTTTTTTTTTTTTGTTTTTTTTTTTTTTTAATAGCAGCCATTCTAATGGGTGTGAAATGGCATCTCATTGTGGTTTTGATTTGCATTTCCTTTATAGCTAATGAAGTTGAGCATCTTTTTGCGTGCTTTTTAGCCATTTGTATATCCTATTTGGAGAAATGTCTATTCAAGTCTTTTGCCTATTTTAAAATCGGGTTTGTTTGTCTTTTCATCGTTGAGTTGTAGGATTTCTTTATATATTCTGGATATTAAACCCTTATTGGATATGTGGCTTCCAAATATTTTCTCCTATGAATAGGTTGTCTTTTCATTTTTGTGATAAAGTCTTTGATGCACAAAAGTGTTTAGTTTGGATGAGATCCCATTTATCTATTTTTTTCTTTCCTTACTTGTGCTTTGGGTGCAAAGTCTAAGAAACCATTGCCTAAAACAAGATACTGAAGAAGCTCCCCTACATTTTCTTCTAGGAGTTTTATAATCCTGGTCCTTATATGGAGGTCTTTGATCCATTGAGTTACTGTTTGTGTATGGTATGAGAGAGGGGGCCCTCCTTCATTTTTTTGCATAGGGATATCTTCCTATGCTGAAGAGAACTTTCTTTCTCAATTGAGTGGACTCGACAGGGTAGTCAAAAATCAGTTGGCCATAGGGGAGCAGGTGTAGCTCAGTGGTTGAGTCCCTGCTTCCCATGTGTGAGGTCCTGGGTTCAATCCCCAGTACCTCCTAAAAATATATAACTTAAAAAAATCATTTGGACATAGGTGTGTATCTATTTCAGAAGTCCCAATTCCATTTCATTGGTCCATATGTCTATCCTTATGTCAGTACCATGCTGTTTTGATTTTACTTATTTGCATCTTCTCTCTTTTTTTCTTTGTCAAATCTAGCTAAGGGTTTGCCAATTTTATTGTTCTTTTCAAAGAACCAACTTTTGGTTTTGTTAATGCTCTATTTTTTAAGTTTTCTATTTCATTTATTTCAATTCTAACCTTTATTATTTTGTTTCTTCTGCTTGCTTTGGGTTTAGTTTTCTGTTCTTTTACTAGATTAACCAGGTGAGCAATTAAGTCTTTTATTTTAGCTTTTTCTTCTTTTTTAATGTAAGCATTTATTGGTTATAAATTTCCCTCTCAGCACTGCTTTCACTGTATCCTATAAGTTCCCTTCCCTTCCCTTCCCTTCCCTTCTCTTCCCTTCTCTTCCCTTTCCTACCCTTCCCTTTCCATTCTATCACATGTTGTGTTCTTGTTTTCAATCGTCTCAGGATATTTACTGATTTAACTTGTAATTTCTTTTTTGACCCATTGATTGTTTAAGAATGTGTTATTAACTTCCATATATATGTCGATTTTCCAATCTCTGCCTGTTATTGATTTCCAACTTCATTCCATTATGCTCAGAGAAGATAGTTTGTATAATTTCAATCTTTTTAAATTTATTGATACTTGTTTTGTGACCCAACATGTGGTCTATCCTAGAGAAAGATCCATGTGCACTTGAGAAGAATGTATATCCTTTGGGGCACAATGTTCTGTACGTCTGATAGATCTAGTTCATTTATCCTATTATTCAAGTTCTTTGTTTCTTTATTGATCTTCTATCTAGATGTTCTATCTATTGATGAGAATGCTGTATTGAAGTCTTCAACTCTTATTGTAAAGGTGTCTTTTTCTTCCTTCAGTTTTGCTAGTGTATGACTTAGGTATTTTGGGGCACCATGTTTAGGTGCATAAATATTTGTGATTGTTATTTCTTCTTTGTGGATTGACCCTTTAGTTAATATATAATGTTCTTCTTTGTCTCTTGTAACAGCATTTAATTTAAAGTCTATTCCATCTGATATTCTTATATCTACTCAAGCTCTTTTTTGGTTACTATTTGAATGGAAAATCTTTTTCTGTACTTTCACTTTCAAACTATTTGTGTCTTTGGGTCTGAGATGAGTCACTTGAAAACAACATAGAGTTGGATAGTACTATTTTATCCATTCTGCCAATCTTTGTCTTTTGATTGGGGAGTTTAATCTATTAACATTCAATATCATTACAGTAAAGGCAGTACTTACTGCAGCCATTTTGTCCTTTGATTTTTATATGCCTGTGAAGGTTAGGCTAATGTGTCAACTCATCCAGGTAATGGTGCCCAGTTGTTTGGTCAAGCAAGCACTGGGCTAATTGTAATACATGGGCATTTCATGGACTTTTATCATGAGTGAGTTGATGGAATAGATAGCTGGTTACATCTACAATCATCTGTGGATATTGCCATCAACAATGAGGGATGTCTCCTCCTATCAGTTGGAGGCCTTAAAAAGGGAAGTGATTTCAGCATTCAGAGAATTTCCATCTCTACTTCAGATAACCAGTGTCTCCTGGGGAACTCAATGAGGCCCTTTATTGGAGTCCCTGGCTTGCAGCCTGCCCTATGGAGTTTGGACTTGTGCTTCCCCATGGTTGCGTGAACAATTTTGTAAAATCTCATATTATTTACAGATATCTCCCATTGGTTCTCTTTCCCTATAGAACCCTGACTAATACATTGCCATATCCTTTTTTGTCTCTCTTTTCTTTCATTACAGGGTCCTTTTCTGTATAGTTGATTTTTTGTGATGAATTTGACTGGTCCCTTTCTCATTTCTGTTTCTGTAAGTTTTTTTAAAGTACTTTCTTTGTAGTTATCCTGGGGTTTGTATTATAATACCAACATTATAACCTACTAATTTGAAAAGATACCAACTCAGCTTCATTAGCATATCTGTTCTCTGCTCCCATACCTCTCCATTTCCCCTCTCTAGGTTGTTTTTGTCCCACATTAGGTCTTTAATTTTATATTTCCATTATCAGGAAATATGACCTTTTTTTGTTCAATTGTATTCTGACTTTTATAGGAATAAAAGAGTAGGGTTATATATTGAGGATACAGTACTTTTGGGTTTTGCATTTACCCATTTAGTTACCTTTACTGAAGGTTTTCACTTCTTCACACTGCTCCAAGCCACTTTCTCCTATCTTTCCTTGCAACCTGAAGAACTTCCTTGAGCAATGATGTAGTGCAGGTCTTTTGTCAATGAACTCTATCAGTTTCTGTTTATCTGGGAATGTTTTAAACTCTCCCTCATTTCTGAAGGGCAGTTTTGCTAGAAAAAGAATTTTTGGCTGGCAGTTTTTCTCTTTCAGTACCTTATTGCCTTCTCATCTACAAGGTTTCTGATGAGAAATTGGCACTTAGTGTTATTGAGGGTCCTTTGTATGTGATGAATCACTTTTTTCTTGCTGTTTCCAAATTCTCTATCTTTGGCATTTGACATTCTTATTAGTATGTGCCTCAGAGTAGATCTATTAGGGTTTATTGTGTTTGGAATATGTTGCACTTCTTGGACATGTATATTTATGTCTTTCAAAATAATTAGGAAATTTTTGGCTTCCACATCAGGAGGGACCCAGACTATATAGCCTTTGTGTGACTTCCAAGCTATGTGAGGACAAAGTGAGAGAGAAGGTTCCAGACTGACAAGTCTGTGTGGCTAATATCCTACCTGATCTTGGAGATTATTTTTCTTTTTCTTCGATTCAGCATTTACAGAATCCCTCTCTGGTCTCTATCATCCTCCAGAGTACCATGCAAGACAGATTTGTACTTTTATTTGTTAATTCTTAGTGGAGACTTTTCCAGGGGATGTTTTACATTGCCATATTGATAATGTTACTGGCATAGTGTGAATTACAGATGGACAAGTATATTAAGGCCATCCAGGTTACCATTCTGGGAAGAGTGAACATTTTGTTTTCCGTTTCATATTATATTTACTATTTTCATCAGCAAAAGAATAAGAAGTGTATAAGGATATAGTGAGGACAGAAGCTTTTCTCTGTCTATAGCTTTATTATTACTGATGATTTCAGCTTCTTTTTAAGTAAGATATTAATCACATTAAAACAGATTTAACAAACAAAAGAATAAAGGGAAGATGCCTACTTATCATTTCAATGCAAATTATAAATGAATTAATAAAATCTGGAGAAAATAATTAGTGCTCTTAGTTAACACTAATTCAATATGACTCCTTTCTTTGCTCACTTTTATGTTCCTTTCTTCCTATTCATTCACAAGTCCTGAACATTTTCCTTTTGAAATATAGTTTGTGGCTTTCTGTTATGTATATAGCTGTAAAATTCAGCATCTTCTTTCTTAATCTCCTAGAAATCATACAATAACTGGAATGTAAAACAAACAAACAAACAAAAAACAAAGAAACACATTTCAATGAACCTAGAAGCAGATCCACTAGAAAGACACCAATATGCAAATAAGGACTCCCAAAGGAAGCTAAGATGGAGGAAAACTCATGTGGGCAGCAGTGAAGAAAAAAGTATTGATTGTGGAGATCTCTGAATGTATCTTCATACTTTCACTTTCTGAGGTTGAGCTCCACCCCCGCTCCGCCTCCAATATCTCAAAATGAAAAACTATGTTCTTTATATGATGGATGAGTATAGACATAGGGAGAGCAAGCTTCCCTTTTCAACTATGAAGGTTTTTTTTCTAGCTCTGTCCTGAAGTTCTGACTATTTTTCATCTTTTTGTCTATCTGAATTTTATCTATCTTTCCAAGCTTTACATTTATCCTATCTCCTCCAGGAAGCCTTTCCTGAATTCTTTACTCAAATTTGTTCTCCCTACTAAATAACATACTATTTCATCATTTATTTTGTTGTGTGTGTGTAAATATTATCTATCCAAAAATGTAAATTTCTGGAGAAAAAGTATATCCCTTCTTTTCTTTGTTGCCTGTGTTCTTTGTTCAAATATTGAACATATACATGGTGGGAGATCAAGAAATACCTGATAGATTGACTTTAAAATGTATCTAATAATTCCTGCATCAAGCTAAGCCATATATCTTCTTAATTGACACTTTTTGAGGTCAATTTTGGGGTGTTATCTATCTTTGGACTAATGACTGTCAAGTATTACTCCAAAAATTGTTGTCTATCAAATTACCAAGTACCACCTCACTCTACAAGAGAAGCAATATACCTCTCCATTATAATTGTTGGCTATGAGTGCTTATTAGAAGAAATATATTTCAAGTATCTGAACAGATTGATGTTCATGTTTCCAATTTCTGCTACTGTTGCAGGTAGAGATCCCTGGGGAGCAGCCTCTGAGATGCAGTCTATGGTACAGGAAGTTTGTTAGAGATTAACACCTATGGGAAGTAAAAGGAAGAAACAGGATTAGCAGAGAAGTTGGGTTGCTATGAAGAATCTGGAGAGCTCTGATGCTGGGGTGGCCCTTCAGATGAGTCCCAGGTTGGTGATAGTGGCCACACTTGATACCCCTACGTAAATCCATCAATTACTGGAGGCAGGCTAACTACAGAAGCAGGCATGCCATTGGAAGTGCAGAGGAAGCACTCCCAGAAACTGGGAGTAAGTCCTACTTTTTGAAGGGGGATCTGGGTGGCCCATCTCACCATCCACTACCTTTACCATTTATGTTGCTGTTGATATTTCTTGTTATCTACTGATTCATGAGGATTTTTTTTTTTTTTTTTTTGGTCTCTCCAGTTAGATTACTTTGTGTTTCAGACCATACCTTATGTATCTCTGTCCTCCTGGGTACCAGCACAATGCTTTATTCATCATGGGTATATTGATATACTTTGGCTCCTAGATGTAGATAGGATGTGGCTTAAATTCTTCTCTTATTCATTTAAAAACACCTTATTTGAACTTGAAGTTAATACAGATTTTGAATAAACTGCTGGACAGGATTTCATTCAGACAAGTGTTTGGGTCAGAGTTAAACAGAAAGCGAAAGGCAACGTGGGTGTGGGCTGTGCCCTCTCAGGACTAGTCACATTGCCTAATTGTGGGAAATGATGGCAGCTGTCAGGTTTCAAAGCCGTTAGAACTGCAGAAGCATTCCAAAGAGGGGTTGTTCTGTGGGTGGCCCTCTCAGATTCAATAACTTCCAAACCAAGCACTTCCAGTAAGCCCAAGAAAGGTCATAACTGCAAAACACTCAGCTTATTACATTAACTGAAGCATTCTCATATACTTGGACCCACAATTTATTCACCCAATATAAACATACAGTATTAGCAATTGCATTTTGTGTGTGTGTGTGTGAACATGACATGGGTATATTGATATACTTTGGCTCCTAGATGTAGATAGGATGCAAAATTAGCAGAAAGAAAAAGATCTGAACTTAATCCCTTTGAGGTATTTAATGACAAATTATCATAAAAAAAGAAACTGGAGGATGGGGCTGGTTATAGAGAGAGGAGACAGAATGTGGTCTCCTTAGGAAGCTTAGAAAACAGGATGGAATTGATAAGAAAGGGCTTCTTGCTTGACTGGATGCACAGAATGTAACTAGGTGACATTCATGGGCAAGACAGTTAAAGAGATGGCATGGGGCAATTTATAAGTGACTTTGAGTTACAAAGATCTGGATTGTACAGAAAAGGGCTAACCAGGTTATGTTTCATTGCATTGGTACATTCCTGTTTGACCTGACTTTGCTACCTGGCTCCTGCCTCTGAAGTTTACTTGGCACCTGTACTAGTTTGATTCATTTTGGATTACAGCTCTGGTGCTTGCTCCGAAAAACCAGGTGAGCCTCTCAGACTCTTTACTACTGATCCACTTCAAGGTATTAGTTGTTCTAGATACAAACTCCACTTTCCATATCCAAACCTAAAAGGAGAATAAATAATTATGAAATAGGATTGTGGAAGCCCTAAAGAGTTCAGCCTTCTTTACCTGGCTTTATCTAATAGGTCACCATTACACTATGCATCACCTTATATGGTGTGTTTGGGTTTAGGTCAAATACATCCCCCACCACCAAAAATACATAAATGCACATAATAGTCACCTCAGATCACTTGAGCAGCTTCCTAAGACCAAAATCTTAAAGGTAGTCTCCTGCTGTAACTATGCATTTAGTTTCATTTAAGATGGAAAGCAGAGATCCCAGGACAGTTGAATTGTGTACTCTACCTCTGATGTTTAAGGTGCAGGTAAGTGTCACCATAAAGCTTGACCCATACTCTGCCCTTTACTTCAGAACATTTCATAGTGAGGCACTGTCCTCAGGATTGTGGGAGTGGGCAGACCATTCACCAGTCTGTTACTTGAAGGGGGCTGTGCCCCAAATGCATATCTGGCATCAAGAAATTGAAAGTAACCACGGTAGGGAGTGAGATGGGTGCTTGGTTCCAGCTAGTCTGTTCTGTATTGCCAGGGGTATGTTGGGTCATTTATGCTCTTGGGAAAGATCCCCCTTCTTGCTTCTTCCCACACTCATCACAGGGATTTAGAACATCACAGAAATATTTCTTGTTAGCAACTGCAGAAGCTACAGACTCTAAAAAGACTCTCTTCTTTTGAATTTAGGAAGATTTAGGCAATGTGCCTGTTTAATAGCAAATGAGAGGAAAAAAGCAATACTCTTTTCTGCTGCCCTCTTGGATTCCCCCCTGAGGCTTTGCAAAATGTCTCACTGCCCTTTCCTAAAAGTGGTGCAGGGATTTCATTTTGACTGCATTTGTCACTGGCTCTGATGGGTGGAACAGATCTTTCAGTTTCATTACTTTTTATTTTAAAAATAAGAGGGGAATTTACATATGATATATAGAAAATTCACATAGCAACGGGAGTGTAGGAAAACAAGCAGGTGTTAATAAATTTCTAAGAAACATTAATCTGTTTCTGCAAATACATCCTGCTGTTCATTTAAATGAAATGATACTCTATAAATTTACCACTTCAGTCACTCTTTGAGCTATCAAAATGTAATATATGACACCTTCGATGATCAAAGTGAAAGTAAGTTTAGAAATCCAATTTACTTTTTTTCCCACCATTTAAGCTTTTTATTTAACTTTTGCATTGCAGGCCCCATTTTAATGAAGCTTCAATTTTGTTTGCTTACATTCCATGTTGTAATGCAATTACATTCCATGTTTGCTTCTAAAGTTGTCATGGAATGTCACAGTTGCCTAAAATAAAGTTTTGTTAGACACCAAATATAAATAAGAAAAAATATTTTGTTTGTCACACTTGAAGATTTAAAATAACTTACTATTGTACTATTCAAAATTGGTAACCACTGATGGTAATCAGAGGTAACCACTGGGGGAACTGAGAATAGAATTGTATCTTGGAAAAAGTGAAAAGAATTAATGGGTCTGTGTGATATAAGTGAGCACCCCCTGCTTATCATAACACATAGCCAATAATAAATCCTGAAGTTAATAATAAAGAAACTGTAGTTGGAATTTATCGTTTAAAGAGAATGTTATAAACACCAGAGGAACGGAAACCAGAAAACAATGATAAGTGATGGCCTCTGGGGAGACGGACGAGGGGATGGTTCAGGATGAGCTGGGGTGGGTATAGTAATGGGAGGCTCTTGCTTTTCACCCTGAGCCCTTCTGCTATGTTCGATTTTGCCAACAACAATAAAATAATAAGTAGCTTAAACTACTTGATGTTCACTTACATTTTAACTTTTAAAAGTTAATGGACAGATAATGAATTTGAATTTTCATTGTCATTATCATCACTTGTGGTCTATGCCATCTGAATACAGTCCATTTAAACATGTTATTTCTGTTCTTAAATAAGCCCTTGAAATCTTGTTTTGCATCCTGGTAGAACTGTTTAGGCAAAAATGTGTAAGACGAGTCCAATTTTACCAGGAGGGGTTTTCTGAGACCAAGACAAAACCAACCAGTGTTATCAGAAGAACTCAGAACCATTCTATTTCCTGTCTCCTGTGTTACAATGGCCAAAGGATGAACTCTCCTGCCTTTCTCTCACTCCTCTTACAAATATTCTCTTCCATTGACACGGGCCTCCTGCCCTTTACCTCACTCTTAAGAATAAATCTGTTCAGGGCACAATATTCAGTAGTTGAGAAGATAGGAATCATGCCATGTTTTTCTCCCTCAGGATGTTTAAAATCTATGCATTAAGTCTTAAATTTTATTTTTACATTCTAAGTTTTAAGGAAATCTTAAAGTTTAAGGGATAAAATTTACATTTACATAAAATTAAAAACAAATAAGGGCCTAAAAGCAGGAATAGATCCTGCAGCATGTCAGGAGGAGTGAGTTCAGTGTGATTTGGATATGGGTATGAGGGGGTGGAGTTTGTTGGGGAAGGAATTGGGACTTCAGTTGGGCCAGTTGAGTAGAATTCAGATGGGCACATAGTAAAAAAGAGGAGCTGGAAAGAAGCACCAAGTGAGGAAGGCAACTAGATATAATAAAGCTTTCAGTCATTTATTCATTAAGTCTTTTATTCATTCATTCACTCAAATAAAACTCTAAGCACAAGTAGCAGCCAGGCACTAAGCTAAGTGCTGAAGGACAAAAATGTGTGAGACCCTGATCCTGAACTTGAAGATTTCACAACCTATAGAGGCAGTTAAGTGTGGATACATATGACTGCAATATAGTGTAATACATTCTGTAATGCCATATAAGTGGAAAAGCAATGGGAGAAGGCATAGGAGGTAGTGGAGAAGGTGAGGAGATGGAGAAATTTGATGAAACTCCACAGAAGAGGTGACATTAGTTACAGACCTCTGAGCAGGAACATCTTAGGTGGAGGAAGAAAGCAGGGCATCCCAAGCAACAGAAGAGCGTAGCATGTGCAAAAGTGGAAATCTGAAAGGGCCTCCTGTCAGGGAATGGTGTGTAGCTCCTCATGGCTAGAATACAGGGTGGGCGAATGAGCAGCACTAGAGCAGAAGGTGTACATGGAACGAGATTGTGAAGGGCCTTGTGTTCCATGATAAGTAACTTGGACCTTATTCTGTATCCAATGGGAACATTTGAAAGCATTTAAGCAGGAAAAGGATGACATCAAGACTTAAGTTTCAGAAAGATCTCACCTTATTTTCAATCTTCACATATTTTGTGATGCTATCCTCCCAACTTAAAAATTCATCTCACTTTAAAAAAATGAAAACCCAGCAAAATAAATTAAAAACCTTACTCTCCTTCAACATTGGTCAACTCTGTTACTCTCCATCCCTTCAGACTTATGGTCTCCACATACACAAATGTCTTCTTCCTCATTTTGTAGTCCTCGGCTTACCACAACCCAATTTTGGAGCCCATTAAGCCACTTAAACCCACCAATGAGCCCTGACCACCAAATGTAGTTCCACCTTGTGTGGCTCTTCAGAGGCATTTGATTCTGGGACCACTCCCTTCTTGGAACTCTCCTGGCATCTGCAAAATCTTGCCTTGCAGGCTCCTCTTAAATATCTCTCTAACCAAGCCTGCTGAGTCTGCTGTGCTGCCAGCCCTTCCTCTCTCCACCCAAATATGAATATTTCCCTGGGGTCTTTTCTCTCTTCTACCTCCTCAAACCTGCTTGAGGGATCCCTTCTACTCCCATGGCTTTGTCCATGACATCCATGCTAATGGTTGTCAAGTCCTTAGCTCCCTCCCGGGCTATAGATGTATATAATCAGCTGCCTACCACACATCTCCAACTGGATATCCTACAGGCACAAATATTATATTTGCCCCCAAATGTGCTCCTCTTCACATTTTCCTCATCATGGTGAATTATACCATGATCTAACCAACTATCCTAAGCCAGAAACCTCTGCGTCAGCCCAGTTCATTTCCCATTTCTTTATTTACATCCCTCCAATCCAATTACTGCGTAAGTCCCTTCATTTCTCTCTCTCTCATGTATTTCCCTCATTCTATTTTCCCCACCACCTCTCTTCAACTTCAGATTACATTATCTTTTTCTTTTTAAATGTTATTCTTTTTCTTTTATATAAAGTATATGTGATACATTAAAGAGAAATACCATAAGCAGCCAATATTCTTATTACAAACAATTTACTAAAAGATTTCTATAAAATGAAACCCTCTTTTAAATATATTCAAATTACTCCTTTTAAGCCCCTCCCCAAAGTAATGTTTGTAACTTGTCATGACCACATTTAATGAGCTATGCTCCCATAGAAATATAGGTGACTGGCTGTCTGATAGGATAGGGAGATCTCTGTCTTGCAATTTCCCAATGGTGACTTAAATTGCTGGCCCTTTAAAACAGTGATTCTAGGGCATTGAATGAAAAATGATAAGTATGGCTGCATGAGAAAATGTATAAGGAAAATACTTCTCATCATTTGCTTCAGTCTGTTTTCATCATTCGGTGTGCAGTTAGAATCCATGCTCAGAGAGTTCTTTTCCTCAGATACTCTCTCTTCCCCGTTCTGTGCATGCCGGAACAAAGATACTGGAGTGCTTCTTTCCTCCTCCCTGGGAGAACTCCTGCCTTGTCATCTAATAAAAGGGCACATTTGTCTCTTGGCTTCTCTTGCAGTAGATTTCTAACTGGCCTCCCCATTGCCAACTTGTCTTCTCAAGTCCAGTTAGAGTAATTCCTGCAAAGTGAAAGCAAATCATATATTTTTTCTGCTTAAAAATTATCTGCAGTTCCCCACTGCCTGTGGGATAAATTTCAAATCTGTCTGTGTGGCATATCAGGCCTTCATGATCTAGTGCTTGTCTCTCCAACTTCATCTCTAGCCTCTCTTCCCCTTGCTCTGTTCATTTTGCCATTTGGAATTCCTGGTAGTTCATAGATGACACCAAGCAAATTAATGAACACATTAGGAGATGAATTCAATGTGAGGATTACATTGCTATGGATAAACCAGGGGGAGGAAAGGGTGGAGCGAGGACAAATGTCATAATCATCCTGATATGAAATGTATCCCCATAGATATTTTAGAGATCTATACATTTATTCTGCTGGCTATTAGATAGGGAATGGTGGGTGTGCAGAAGTTGTGTGTGTTTTTTATTTATAACAAAAGAAGGTCCTTCAGAATTGTGGTCTGTACCCAAAATAATGTGATATGGAGAATTCCAAAATATCTGAAAATTTGCCTTAAATTTTTTTGGATATATTGACTTTTGTGAGAAGGCCCATGAGCCAAGATGACCATGAACCTGAGATAGTGTCAAGCTGAGATAAAGTCATTTCACATATTCTTCTATAGCCAACTGTGGGATTTGGAAAAGAATAGAGTTGGTCTTTTTATAGAGATTTTTCTTTCTCAAAAAAGGCGTTTCTTGCATGTAACTATGAATTTTATTCTTCAAAAATTGAAACTTAGCAGTTACCATAGGCTCTGAGGGGAGGGGAATGGAAGAATAGGTGGAACACAGGGCATTTTTAGGGCATTGGAATTGTTCTGTATGATTTTGCAATAATGGATATAAGGCCATTATACATTTTGTCAAAACCTATAAAAGTGTGTGATGCAAAATGTAAACCATAATGTAAACCATTGGCCATAATTAGTAGAAGTGCTTCAATATTTGCTCATCAATTGTAACAAATGTACCATACCCGTGTAAGATGTTATTAACAGGGGAAAATGTGAGAGGGGAAGGGGTGGGATATATGGGAATACCCTATATTTTCTATGTGACTTTCCTGTAACCTAAAGCATCTTTGAAAATAAAGTGGGGGAAAAAAAAAAAAGAAATGACACTGGGGGAATATTCAGAAGAAATTGTCAATATACATAAAAGAAACAGATCTTATGGTGATGAAAGGCACAATGCCAAAAAAAGATTTTTTTGGCTTTATTTTTGGGGAGATTTTTGGATTGCAGGTTTGCAACTGTGGTAGGAGAGGATCACTGGTGCAGGGTATCAGTGGTGGGGGGATGTGTGGGGAGGGGTACACCTAGGACATGCCTCTATGGAATATGAATGTGTTCAAGTGGTCATGGGGTATTGTCTGAGTGGGTGGAGACAATAATCAACAGAATATTGAATTCCCATCCTGGGGAGTCCTGCTACATTCTCTAAATAGAATGGCAAGAATCTCTAGAGTACATGAGCAGTGCCTAGCAAAGAAAGACAGACCAATATGCAGGGCCCTTGATATTGATGCTTATACTTATGAACCTTGTTCTTGTGAAATTGAAGCTTAGCCTAGTACTATATATTGCCTTAGAGTCACCTCCTGAAAGCCTCCTTGTTGCTCAAATGTGGCCTATCTCTGGGCCAAACTCTGCACATAAGCGTACTGCCTTCCCATTGGCATGGGACATGACTCCTGGGGATGGGACTTGCTGGCATCAAGGGATTATTACCAATTGCAAACTAGCCATGCATTTGGAAAAGGCCTTGACAAAAAGGGGGAAATATTAAATACAAATGAGTTTTTATGGCTAAGAGATTTCAAAGTTGGGAGGTCATTCCAGAGGTTACACTTATGCATGACTCAGCAGGATCTCACTCACTGCCACAGTAAACAGTGCTTCAAGCAGGGGGCTCCTGAGGGCTCTAGAGACATCTGGACTCTATAGGCAGGGCAGACAATCCCAGGAAGTCGGCACCCCATCAGTGGGCCTTATCTTGGAACATATGATAACCTATCTCCCCAATGTATCAGAGTTAGACTCGTTTACAATTTTCCTACACATGGTTCTTGTGCCCCTTTTATTTGAACCTATAATTAAGCACTATATCCATTAAATATATGTCCCAGATACTTAAATCTTCTGTTCTTATGCTGGTTGACCCTGAATCTCAGCAGAGCTGCAGCCAACACTTACTCTCCAGTTCATTAGACTCATGCAGGACAACTAACAAAAGGATGATGATGGACAACAACCATCCCCCAAAACAGAGAATATCTACAACTGCAAGCAAGACAGTTCCATCCATCTGCCCCATGGGATCTAAGCCCCCTCTCAATAGAAAGCAGAATCCTCAAGATTGAAGAATGAACATACATAAGAGAGGAATGCAACTATGGACTAAAGTAGACTTATTATTCTAATAATGGAAGAACTTGTAAAATTGATATAAAGACATGGTCACCAGAGGTTCTGATGGGGGGGAGAGGGAAGAACAGGTGTAACATGGGGCATTTTTGGGACATTGGAATTGTTCTGCATGATATTGCAATGATAGATACAGGCCATTTTACATTTTGTCAAAACCTATAAAATTGTGGGGTTCAAAGTGTAAACCATAATGTAGGCTATAGTCCATAGTTAGCAGCAATGCTTAAATATGTGTTCTTCAATCCTAACAAATGTCCCACACTAAAGAAAGATGTTGTTAATAGGGAAAGTGTGGGAGGAGGAAGGAGTGGGTATATGGGAATAACCTATTATTTTCAATGTAATATTTATGTAATCTAAAGCTTCTTTAAAAATAAAGGAAACGGAGCTGGTGTAGCTCAGCAGCTGAGTGCCTGCTTCTCATGTACGAGGTCCTAGGTTCAATCTCCAGTACTTCCTAAAAAAAAAAAAAAAAAAAAAGGCATTGCAAATCTCTTCTATTATTGTGGGGGATGATTCAGGCCTTCCCTAGTCTTGGTGAGCCTGATTGCTGTTGTGTATGCCCTCATGGACAACTTTGGCACCCACATCCTACCAAAAGAGAATCATAGACAGAAGTGCCTTTCTAGCCAGATGTCAATTTTAAGGGTCTTTTTTGTACCAACAGCTTCTCTTTGGTGGGATGACCAATAAGGAATCAATTGATAAATGATTGTTTTTGTGTGGGTGGAAAATCCTCTTACAGAGCCAGACCCTGATTCGTGAAGTTCTTTGAAAACACCAAACTATGACTATCCATGCACAGGAACTATAATCTCTAGCCCCTATTTTGAGAACAAATCTCATTGCATGTGACCCCAAAAGTTCTAAGTGAGAAGGGCATAACATGAGCTCTCTTGGTCTGCATTGCCAGCTACTCTCCTTTCCAGATATGCCTGTCTGGTAGGACAATCTTTTGTACGTTGTCCATCTTGACCATGGTAGCTTATACCTATTTTCCTCACCACCTGAATTACTCACTTTTGGAGATAAACTTCAGGAAATGGAACCATAAAGAAAATTCAGTAGCAGTACTGGTCCTAAGGCTGGTCTCCCAGCTCAGTCTGCGAAGTTGTTCAACACAGATCTCATCAGTTTGTCCCAGACCAGATCACCAAGTTCCTCCTGAAACAGGTGCTAGAGCATGATTTAATTTTCTCCAAGGCTTAAACAAGGAGAAGAAAAGAGTTTATAGATTAGCAACATGTGTTTAAAACCACTTTGGCATTGTAGGTGAATACTATGGATGACCATCAATTCTTCACATTTTGAATTAATAAATGCCACCTAGACAGCCTGGAAAATGTCAAATTCACCCCAAGGCAGACCCTACCTGCAAGGACTACCTAGACTTTCACTTGTCTTTTCATGTGTCTAGTTATGAATAGGGCTGCCATATATGATAATTTCAATTATGAACTGCATGCTTGTAGTAGGGTCCAGTCACATTGCAGCCCATGTGCATGGTGCTCCTTGGTGTTGGATAGAAAACAGCCTGCAACTTCCTTTGATTCTCATCTATGGATTTATGAATTTCTTGGGCCTTCATGAAGTCATTAACAGAACATGGAAGTACAGGAATTTTCATCAAACTGCTTCAGGTGTTCATAAGGGACAGGATTTCATTCTCCTTAATAGACTCTGTCCCTCTGTCCAGGAGAAACTCTTGTATATTATAGAGAAGACAGAAAGAAATGGTTTATATGGTATCAGAAATGCCAATTCTGCTAAAGGGTTCTGGGAAAAAAACTGAAATTAGGATTATGCTAAATCAGAAATAAGGTATAAATGAGGTATACCTGGGAGTCCTGAGTGAGGATCAGTTCTAAGAAGTGACAAAGTCATGAGGGTTTAACCAAGAGGTAGCAAGCGTATTATCCCAGAAAGCTGAGATCAGGAAGCAGGTATTGGATGAAGGTTCAGGAGAATGGAACTTCTAATGGGTCCTGAAGTTTCTCAGGTAAGTCTTTTCTTTCTCAGGTTATTCTTTCATTGCATTATATTTCAAAAGCATTTTCCAGTATCTGACTTTCCCCAGTTTTTTGTCTTTTCTTACCCAATTTGATTATGCTGCTTGATTCATTATCCACCTTTCTGTCCACTCTTTGCTTTGTGTGTGGGGACCTGGCAGGGAGGAATCTGTACATTCCTGACCCTGGGCATTTTCATTTTATGACTCTATTTGCAAATGGAGCCATTGTTCACATGGGAGAGGAGAGAACGGCAGGCTTGGGATGCTCAAAGGTCTCAGTGGCTCCTAATCCAGTTCTAATGCTTGATGTTTGATGCCGTTTCCAAGGAGCGCTGTGACACAAGGGCGTTAATCTACCCTGTGACAGCATGGGGTTTTAATGCGTTTTCTACATCTGAAGAAAGAACCTCCTATGGAGATGGTGAAAAGAGTTACGGTGAAATCAATATCTTCATTTCGCTGGGGTACTGTCAATTTGTAGCAATGATATGAGGGATCACTGCACAGGGAGAGCTTGTTGGATAGAATCTCATGTACAATACATATACTTTTAAAGATGGACAGACTTGCTTCAAGATTTTTTTTTAAAGGTGAATGACTACTTGAGCTAATGAGCCATTTTCTTTCTAGAAATATGTAGAAAACCTGTTATAACACCAACGGCATAATTTTGGAACAACAAGGGTTTCATTAAACTGCTTTGCAGCAGGTGTGTTATCTGGAATGAAAGATTGATTCCATAAGGCATATTGGAGTCAGTGGAAGGTATACTTGCCATACATTGAGCTACCCAAATAAAAAATATGCTGCCTGATTTTGTGCTAAAGATACAAAGCAACCTAGGAAGTTATATGGTAAAATGTCCAAGAGTAAGGCCATTCAGCCTCATCAGCAAGATTGGCAGAGTACGAAGTGGAGTCAGAGATGTCATGGGATGAAGGATGGATTAGGATACCAACTAGAACAGGCTTTTCAATCCTCTCCCAACCATACTCTTAGTCAACTATTAGATTTGGTTTTAATACCAGTGCTTCTTGAAAATAAGATTTATTAACCAACCATGGATTTATTTTGGTTTCTTTTTTTTTTCTGGTTACTATGCTCAACTTTCTTTGATTTCCATGATATTTCAGTGTTATATGTATACTTCTATAATTAGCAGTGATATTTAAGTATCTATCTATCTGACACGCTAAATAAGTAGATAAGGAGGATGGATGCACATTTTTTAAAGATGATTATTCACTGTTTTGGTGTCTCCACAGCTTCTAAAAGGTTTAAACATATACGTGGAAAAGCTTTATACTTTATATGGGTGTAAAATCTTGTTACCCTTGTGAATTATCTTATATATGCACAGAAGAATAAAATGGGAATTGTTAATTTTTCTCTACTTTCTGTGAGTTTTGTTTCTTTTTTTTTTTTCCAGACAGCAAATATTAAGGAATGCAAATAAAAAGGTCCTTAGATTTGGGTGCTTTAAAGATTCGCTTTTCCCAAGTCATGGAAAAAAAATATTTTTGTGTGTCTCTTGGATATGGTGGCTATTTCTAAAGTAGGGTAGATACAGGATGCATACAAGATGCAGATATTTAAGAAAATACCTCTGTTGCAAAATTTCTCAAACTCACATTCTGTGGAAAACTACTCTCAAAAGAATTCCATCATCAAATAAGTTTGGAAGATTCTGCATCTTATTTCCCTTCTTGGAGATTTACAGCACACTTCAGAATATTTAAAGCTTTGGTAAATTCTGTAGAAAAGAAACTGGTTTAACAAAGCCCAGCATTTCCTAAACTTATATGAAAATGAAATTCCTCTTTAAAAATTCATGGAATACCTTTCACCATCCTGCTTAATTGTGGGGATATTAGAGTCTTATCTCATTTGCAAAATCCTCTCTTACCCATGGGTAGGATATCCTGCACAGACTCTTGAGCTTTAACATGTAGGGTCATTACTGCACAATACCCCTGGCAGACTAGGATGGAAGCAACAATAGGAATCCCTCTCTCCCCCCACGTTCCTTAATGGCTTCATCACTTTTCATTATCTTCTCCATTATTTCATAAAGTTGCTGTGAAAAATAACCAACTAAAATGGTCATTTGGCTTGTCAAATTAAGTACTATATGAATGTCGTAATAAAAGCTACCATTAATTGGGAACCCACTGAATGTCAGCAGTGAAGCACTACGTAAAGCACAGAATCTAAACTTCCCCTGCTCTGCAAAACAACTCAGCAAGGGAGGCATTGCTAGCCTCACATTTTCAGCGAGGAAAGTCTCGGAGAGGTCATATATCTTGTCCAAATTTGCTTGCTACTATGGGACAAAGACAGTATAGCATGACGATCTGTCTTTGTCTCTCAAGTCCCTGCACTTTTCACTATATCATCCTGTCTCTCCTAATGTGGTGAATTCAGTTAGTCCCAGCAAGATAATAAAATTTGAAGTGATAAGAATAATGATGCTGATAATGGTAATTAATAACAATCAGAAAGGTATCAAAACTCTACATATTGTCATTGTGTAAAATTTATGGTGGTAAAATATTTTAATAGTGTAGAGCCTACTCTCCCTTCTCCCACCCTCACATCCAATTAATCACTAACTCTGATTGATTCTTTCTTTAGTATCTCTAGAATCCATCCACTGCCACTAACTGTAGTTCTAATCACAATCTTACTTGTTCTGAATTTATACTGCAACCTATGCCTAACTTGTCCTTGCTTTCCTCCAATTCATTCTACATACTGCAACCAGAATGATCTTTCTAAAATACAGACCTTTCTTACACTCTCCAAGCTGGGTTTAGGGATGCTACTTTCTGCTCCTATAATATTGCTTTATCACACTTGTGGTGCTTTTACAATGGGTCCACAATTCTCTGATACTTCTCTGCTATATAGAGTCTAATTCCCTGCCCCTTAAGTGTGTGCTGTGACTAGTGATACACTTTTAAAGAATAGAATGTGGCAGGAGTGATAAGGTCATAAAAAGGCCTTGTGTTTTCCTCCTTGATTTCTCTCACTCTGGGTGCGCTAGCTGCCATGCTGTGAAGACACTCAGGCAATGCTGTGGAGAGGCTCCAGGTCAAGGAACTGAGGCCTCCAGCCAACAGCCATGTGAGGGAGTCATCTTATGAGCAGGCATTTAAGCCCCAGTCAAGTTTTCAGATAACTGCCCTGGCCAACACCTTGACAAAAACTTTAGGATAGACCCTGAGCTAGAACCACCTTGCTAAGCCTTGCTTGAATTCCTGAACTACAGAAATTGTGAGATGATAAATGCTGTTTTTAGCCACCAAGTTTGGGGTGATTTGTAACATAACGGTAGGCAACTAATACCACATTGTATTAGAATTCTCTTCCTTTGCCTATACTTCCTTTTGGACTGAAGGCTCCTGGAGGACAGAGCCTGTGCTCTGTTCTTGGTATCTCTCTAGTTCTAAAATAGAGCTCAGCATATATTGTGGGCTCAAAAATTGCACTGCAAGAATGTATACATGTGAAAGAATCTTATCTCAGTGAGATGCTTCTATTTGACAACAAATCTTTCTTCAAGTGTATTAACAAGATGTGATAGGCAGAGAATAATTAATTAATTAGTTTTTCATCCAAGGAAGGAAGAAATACTATTTTTTTTTTTAAGATTTTATTTATTTATTCATCCACCCCCCCCTTGCTGCTCGTGCTCGCTGGGTCAGCTAACCACGCCGTGTGGGCGGGCTTGCCTTCACCAGGAGGCCCCGGGAACCGAACCCAGGGCCTCCCACATGGTAAACAGGAGCCCTACTGATTGAGCCACAGTCGCCTCCCGAAATACTATTTTTTAATGTTTGTTTTATTTCCCCTATAGTAGCCAAAATGATCATTTAAATCTGTGCTCTGCTCAAAAACTTTCAGTGGACTCCTATTGCACTTAGAATAAAATTCAACTTTCTTCTTATAAATTACAAAACTCTCCATGGACTAGTCCCTAGCTATGTTTCTGGCCTTATCTTCTGTCATTACCTTGAAACTCTAGCCGTCCCTTTTCTTGAAGGCACCAACATATTACCACTTCAAAGCCTTTATGCTCAATGGTCCCTGTGTCTGAAATGTTTTGCCTCCAGATCTTTGCAAAGATGGTTCTGTTTTATCATTTAGGTTACAGGTAAAATGTCAGTTCTTCAGAATGTACCTTTTTAAGTTACCCCATCTAAACTTGTCCTTCACCTCACTAGTTACTATCTGTCTCAATCCTCTGATTTGCTTTCTCTGTCACCATCAGAAATTATCCTATTTATTCATTTGCTTTCCTTTCCCCTCTCTTTAATTCTCCTGTTGACCACTGTTATCTCCCCATACTCAGCATACTGTCTTGCACTAAGTAGGTCCTAAATTATAGCTGTTGGGTGAATGAATAGATGGAAAGATGGATGAATGAAAGAAGGAGAGAGGAGTGCTTGGGAGAGACATCGATGCAATAACTATCCAGGAAACATGTCTGCTGCCTATGTGTCCCCTTGGACTTTATTGGCACTCTTATAGCTCCAAGATGTCAGTATTGGTAGAGGAAACCATTGTATTTGACAAACGCTGTAGTACTTGTCTCCAGCAGAGCTGCTTCATAGCCCAGGTGGCACAGTGTGATAAAAGTCAGGGAGAACTATTCTATCAGTGTGGCTCTGGAACTTCAAGGAGGGGCAGCTGTGGAAACATCAAAGACAGTATCTTAGCAAGGACATCAGCCTCTTGAGAATGGGGCCTGCCTGTTGAGGCAACAATGAGTGTCTTCAAGTCCCTTCAAGGGTAGTAGAACTTTATGGAGGCAGCAACAGCAGGAAAAGTAGAGTGAGACAGACACTTCATGGTGAATTATGTTGGTAAACTGCTTTGTGAACACATTTGAGAAAATCATTAGTGCATCCCAGATATATTTGATAGGGATGTTGGGAGAGGAACCTGCTCAGGGGAGAGACTAGAGGTCCTGCTTTGGAAAAATAACAACAACAACAAAACATGTGTCTTCAAGTTTTATCCATAGATTGACATATTCAGAAACTACATAGAAAGTACTACAGAAGAGGAAAAAGAGCTCTGACTTTGGAGTTAGAAAATCTGAGTTTTTGTTCTAGTTCTTTCACATTCTAACTGTGTGGCTTGAGGCAAGTAACATAGGCTTTCTAGCTGCTATATCTTCATCTGAAATATAGGAATAATACCTACTAAAGGGTGTCATGAGAATCAAATGAGATGAAATTTGAAAATACACTTGAAAACATATTTGTAAATTAGAAAGTGCTATAAAAATATTAGTTATTGTTATTGTCCCATTTGGAATGGTCTGCTTAGCTTACATTGATACCCTTTCTTTTAGTTTCCTAGGCTGTTCAAAGCAGATGCCATGAAATGGGTTGACTTCTAACAATGAGAATTTATTAGCTTACAGTTTGAGGCTGTGAGAATGATTTCTTCCCAAAAACCAGCTGCCAGTGATCCTTGGCTCCCCTGCCACATGGCAAGGCACATGGCAGCGGCTGCTAGTCTCTCCCTTCTCGTCCCGGTTTTGTTGCTTTCAGCTTCTTGCTTCAGTGGCTTTTTCTTGCTCTCCCTCTATTCATTCTATTTATAAAGGACTCCAGTAAGAGGATTAGACCATCTAGAATGAGGTGGGTCACACCTTAACTGAAGCAGCTTCATCAAAAGTTCCTAGTTTTAATGGGTTTACACACACATGGAAGGGATTAAATTTAAGAACATGTTTTTCTGGGATACATACAGCTTCAAATCACTAAGACCTTCAACCTTTACATGCTTCTCTCATTTCCTTAACTGGAAACTTAAGCAATCATATTCTTCTGGATCCCACCCCCTTGGCCTAAGTTTATTGGACGAGTGGTAGATGTCTTGCCTAAAGTGGATGAATATTCTTCTTTCAGGGCTTTTAGAATTGGGACCAAACACTCCAGTTCAATAAGTCTAAGTTATTCTTTCGAATGGTGAAAGCATAAACCCAGGAGTTATGGTGTGCCATCACGAATCCATGTGTTATTGTAAAGTGAAGGAAGTCAACCTACAGAGATAAAATTTTGAAGCAGATTTGCAGAAAGAAGGTGCCTGGATTCATGGTTGATTTTCAGCCCCTGGATCCAGTCACATTGGACATGTCTGTGTCTTAATTATAAATGACCCCTTCTTTCTTAAGTTAAATCGAGTTTCTGTTCGGTTACAACAGAGTTCTAATATATTAGTGTTTCAGACAGATTATTACAATATAGGCCATTATAGCAGGCTTGCTTGGCTGTTAGTCATCAGATCTAGACAGGACTTTCATATTATAATCTCAGGAACCTTTGATTGCACTTCTGTCCACACTCATCTTACCTTTCTTATTTAAACGAATCCCATCTGTTTGGAAAGACTTTACCTTTCAGAAACTCACAGCCCATATTACTTTTCAGACAATAAGAAATCTTCCAGTAAAAGAAGATAATAATGTTCACCCCCATTACTTTGCCTAGTCGTCTCCTGGAATGCCTGCGAATGTCTGTACTGATCTTTGACTACTAGAAAAATCTTGCTGCCATGTTAATATTTTAAAAAATCCATGTGTTACTTAATTCCTAGGAACATGTGTTACTGATGCAATGTATAATCTCCACTATTCTACTCCATTTTTAATGCCCATAAAACTGAGATTTTCTCTATTAGAATGCCTACTATTTTAGTAACAATAATTGGAAACCAAGTACTGTTTTGTAAAACACAGTAATAGGTACATATTAAAATTCCAAATAGGGACATATTTCCTGACACATAATCTGACAAAGAGAAAGAATATGTGGAATCGAGACTGTGTTGAAGGATCTGAGGTCTACGGGCAAATCATGTCTATGAGATTGAGCTTTGTGATTTGTAGGATCATTTTGAATATAAATACAGAAGTGACTTTTTATAAGGACCGTGGAAAGTATACAATTCAGTTACCAAATTATTTTATTATTTACAGTGATACCTATGATTTCATAGATACTCTTGGTTATGTCGTATAAAGGCAAGTAGCCCAATCTAGGCTAAAAACAATCACAGAAAATCTTTATTATGGTGTTTCCCATAGTACTCTGTACCTATTTCCATCAATGTACTTACCATATTTTATTTATCAGTTTGTATATCTTCTCCCCTAGGAGACTATGAACCTCTTGAGATTAGGAATGGCTCTTATTCTTTTAATCACCTGTGCGTAGCACAGTGCCTTGTATGTAATATCTGCAACCATAACCAATTGTTGAATGAATGAATGTTTACTGTTTGACTTTCATTGACAATTTTCCTGGATTTCCCTGGGGAGCAGGGGGGACAGCTAAATAATTATTGTCACCCCTACAGGGCTCAGAGGTTCATGATTTTGCCAGATAATGAATCATCCAAAATGATTTTCAACATGATTCTTTAATATTATCCCTCAAACAATTGGTGTCTATCAATGTATGTTTATTGGTCTAGAATGGATCATTCTTCAGGAAGCCTACAAAACCCCCGTATAGCCTCTTTGTAATTCAGTAGGTGGTGGTGAGGGAGGGGAGCACACAGTAGAACTTAACAAACTTTATTTTCAATACTTGTTAGCTTTGCTAGCTAATGGGCTCCTTCTCCCCCTGAGAACTACACTTTTCAATATCTTTAAGGGCAACCATTAGTGGTTCCTACAATGACTTTGCACAACTACTTTTTCCAAGCCTTTTTTTTTAATACTCTAAATATCTGGAGTTAGAAAAGACTGGTTCATTGTGAAGGAACCACTAGTTTGTAGCCTTTGTTTAATTTCCCCATCACTAGATGTGTCTGCAGAATGATTACTTCCCATTAGATTTGGTGGCTTCCTGTCCCCATTAGCACAAGTAGAGATCAGCTGGAGCAAATGACTGATTCCAGGGTTGGCCCTATGTGCTGAATCTGTTCACCACAGTCTCCCTTTTGACACACATTATCCCTTTGCTCATGGGCCTGATAACATCCCAGATGATTGCATTGCTGTCAATCTCTATTCCCTTAACCAAGACATATAAAGCTCCAGAGTTTTATCCTGAAACTCCAGGTTTTCATTTGGCATTTGGAAAAAGTGACCTGTGTGTTCAGGGCCAAGCTTGATTCTCCAAGTCTGTGTGTGTTTACAAAAACAGCCTGTGAGTTTCAGCTGAGTGTCTCTTCAGGATGACCTAAATTCCTCTTTATTATAGATTCCTGGGGGGCTTTGCCTTTGTAGCTCTCTGAGCGCTCTATGAATGAGATAGGAGATCTTCTCAGTTCCTCTCTGCCCTTCTAAGGCATCTAAGGAGATCAGAAGGGCTCCTGTTTTTACCTACTCTTCTAAGGTATCATGTGAGATGAGATATCAGGGCTTCCCTCAAAGCAAACCAAAAGGAAACACAAACATTGAAGGATGAGAAGACAACTTGTGGCGGGATAACCTGTGCCAGTAGTCTACCTTTTAATTAACTAGAGCCAAGATCCAATCATATGTCATGAACAAGAGCAGGAAGCAAATAAATTGTGGTTACTTCAAATTAGCTCGCTTAACAGGCCAGGAGCCACTTAATTCTTAAGCATTTAATTCAGTCAATTCGCCCTCAAATGAGGAGAGGCAGAAACAAACGGTGTAGTCTTTGGAAGGTTGTTAACCTGACCCAAGCGCGTAAGTATAAATTTTCAGCCTTTACACAATTCTTCAATAGTATATAGATACGCATTTTCTATATGGAAGCTTGGTGCCCTATTCTATCGGCTGAAGCCTTAAATCCACCACCACATACTTGGGCAGTTTACTTAAACTTTCTGTGCCACAGTTTTCTTATCTGTAAAATGGGGATAACAATAATAGCAATTTTATAAGGATTAAGGATAATAACAGATTTAAGGCACTTATTAAATACTCATTTGATATGAGCTACTATTGTTTCTGCATAGTCGCCCTTGGAATATTGAAAGATAGGGCCTTTTTAAAATTTTACATCACCCTATGCAGAGCTTGATCTTCAATCGCAGATAGAAGTTCTCCCATCCATGCTTAGAACACAGCAATAAATTTCCATAGGTTAACACCAGCGTTTAACTATATGGCATTTATTTTCCCCATTACGTTAAAATCAGATATTTGTTATAATTTTACAATCTTTTATTCCTTTCTTTTATATAATTGATACTGGTATTTTACACTCTTGGTAAAGAAAAAAAAAAAAACACAAAACAAAAACAGTTGATCCTCACATTTCTGCCCTTTGATAATTCCTCTGAGAGCTGTGCCCCTGATTTCCCTTCTGCAAAGTACCATCTGCATACGCGGGATCTTTTGCCACCTCCTTCTGTGATTCACTGTGACTCCTTATAATGGCAACCAGGATGGCCTTTTTTTCTCTCTCTCTCTTTCCTAATAAGGAACAGAAGCAGCAAGACTGGGATCACTTTGAACACTAGCATTTCTTTGGAATACAGTTCTAACTAGATTTGTATTATGATGCTGTGGGTGGAAATGCCAGATAGGAAGAAACAGATGAAACAGATGAAAGGGTGAGAAGGAATGAGGAGGTCGGTTATTTGGATTTCCTTAGGTGGGACATTTGTTGCAAAAATGGCAACCAGCTTTTTAAAACAATACATTGGGGTTCTGTATCATTAACAATAGGTAAAGAAAAGAGGCAAGCAGGCTCTGTGGTGTTAATCTCACCCCTCACAAATAATGGCACCAGTGACATTTGACCATGTGACAGATGAGTGAGTGAAGAGCCCTGGGACTGTGATAGTGACAGTTTTCTTTTTCTACCCTTGTAAATTATTCAGCATTGGCACAGCACTGGGAAAACACAAACCTGAGAAAGGGTAAGGGAGAAAAGAAATTCTATTGCAAATGAGAATGGCTGCTGACAAGTCCATTAAAAAACAACCACCCAACATTTAAGCCGCCCTTGCTGCCTTCAAAATGTCCTTCAAAGGTTCAGTTCACTAACCTCTTTCAGACGTGTAAGAAGGTGGCAGAAAAGAGAGGACAGTTCCTGTTAAAAGCATTCCATATTGGTCTCCCTTTCTGAGTGCATCTGTGTCATTACCAAAGATCCAGTGGTACGTCTCTTAAGATCATATGGGTTATGAAAGCTCAATGTCTTAGCCATACATTTCCACTCCAGTAATTACAGTCTGCTGACTTGCAGGCACCCTGTTGCTTTGGTTGGTTGTGATCGTCTTCCATCCCTTTTGCTCCACTGTGTTAAAGCTGCCACTCCTGTAGAGGCTGCTTTTCTGAATGTGGTTATAAGTCCACAGACAAGTTGTAAAAATGCCATGGCACACTTTTCTCTTTTTTAAAAATTGGAATATATAGTTGTTTGTTGATGAGTTTCATTTCTCTTTTCTCTGCTTGGAAGGCAAGCAGGGCATTCTTCTCATCAAAATACCCCCAGCTGAAATGGAGACCCAGTGAGGTCTCTGGAAATGAAGACGTGAAAGAGGACTGTTAGTGCTGAGCCAGACCAGTTGCACTGCCCCAACCTTCTCTCCCACTAACATCTGCTGTGCAGCTGGAATGCTGAGAAACCCATGTTTTTACATTGCTTGTCCAGCAAGGGGGGCTAGAAACTACAATTCCATTTCTGTTGGAGGCTGCTCCCCTCTGATATATCCTGCCAGAGAAAAATCATTGGTAACATCTTATATTTCTATAATAGATTTTATGTGACATTTTCAAAATATTTTACATTAATGTATGAAGCTTCCCTTGGCAAGGTATAATAAGTGAGCACTTCATCTCCATTTCCTGGAAGGGTGAAATGATACAACAGCAGGTTCAGTGAGGAATAAATCTGCAGCAGTGTTGTGTATGGCCCCCAGATGTTCCTTCCTGCGCCCCCTCCTAACCATAGCTCTAACATTTCTTGTCCACAGTTTTTTTCTCTACAACAATGGTGTGATTTTTCAAAGCATGTCCTTTATCAGCCCTTTACTGCCAGGAAATAACACTAGAGGGTAGCAGGAGCAGCCTCAGAAGGTTGCATGGGTTCATTTGTGCAGTTGTAGTGATTAAATAGTAGCATTTCCACCTTTCCTGAGTGGCTCCATCATATTTTAGGCTGCTGTTGCTTTCTTGAGTCCTCCTAGAGTTGAACATCACTAATCTGTTATAGCATGTGTCTGAAATAAAAATCCCCTGGGGTTTAAACCTTTCACATAATTTCATTATTTCACTACCTCCGTCCCATTCCCTCCCCATTACCCGCATATACCTACAAATTCCAACTTTGTCCCTAAACAGACTAAAGAGCTTCCAGTTAGACCTACTTAAAAACTTTACTGTTATTATGTTTAATGCTGGGATAGGTTAAGATGCAAAATCCCTATTATAAATAAGCTTAGACCTACACAGAGGGTGGCTACTAGAACAAATGATCAGTAAAAAGAAATGCAACCTAAAATCTTAATCTAAATGCCTGTGCACACAATTTGAGTCCTTTAATGGAAGCATTTTCTCTAGATTTATCTAGGAAAATATCTCCACCGCAGATCGTCTGTGGCCATACCACCCTGAACGCGCCCGATTTCGTCAGCCCCAGATCACCTCTAATAAAGCTGATCCTATGACTTCTGTCCTCTTACTCTGGATTTTCTTTAGGTTCCCATATGATTCCCATTTGCTAAGCTCACTCCTTGGTGAGTTTTGAAGACATATTATGGTTATAGAAGAACTGTAACTGATTTTTGTAGCATGCCAGGTAAGACTTAGGAACATCAGTAGTTGCTTTGCCTCTAGTAATTGCTTATTTGAAATTAAAAGCTTTGCTCATCAAGGTCATGCCTCCGTTGAAAATTAAATGCTCAAAATTCTAAATGGTTAATTGCATTTTTTTCCCCCTGAAATCTTTAAGAAATAACAACTCATAAGCCAGGCTTGGGTGCATTTTTCTTCACTTTTTGGTGGTTATAGGTAAGTACATGAAAGGAAGATTGCTGAGTGGGAGAAGCAAGCATGGTCTTTCCTGGTCCCTAAACTGCCCTCCACCCACTCTTGGCTACCTGGATTGGACAAGGAGGAGCCTGGCTACTCCAGTGTTTGACAAGAAAATAGGCAGACACAGATCTACCTTATTTACTTAGACCATGGCAAGCGGTATCTTCTGCATTCTCTCTACTGGCAAGGATAAACGATTAATTCTATCTTCTTATCTTTTGCAGCCCATGATTTCTCAGATCATACCGGTGTGTGTGGAGGGGTGGGGGGTTGGGGATGGGGAGTAAAGTTCGAGCCACTCTAACATAATCAATGCCTGCCATTCTGAGGCTCAAGCCTCTGATTCTTCCCAAATGATTCTTAGGCTTCCCTCTGTAAATAAGTTTCATGAGGTTCTTTCTGGAGAACCTCACTGAGAAGAATATATTCCTAGCATGTCCTTCATATCTTCATAGACATGTCAGACTACTGCTGGCCTAGATATTTGCTTTGAATTATATCTTCATTGACAAAGAAGAATAATTTCCCACCAGGAAATTTTCACAGATTTGGACCCAGACTTATGAGTCTACTCCCACCAATTACAGAGGCACAGACATCTGATTGCCAGTTGGAAATATGTGTTCAAGGAAAACTGGATTCAGAGTTGCACAAGAAATGTTCTCTTTTATTTATTTTTATTCCAAAAGATGTATATCAAATCAACCCTTGAAATACAACTCTTCCTATATCTGTGTGTCATTTGAACCTTTCTGAAACCTCTACATTTGATCCTGCACTTTTCAGAAAGTCTACCTTCAACCTTTGGGACTCAGCATCTTGTCACACTCTTGCCTGTATCAGTGCTGATGCTATGCTCCAATTTTGATATTCAGACTTTGTTCTAAAACTCGGACTTCACCTGGCACACCAGTTCACTCAACTGGATGCCTGCCTGGTGACCTGCGTTGGATACCACGGTCCTCCTAGGACTGAGGCCCTCTCCTCATTTTAGGTCTTCTCTTCTGACCTTAGGTTCTGTGTTTCTGAAAATCCATTATTCATTTTGGAATATTGACTATTCTTAGTTTCTCTGTTGATGAATTTTGCCCAATATTAGGGATAGCCTATATGTTTTTCTGCTTTTTGAAAAAAAAAAAATGAACACAGAAAACCCACTTTGGCATATATCTAATTAAAGTCCTTGCAGTTGACATTTGTGTTTTTTTACCACCCACCAGACATCTCCCCCTCTGGAAATGGTACCCTCACTCTGCTCTGGGTTTTGGGAAATGTTGAGACCATCTCTGCCACCATACTGGGCATGTGACTTAATACAATGAGCATATCCAATCCCCTGGCTATAAAGATTAATTGAAATGTGAATTTCTCAATAAGCGAAAGAGTTGAGACTTTTGTTTAAACTATTTCTGTAACTAACACAAAGGAAGACAGAAAAAAGAGAGATTCTCTTTGCATTCCCATATCTGAACCATGATTGAACTATACTATCTTCTATTTGCTCATAAACTTTTGTCTTGGTCAATTTCAGTTGACTTTTCAGACACCAAAAGACCATTGACTATGTCAGGTCTATTTTTTTCATGATTGACAGTATGGTGAGAGTCTCTTCTTAGGGCTGTTACACTGTGCTGGGACTTCTACAGTCACCTCAGACGTATCATACAGAGTGGAAATGCAAGCCATAGGCTGGCCATAATTATTGCAAGAAGAATTATCCCAAGGACTAATGTTACAGACAGTATGAGTGAAACTAAGCAAAGAATCTTTTTTCCTAATATGTTGAGATACCAGAACCACTCCTTATCCTATTTCCAGGATAACTTGCCATAAATGGAATGTCTGGAATAATGAACAGGGGTTGATGGAAAGTGTAAGACACAGGCCTGCTTTTCCCATTAGACCATAAAGCTCCTTCAGGAAAAACATTATATTTAGTTTACTATTGTCTCCCCAGAAACTAGACCAGTACCTGACACAGAGCAGGTATTCAATAAATGTTGGTTGACTGAGTAAGTGGAAAATGCTTGAAATAGTGCTGAGTGCAGACATCCATTGGTACATTTTTTTTTTCTCTGCCAGTCTGTAGAAAAAGACTTACTACCATCAGAGATGCCCCAGGACCTGTGTGACATCTGTGTGATATGTTCATCAATCACATTTACACCACAAGCAAGTTCAGGGGAGCCAGGAAAGAAAGAATTCAACAAAGTCCCAAATCCATAGAATGAACTTTCTAAGTCATCCCTATCCGTGGGATGCAAAACAGTTCAGTCATGGTTCAAGCATCCTGGAGTATGCTTGTTTTTTCTCACAATGTGAGAAACACTGCAGATATCAAAGTCATGGCCTGAGGCTAAACAGTGTTTAAATCTCTGTTGTCTATCTGGAAATGGGGTCCAAAGGTTTCTTTCTTTCAGGATCTTGGAACACTCGCAGAGACCACACTTGTTCCAAATTTACGTGCTGCAGGTCTCTGGGGCTTAGCAAAAGGGAGAAAAGATGAAGACTCTTATGTTTTGTGGAGCAGAGACGTTCAAGACTTCTGCAAGAGGGATTACTGTGGAGGCACAAGAAGTGCAAGATGAAGTGCAGAAAGCCTTAGCTGGGACTCAGCCTCCAGCTGGAGCTGCAGCGGCTCCTCAGTGATCAAGCTTTCATAGCAGATCGTCCATTAACTTTGTCAAGCCAATCATGGTACTCCCTGGGTTATCCACACTGATAGCGGGCAGAACTAATTAGGCAAACGCAATCTCCAGCTATCCCGAAGACCACAAGCCCGTTAGGGCCCATTAGTTCCTTCTTATTCCTGCTACCCTCTCTGGTTGCTTTGGATGGTTATATTTAAATAAAGGAGAAAAGAAATCAGGACTCATGCAGCTGAGACATACGCCAGGGCTGGGACTGGGCCCAGAACTGTTGGGGCTGGGCCCAGGTGTTCGACAAGAAGTCTTTCTTGCTGGGAGGTCAGATGGAGTTATTTAGGAAGACATCCTGGACCTTTTTGTGATTGGAGGTCAAGTTAAATGAAAGCAAAGTCTCTCCCCTCTGTTCTCTACCTTCCTCCTGTGTCCTGGCAACTAGAGGGGAGACTTCAGATTATTAGCAACAACCTAAACAATGGCATCCCTCCAAATCATGATGAAACCCTAGGGAATCTTTAAAATGTAGCATCTTTTCCAGGACTCAAGTATTTCATAAGGCTGGAAAAAGTGCACTAACCCAGCACTTTTTTTTTTTTAAATTACAGAGCCCTGTTCTCTGTAATTTACAGAAACCATCCTTGGAAATGAGGGCAATCATGAACGTTTTGCTGAGACCTCTCTATGCCGATACACAGATGAACAAAAGGCCTGCTCCTGAAGTTTCAGAGTGTTGGAGAGGCTGCATTGACTCTGCTTGGCATTCGTAGGTTCTAAGTAAACCATGTAAGGTGAAAAATAGAGCCAGACAGGAGCTGGAATTACCAGCTCTTGGCAACTCAGTTTGCCACCATGCTACTTACCACAGGATTTAACCTTCTGATTGAAGAAAGAAAGAAAGAAAGAAAGAAAGAAAGAAAGAAAGAAAGAAAGAAAGAAAGAAAGAAAGAAAGGAAGGAAGGAAGGAAGGAAGGAAGGAAGGAAGGAAGGAAGGAAGGAAGGAAGGAAGGAAGGAAGGAAGGAAGGAAGGGTAAAAGAAAAGAAAGAAAGATGACATTTAAAGTCCAGACAGAAAAGAGACAGAGAGAGAGGTGGAGAGAAAGACAGAACCCATTTTGCATCAAGAATGGATATTTGGTATATATTATTTCTCCTATATAAACAAATAAACAAACAAAAAATAAACATAAAGGTAAGAGTCAGTGGCGGTGTCATTGACCTTGAACTGCATTATTCAGACCACCTGGATTCTGTCATGAACTAACGTTTCTGTGGCCACCATGACATATGGCATTCTCTTGCTTCTTTGAAGCCTCTTACCTATTCTCTTTTTCTGGCTTCTTCATCCAGCCCGTTGGTTTTAGTCTTTGGCTCTGTTCTTCTCTTATTAGGCTCTACCTGTGGTGACCTTGACTCACTCATATTTAGCTATCTACTCTTGGCAGCTAGCTTTCTTTCCAGCTCTGATCTCATTTTCAAACTATGTCTTTCATCTCTCCAACTGCCTAAAGGGCATTTCTCTCTAAATAGTTTGCTATCCTTTCAAACTCAACATTTCTATGATAAATTCATTATCCCCCTTACCCTAGTCCTCGCTTCTTCTTTAATTTCTGTTGACAGTTTCATAATATTCTCCAGGTACCCAAATTCAAAACCAGCAAGCAAAGAAATAAAAACTTTAATTTAATCTTTATCTCTTACTCAATCAGTAATTATTTCCTATTAGCCCTTTCTGTTTTGTCTTAGGTCTTTTTCTTTTTCCCATTTCTGCTGTCATCCACAATTCATCTGATGACTGAGTTATTTAAGTAGAACCATATGAAATTGCCATTCATTTCAGTCAAAGTCAGTCAAATAGTGGCAATTTCAAATGGTTCACTCTAATACAATATTCTCTCAGCTCTGTCTCCCTGGATTTAGGGGAAATTAGATTCTGGTCCCTTTAGGGAAGAACTCAGCCTTGCCTTAATTCTCAACAGCTGAAGAATTTTCTGGTGCTCAGGAGTACACAGAAAGATCTTGGCTCTCCTGTTGTACCTACATAGTACAGTCATTTCTGCAGCCCTCTTAGACTGGGGTAGGAGGTCCTGGGAATTTATTTCTGTGATATTGTTTCAAATCCTCTTTGGAAGTAGCAATGGAATAAATTTTTAATCAGTCAACCAGGGCTTTAATGCTTGTACTTTGCTTACTTGATTCTGCAAGGAAGAAAAGATCTTGCAGGGGGGGGGCATGTGACTCTGATTGTTTTGCCCTCCACTCTGACACAGCGCACCGGCCTTCAGGGCACAGCTTAAGGCCCATCTGTTCAATCAAGCTTTTGCCTGATTGACATGGGAGAATCATCCAGGTGAGGGGGTCCCATAGATTATTATCTTCTTCTCTTTGTACATGCAACCCTAGACCTCTGGTGCAGCAGGCTCCTCCAAGTGACCCGTGTGAATGAATGCATAAACAAGGTTTTCTGTAGCAATTATAGCTGCTCCAAAAACTTCTTCCTCAAATCTTTTGTGGAACAAGTCAGCATATAAATATATATGTAAGTAAATTTTAAAAATTCCAAATGTTAGCTTTAAAAAACATTCTTGCTGCTTTCAAAGCAAGATTTTTATCTTTAAGACAAGCATTACTATTCTCATTCCATTTGAAAAGATGAGTGGTATGAGATATATTTCAGAAGAAACTAGTGTTTCTGCTGCCTAAGTATTAACTTTTTATACTCAAATATGTATAATAGTAGAGAGGCTAGTAAAAATGAACCCCCACATTCCCCGCATACATCATTTATAGTTAACACTTTGCCAATCATGTTTCATCTACCCCCCCTCCCAGTTTTTTTTCCTGGAATATTTTACAGCACATTAGTCCATTTGACCTGTAAATATTCCACTATGCATATCTAACTCATAAAGGTATTTGAAAACTATGCCATGACATTTCCATACCTAAACATTTAACAACACTTACTTCATTTAAATGCACAGTCCATGTTCAATTTTCCCTGATTATCTCAAAGGTGCACATATTGCAAATAGTATTATATCTAAAGTCTTTTATTTAACAGGTATTTTTAATACCATTGATTTGTTATTTGTCTGGCTGGCAGCACTTCCCACTCTCTGAATTTGACTTATGTTTTTGTATGATGGTGTTTAACTTATTACTCTAATTTCCATACTTTCTGTAAATTGGTAGTTAGATCTAGAGATTTTTTTAGATTCAGTTTCAATTTTTTTAAAGCGAGGATATTTTATAGGCAATGCTGTAGACTCCTATTTCTTCATATTAGGAGGCATAGACTGTCCAGTTGTCCCACTTTGTGTTGCTGAGATTAATCAGTTTGCCCAAGTTTCTAAATCAGAGGAAACTTCAAGACCTATATTTCTCACACATTGCAAAGGAACTCAAAAGCATGCATATGATGTTCCACACCTACCCATTCAACAGATTATTTACAGAAAAGAATAAAACAAAAGCAAAAACTTCAGTTCTCAGTAATCAGGACACTTGAGAATTTGAACACAGAGCATTTGCCTTTATAGGATTTGTACTCTCATAGAGAGTTAGAGAGACCAAATAGATACAAGCATGAAACATTAACAGGGAACAATGTAAAAATTAGAGAACAGGGCAAACAAGGTACTATATGATTAATAACCTGAAGACTTTTACAGATGCTATTTCGTGTAGGAATAAAAAATGGGAGAAAGGAATGTGGTCGTGGAGATATCTCTGAAGAACTGGGCTCTGAGCTAGATTCGAAGGATTAGCAGGTTTACCAGGCAGAGAGACGGAACGAGATCTGGGCACATAAAATTACGGAGCTAAAGACTGATGGGAGACAAATGCACAGGGGATGCTGGGCAAAGTACTTTAGCAGAGTTTATTCCATTAGCACCACTTCCTCATTAACTCTTATATCTGAATAAGTACCTGTGGAAAAAAAAAAGGGACTCAGCAGGTATCCATAATGACTGCAGCTATCTTGGTGTCGGGGTCAGATACTTTGGAGGGTGGGCTGAGGGGTGACCTCCTTTAGGGAGTGGTTTTCAAACTTAGCATCCTGGTAAAAATGGAGACTTCCAGCCTAATACCCTGAGATTCTGATGTCTACGGTAGGGCCTGGGAATTTGCATTTTTTTACAAGCATCCTAAAAAGAATCTTACACAGGTAATACAAGAACTATGCTTTGAGAAACACAGCTCTAGGGAAAGGTGTGGGGTAGTAGTGGAACATTCTGCTGAAGGGAATCAAAGGAATTTTCTCAGCCTTCTTTAATAATAGAGATGACATTGGCCCTTTACTATACCCCAGGAGCCAGATTAACCTTTTCACATGCTTTTTCACATCAGATTTCCACCCTACCACCCAAAGATGTAAGCACTATTTTTATACCCATTTTAGAAATGAGGAAACTCAGGCTTAGAGGGGCGAGGTAGCAAGAAGGGAAACTAAAATTTAAATTAAGATGTATTTGATTACAGAAAGCAAGCTTTTAACTACAATTCTTGTTTGACCCGAAATGTTCACACTTTTTTTTAACAAATGGTAACAATATCTCTCCTCTCCAATAGTCACGGATATTCTGTGCCACCATTTTAAAGGGATACACCAACTACTGGTGCCACAGGCTTAGCTTCCCACTCTGACAAAGAATCGTGTTTTAGCTTACTGGCTTGTACATTAATAATAGTAATAAAGAAGATTGTATTGTGTGAAAGAAATTTAAATTCTCAGGTGAAAAGTGTAAAATGAAACAAAGTGTGAACCTGCTATCTGTTCACAGGTAGAGAAAGCTTTCCTAATTGTTCCATTTCCTGTTCAACTCTTCTAGAGCTGAAAGTCTGTTCTCCATTCCCTTATTTGCAACGGGAGAAACAACATGTTTTTCACAGGAGCCCAGTCAATAGGCCAAAATAAAATGTTTCCAAAGATTAAACTTGCTTTCCTTGTACATGGCTTTAAAGGGATGCAGCTGTGGTTGAAAAAACTATTTGAGGAAATTAAATATAATTTTAGAGTTTCATGATATCTATAAAATAGTTCATGGTAGCCTAATATCTGTACGTATTTTTTATTTTTTAGATTCCTTTGAAAATTTTGATATAAATTTCTTGGTTAGAAGCTATAAAGAATCCTGCACCTTTGCAAACATCTCAGTGACAAGTGTTAAGTAAGTCTTTGATAAAATTTCAAAAGCCAGGGTTGAAATGTATATGGGGGGATAGGGGTAGGCTGGGTAGGGGGTGGATCACTCATCAGATTTTGGGCTCATAATTGGTTTTTAAATGTGCCCCATATAAAGATGTCTGGGGCAGAGGGGAAAGGATTGTATAAACTTGCTGGGTTGCTTGGCTTGAATGAAATGCTACCAGATTTACTTAAAGCAGATCATTCATTTATATATTTACTGTTTATCCTTTGTATCTAGCAAGATGAATAGGAGTTTGGGGGAAGTAAATGATTTCACTAGATGGGTTGCTTTTGCTCTTTATATAAAATGAGAAGATGCTGATGAACCATCCGATTCTGACAAACCCATGCAGAGACATACACTTTAACTACAAAACAGCATGTTCTGAGTCTGTGTTTTCTCTCGATAGTAGTAGCAGGAACACAGTGTTCATTTAAATTAAACCAGTTCCTTGGATAATAACAAAGTAATTAAAGAAACCACCAAGGAAAAAGAGCCAATTTATTTGAATCCTGTTCATAAAAACTACATCAAGAGCCTGAAGGTACAAAATAATGTGGATAAGATGGCAGATTGATGATTTTTAAAAATTCTGCGTGGGATGCATCTTGATACTAATTCAACTGAGTATCCCTCATCTGAAAATAATAAGAGATGCAAAAATTTTAATCCTTCTTAAGAGAAATAAGATTCTATTAAAAATATCCAGACAAGAAATTGCCACATAGCTTGAAGTCCACTTGACCTCTAGTAATACCTTAGGATCAGAGCATTATGATTTATTCATATTTTCTATGCTCCCATTGGAATAGAGGGGCCTTTGTCTTTAATGCTTTCAAGAGTTTAAAATTCATACTGATTTATCCTAGAAGATATTACCTGAATGACAAGGAGATATTTTCAGGCATCAATGAGTTTCCTATTTTTGTCAGTAACAAAAGTCTAAATGGAGTTGAAAATGTTTAGCATGTTTTCACATTACCATTAGACATTGAACGTTATTTTAAAGAAAAACAAATCAGTAAAATAACTTGCACCTTTATACTCCATCAATGCAGCAGTGAGAAATTAAATTCTTGGTTCCCAAACAAAATTTCACAATTGCACTTTGTGAATTTTAGCATAATGAATCCCTTTTGAAAAGAAGTGTTCTCTGACACATCCTGCTTCTCTCCCTGAAACACAATGGCCACTTGAATCTGAAAACTTACAGAAAAAATAGTAATTATGAAGAATTTAAGATGAACTAACATCAGAGAGAATGAAGATATGTAAAATGTCCAAAGAAAAAGAAAGCCCTTAAAACTTTGTTCCATATATATAAAGTAATAAAAATATGCTTCTCCTTCCTAATAAGGCCAATTAAATGCAAAGAAGGAAGCAGACAGAAAAAATGATACATGGAAATAAAGGAGAGAAAGAAGTAAAGATGAAAAGCAAAGGGAGGGATTCCCTCAAGCAAAGTATATGGACATGAGGAAGAACTTGCAGAGATGGGGCATGAACTCTATGCCTGAACTATAGAACATTTTCCTTTCCAGTTGGCCACACAGATTTTTGTTGATCTAAAAATCATGAAGAGTTAACAGACATTTATTTTTAGAAAATTTGCCCCATTGACATAAAATTAAGCTAAGAGTTGGTTCAGTAAGGAGTGCCTGCTTATTCTTTAATAATTTTTATATATTTTAGGGGTTTTAAATGAAGTGTTTTACCTAAAAGAAGTTTTATGTTAGATATCTCTGTTAATTTTATGTAATTTTTGTTGATTTATAAAAAACAGTTAAACAATCTACTGTGTTCTAGAAGATTCTGATGAAGAAACATTAAGCTATTCAGACATGCTAGCATTTTCTTGTTTGTAGGAAAGAAAATTGCAGAAGTAGTTTTGCCTTCCTTCAGAATGTTGGATGAGAGAATCATAGAGCTGTATTTTCAAGACTCATAGACATAGGTCCCAGGGAAGAAATCCAGAACTTTCAAAAGATGCCCCTGAGCAATTGATATTTATGAGATATCAATGAACTTTTAATCTATTTCTACTAAGTTCTGTGAACTGCACTAGATTCTTGGGAATTAAAATGGAATTTATGTCCCATGCTGGGGGGAAGGTAATGCATTCATATGCTGAGTTTGGCTTAGAGAGAGGCCACATTTGAGCAACAAGGAGGCTCTCAGGTGGCAACCCTTAGGCACCCCATAACAGTAGGCTAAGTTTCAATTACAAGAGCAGAGACTTGTAGGGCTAGTCATCAATAACAAGAACCCATTAGTGGACCCTCCTCCTTTGCCAGACACTGCCCCTGCACTTGGGGGACTGTTGCTGCTTCCTTGGAGATGGTGGCAGAGCTCTCCAGGCTGGGAATTCAGTATTTTCTCATTTATTGAGTGATTCTCCACCCACTGTGATCATGCCCCACCTCTTGATCATTTGAACAACTTTATATATCTTTATGTATATTCAAGTGAACTTCCTCCCATGAAACCCCCATCCCTGACACCCCCCACCAATGATCCTCTCCCACCCCCATTGTAACCCTTCTGTGATCCAAACCTTCCTTAAAGATGAAGCCCATATAATAGCCAAATACAATTAATAGGAAAATGAAATAATAATGATAAGTTTAAATGTAAGAAATAAAATACATGGAAACTTAAAAAAAACACTAAAAATAAAATAAAATCAAAGGATTGGGATATTCAAAAAATGGGAAAAAAACTAAAAAATAAAAAAAAATTTTTTTTAAACATTTTTCCTTTGATCACTACATTATCGGGTGTCCAGTCTGTACCGTGGCACTTTCTCCCTCTCACTCCCCAGTGTCTCCCGAATTTTCATTTAATTTTCAAAGATGTTTTAGGTCACAGCAAAGTGGGACATAACTCCTGAGGATGAGCCTTCCTGGCAACAAGGGATTAATACAAAGTGTCAACTGGCAATACGACTGGAAAAAGACCTTGAGTAAAAGGGGGAAAAGGTAAAGACAAATGAGTTCATGTGGCTAAGAGACTTCAAAGAGAATCAGGAGGTCATCCCAGAGGTAATGCTTACACACACCTCAGTAGGATCTTATAGAACACCAAAGTGGATATCACCCCACACAGAGGGGCCCCTGAGGGCTCTGGAGACACCCAGGTCCTATATAAGGGGGGATATCTCCAGAGATTGATGCCCTATCAGTGGGCTATACTTTGGAATCTGTGCTCCTGAGAATGACAGAGTTGGACTCAAATAAGTCCTCCCTGCACACAGTCCATCAGTCCCTTCTATTCAAACCTATTTGTGGTGCTGGAGTTTGTAGGTGTACTTCCAGACACTGGAGCTTTTGGCCTACCCATGTGCCAGCTGTGCCTGGAATCTCAGTGGAGCTGCAACTCCTACTCTACAGCTCAATGGACTTACCCAAGACACCTGGCAAGGAGATGATGATGGACAACGGCCATCCCAGGGAATGGAGAGAGTCTGCAGTTGCAGGCAGGATAATCCCATCCATCTTATCCATGGGATACAAGCCCCCTCTCACTTGGAGGTGGAGTGGACATCACCATCCCAGACTCCTCAGGATTGGGGGAAGAACTATGCACTAGAGTGTACTTACTGGTATTCTATTGTAAACATATTGTGATTCAAGCAATGAAAGAAATTACAACATTGATGTGGAGCCAGTGGCCACTGGACACTTTTGGGGCAGGGAGAGGGAAAAGCAGTTGTAATACAGGGGCTTTTTTGGGACTTGGGAACTATCCTGAGTGACATAACAATGATAGATATAGGCCACTTTATATCAGCATATAACATGCAACTTTGTGGGAGAGAGAGTGATATACAATGTGACCTACTATGGTCCATGCTTAGTGGCAAAGCCCCAGGATGTGTGTATCCATCGCAGGTGATGTGCCACACTAATGAAAGATGTTTATGTGGGAGGTTGTGGGAGGTGTGGGAGGTGAGGAACATGGGAATCCCTGTAATTTTTGTGTAACATTTATGTAATCTAAGCATCTTTTAAAATATTTTTTTAAAAAAGGAATTTAAACATAGTCCTTATCCTGAAGGATCTTAAAATCAAGTGAAGGCTTAATTGAAAATCCTTTGTGATTTCTCTAATTTACTGCTTTTACTATTTGATATGTTCTAAATCAAATTTGAGCCTGCTACCTCATTTTACCCACATTAACTTTTGATTCAGTAACTGAACACCCAGCCTTGATTTAGCCTGAGTTAGTTCTTTACTAAGTCATTCTTGGTGTGGACAAGGTAGAACCCTTATTTTGGCCCCAATTTTTCCTGCATTCTGAGTGAGTTGCGGATACACCATCACTTACCTGGTGAATAAGGACAAGGACAACTATCAGTATTAAAAGAGTTTCAAAGTGAGGACTCTGAGAGCATGGGAGAATCTTAACAAGAACAAGTAATCCACAGGCCATAGAAATAGGTTGTGGTTGATTGACAATACCTGATATAGAAGTTTGGAACAATGGGTCACATATCACATATTATAGGTTAATATATGACAGGTCAAGAGTGTTATTTCTAGAACCAGACTTGCAGCTCTGCCCTATATTAGCAGAGCTGGGCAAGTTATTTAAACCCTCTATACCTCAGTTTCCTCATCTGGAAAATGCATTTAACCTTTCAGGCGAATGGGTTCATGTTGGTAAAAGGTTTATTATGTACCACAGAGTAAGCACTACAAATAGTTTCTCTCCTTACCCTCCAATTCTTATTGTATTTAACTAGACTGACTCTAAGGTGGGTGATGGTCAGTTGAAGATCTGTTCTTATGAAGGATATTTTAGATTGTTACATGTGCATTGTACTAGTTTCTGCTGCTGCTGTAACACATTGCCATAAACAGTGGCTTAAAACAACATACATTTATTATCTTATAGTTTTAGAGTCAAACATCTGAAACAGGTCTCACTGGGCTAAAACCAAGGTGTTGGCAGGGCTGTATTCCTTTCTGGAGGCTCTAAGGGTGAATACGTTTCTTCGTCTTTTCCAGCTTCTAGGGACTACCTGCATTCCTTGGCTCGTGGCCCCTTCCTCCAGCTTCAAAGCCAGCAGGATAAGACCTTCAGCTCTCTCGCTGGCTCTTATTCTCCCACCTCCCTCTTTTATTTATCAGGAGCCTTATGGCTAATTGGACCTACTTAGATAATCCAGGATAATCTCTCCATATCAAGATCCTTAACTTAATCATATCTGCAAAATCCTTTTTGTCATGTAAGGTAACATATCCACAGATTCCAGGGATTAGGATATTCTCACCTACAAAAAAAGAAAAGAAAAAAAAAAAAAAAGGTAACTGTTACTTCTGTGGGATGGAAAAAGAATTAGGTAGAACAGGTTTGAATTTATATTATTTGAACATTTATGATGTGTCTGCTTTATTATTACTTATTCACTTTTTCATTCAATAAACATTTGCCCAGCAGCCTGACCTTTTTAATTAACCAAATCAGCTTTCCTCACAATAATACTGCAGAATCAATAAAGTAAAAATCAACTTCAAACTATTATAATGACTTTATGATTTAGTTCCTTGTCAAGAGAATTTGAGGACTTCAGAATGTGCCAGCAGGCTGCACATCTCTCTTGCTAACGACTGGATTTGAGCTAAAGAAATTTGAGCCAATGGTCAGACCCTCTGACTTGGAAAAATAGACAATTTTCTTGAGATGTTCCAGTAGAAGAAATTCAATCTTTCTGTTTAATGGGTGAGAAGGTCTTCACTCTGGTGTTGCCAAATCAAGCAAGTATTATCACCTCAGGGAGAGAACAGCAGGGTCAACCTACATACTTGAGTGTGAATCCACAGAGTGGGACATAGTGTGGTATTATCGTGGCTTGGGGACCGAGACTGGGAAAGCTGTTATCACCATATAAGCCTCAGGAGGCTAAATCTCAGCCTTGCTGGGGGTTGGGACTGGTTTGAACCATGTGAATTTTATTCTTAAGTTCCGGCTAAATAGTTTTTGTGGTTCCTTCTACCATATTACTGTCTTAGGTCGCACAGTGCTCTAAGACTTCAGATGCTTTGCAATATAATTTCAATATCTGAATTAATTTGAATGGATTGTTCACAGATTATTTCACAAGACAAGACCTTATTATTGCCAGCCCACATGTCACTAGCTACTGAATGACACCACACATCACATTTGGTGGAAATAAAAGGAGGGCTTCTTTGTTGTAAATTCATTTATACACTCTTGGGAAATTAGGACACACACCACATGTAAATGAGCCTTTAATCCAAATCCCAGGGTGGGAAGTGTAGAAGAGAGAGATGGCAGGAGTCAAGGGAAAAAGAGAACTATAACGGTGCCAAAGAATAGAAGGAATATCCCGTTTCTTCAGTCAGGTTGGACCATTTTTACGGCCTCTGGGATGCGACTTTATCTCCACATTGTTGAACGCTGTCCTTTCTTACTGGACTTAGCGTGGAGGGTGGCCCTAGTTAGAGAGATTCCCTGCAGGACCTTCCTGGTATAAAACGATAGGGTTTCCTCTCAGAGATGGGACTTGTTCTTAAGCTGTGCCTCAGGGAAGCTCAGTCTGATAGGCACAGGATTCCAGTACAGCAAGGCACTTGGCAGGTGGTAGAGTTATTAGTAGACTCCTTTAAAAGTTCCTCTGGATATCACACATCCAGAGGTACAAAATTCCTACCACACTCTCTGGAGCCTGGGCCTTGAAGTTAGCACCCTCCTCCCGAGCACCTTGGAAAGGCTCCCTTCCCCCTCTGAAGCAGCCTCTGCACAAGCTTGTTTCTGCACAAGCATCTCATGAGCCAGGTGAGGTGGAGATAGTGATGCTTTACTGCTTCTGTTCAGCTGCTTGCTAGATAGTGAGCCTCTAATGCAGGGCCTACAGATTTCCAATGCCATTCTATTAGTCTAATCACAATATAATTCTACTTGGATACAAAATTAGAAGCGAATCATATTTTACTTCTAGCTTCTAATTGGCAACAGTCACATGCTTTTATTAGACTCTTCCAATCAAGTCATCCCAGCATCATACATTCTGCTTATCACTAGACCCACCTGCAGGCAGCTCTCTTCCTTGCCTCTTATCAGCAAAGCCAATTACTTTCTCACGTGCTTGCTTTGTGGTTTTGCTTATAGACGCCACCACACCATCCACAGCTCTGGTACATTCTATTCTTGATCCTTGCTTCCCGCCCTGCATGACTTGCTACCTTGAGGTAGTGTGTGAGAACTGGTCTCCTGGTCTCTCTTCCTTTCTACAAAGGAGTGTTTAAAATATTGCTTTTATTTAAGTGTTTTCTTGTTTTTCTGAGTCTTATGTTTTCCTGTCTTCTTCCTTCATTGCTGTTTCCTTTCTTCCTGTTCTTTTGTTTTTCCTTCTCCTTGGTCAAATTTCCATAGCCTTTTCTAACCCTCAATTAAGAACGGTTTTTTTAAAAAATTCAATAGTTCCTTACAAATTTCTGTCCCAAACAACTAATTGCTATAAGTTTCTAGGTAGGTAATATTAAGTAATGAAAAAAGATCAGGTGCTCTGGCATCAAATAGAGCTGGGTCCATCGCTTTCTTGGCAGGTAAATTTAGTGCTCTAAATAGGTGGCCTTAGTCTCAGTTTCTCCATCTCTCAAGTGGGACGATAATGTCTACTTCAGAGGGTGAGACGATTGTTGAACTATGAGGTGGGAAGCCTGAGACGCATGAGCTTTCAACAGGTTAGCGTTCTTTCCCTTCCCAGTTTAGCAAGTATTTTTTAAAAGCAGTCTAGTAGGCACTGGATTAAGAAGCTTTGGAGGAATGCAAACATGAATAAAACAGTGTGTTACTCAGGAGTTTGTAATCTAGTGAATAAGACTGCAAGAGGTAAAGGCAAAACTAGATTTAAGAGAAATCAGAACATTCTGAGCCAGAACTAACTTAAACCACAAATACATTGTCACAGAAAAGAATATTGCCTTCCAGTAATAAAATGATACAACTAATTATTTACCCATATTTCCTCTCTCCTCTTTACCTCGGACATACCCCTCAAGAAAACATACAATTAACAGCAATAATATCAACAGTCACATAATTAATATCAGTGAAGCACTCTGAGGCAATAAAGAGGCATAGGAAATCAAAACAGTATCTATGCAATATTCATATTAAATTTAATAACTTCTTAAACATTTATAAATTATCTGGCATTTTATATTTGCAAAATGCTTCACAATCACTTTTTATTAATTATTAGATACCACTTATCCCTTGGCACTCGCGTTTCCAGATGCAGCAGAGCACTGATTTTTTTTCTTTATTAATCTTAAAGAAACATTTAGCTTTATCAGAAAATCTTCTAAGTTCTCATATCTCAAGTATTGGGCAACATGAAAAATAAAGAAAATACACGAGAAGACCTTCTCTTTGCAGCATCTTTAATCTACTAAATCATTAATCCATTAATCTACTATCATCTTTGAGCCCAGAAAGGTGAAGTGACTTGTCCAAGATCACAGAGGTAGTCCGGTTAATGGCTGAAAGTGTACTAGACTAGCTCTATCCTTGGGGCTTCATTCCTGGATATGTGGGAGACAGAAAGTTGTGTCTGTGCTGGCTGAATTGGTTAGAACTGTAATTTGGTGACTGAGTCTGAGCAAAGTGCTTGCCTTTTTTCCCAGGGTCTAAATAGATCAGGCCTATGTGACTAGAGAAGTACTTGGAACTGAAGTCTAGATTCAAGCAAGGCCACGATAGTTTTCACACTAAATGTGCTTCCAGATATAGGCCTAGGAATCCATCCCATTCATGATCTTTTCCCACTACTGCCTGTGTTCTCACCTTTGTTACGGTTCTATTGGAAAATGCATCATGCAGTAAAGGGCCAGTTCACGTTCCTCTCTCTATACACTAGAGTCTGAGCTCATCAGAAAACAGGGACTTCTTGGGAAGTGGATGTGGCTCAAGTGACTGAGCTCCCACATACACATGGGAAGTCCCAGGTTCAGTTCCCAGTGCCTCCTAAAAAGAAGTCCAGCACACAACAAACAGACACAGCAGATGCAAACAATGAGGGAGTGGGAGAAATAAATAAAATAAATCTTTGTTTAAAAAAAACAACCACAAGGACTTCTTACTGCACTGTATATTTCCCTTTCCACCTGGGAAGTGCCTGGCATATAGAAGGCACTCAAATATTTTTTCATGATTCCATCGATAAATGGCAAGGCCCAGGAGGGCAGGGGTCTTGTTTCACTCATTTTTGCCTTTTGAGTAGTGCCTAGCACAGTGCTTTGTCTATGGCAAGGATTCAATGGATATAGACTTTGTGGAAAGTATGCAGAAATTTATTTATCTGTCATAAGACATATAATTGATCGGTTTTGCAATATCAGTCTGATACAAACCAAGAAAAAAATACTGAGTAGCTAAGTAACATTTCCACCACACCTAGGTCAAGCTAGAAGCCACCGGAAACTATGAGAAGTGGGTTCCAATTTATCTTTTACACTACTGAGTATAGCACAATGTGTTTGTGGTTTGCAACACAGCTGTTTTATTAGTGAGTGTTTAGGGTGGAGGTTGGGAATCAATTGCATTATAAAATACAAAGCCGGATTTTAAGAAACATATAGAAAGTAATCAAGCCACATAACTCACTAAGTTTGAAAATAATTACTCTTTTCATTCTATCCTAATATCAAATTGTAGCCTAATGAGACATGTTGGTGAAAAAGAGGATAGTATAGGGAGAAATCATAGTGGTGAAGACACCCTTGACTCAGGATGTTGATTACCTCATCTGTCTGCTCGAACCTTAGAACCTGAAATATAACTGTTAAATGGTATCTAACTGGCCTTCTTATTTTCACCAGAACATTTAAATAGGTCCCCAACTATGGAGTTTATAAAGACAACCCAAAGGATTGTAAATAACCATAACCCACACAAGAATAAGAACTCTATTCAAATTTAGTGAACATTTAACCTCAGCATAATTATGCACAGCAAATACAAGAAAAAATACAGTTTGGCTCTGGAATCAGCTGCCAAGCTTCATCATTAGGAACAGGTGGACATTTTACCCAGGTATGCAGAAGGGCACTGGCTGAACACCTTGCTTGCCTACATCCCGTACCAGCTTATGAAAGATTGGTAGTTTCCCCACTGTATCTTCAACTTTAAACTAAAAACAGCCAGTATTTTCTCAAAGATCAGATTTAAATGTAAAGCTTCTTCATTAATTCTAATTAAAAAAAAAAAAAAAAAGGATTTTCAAAGCACTCTGCAAAAATCTAGTTCCAATTTCTTTTTGAGTGGCCAGGTAACTCTTACTCTGTATTTCTTTGATTTTCTCCTGAATACTGATGCAACAGTGGAATAAGCTTGGGACAGCGTTTTTTTATATTGAGTCTGATATTAAACAACAAAACCCTCTTCTACTTTTCCATGAGTGGAAGTTATAATGCTTGCTGTGAAGTAATATTGAACTTTCCCTCTTTACAGTGGCTGTTCAGGGTTTTACTGCTTAACAATTTCATTGCCACTTTTATATAGGTCAGTACTTAAATTTCAGTTTTGCATAAGAATCGCCCAGGAAACTTGCTGAAAATGCAGAAACTTGCTGAAAATACAGAAACTTGCTTAAAATTCTTGCACTTTACCCTTAGAGCTTCTAGGTGGTCCTAGGATCACGGTTTGAGAAACAGCACATTGGATTCTTGGTGTCAGCACTTTCAGTTTAGGTTACATACAGAGCCACATGAAAACCAAACAGTGAGTGTTTGTTTCTTTATTCCTAGCAACACAGACCTTCTCCATATTAATAGCCCAGGTTAGATAAAATTTTCTCTTATAAAGTGGGAATATAGATCCTACTTCACAAGGTTCTTGATGAGGGCACAACTGGATAATTTAAGTAAGGGGCTCAGCAAAGTAGCTGGCATTCTGTAAGCACTCAATAAATAGTTTTAAAATGTTTTCCATTAAAATATCTTATCATCATCACCATTAGCAGCAACAGCACATCAGCATGGAATCACTAAAATACATTTAGGAAACGGATTGTGTCCATCCAGCCTTTTCATTCTTCCTCTCTCTTGGGGAGTTAAGGTTACCTGAGTTCAAATTAAAGGTTATCAATCCTGGCTCACACCCAATAAATGACATGCCATTTGATTCTGTGAAAATTATTCAAGGGCCTCTGATATCTTACATCCACAGTAGACAAGTTGATGTGACCTAAATATTTAAGAAGGGAAATTAAGAAATGTGATTTTAGTTGTAGGCAAATCTAGGAGTCACTGGGATTGTTGGGGATGACCTTCCAGAGCAGAGAAAAATTGCTCCTAGATTGGGTGGAATCAACAAGCCCCAAAGTCTTACTCTAATCTTGTCTTTTAATTTTTATAATTTTACTCAATTTTGATAACTTTACACAACCTTCTTTTTTCTTACTGTACTTCATAATATTTTCTATAGCAACAGAGCACAATGGCAGATGTTAAAATTCCAACATTGTAAACACGCTTCTTTTGGGAGTTGCTCTCGAAAGCATGTTGACTACTCAGCATCCTTCCCTATAGGGGTTACTCAAGTTATTAGTGCTCAAAAAGTAATAAATGGAGAGAGACAAAAGAGATGTTGATGGAAGAACAATGGTAGTAACAACTTATATTTGTATAATTTGAGGTTTTCTAAATGTCATTACATATATGAAGGGAACTGGAATTTAATAGTAGAACATGAGGATGCTGTATTCTACTCCTGCACTCCCACCTCCCCCCCCCCCATTGTCCTAGAACAGATCTTCCAAAAGTGATTTCATAAAAAAATAAAATTTTGGACCTAAGCTTTAACCTACTGACCTCATAACAAGCCAAACTAATTCCTTCCCTCTCATTTGGGAAAAAAAGTCAAAACAGAAATGTAAAGCTCTCAGATTTTCATCCATGCAAATGCCCTGTACCTGTAATCCAGGAAAAGAAATAAAACCTTTCCAGCACCCCAGCACCCCCATGCCCCTGATTTTGGTTTTCTCTATCACCATCCCCACAATCCTGCCTTTCATGGTAACCATTTTTGTTTTTCTTTATGGTTTTGACCCTAAGCAGGCATCCCTGATTTTTGAGTTTTTAAAGATGTAACATTTTGTGTTGGCTTTTTTCATTCAATATTATGTTTTTGAGATCCATATTATTTTATGAAGCTGCAGATCATTTCTTTTTATTGCTTTATAGTATATAATTGTTTGAAATACACAGTTCATGTTTTCTACTCAATGGGAATTTCCTCTTTGTACTTTTTCATATGTTATTTGCCATTTGTATATCCTCTTTTGTAAAGTGACTATAATAAAATTGAAAGGAAAACAAACCAACAAACCTCAATTCCTCCCCTCCCCTCCCCCCATATGTTACTAACTACTTCTGATCTGTATACTGGTGGTTGGTTACTGTTCCTGTAGCCAGGCACAGACTTGTACCTCCACAATTCTAGTTATCTAAGATGCCACTTTAAAAATTCCTGGTTACTATGAAGGTCTCAGGCAAAATATAATATCTTAAAATGTTCTATGAGAAATATAGTAAAGTTCTATGATTAAATATCCTCAGGAAACATCATATGAAGTCTTCTCTTCTTGGACATTCACAAGGAGCATTTATAATAATGAAAGTTCTGAAGGGTGGTGAAATAAAGGAACTTATTCAATGTTATATAATCTAGCTTATGGAGCACATTTTAAGAAAACCTGGTATGGAATATTCTCTTTTTGTTGAATTTTAACATCATAGGTCAGTGAATGGAGAATCATGATTTAAAAAAAAAAATTCACAGGGGATATAATTATCTCAGAAGTAAACTTACACAGGATTGAAAATGGAAAAATGGCACATTTAGATTGGTTTTCTGTTATTTCTTTAAATCTGTAAGTCATTAAAAAACTAAGAACTAATATAAAGAATTTGATACAGAAATTATTATAAAGGTCAGATTTGCACATTAGAAAGCAGACAAATGTAATTATGTTTCCAAAATCTATTAATGGCTCAGTTAAATAATAAATCAGATATTTAAGTGTTGTTCATTAATGGTTATGTGTGTCTGTGTGTGTTTGTGTGTGAAATGGAAAAATCGCAGCTTCTTTGTGTTTGAAGGCAAATCTTAGGATGAAGTCACGTACACTTTTTGTTTTAACATTTTTTGTTGTTTTTTCAGTTTATGTACAATAATTTGGCTTTTCCAAACTTCTCACTTACAAATAATAATCTTCCCTGAAGTGCAGAAAGTGACACTCAACTCAGAAATCCTCTGCTTCTTCTTTAGTCTTAAGGAAAAACAAATTTAGAAAGAAAACTGCCTAGAAATTTCAGTATTAAAGAAAAAGTGTCAACAAAATGGAAGCACATCTCTTCTTCATAACCATCTATTTTCTCATGAGGTCACTAAATTTGCCATCGCCTCATAGCTACTATGTCCTTAAAATGCACAAAGCTTCTGTGTCAATTACACAAGCCAACTGACCCCGATATAGAAAAAATTAGGATGAACCTATGTGGAATCCTCTTTGGCTGAGTGTGTGATTGGAGATCACATTCACTTATCTCCTTTAGCCTCAAGCCTCTTGGCTTTCTTTGCCCGCAGTCACCCAGGGCAATGGTCCGTTCTTGTTAGTACACAGCTTTGATGGGGACAGGCACTCAGCAAACGCAAAAGTTTAGGAGAGGTGAGAATTCATGTTCAGCCTAGCATGTCTGGGAAGTTTTCCAACCCTGCAATCCTGCACTAAAGCACAAAAGTAAATTGAATTATGTTACTTAGGTGGCAACAAACCATATTTATACATGGAGGCTCATTGACAGCATATCCTTCTTAAGAAACTCATTGCTTTAAAACTTATTCTTTCCCCTAAGCAGGTCTTTAAGTTTGTATTCATTTTTAAATTCCTTCTATTTAAATCCCTTACTTTTTTACAGAAAAAGATAACAAATGATAAGTCCACACTATTATTAAAATAAAAACATTTTTGTGATAAAACATTCTATAACCATTTAGAAAAATGAATGCAAAATTAGAAAGCATAAGTGAAATGAATGTTGCTAATGATTTTAGTTACTAAGATTGATGAACCTGTGCTAGTAGATTTGAAAACTTGGAGGTATTTTGAACTTTGGAGGATAGAATTTATAATTTACAGTTAGTTACAAACTCTCTACTATTGTCAGTACACTCCAATTCACTTCAGACTTTAATTTATGTAGGCTGGCTTGAGGCATTTTTCTAGCTGTACAGAAAATTAAATAGAGGGATACTCTACCCTTATCAAGAATATTTATTTCTTCCAGATAAAACATTTGTAAAAATCATTTAGATCCAATTATTTTTTTCTTAGAAGTATTTTACATTAGAACTTGCTATAATTTTAGGGATATAGATCATAAGTACATCTCCTTTTTCAAGCAATTTCCCTACTCTTTCTTTCTGTTGTAAAGTTTTATATGACTTTTTTCTTTAATACCCTTCAGATAAATATTTTGGGATTTTTCTTATTATTATTTTTAACCCATGACCCTATTTTTCCTATACATTTTGGTATTTTTCTCTTCTTTGTCCTTTTGCCTTCTTATAACCACGTAGCCTTTTGCCTAAATAATCCAGCCTCAACATCTCTATGCTCTATTGTCCTTCCACAGCTCCTTTTTACTTGTCTTGAACTCATTACACTCCCTTATATTCTGCCTACTCTTTGTCTTTCTAGATCATTGATCAAAATTTGCTTATTGAATATCAACTCTAAATTTAACAGTTAGATAAGAGATAATTTCTGATGAAACTTTACCTAGTGAGATAGAAAAGTGCATATTAAATTATTAAAGAGCATCAATTAATTAAACCCTAAATTATGTGGTACTGACTGACAATGAAAATTCCAGGAGAGTCTCAGTGTGTGCTGTGCCACAGCTCCTCTCTGGGAATGTTTTTCAAAAATGATTCCTCGCCCTTAAGGCACCAATCTTTATGTCATGGGGCCTGGCTACCCTGGTCCACAACTGATTGGACCAGAAATCTCCACCTTAGCAAAAGACTATACATTAATATGCAAATACTCATGGGCATGGACAGCCAGCAGGCCATAATGAGGTGCTGATGGCGAGCTCTACCCTATAGAACATTCACTGTTGAATAGGGTATAGTCAACAGAATCACATCCTTCCTTCTGGGACATTTGAATGCAAAACATATAGGAATATTTTGAAAGTTGTAACGGCAGTAGGAGCAGAAAAATTGAAAGAAAAGTTTAATTATCAAAAAGGTAAAATGACTAAAGTGGAGTTTTGGTGGATTAGTTTGAAAACCCTTCCAAAGCAAGCAATTACAAATGGTAGATAAACATAACAAATACTCCTTTAAACAGAACGCAAAGGAAATTCCTAGGAACTAGTAAGCAAAGTGATCTGAAAGCCACAGCCTAGCTTTGGTGTCTGGGCTATGGGGAGAAGGGATGGGGATGCTGGTACCAGTCTTAGGAAGCCAGAGGCTCTAACTTTAACCCTTATAGCAAGGAATGGAAGTTTTGGCCTTGGGCCCACGCAAGGCAAGGAATTGGAGCTGGTGCTCAGCCATAAAGCTTGGGCACTTAAAGGGCTGAGGAAGGCAGAACTAGAAAGAATCCACCCATGAGCCCAGAGAGGTGTTTTTCTTAACCTGGGCTCTGAGTGGAAAATAAAAGTCTACTCAGAATCTGTAAACTTTGGATTTCAAATTTCTACTAGCTTCAAGGTTTTATATATTCAAAGCTGATAAAGCAATGTAAAAATTGGTTCCAGGGCAGTGATAATCCTAGGAGATCTTGCAGAAATAAATGCAATATCTCTCTGGAGGGATACTCCGCTCGTCCAGGCAAGAGAGTTCACAAACCCAAATAAACAAACCAACAAAACATTCATGGAATAAGCCACTGTGAGTGAGATAGAGGACACACAAAGAAAGCATAGGAAATATGAAAAAGACATGAAAAGATATAGAAGATAGATTAAGAAGTTTTAAGAATTTCAGAACAGGAGAAGAGAGAATCGAATTAGAGAAAATACTGGAAGAGATAATGGCTAAGAATTTTCACTTCTCTTGAAAAATATGAATCCTTAGATGCAGAAAGCACACATATTCTGGGCACACACACACACACACACACAAAACCCACATTTTAGAGAAATTGAAAAATCCCAAAGAGAGAATGAGAAGAGCTTACAAGAGAAGCGATATGTTTACAAAGGAGTGACAAGTATGCACATAGCATGCTTCTTATCACAGTAATATGTGCCAGAAAAAAAGGAACATCATTCAAAGGTGCAGAGATCCTTAGTAGAAGAACTTAATAAAAGTTGAAGAAGGAACAGTAGGAAGAAGGAAATTAAACCAGGAAGAAATGAGTCAAAAGACTGAGCAAAAATGTTTGGAAATATGTGTGTGAACATAAACCAGCATTCTTGTATAAAATACGTAATAATAGATATTAATAATAGTATCTGATGTGGGGTATAAAAAATAAAATATAATAATAGATATTAATAATAGTATTTAATCTAGGGTGTATAAAACAAAATAGAACAGCAATAACATAGTATCTGATATAGAGGTTTGTGGAATGCTCATGAATTTTGCCTAAAACCACCTGCCCTACCCTATCTCATTCCTGACTTTCCTCAGTCTTTCTGGCCTCAGGATTTATATTCCTCTTTGCAGTTTGGAAAATGTACCATTCCATCATTTTGCCTTTCCTATATAGCTTGGCCTCTACTCTCCCTTCACCTACAGTCTCTCTTGATGTTTTGAGTAAACAGTCTCCTGGGTCCGATCTTACCCCCAGCATCCTATCTTGAAGCCCTCTTCCTTAACAGGCAGCTCTCCATCAAGTTGGGGTAAGCTCAATCAGCAGGTCTTGGACACTTGAGAATGTTTGAGTTCTTCACTTAAGGGTTAGCGAATATTAAGTAGATATAGATATGTGCATGTCAATCTCTAAACCTTAGAGTCTGTTGCTTTATATCTCTTATGCAGATGCTATCAAATCTATTAGTGGCTACATCAAGGACAGTTCTCTGGAGGTTTTGTGATAGGAAATGGAAGGATCTGAATGAGGCACTGCCGTTCTCTGGCTATCTGGATGGTTGTTTATATTTGTGCTGTTCCCACCCCCCAGGCACATCTCTAAAATAAATTTATCTTCTTGGTATGGACCCTTGATGTCAAACGGCAGGTGTAGACATTGCGGTGAATTCAGTATTACAAAGAAAAGGGTGCTAATCTTTGTGGAAATATCAAGAAGCAATGAGGTAGGGAAGTATCAGGCCTGGCATTGGTAAATAAGTGATAAAAGCATATACTATATCATGACAACTGTTAGCTGGACAACTTTCAATATCTCCCAAGCCCTGAGTACATCACTTATGAGGGAGTATTCTGTGAAACATCTCCTTTCCCTATTGCTTTACTTCCTTCTTCCTCCCTCCCTTCCTCCCTTTCTCCCACTCCCCCTTTCTTAAAGTTGACTTTCCCCTAAACTAAGTAAGGTCAAGAGCCACCACAAAATTTATCATTATCAGGTAAGCTGAGTATCTCTTTTTTCAACCTTTCAGAGCCATCTTTACACTAATACCTAAATATATTAATAACTAACAAAAATAGTTTATTCTATCATCCAATTTAGTTGCAGGAAATTAGAACTTTCCCCTCATGTGCTAAGGATCATCAGGGAATGCATGTAGTTTATTGGCTACTGCTCATTACCTTCCCTTCTTGCTACTTTGAACTACTTCTGGGATTTCCTTGAAAAGATGCTGTTACCATCACAAAGGCCGCAGAGAAGGGGTCTTGGAAGGTAGCCTCCCCTCACTATCCTATCCCATCTCATATTTCTCCATAGCAAAACATTTTGTAAAAAAAAATTTTTTTTTTAAATTTTGAAACAGTTTTAAATTTACTGAAGAATTGCAAAGGTAATATAGGGAGTATATCTTTTACTTGGCTCCTCCAGTGTTAACATCTTATATAGCCACGTAACCATGGCAAAGGCAGATTTCTAGAGTCAACTTCAGAAATCTGTGTAGTGTGGATATGTTTCTCCTTTCGATAAATACTTGTGCTTTTCTGATTCAAGCATTGTGGATAGAAGTATTGTTTAATATCAACAGCTACTGGAGCCCATTATATAAATTCTCTTCCACCATTTTTAAGTTTCAAATACCTGTGGCTATATATCAACTTTTTGGACAACTTCACTGTTCCAGGGATAAAATGTGAAGTGTTGAGGAAATGACTCCTTTCCTTGTCTCAGAAAACAGATGTAGTTAAATGAGATTCAAAAATGAAGATTTCAGAGTTCTGAAGCAGGTGATTAGTATAACCTCCAACCTCAAGAATTGTTTAAATGATTTAATTTTATTTCCATAAAATTTGACTAAAAGAATGCATTGATTCATTGTATATAAGATAGACTCAAGTCAATCTATTAGCAATCTGGATCCCATTTTATCTGGGGCATGATGTGGTCTTTAAGGATATATTATGTTTTTCTTTGCAAATGTTCATATTGTTTTCTTCTAAAAAATTTTCTTGATATGTATTATATAATATATATCGTATATAACATATATCATGTTTGTATGAATAAAACTATCTCACTAATTTATATGACAAACCATGAGTCATAAGCATGCACATGATTTCTTTGAATGGTTTCTAGTGTGAGGTAAAATCAGATAAAATTTGTAACTCTCAAATATTTTGACTCAGTTACTCTAAGAGCAGAGAGAACTAGTACCCCAAGCATGGCTCATACCCCATGGAAGATGCAATTGGTCCAAGCTGACAATTCTACCTTGGGTTAGAAATTGTGTTATCATTGTTGTCATGGATGAGGAGAAGATCCATCTCACCCAGGGAAATTGCACTAGCCTTGGGAGAAGACTGTCTTCTCTTTTAGCAATTTTCTGATCACAGTCTTGCATCAGTTTCTTGCTATCTGAGTGATTATTGCCATGTTTTGTTCAGCGTTTCTCTCCCTCTGTACATTAACAAAATACAGAGAAACCCAAGTAAGGGAGAGTACAGAACATAAGAAATAAGGCAGAGGAAAATGTTCAGGTTTCACATGAAACTAGGAAACAAATATTGAGGGGTAAAAAAAAAAAAAAAAAAAAAAATGGAGCCATTACATGTAGCCATGGTTATATTGCACATGGCCCATTGTAGGGGTGTCTTATGTTCTTTGGTCAAGCAATGTATTCGATTCTTGCAAACTTCCAAGCAAGCAACCTTATGACAGAAAATTGGGTAGGACAAAGACTAGGCTCATCAGATCATAGTTTTAAATCTCTGCAATGACATTTCCAGTACCTGTGATTCTCTTAATGCATAATTCATTTGGGCTATTACTCAATAAACTTGCTAGGAGAGATTTAAATTTCCTATGTCACTGAATTTCTTCTCTTGATGTATTAGAAACACTTGGTCATTTTCACAGATATTTCTGAAAAAGGAAATCTTTTCTTTATTATAATGACTGTCCTGTTGCACTGGGGCTTGCTATTTGTAAATTGCTTTGGTGGTACAAGAATTTAACTGTAGACTTACAGGACCTTTTTAACAGTGGAGCACTGGGATTAGAGGAAAAATGTGTTTTCTCTTCTCTAGACCAGCAATGGAGACAAATCTAGAGTCCTGAGTGTGTAATGAACAAAAGTGTGTGCATGTGAGTGATTGGATATGTGCCTGGAGGGTGGGTGGAGAGGAAGAAAGAAAGAGGAAGAGAGATTTCTTGAACATAGCACTGAATACCAAATTCAATACAGATAACTGAAATCTGTCTATCTTTAAAATTTACCATAAAAAAATAACTACCATCATTACTCTTGAAATCTTAAATTCAGATTAGTCTGATGTATAGCCTTGCTTGCAACTTATACTTTTAACTGTCCTTTCCTCCCTACAAGTTTCTTAAACTTATGAATATCCCCAAAAGAAATATTTGTTTAAAAATTCATTCAATGAAATGACATCTAAATGTTGAGGAAAATCTCAGTGTCAAGAAGAATCAAATCAGAATCTGGCTCCCAAGCTAGCACAGAGAGGGCTATGACCTGGCAGCCTCTCATCACCAGGACCCACCACAAACCAACAAACCTAGATCCCACAGTCCTTCCCTTTCCTCCCATTTAGCTATTTAGAGTCCACACATCTAAATAGCTAGATCCTTGAACTTGTGCCAAAGTCATCATATCAGTTACTGCAAATTTCATAAATATGTGATTTAATGGTGATTTTTCTATTTTTTTAAAATTATTTATGACAAGTGAAATAAGACATTAATTATAAAAGAGAGAAAATGAGACCAAATGAAAATCCTTAGTGTTACTGCTAAACCATAGACCAAACCAGTAGGAAATGTGTTGATTGAAGCTTAAAGACTGAAAACGAAAAGATATAAGAGTCAAGCAGCGTTCCTAGCTGGTCAAAACAGTCCCTGTGGGGCCAGAATGTCTGAACTAACAACTATTTGGAAAGAATGGGAATTATGAAGAGGAAGGAATAAACCCTCTTATGTCTTCCAGTATGGACAAATAATTTTTTTAAAAAGTTATCGGTACTCTGAAACATCTTTCATCCATGGGTCTCATGTATATACTCATACAATTCAGCATATAATATTACTTAATTGAAATTCACACTACTTCTATATTTGAGGGAGAGAATTACTTTATTTTCTAGACTCAACTGAAAAATTGCTTTTTGGGGAGATTGAGCAATATGACCACCCTCAAGTTTGGTTAAAAAGTGAAATAGAGATCATTGCCTTCTTTCTATTTCTAAATAAGACTTAACGAATTGAGACTTAAAATATAAACTGAAACAAGCTATTGTTTTCAATCTAGATGACACAACCAAATTACCAATGTATGATTTAGGGAGGCGATTATTCCTCCTTCTTCACTGAATTGACTGGACACTTTGTTATTTTAACATAACATAGATATTTTCCATTTATGCCCAGTCCTTCTAAAAGGTGATAATAATCAGAAAACCCTTCCACATTTCTAGGTTTGCTGAGTAAGTATCCAGCTCTTGCTTGATCTTGATTAGCTTACAATTTACTCCTTACTTGCTCTGAGCCACTTTTTTTAATCATGAAAGTCCTGATGGAAGGAAACTGAGCAGAGAGATTCAGTGAGGATACAAGGTGGGGTGGGGAGAGTGGAAGGAAAAGAACATTAAAAAACAAAAGATAAGCAGACTTTGAAGCATTAATAAGTTTGTATTTGCTATAACTACTAGAAATGAACCCCATTCTATTTAATAAGAAAATGTATTCACTATGTGCTTAGTGAAGTTAGTTAAATTTGTAACCTATCCCTCATAATTTTCTTCTACACACAAGGAGCCTGGAGTAGCAGTACTAGTAATAACAATTATGGGAACAGCCATAACAGCATAATAATGGTAGTATTAGCGTATATAGGTCAGACTTACAGTGCATACTTTGTGCCAAGCTCTGTGCTAAGCACTTTAGAGGGCTCATCTTTTCTTCTCATTTTCTCCTCACTTAGAGTGCAGGTACCAATGCTACTAGGTAGGTTGCTTTTGTTCAAATGCCAATTCTACCATTTACTAGCTCTAGTACCTTGGATGAGTTCCTCACTTCAGGTGACTTAGACTTCCTCATCCACAAAATCAGGCTTTAATGATATTGTGAGCATTAAATGATTCATACATTCTTGGTCCTTAGAAGAGTAATTGACACATAGGATGGCTCAATACATGTTAACTATGATATCCACGGAGGTTACTGAATTTCAGGTATGATAAGACACTCACACGTGGCCATTGGTATAGTAAATGGAAAGGCCAAGATTCATAACCTGTCCTTTCCAACTCCAAATTCTGGGCTACTCAAAATTCTTAGTTACTAATCTAATATCTCATTTAATTCTAATTGTTGGTAACCTCTGATAAGTTTTGAGTTTCTTAAGAATGGGGTATGACGTTATGTATCTTTAGGTCCCCAGTCCTCAGCATAGTGTATAGCTTCTGTGTTGTACAGCTTAATTCAGTTGAAAGTAGAAAATAAGGTTATATTTGGTGTTTTACAGAGCAAGAACATACTTTGTACCAGAAGAGCACAGATTGTATTTTATGAGTATTCTTTCCATTTTCTGTTCCTCTGTCTACAAAAGGTATGGTGATTTACCTGGTGACCACTACCCTAAAAGCAAGTATTGAGCTAGGAAGAGTGAGTTCACCTCTATGCCATTACCTGTATGCTATTTATCCTAATTCGGTGAAGGAAATGCCACACTAATAATTATTAGCTAATTCTTCCACACAGAGACCCTCAATGTTATTTTCATACAATACTGAAATTCTTTATCTTTCACATGGATTATTTTGAAATAATACTGCTCTATTAATTCTTCATAGCAATCTCAGCATCTTTTTTCCATTTATCTATAAAGTCTTTTAGTACCGGCCAAAGAAAATGAAGGAGGTAGGAGTTCATGACAATATTGAAATCTATTATCCTAATTCCATTCTGAGAGATACCCCAAGAGATCAAGCTCTTATCTTCTACCAGACAAGATTGCATATAAATCATCTTGGAGAAATGTGTCTGGAATTGATTAAAGGAGAAATTTCCACAAACTCCCTCAGTCATTTGCATCATCTTCAACTTTCAGAAAGTTATTATTGGGTCTAACCTATAGTTTCCATTTTCTTGTTTCATGGAAGGCAAATAAATGTTGCCTGAACTATCTTTTGGATTTGAGTACCCATTGAAAAATCATTCACAACAATTCATACTTCTCATCTAGGTGTATCCCATAACATTCTGTTTTGGAACTGTGGATTTTTTATGACATTTCTGCATTTTAAGGAGTGTTAAGAACAAATCTGGCAAAACAAAACCAAAACAATCCAACAACAGCTAAAAAAACAAACAAACAAAAACAAAACAGTAGTAGATAAATTGAAAAGTAAGGCAGCACTGACAATAAAAATTAAGTGGCCAACTTTTTTTTTTTTTAGTGTGATACTTGTCCTTTAGTTCAATTCAAATAAGCAAATCATTGTTAATGCAGAAGAAGAACATCAGCTTAGAAAAACAGAAGCAACTGCATTCCCCATAGAAAGAGCACAGGAATGCTGCCAGTGAATTGCTTCCAAAATGTGTGGTAATGATTGACCTGAAATCACTTCTCTAAGTTATGTGAGTTGTTATTTTGTCCTTGACAGAAACTAAGATTTTGTAATTTTTCTCCATCATCGTATTCATTTAAAATAACTAATTTAAAATTATTTTCTTAAAGACATGCATTTAATTTTTAGCATGTTTATTTGGTGAGATGTAGAAATAGATGGAATTTAATAGTCAACTTCAGCTTTCTGAAACTGGTTGGTACAATGGAAAGACTCAGGACACCTGTATTTTGGCTCTGGTTCTGTCACTAACTAGTGTTCTCAACATTAGTTTTCTTTCTTTCCTTTATTATTGTCATTTATTTTGGCCTTAATCTTACCAACAGAATTATGGTGTTGTACTAGATGACCTCTTTGGCCCTTTTAAAAAATATTTTTTTATGTACACAGAGTAATTTAACTTTGTCAACATTGTCCAATAATATAAAACAAAACTCTTTTCCATAGCTTCTATTTTGTTAATGTCACTGTGCTAAGCCATATCACCACAAATGGTGATGAAAGGAATGCCTCATTTCTTGAACTGATCCTCTACTTCCTTTACATATTTATGCCATGCCCTCCATCTTAAAGGAGTTTCCCTCCGTGTTACTCTGGACTTATGTACTCATAATTCAAGATACAGGTCTAATGCTCTCTCTTATAAGTGCTTACTCTAGTATTTTTCCACCTAACTGACTATGATCCATACCTAGCTCTTTTTTGAGATGTGGCTTGGGGACTCCCCATCTACCTTGGTATCCTCAGCACAACTCCAGGGGACTTTAAGACCTAGAGATTCAAACCAGACAGGAAGCCAACACACAGCCAAAGCTCTTCAAAACCTAGTAAAGGAAAGACGGATGATTTGGGTTCTCAACAATTAAATTCTTTCGGCATCCCAATAGCCACCAGAATGGGAGTCTATACCCATGTAAAATAATCCACACTCAGATTTGCACACCTCAATTTTTTGCACACTTTTTATAGATTTGATTGCCCTGTAAAATGAGTGATGTCACCTGTGAGCAATTCCGTCTTCTTGCCCTTGCTCCCACTCTTCTTGCTCTGCTCACACACTGCTTAGTCCAGAAGTCTTCCTCACTCTAACACCTAATTTCATGGGAGGAATGAGATTTTTATAGAGATTCAGAAGCACATCTGCATTGTGCAATTCTTGCTAAAAAGTCATTTGGGAAAAAGAGGGTTGCAAAAGAAACCACAGTGTCTTGAAAAAGATTATTAATCCATCATCATGATTATTGTTTTAGATCATCATGAAAAGATGCAGGGGTTAGTAAAAATCAGCTGATCCTTACAGGAGGATAGTGTTCACTTGTTTCTTCTTATTCTGATTATTTGCATTCATAAACCTCACTAACCTCAGCCCATGCAAACATTTGAGAGTCTGAAATATTCGAGGTGCCCTTGTGCTGTAGATACATGTCTATGTCCTAGGACTCCTATCAAACTCTGTACTTCAAGGCAGGGACCATAGTGTTCCTATGCTGCCCTGCATCTAGAAGGATCTCAATAAATGTTAAATAAATTTAAAATATTGAAGCATTCTCCCTTCAAGTATTAAACGTTAAAGACAAAGTACTTAAATAGGTCTTCTCATTCCTTGTTGTCACAATTATATTATCTCTAATAATGTGTATAAATATCAATCACTACATAATTCTTAGAGTTCTGTGAGTTGATATACAACCTCAGCTGCATAGTGGAATCATCTGGAGAGCTTTAAAAAAACACTGGTACCTAGGTCACACTCCAGGAGATTCTGATTTAGTGGCTAGGGTTCAACCGGAGCATCAGTTTTGTTTGTGATTTTTTTGTTTGCATGGTATTCCCCAGATAACTCTAATATTTGACTGAGGTTGAAAACCACTATAAAAAAAAAAAAAAAGCAACAATGGCAAATAGCTCCAGGATAAATGAACAACAAATTCTCAGTTATGAACTATTTGCAGGGCAATAGCCTGTGAAGAACACAAAGACCAGTAAGACTTCAAATAACTAACAACCTGGGACATGTATTGGTTTTATCACTACCATCATCATGTTTACAAAGAATGCGTTGTGTCTGCTTTCACAGTGCCCTACTAGGGCTTCAGTAAAGCAATGCAAAGACTTGGTCATTTTACAGTGACTATTCTAAGGCATTTGGGTTTTGTCTACCATTCATGGAGAACATACAAAGTTTAAAGTTTCTTCAAAAAGAAATGGAGGTGGAAAATACTAAAGTATTCACTGAATCCCCCACCAGTAAATTTATGTAAAAAGAATCAGACAGCCACCTCTCAGACCTGAAATGTCAAGCTTGTAAAAATAGTATTCTTGGGAGTTATATTTGATCATTTGTTAAATATGGAATATAAAATGTAGAAATCCATGTGTAATGCTTCAAATCCCTAATCTAGTTTAAAAGGTCAGGCGAAGCCTAAAAGGACTTGACATTTTACCTTTAAAATTCTGACTTTTGGACTTAAGACTTAACAACATTTCAGCCTGAATGACCTGAAGGATAAATAAAAAGCTGGTCTCAATTGAACTATTTAGAAAGCAGGGGATCTTCTAATTTGTAAGATAGCATTCAGAGAGCTTTTTCCATTAAGAACTCAATCGACTGAAAAATGATTTCCTTGGGTATTCCACAATCTTTCAATGCTTGTGTAAATTTTACACAGGAGGTGGGCGGTGTGTGAGGCTCAAGATATAAAACACCATGGTACAATGGAAGAAAACCATCTTATGAGCCACACAAAAATAGTGATCACCTGTAAGCAATGCACACTGTCTTTCTTTGCCAGTTTCTCCCTCAGGTGAATCACAATTCGCATGTCAGATATTCATTAAAGTTTCATTTCTTGAAGCAGGTTCAATGCCTTTTTCAATGGTCATTATCATCAATTAATATTTATTGAGCACCCACTGGGTGCATATTATAGAAACACTGGTAGGCTATTACACAACAAATCTTACTGTAAATTATACTTTATATACTTTTATTATATTTTTATAGGACAAAGTGACTGTGTCTCCCTTTTGTGTTCTTTGTACTAAAATATCACTCATGTGAAAGCAGTCAAGAATCAGAGTTGGAATTCCAGGAATTCATTTGTGTATTATTTGTTTGTATGTGTGCATTTATATATGTGTGTTTGCATGTAAAGCATAAAGACTGGGTCAAGATTTTGGGGGACAATGTTGCCATTGTGATGTCATTTAAAAGTGAACTCAGGGGGTCGGATGTGGCTCAAATGGTTGGGCGTCCGTCTACCATATGGAGGGACCTGGGTTCGATCCCCGGGACCTCCCGGTAAAATAAAAATTATATATAGAAGGCGCATGGGCTGCCAGGCTCTGTGTGCCGCTGGGCTGTCGGGCCCTGGGAGCCATGCAGCAGGATGATGACATAACAGGGGAGAGACAAGACGAGATGCTCCGAAAGCTCCAGAAGCCAGGAGCTGAGGTGGCACAGGCAGCAGAATACCTCTCTCCTACATCGGAGGTCTCCAGGATCGAATCCTGGTGAAGACTGGAGGAGGAGGATGAGAAGAGATGGCAGGAAACAGACACAGAGAATTGCCCAGCAAATGGACACAAAACAGCAAATGGGGAAGGGGGTGTTTAAAATGGATAAAGTAAATAAATAAAATCTTAAAAAAAAAAAAAAAAAGTGAACTCAGAGGGGTGTAGCTCAGTGGTTGAGCACCTGCTTCACATGTATGAGGTCCAGGGTTCAATCCTCCAGTACTTTCTAAAAATAAATAAATAAATAATAAAATACAATGATTGAATATCCTCAGGAAAAAAGAAAGATGAAAAGTGAACTCCATTTTTCAGCTCATTGATAAAGAAAGCTGGCATTCTCTTAACAAATGGAAATATTGGAGGATGAACCAAATGTAATGATGAACTATCTCATAAGCTCAAAGCATTGCCTTTTATAGCAGAACAATGAAGTTCTTCTTCAGGGTTGGAATTTCCCTTATCTACAAAGTCCACTTTAAGTTGAAACTTCCCTTGAGAGTATTTCCATGGTTTATCCAGATACAGACCAGATCTATTGCCATATTTCTGTCTTACTCAGAGATACTTCCAGGCTAGATTCCAAAACTGAAGAAAGACTTCTTTCATCTTACTTAGCACTATGCACATGACAGAAGGAGAGTCTGGGTGGTCAGAATATTAGGAGGTTGCTCAGCTCTCAATCAAATCTTTTTTTTTTTTTTAATCATGTTTTTGTGAATAACATTCTTTTAGTAACTCATTTAATGACTCTTGAAAATATACTATATACAAGTCCTTGTAATAGTCTCAGTGGGAATACAAAGATAACTCACACACCTAATGCTGTCTTCAATATGTTTTCTGAAATTACCATACTTTATGGTAAACTTCCACATTACGTTTGCACTTTTAAATTCCATTAATCTGACGGCCCTGCATGTAAAAAATACTTGTAGACATCTATAATCTTCTGAGTGTGGAAACTACTATTGCTTTATATAAAAAGTAAATTATGGAGACTTGAGCTAGACAATGTGAAGCTGTCCTCTTTCATATTTAAATGTTATATTTTCAGCTGTACAGTGCAATAGGGGTAAGAGTGAAGTTGTAGAATATTGTGATTTCTGCCTCTTCAAAGAGACAACCATGAATGGCCTTATGGAACTCATGCCTATTTCTAAGACTTCGTTCAATGGAAATTGAGGAAGACATCTAAGAGTTAAGGAAATGCACAGGCAGGGGTCAATGGAAAACATCACTTTTCTAGCTCTCTTCAATGTAACTCGGTAACACTCATAAAGGGAGATTAAAGTTTAGGTGTTGGGATGGGGAGAAGAGTAACAGATCTGTTGAGGTGCTGTGTTCTTACCTCACTCAAGGCTGTGAAGATACGGCTGAAGTGCTAAAGGGAAGTGCAGGTTGGTAAATAATTCGCTATGAAAGAAATTGGACCATAGTACAACAAATTCTATTTTTAAAAATAATTATGTCAAAATCAGTTGGTTGGTATAACAGAAATAAAGTCATTTTAATAGACTATTATCACAGGATCAATGTCTCCCACTTTGAAAAAAAATAACTGTTTCTCCTTCACTTCGACACTTATTTTTGATAAATGCTTCAGTTTCACCTCAGTATTAATTTCTCAGCCAGGTACTATTATGCTGTGACAACCTTCTATTCCATTGTCATTGTGTCAGGTTATTGAAAAGGATAATAAGTAGATATATTTGCCTTTAGAATGTTAAGAAATAAATGGTATTCCTATTCCTTATTTATCTACAGTACTTCTTAATTTCAGAGAATGGTTCTAGTGATAATTATTAGATTTTTATACTGGTAGAAAACTGGAACTTATGTTACTAATAGTACAATTTGTTGTTTATGAACCACTTTTGTTCTACAAAGAGAAATTTAGTAATATCATTAAAATTACTGTATTAATTAAAATTTGAAAACAAACCATTATCAATTTGAGTTATCTGGTCCATCATCTCCTAATTAAGTAATATAAAAAGATGTTAGGAGCCTGTCTAATAATCATGCAGTCAATTTTTGTTATCTGAGGTCTATAGTCTCACTGTAACAAATTTGTCTCATGTTGTTTCTAACAGTTTCAACAAAGAAAAGTATCAAGACAGCATAAAACAATCCTAAAATTACTATTCAGTGTGCATTTGAAATTTGTTAAATCAAGTAAACTAAATAATTGAGAGATGTGACAACTGTTTTAATCCACAAATACTTTTGGGGGATGTTTCTGTTATGTAGTTGAGAAAACCGAGTAAGAATAGCACTACACTGTCAAAATCTATCCACCTTTTGAAATTACTGAAAACAGCAAAGAAAAAACATGCCGTACATATTATATTTGCAAAAATTTTTTAATCTGACAATTATAAATTATGATGGAGATTTTGGGAAATAGAAACTCATATACCTCACTGTTTGGAATTTAAATTGAAATAAAACATTTTGTAGAGTAATCTGGCAACACATAAAGCAGTTGAAGATACACATACTATAAAATAAGCATGTTGCAGATGTAAATATAACTACAAAAATATTACTACTTAGTTAACCTCGAAACCATGCAAAAATAATACTATGTATTACTTATGAGTACATATTAAAAAAAAAATAACCTGGAATAAAGCATACCTGGACGATATATTCCAATTTCAGAATAATGCTTAGCTTTCAGGAGAAGGAGGAATGTGATTGTTGACGATAAAAGAATTTCAGCCACATTTTAATGTTTATTCCTCAAAGAAAAAAAATAAGTTCTCAAGGAAGCAACATTAGCATGTGCAATTCTTTGACAGTAAGCACACGGATGTTTGTTATATACTGCCTGTGTTTTCCTTTGTGTTTGAAATATTTTTGGTAATAAAATGTACCTTACTAATCAAATACACAAGTTGCATCTTTTTCTATACATCTACCCATCTACCATCAGCAGGATTTCTAGTTTGAAGTATTTTCATTTGTTTGTGCTTTTATTAAAGAAACATTCATTGAACTGAACTTCTCTAAGTGCCATGCTAGGTTCTAGGTATTCAAAGTCAAGTCAAGTTGCCTCCAAGGACCTAATAGTCTACTTAATGGATTATATAAAACTTGACCATTCTTTAACCTTCTTCCCATGCCCAACAGAAGTTCTATTTAGTTAAGAAATGTGCCATTACCTATTAAAGAATACTTTCCTTATCTCTGTGTATCTCTGCTAAATTAATTTGAAAACCAGAGCTTTTCTAATGGTGAGACGTTGCACTGATAGAAAGTGGGACTCCTTTGTGTCTATAGGGTGCACTTGGAACATTGCAGCCTCAGAGCTTTGAATTATTGGTTCCTAAACCTCTGGAGTCATACATCAGAAAAAGCTTCAATGAACGTAGACCACCTTGAAGAGGGAGGTTAACACTTTCTTTGTTGTAAAAACTTTACCATCTACTAGCATGGTAATTACATAGAAAAAACTATATATATTTTTTTTTCTAAAGATTTTATTTATTTATTCATTTATCCCCCCCTTGCTGCTTGTGCTCCCTGGGTCAGCTAACCACGCCGTGGGGGCGGGCTTGCCTTCACCAGGAGGCCCCGGGAACCGAACCCGGGGCCTCCCATATGGTAAACGGGAGCCCTACTGATTGAGCCACATCCGCTTCCGAAAAAACTATATTTTATATAAAAAATATAGAAGTACAGGCTTTTAAACTAAATGAAATTAGCTTTCTTATAAATTTGATACATTGTCCTTATTTCTACATTTTGCTGTGAGCCAGTAAAAACTTTATCATCCACCAGCCTTTGAAAACTCCTGCTCTAAACGATCCCCATGCCCCTAGTCTTATATCACCATGCCAAATGGATGAAATATTGGCAAACATATGGTTTTTAAAAGCTTCTAATTCATTTGAAAGGGAACATCTCCTTGAACCACTGATAAAATTGCTATAATGCTTGTGTATGTGCTTTATTAGTGAGGGGAGAAGAATTTAAGGTGAGCAAATTATTTCAAAAGAATATATGCTTCACTCAAAAATGAACATTGATGCTGACAATAACACTTCATATGTTTTCATTGTTTTAGGAGACCTATACATTACCTCTTTCTAATGTACAATGCTGATAATAAAGCCAAAGAGGAAAAAAGAAGAGAAAAAACAAGTAGAATTCTCATAAGTCTTGAGATTCCCTGTGACCTAATATGTGCATTGAGCTGTATTGTGTCCAGCAACCAGAAGAAAATTTAAAAAAGAAAATGACTCCAATCTTTTCTAACATCTGCTTAAAATACTATATATAATGCATTTCCAAAGAAAGCAACATTACAACCTTTCTCAAAACTACCTTCCCCTTCCTCCCCAATTCTCCTATATCTCATAGCTACTCCTTAGCCTTTCACCTGAGGATCTCTTGCTCATTTCCCTCACACCACATACCATGGCTCTCTCTTTTCTTACCATAGACCTTTTATAATTAGGGCCTCCCTGAGTTCTTTAAAATTTCTTTGCTATTTCCAATTATCTAGATCTTTCTCAATAGAGGAAAGTCTAGACCAGACACAGCTGTCTAGAATCGTTGCCCCTTGTCTTCATTCACCAGGCTGCTATGACAAATGTTTCACAGTGGGTTGGCTTAACAACAGAAATTTATGATGGCATAGTTTTGAAAGCCATGCCTGCTCCCAGAGGGGGCAGCATTCTGGTGCTGGCTGTCCTCTGTCAAAGGCAATCTGCCTTGTTCTCTCTTCCCAGGGCTTTTGCTGACCTCTGGTCTCCAGGTCTTCTGGCTTCTTTCAGTTTCTGATTTCTACTCTCTCTATAAGATTTCCGGTAACACAGATCAAGACCCACCCTGATTCAATCTGGCCACATCTCAACTAGTAATAACATCTTCAAAAGGTCCTATTTACAAATGGGTTCACACCCACAGGAATGGGGATTAAGGTTAAGATCATATCTTGTGTTGGGGTGCATAATTCAATCTTTTCTCTCTTTTTTTCTCTCTCTCTATATCTTCTTCCCATTCTCCTGATTTAATATCACAAAATGCCTTAGAATCAGACCAGCAAAAATGAAACTCTTCTTTAGAGAGAAGTGGTGAGGAAGATGTTGAGTAGCAGATGACAAACTTTTCTTTAACTGGGATTGGGTGGGAAGGCTGACAGCATTTTAGTAAAAGTTGTCCAGGTCAGATAAGAAAGGAGGATGGTAAAATGAAACAAAGCAAAAGAGGCATTGGGAATTTAGGGCACGTGGTTTTCAAGACAGAACATGTGCCTATCAGGAAGGTTGTCTTGCTGTACCTGGATGGGCGCTCTTCAGACACACACGTGCATTAAGACAGGGCCATGGCCCAGGAGATAAGCTTGCAGCCAGCAGAAAGATTTGGCTCATTGTGTTTAAAGGACAGGCCTCCCCCCCTCCCCCCAATTAATTCAAGCATTCAGTTAGGAAACTCACAAATCGCAGTGGTATCTTTGAGATGCCCCTGTTTATTTTCTGGTCCACAGGTGAATGAAAACACCCATGGAAAGCTATAGGATATGGATAATTAATACTCAGAAGAGCAATGCAGGTAGACCCTTATTTTTTCTTAAGCCGATTGGGGCTATAATCCATTAAAAATTCTGATAGAAAGCTGTGGAATTTCAGCAGGGTAAGAGACCATGGATACAGGATAGGGATTTGTTCCAGAGTTTCATATGATTTCCCAGTCAGCTAGAATGGTCCATATTCCAAAGACTTTCATCTGTCCTAGGTATCAGTAGCCTCATACACAGATGAGGAAGTGAGTCAGGGTGATTTCTGAGGTCCTTTACCAACATTTAATGACTAGGAGCTTAAAAGTAGGTTCTCACTCTCTAAAATTATTAATTTTTTTAAATCACTAAAATGCAGCTAAATGCACATAATCTCAAGCTAGTCATAATCCTAAATGAAAATGATGCAAGAACTGGATCCAAAAATCTTTACCAAAAAGTGACAAAAATATAATATGCAAAATTTTCAGCCCAGTATCTTTGTAAAGCATCCTGTACTGAAGTCCAAGGCAGCCACCAAAGTGTCTTGTCCAGAGCTGCTTCTTGATGTGGTAGGTCGGGATGCTAAAAAGGCGCATCCTCCAGATGTATTATGTTTTAAAGCACTTACTCTCAAGAACTTTTTGAAGTTCGGTTGGTCCTACTTTACTCACTGACTCATGTTTAGATTAGAGTAAAAAATGATCAAACTGAAACACGTTCTGAAACAAAATTCCTTTCCCCCCACAATATAGTACATAAACCGAGCTGCAGCCTTTGCATTTTTCACCATCTGGCCCACAGTGTGAGATGATATTAGTAGCATGTCAGGGAATTTTTTCCCCCTCTTCTTTCAAAAAAAAAGGAAAAGAAAAAAATAATCCTAATCTATAGTATGAAGAGTATTAAATGAAACATCTGCCTTGCTGAATGAGTGGATGAACTTTGCAGTCTGCAAGCTGCTAGTGTTTGTCAAGTACATGTTTACATTGCTGACTGCTGTAAATTTTCAAGATGGTGACATGAAATTGACTTACTAAAATATCTTATTCAAGTGTCTTAAAACACATGTTTCATTTTATTTTTTGTCATTTTTTTCTCCTTTAATGTCTTTATTCTTGATGAGAGGCATTGCCAATTGAGGCAGTGAAAGGTTGCTGAGATTCTACTCAAGCTGAAGCCACCGAGTAAAGAAAAATTACATAATAAAATCTGCCAAGAGTTAGCATTAACCTCTTGTTAATGTAGAACTAGAATCCTAGACATTAAAAGACAGCAACAGAATAGTCATAAGGAAATGCTGAAAAAAGAGCAGGTTCTCAGTTTGAGTTTCAAGTGTTTTGCACTTTCTTTAGTATAAACACATTATTTTCCCTATCAAATCTATCTACTATCAACACACATACTGGGGAAAAAAAGTTGTTTTCCAACTTGTGCAATATTCAGAATCCAGGCATGCTTACCCCATTTTCTCTCTCTGGAATGCATGGTAAACTCCCATTAATCTTGAAAAATAAAAGTGGTGACATGTTACAATGTAAGGTTTAGAAAAGAAACTAAAAACAGAATTTAACACTGTAAATAGAGGTATATTCACATTCATTTCTCTCTCTACCCCTGAATGGAGAGAAGGCTTGCTTGCCAACTAATTTAAATGAAGTGTAATTCTCTGCAGAAGACTGCTATTCCTGCATTGCATTCTGGATAAGGAGGGGTAGGACTTTTCTTTCCTTCCTCCCTTCTTCCCTTCCTCCCTTCCTCCCTTCCTCTCTTCCTCCCTTCCTCCCTTCCTCCCTTCCTCCCTTCCTCCCTTCCTTCCTCCCTCCCTTCCTCCCTTCCTCCCTGATTAGTCTCATGTTTCAATTATTCTCTGTAGATACAGCATACATTGGTGAATAAAACAGTACCAGTCTTCCAATAGATGATTTAAATAAGTAAACAAGCAAACATAATCCGGCTGATGTGGGCTGCAATGGGGATTATTACAGGGAATTGGGGGAACCCATAGAAGGGGTGTTGAGTCTAGACATGGGGGTCAGGTAAGGCCTCCAGAAATAAGCAACATCTAAACAGGGGCTCAAGGGACAAATGAGTTAGCCAGTCAAAAGACTGTAGTGGAAGAACAAAGGTTTCAGGCAGATGTCTTCTTCAAAGAAACAGAGTCAAGAAGGAGCATGAATCATTGGGAGACCTGCAGGCATTTCACTGTGGTTGAAACATAAAGTATAAGTGGAGGGATTGCAAAGGATAATCTTAAAGAGCTACCTAGGGACAGGGGTGAAAGACCAGACAAACCATGCTAAGGAGCCTGGATTTTTCCTGAGGGTAACTGAAAGGCATTGAAAGGTTTTAATCTGGGAAATGAAATAATCAGATTATGTGAAATGTCCTCGGTGGTTCTTCCCTGTAGAGAATAGATTAAGAAATAAGCAGCAAGACCTAAAGACTGTGAAAATATCTAGGATGCTATTGCAGCAATTCTAAGGGAAGGAATGTAGACTTAACAAAGATGAAAGCCATGTGGATAGAGAACGAGGGTCAGATTTGAGCCATATGAAGGGGCAGCATTTACAGGGATAAATAGGGTTAGGATTAGTTTGTGTATATATAATATACATATATTTTATTGGAGAAGTTGTGGATTTACAGAAAATTCATGCAAAAAATACAAAGTTCCCATATACCCCTCCCCACACATAGAGTTTTCCTTATTATTAACACTTTGCATTATTGTGGTATCTTTGTTACAATTGATGAAACAATATTATTATAATTATACTATACTGTAGTCCATAATTTACATTAGGATTCACTGTGTTGTACAGTTCAATGGTTTTTATAAAACTTTATTCTAGTAACATGTATGGAAACTAAAATTTCCCCTTTTAACCACACTCAAATATATATTTCAGTGCCGTGACTTACATTCACAATGTTGTGCTGTCATCAGCACTGTCCATTAACAAAAATTTTCCATCATTCCAAATAGAAACTCAGTACAATTTAAGCATTAGTTCCCCATTCCCTGGCCACTGTTAACCTATATTCTAGTTTCTGACTCTATGTATTTGCTTATTCTAATTATTCCATATGAGTGAGATCATATAATATTAGTCTTTTTGGGTCTGGCTTATTTCACTCAACATTATGTCTTCAAGGTTGATCCATGTTGTTGCATAAAACAAAATTTCATTCCTTTTTATGGCTGAATAATATTCCATCCCATATATATACCACATTTTTTTAATCCATTCATTGGTTGATGGACATGTGTTGCTTCCATCTTTTGAAAATTGTGGATAATGCTGCTATAAATAGTGATGTGAAAATAACTATTCAATTCTCTTCTTTCAATTCTTTTGAGATAAACCTGGAAGTAGGATTGCCTGTTTATATGGTAATTCTAACTCAACTTTCTGAGTAACAGCCAAAATGTCTTCCATAGCAGCTACACCATTTTACAATCCCACCAATAATGAATGTTTTTCTCTTTCTCCACATCCTTTCCAACGCTTTTAATTTTCTGTTTTTCAATATTATGGAGACATTCTAGTGGGTGTAAAATGATATCTCACAGTTTTGATTTTCATTTCCCTAATGGCTAATGATGTTCATCTTTTCATTTGCTCTTTGGTCATTTGTAATTTCTTCTTTAGAAAACTGTCTATTCAAGTCTTTTGTCCCTTTATTAATTGGGTTGTCTTTTTGTTGTTGAGTTGTAGGATTTCTTCATATATTCTGGATAATAAACCCTTATCAGATATGTGGTTTCTGAATATTTTCTCCCATTGTGTAGATTGTCTATTTACTTTCTTTTTTTTTTTTTTTTAAAGATTTATTTTATTTATTTATTCCCCCCTCCCCATTGTTTGCACTCGCTGTCTGCTCTCTGTGTCCATTCATTGTGTGCTCTCTGTGCCTGCTCGCCTTCTCTTTAGGAGGCACTGGGAACTGAACATGGCATCTCTCATGTGGGAGAGAGGTGCTCACATCACTTGACCCACCTCTGCTCCCTGCTTTGTTGTCTCTCTTATTGTGTTTCCTCGTAGTGTCCCTTGTTGTGTCATATTGTTTCATCAGCTTGCCACACCAGCCTGTCACACCAGCTCGCTGTCTTGCTCGTCTTCTTCAGGAGGCACCAGGAACTGAACCTGGGACTTCCCATGTGGTAGGCAGGAGCTCAATCACTTGAGCCACATCCGCTTCCCTGTCTATTTACTTTCATGGTAATGTCCTTTGATGCAAAAAGTTACTAATTTTGATTAAGTCCCATTTATCTATTTTTTTCCTTTGGTTGCTTGTGCTTTTGGTGGCAAATCTAGAAACTATTACCTAACACAAAGCCTGAAGATACGTCCCTTTGTTTTGTTCTAGGTGTTTTATAGTTCTGGTTCTTATATTTAGGTCTTTGATCAATTTTGAGTTCATTTTTTTATATGGTATGAGGTAAAGCTCCACCTTCAGTCTTTTGCATATGGCTATTCACTTTTCCCAGAACTGTTTGTTGAAGAGATTATTCTTTCTCAATTGAATGGACTTGGCTCCTTTGTCTAATGTCAATTTGCCACACATGTGTCTCACTTCAATGGAATTGAACTCTCACTTCAATTCCATTGGTCTATATGTCTGTCCTGGTGCCAGTGCCATGCTGTTCTGATTTCTGTAGCTTTTTAATATGTTCTAAAATCAGGACATGTGAGTTCTTCAACTTCATTCTTTCTCAAGACAGTTTTGGCTATTTGAGGCTCCTTACCCATCCATATAAATTTGATGATTAGCTTTTCCATCTCTGCAAAGAAGGCTGTTGTAATTTTTGTTGGGATTACATTGAATCTGTAAATCACAGTGGGTAGAATTGATGCATTAACAATATTTAGTCTTCCAATCCATGAACATGGAATGTTCTTCCATTTATTTAGGTCTTCTTTGATTTCTTTTAGCAATGTTTTGTAGCTCTCTGTGTACAAGTCCTTTACATCTTTGTTAAATTTATTCCTAGACCTTTAATTCTTTTAGTTGTTATTTTAAATAGATGTTTTATCTTGATTTCCTCTTTTGATTGTTCATTACTAGTGTATAGAAACACCACTGATTTTTTTTTCACATTGATCTTGTACCCTGTCACTTTGATGAATACTTTTATTAGTCTAGTTGCTTTTTTTGTGGATTTTCCATGATTTTCTGCATATAGGACCATGTCATCTGCAAATAGGGAAAGTTTCACTTCTTCCTTTCCAATTTGAAAGTCTTTTATTTCTTTCTTTTTCTTTATTGCTCTAGCTTGAACCTCCAGTACAATGTTGAGTAACAACGGGTATCCCTGTTTTGTACCTGATCTTAGAAGGAAAGTCTTTAGTCTTTCATCATTGAGGATGATGTTAGCTGTGTGTTTATCATATTCAGCAAGTTTCCTTCTATTCCTAGTTTTCTGAGTGTTTTTTTTTTTTTTTTTAATTAAAAAGATGTGCTGGATTTTATCAAATGCCTTTTCTGCATTAATTAAGATGGTTATATGTGTGTGTGTGTTTTCTTTATTTGGTTATTGTGGTGTATTACATTCATTGATTTTCTTGTACTGAACCATACTTGCATATCTGGGATAAATCCCAATTGATCATGGTGTATAATTCTTTTAATGTTTTGATGGATTTGGTTTGCTAGCATTTTGTTGAGGATTTTTGTATCTATATTCATAACAGCTATTGATCTGTAATTTTCTTTTCTTGTGATGTCTTTATTTCTTTCTGGTATGACAGTGATGTTGACCTCATAGAATGGGTCAGGAAGGTTCACTCCTCTTCAATTTTTTGAAGAGTTTGAACAGGATTGGTGTTAATTCTTCTTGGAATGTTTGGTAAAATTCACCAGTGAAGCCACCTGGACAAAGCTTTTCTTTTTTGGGAAGTTTTTTTGAATACTGATTTTATTTCTTTACTTGTTATTAGTCTGTTGACATAGAGTTATTCATATTATCCTCTTATAATCCTTTTTATTTCTGTGGGGTTGGTAGTAATGTCCCTTTTTCATTTCTGAGTTTAGTTATTTGTATTTTCCCTCTTTTTTCTATTTGTCAATCTGGTTAAAGTTTTGTCAATTTTATTGATCTTCTCAAACATCTAACATTTGGTTTCATTGAGTCTTTCTATTTTTTTTTTTTTTTTAATTCTCTATTTCAGTTATATCTGCTCTAATCTTTGTTATTCCCTTCCTTCTGTTCACTTTAGCTTTAAATTACTCTTCTTTTCTAGCTTCTCCAGTTGTGAGGTTAGGTTTCTGATTTTCCATCTTCTTATTTGTTAATGTAAGAATTTAGAGCTGCATCCCATAAGTTTTGATAAGTTGTGTTTTCATTTTTCATTCACCTCAAGATGTTTCCTAATTTCTCTTGTGATTTCTTCTTTTACCCATTGGTTTTTTAAGAGTATGCTGTTTCATTTCCACATATTTGTGAATATTCCTGTTCTCTGTTATTGATTTCTTGATTCTTTCCATTGTGGTTGGAGAAGATACATTGTATGATTATAATATTTTTTAATTTATTGAGACTTGTTTTGCACCCTAACATATGATCTATGCTGGAGAATGATCCAAGTGCAACAGAGAAGAATATGTATTCTGATGCTGTTGGGTGAATTGTTCTATATATGTCTGTTAGGTCTAGTTCATTAATAGTATCATTCAAGTCTCCTGTTTTCTTACTGATTTTCTCTCTAGATGGGCTATCTATTATTGAATATGGTGTATTATGGTGTCCTACTTTTAATGTAAAACTGTCTATTTCTTCCTTCATATCTGCCAATATTTGCTTCATGTATTTTGGGGCTCTGCTGTTAGCTGCATATATATTAATAATTGCTATGTCTTCTTGTTGAATTGACTCCTTTAGCTATATAATGACCTTTTTGGTCTCTTAGAACAGTTCTTGACTTAAAGTACTATTTTATCTGATATTAGTACAGCTACTGCAGCTATCTTTTATTCACTATTTGCATGGTATATATTTTCTCTTCTTTCAGTTTCAACTTACTTGTCTTTGAATTTAATGTGAGTGTCTTATAAACAGCCAGGAGTAATTTAAAGCCAGAAAATACTTTAAAGAGAGACTAAATAGTCCAGAGTTTTCAAATTAATTTTTATGGGTCTAGAAACTAGGGTTTCTAGAGAGTACCTTCATGACCTCCAGAGAGCTGGGGACATGAAAGATTATGAGACTCTCACTTCTGCTTCAATTAGAGCTACTAAGATTTAATCTCATGTTTTTGTTCCTTTGTAAAAAGAATTTGGGGGTTAAAGGAAACCCATACATAAACCTGCCCTCTCATTTATAGATGAGAATACTGAGGTGCAGAGAAGGTAATGTAGATAATTATCACAGCAAGAGTTTGTAGCCAGAAAGACTTGACTTCTTTTTTTTTTTAAAGATTTTATTCATTTATCCCCCCCTTGCTGCTTGTGCTCGCTGGGTCAGCTAACCACGCTGTGCGCCCTCACCAGGAAGCCCCGGGAACCGAACCCAGGGCCTCCCATATGGTAAACGGGAGCCCCACTGATTGAGCCACAGCCGCTTCCCAAGACTTGACTTCTAATCCCACCACTACCACCTGGTAGATAAGTGATCCTGGAAAAGTTACTTTATCTTTTGATGCTTCCATTTCCTTTTCTATAAAAATGGGTTTCTGAAAGGATTAGACATAGTGATAAAAGTAAAACATTTACCACAGTGACTGGCATAAGGCAAAGTTTCAACAAATATTGATATTGGTAGTAGTGGTAGCAATCATAGCAGAACCTAAGCAGAACCAAGACATTTCTCCTTTTTCCCCAATATTACATTCTATGTACCTCCCCAAACATAAAATAAAGAAGTTTGTTTCAAGGCAAGTGATATTTTTCACTTTACTCTTAAGATATATATGTACTTTGGAATAAGGAAGGAATGGGACTTGTAGTGGAGATATAACTTATCTAACGTGATATCTTAAAGAACAAATGAACCTGCCGTGACTTGGGTGACACATACAAATGCATTACTTAGAAACCTACTAGATTGTACCACAGAATAAAACAATGCTAGCTCATCTATTAGCCTGAACTTATATTTCAGTTTCCAGGAAAGTAATTTTCACAACATTAAATAAAGTAAAAGTTTGTAAAAACATTATTAAGGAAACCCAGAGGGCTTTCATTTGTCTTTATCTTGCTTTTTAAGTAATTCCATACAATTAATTCATCACCATACATTCTTCCCACAGTATTACCACTTAGCTCAACATTTGGTGAAAATGAATCAAGAGTCCTGGAAAGTTTGGATTTAGGAAATGCAATTTTGAAAGATTTAGAAATCCAAAATTTTGCTTTATTCTTACTGGGTCAGAAATATGACTTCTGTTTATTTTAATAAGAAGCACCTGTAATTACTTGGAAGTGTGGATTAATTTTATCATATAGATAAAATTAGATTTCCTTTAGAAATTAAAATTAAAATTTCCTTTAGAAATTTGACAGAGAAATGTTTATTTTATCTTACCTCTTCAAGGCTTAGCAATGTATTGTGTATGTCATATTTAAAAAAAGAGACTATTTTAGAGAAAGTGCTTTGATACTTTCTTTCTCCCAAAGAGGATACTCCCCACGCACACCAAAAATTTGTTGAGCTTATGTACAGTATGAATAAAATTGGTATAACTAACATTTAATCATAATTGTGATAGTTATTTTTACACAAAATTTGAAAATTATTTTATAAGGCACCAAAAATACCTTTTAAGTGTGTTGCTTTCCAAGACTCTAATGAGGGCAATTCTTTCCGTACAAAACTTATTACTCTCATTAGAAATTTAAAGGGAAAAGTAAAAACAAATAGTTTATGATTATTTTCACTGGATCATTTGCTTTCTGATATTCTTTTGTCTGTTATTATGAACCACTGAAGCTGCCAAAGAAAACTAGAGCATGTTTCAATGTTAATTCTTAGTTCAAGTGCAACTCATGGGTCCTCATTTCCTGCCTTGGTCACTTCATCTACAAAATGGGAATATTATCAATTCTGATGGTTTCAGACATACTGATGAAAAATTATCTTTAAAATCTCGGTCTAATCTAACTATGTTAGCATAAATGATGAAATTCTGTTTCTGGGGGAAATTTCATGGAAAATAAACTATTTTTACAAAATATTCCCTTTACTGAACATTCAACCCTTCAACAAATAATTATCTAGCATGATTATATGATTGAGCACTGTTCTAGGCACTGAAGATACAGCAGTGGACAAAATAAACAAAGACTCCACCTCTAGCATAAAACAATCTGGTGGTAGTAAGAGAAAATATGTGTAACAGCCAGTGATAAGCACTACAAGGATAAATATGTCAAGGTAAAGAGTTATAGAAGTGGCACCTCCTCATCCTGCAAACATGTAAATTATTGTCATGTGAATTAAGCAATTATATAAATATATTTTTTTCTAAGCAATTATATTTTACAAATAAAAAACTATAACTGAAAACCTATAAAATGTAGGTTAATATTCTTTTGATGTTTGAATGTATAATATTTTTTTACAGGTATAACAGCAAATAACAATCCCATAAATAAAAGGTCAACACATTGGCATCTGTAAATATTAACAACATGCATCCTCTAAACAAAATTAATAAAACTAAAAGGCAATGGAAAGAATAGAAAACATTTGCCACCATTATGAAAATATAGAGTTAATGGTAACATAAAAAGAACATACAAATCAATAAGAAAAAATCTTCCAATAAAATGTAAATAATTAATAAACATATGACAAAAGTTAACATCCCTGTAACCAAAGATAGACAAGTTAAAACAATTTCATACACAGAAGAAGAATCAAAGAATGCCCATTGCTCACAAGGCTACAAAGAGACCAGCATTTTTATGCACAGTAGAAGTGTGATTCTGTAGTCTCTGTAAGAAAAAATATATATCTGTTAAAAACCCTAAACAAGTTCATTCTCTTGGCATAGCAAGTCATAATACTGACTGAGTAAAATCACCATGAAAATTCATGGAGGAAGCCCACCAAAACCTAGGAGTATTCATCACTGGACTGTAGGATTGTTGGGAATTTTCATTTTCTTTATACAGTTTTGTATTTTTTATATTTTCTACAAAGAATGTTTTATTAATAGGAAGAACAATAAAAACTAAGAAGGAACAGAAAAAGAAGAAGGAGAAAGTAGAATAAAAGAAAGTAAGAAAGATTTTCCTGGCTGGCTTTTGCTTGTGCATTGACTCCTCATCCATTTTCTCCATGAATCAGAGTTATACTCATTATGGGGAAGATGGTAAAATTTCTAAGAAAAGAAACACCCAGCTAAAAAAAATCATACTTTGAAAAGTAATTGACAGTACAGAGCTCATAGAACATTTTATTGAGCTAATTTTGTGGATTACTCCTGAGAGTATAGCTATACATCATAGGGCAGTCGTTCTGAAGAAGGAGTAATGAAAGAAATCTCTTTGTAGGATTTTATATCTGTTTTTTCTCATTTTTTAAACTTAAAGGTCTCTGGAAAGATGATCAAGTAGCTTCTCTTTGTTCAGGTTCTAGGACCTAGAAAAATCAGTCATTTGTTAGTATTTGTATGTTGATGGTGATGACAATTTATCACTGTTATTTTTTTTTTTTTAATTTCTATCTGAATTCCTATGTTAGCTTCAGGACACAGCTATTATTTCTTGGATATTTTGTCAGGTCCTTGAGTGGCCTGGATTTCCCAATTGACACTTCGTTTAAGCAGGTCAGGAGAAGCACAGCCCTTGAATTAGTCCCTCCCAGGAATTTAGGGTGAGGCACAAAATGAAAAACATTTTGCCTATTCATTTTTTTCTCATTTATCACATTGCAGAGAATTTAAAGTTTAGTTGGGAATGCTCTGAAAATTAAACACAGAAACACAGTGAATGAGCCCAAGTGTACATATGACTTTGAACTAAAGCATTGATTTGGTTTGTATAGAGCTTAAGCTACAACTCAAAAATGAATAAATACAAATTTAGATTTAATATATTCAAGAATTTAAATGAAGACTTCTTTTTTCTTTTCTAAATAGGTACAATAGATTAAGAAGTTAAATGAAGTATTGCCTTAATGCTTATCATTCTAATCTACTCAATAATACATATTGTATAAAAATCTTCATAGAAATATATTCTACACCACAAGAGCATTTCAACACTTTAAACCCTCTATTTGTATCACCCGAGAATGCAGCATCAGCGCTGTATCGTGTGCTGGAGATTTTTGACACTGTAGTTGTGGCACCTGCCCAGACAAGGTGCGTAGTCATAGAGGAACCCATTCTACCCTGGCCCCCGGTTGGAGGATTCAGAGAAGGCCAGGGAATACTCATTTGACTGCTACTTATTTATAAACTCTTCCCATTACTAGTTTAACTATGGAGATTATTCTTGTGATTCTTGAGATTTCCATTCCTGTATCCCTTTCAAATTAATCAGGGAAAATTACTGAGAAAGAATAAATTGATCTACCATGTGCAAACATTTCACAATGTTTCAAGCTTTTCTTTCCTTTTCTGCCACTCCCCGCCCCCCATTACCCTTTCTTGAGCTCATTCACATATCTGTTTTAATTTGGTTAATTTTTACAAGGTACAAAGCAGTAACTTCTAACATTCTTCTGGAGCATATTTGCTCTTCAGGGACAAAGGTTTTTGTCTCTTCATTCACTATTGTATTCTCAGTGCCCACAATAGTGAGTGGCTGGTACATAGTAAGGGCTGTTGAATGAAAGGGTAAAATTTAACATAAACATTGGAACGGGAGATAAAGCAACTCCTTCCTCCACATACTAACTGTAAGAAATTTCACACTGCCATAAAGTGCAAAATGTACAAATTATTTTGACTTTTTTTTTTTAAGAAAATCAATCATATGTAATATAACAGCATAATTTTATACATATCTGTGACTTTTCAAATACAACATTCTTAATTCAGTCTTAAAAATCAAGGAATAAAAGTTTATATTTTACAATTAAATATTTTGACATGCAAATAATCTGTATAATGGGACTAAATTTAGAATAGAATACAAACCTGTTGAGGAAAAAGTCTTGATTTTCTGAATCCCCCTGCCAGCCATTATATCCTGCAAATTCCTAGAGCTGGATAAAGCCCCTGTCAGTTGCCACCCTGCCAACTTCATGTTTGTCCCGCAGCTTACTCACACAATATTAGATAGTAAATATTTCACTAAGGGCATAGTTTTCTTAGCAGGCTCCAATCATATGGCTCCCCTGCTTTACTATTTTATCTAAAAGACACGTTATGAGAAACCTCTTCCTTGTTCGGGAATTTTTCTGTATTGTTTACAGAGGTATCACAGAGCGATGTGCTTGATACAAATTGTTTCAGTTGGAAAGATCTCTGCCAAAAAAACAGACAGGCAGCTGTTTGCGTAGCGCGTAATTTTTTTTGTTGTTGTTAAATATGGCTGCACCTGTGTAAACACAAACTTTATTTCCAAGAAGTAACCCTGCAGCTGCAAAGATTTCAGACATTGCCAGAGCAGTTATTTTTATGATACCATGTAATGCATATAATAGAATTTGGTCAGATGTCAACCACAAGAATCATATAAGAAGGTTAATTTATGTTAATACAGACATTTTATTGTATTTTTTCCAAAAGTTTAATATGAGGTTGACTTTATTTCCTATTTGTACTTCATATTGACTTAATTTAAAAAGTTGAAAATAATCAAGTAACAGTATTCTGATCATGCAAAGTCTATCAGAAAGAACAGTTTTCTTCATTAATCCACTCACTCACACACACTGTCTTTCATTTCCCCACAGAATAGTGAAGAAGTTTTGGAATCTTATATATCACTTGTTGATGTCACCACGTGTCACGAAGCAGGAATATAAACCAGGAAAGCCCAGGATCACAAGAAGCCAGCACCAGAATATTACAGACTTTGCGGAGAAAGCAGCCCTTTGATGATGCCTTGATGATGACTTGATGATGCCTGGATTTTGGATGAATAGCCTCAAAACAGTGAGCCAATATATTCCCATTATTTAAGCCAACCCATTGTGTAGTATTTATCATAGCAGCCTGGCGAACTAAGCCTGTAATGACTTTCAAAAATGAAATATGTTAATATTTGAAAGTTTGTGAACAAACTTTCCAGTAACCAATTCATGATGTTATAAAATCATCTATGAGCAAAACAAAACAAAACAAAGCAAAACAAACAACAAAAAATCATTCAAAGTATAAGAGGAGCCAAAGAACGTAGTACTGTAACTGAGTACAAAGTATTTGTTGATATTGTTTCAGAGTGAACATTTCAATTAACTTTTAAGAAACTATCACCTGTTGAATTTTACTATAACACCAAAGAACATCCTCAATTTTCTCATATATGTGTGAGGCAGCATTTTCTTCACATGTTTCAGCAGAAGAACATAGCACAACTGAATGAATTCAGGCACACATATGAAAATCCAGTTGTCTTCTATTGAGCAAAACATTAAAGAAATTATAAACATATTTTTAAAAAGCCATTCTTCATTAATTTTTGTTTTTTTTTTTAGGAAAGTATAATTATGTTAACATATAGCAGGCTTGTTATTGTTTTATTAAATGAAATTATAAATTGATATTTTAAAAATGTATCGGTAAATATCAGTAGATATAATCTACATAAGCAAAATCTTATTGGTGTTTATAGTAGTTTTGAAGAATATAAAAGATTCCTGAGACCAAAGAGTGCCTTTGGGCTCCAAAGAAATATTAAATAAATCTATGAAAAAGTAACATACTCAGTGACTTTTTTTCTTAGGAAAAATAAGGGTAGAAGCCATGAACATATACTAAAAACTGAATTGGAAAGTATGGTTTCATTTACATCTTCACAGCTCTTCCCCACTCACCATAGGTTTTTCTCTTATAAAATCATATGGCTATGGAGACATGGCCATGACTTTATTCCCCCTGTGGATATCTGTATATTTAGGGCAAATAATGGAAGTTAAGTTTTGTACTACCTCGTATTACTCTGCTTTAGATTGGGCTTGACTATGCAATCATAATAGCTAACTACTTCTATCATTCAAACATAAATGTTTCTAATGTTACCAAAAATCCTAGAAAATGCCTAATTCCAACCAACCCCTGCTTCTCTTAACATTTCATTCAGTCCAACATTCATGGATCCAAGTACTGTTTTAAGCTCAGGGACCACAGTGTGAATTATTCACCCAAGGTCAGAGGGACATTTTCTTCTAGCAATAAAGAAATCAAGAATTTTTGTCATTAAGATTCACGTGATCTATAACTATATCTGTCAAAGTGTTCTAGTAGACTTGGAAGTTACTATGAAAATATGAACATATTTTATGTACATATTCATACAGTTCATTGTAAGCACAATGAACAGAATCCAACAAGTAAACTCTTAAGAGGACAATACATGGTGTCTGTAACTGAATACAGGTGTTAGCAACAGACTTTTGGCTCTCGTGGAGGTGAAGGCCATTGCTGGCTCTGGAGCATGCATTCTCTAATTTGTTGGCTTCGCTTGTATGCTCTAAAATCAGATTTTCTAATAGGGAAGCTGTCTCAGCTTGTGTGTGGGTCAAGAAAAACCTTTCTATGATGAGAGCATACTCCATATGTTTAAGTGTTATACCCAACATCTTGCCTTGCGATGCTCATATTATTTCCTATGTTAGTTCCTTCCAAATGAATTACAGTTTGCTGGCTATTCACACTCAGTAGTTTTTCATTATTCCATGAGTATTATCTTTTCTCTTCATTTCCAAATATTCTTCCTTTTCTTCAATGTTTTCTTAAGTTTTCATTTTCATGCACTTTCATCTCATTCCAGTAAAGTATTTTAAATCTAATTTAAAAATTCCTTTTAATATATGTAATATAATGGTTGTAATATCCTAGTTCAGAAATGCATGTATAAAATTTATAAACAAATAGTCGTATATTGTGATTTACACCAACATTTATTTTCAATGGAGCATAAGATCTAAAATGATTTTTTAAAATTCTTTTTTTTAAGATCAAAAATGTTTCGATATCACTGATTATATTTCATATTTTTTTCTTAAATTCCCACCCCTTGGTTCCTGGAATCTTCTCACAAACTTCAGTCATTTTTAAAGTCGTTTTAAAAGTAAAAAAAAATTATAAAGTAAATGAACACTCTAAACAGCTAACATTTTTATTTATACCTTCTTCAATTCTTTAATGCATTCCTCATGTTCAGAATAGGTGATGCAGCTTTAGGATTAGAGGTGGTTGGAATTCTAAGATGAATTTCAAACATATTCATTAAGAAACTATCAGAAATGCCCAGTTTCTTAAAAGTGGTCACTACTTGCTTGTCACTTGTGTCACCACTGCTATTTTACTGTTGTGGTTTTTGTGTGGCCACCATTGACTAATCATTCTTTTACTCCAGCGATTACATAGAATAACATAGAATCTCCATTATCCCCACCGGAACTTCATAAATAAGATAACTAATCACACATTCAGTTCTACTTTTACTTTTTTCTTAGTTTCAATATTCTTTGTTACCATTGGCAATAGATGCCTTGACATCTGTGCTCTTCTGAAGGTGAAAGAAATCTCCAGTACCTTTGGAAACGTAAGTATGATTTCTACGTACTCATAATATCAAAATGCTCACATTAACCTGATCCTGATTTATCTTACATAAAATTACTGGGTGAAATGCAACATCAAATATGATCTAATTGCAATTCTGGT